>JANHMN010000002.1:52297320-52319975 GCA_030674055.1 Rhabdomys pumilio
AGAGAGAGAGAGAGAGAGAGAGAGAGAGAGAGAGAGAGAGAGAGAGAGAATGTGTACGGTGTGCGTGAGATGTGTATGTATGAGAGAAGAGTATGTGTGTGATGTGTGTGTGTGAGATGTGTGTGTGTGAGTGATATGTATGTGTGTGTGTATGAGAGAGAGGAGGAGGAAAAAGAGAGATCTCTGTGTGTTGATGCTCTAGGAAAGTCATACCAGAAACCGACAGATCTCACTGTGATTGCCAAGGTGATGGGAGAGGTTGGACTTAACAGAGTAGTGGGGAGGGCAGATTAGTCTAACTACTTATTGGTCAAAACAGACGCCCCCTGCCCCCATTAGTTCCAAACGGGAGTCACTATTTTTGGGATCGTGGCTGGTTATATATGCTTGGTTAAATTTAAATGATGTTAAAGGGGCTGCCTCCAGGTTTCCAGAGGCTCCTCTGCTCCTTACTGCTGTACCTATCTTATCTTTAACGTCATGAGTCTCTTCCTGGCTAGAGACATGCTTCATTTCTTTGTATCCCTCTATCCCTCTCAGCACAAAGCCTGACACACAAAGTGAGCTTCAGCAGATGTCTCCACTGAACAGCAAATGAGAAAGGCTCTTTGTAAATGGAAGGAAGGGTCTAGGTTGACAGAGAGAGGCTCATTCAGTTATTGGAAAACCCCCAAATGTGAACTGAATTTCCAAGGTTCTATGGATAATACAGTCAATGTCAGAAAGACAGACATCCCAAGGCCTCAGGACAGGCATGCGTCTCCTCAGCGGCACCAGTTCCTCTCTCACACACATGTATGGGCCTTAGTCACACTGTTGGGTTCCACACAGTGAGATGCTTCTCTTTGGGGAATCTGCATAGTCTCGGGAGAACACAAGCATCTCTGTGCAAGTGTGGGAAAGTTCAGCCTGACTGTTTTACATTCTATTAAAATGTTAACCTTAAAGATTTTGTAAGAAAAATCATAATTTTGTCAAAACAAATATAATTGTATTATGGAATAAGGCAACATTTAGAATTATTTTTAAGTAGAACATAAGATGCCAAGGAAATTGTTTCTAGGTGTGGTCCACTTCAGAAGGAAATTTGAGGACCAGGGTGTGAGAAAAACAAAGCCATAGCTGGACTCACAGGTCTTGTTTTGTTTGTTTGCTTGTTTGTTTTGTTTCGGACACAGAGTCTCACGCTTGTCCTGCCTGAGCCTCTTGAATGCTGTGATTTCAAGTGTGTACCACCATGCCTGGCTTGACCATGTTTTTGTGTGTTTAGGTTACAGGATCTCTCCTTGAGGAGACAACTCGGAAGTGGGCTCAGTATAAGGAGATGTGTCTGAGAGACTTGCGCCATGAACCTTCCGGTAAGTGCATGTATTAGTTATCTGTGGCCATGTAACCAGCTGCTCTCCATCATGGTGGCTTAAAGCAATGATAACCATTTACTATCTCTCACAGTTCCCGTGGGGCAAGCATTCAGGACACACTGGACATGACCTCTTTCTACACTGCAATATCTGGGGTTGTAGCTGGGAGGAGATTCAAAGGCTGGGAGCTGAAATCACTAAAGGCACCTTCATATCTATATCTGTTGGTTGACATTAGTTCTTAGAGTAAAGTAATGACTGGGAGCCATAATGCCTTTACCTGGCCTCTCTGTAGAGACAGTTTCCTTGTACCATCTGGCTTGCTTCTTAAGGGTTAGTCTGACCAGAAACCATATTCCCTTTGTGAACAGGCCTTTCAGTCCCATGTCATTTCTTGAACGTTCAGTTGCATGGGACAATTATAAAGTCTAACCAGGCTCAAGGAGGAAGAAGTATAAACTCACTTTTCATGGAAAGATGATAAGATAGTCTGTGTCTAGGTGGAGCCTCTCTGATTAAAGCAATCTGTCTTGGCACACATACTGCCTTGCCATCTGACACGAGCGACTTCTGTAGGCTGGCCTCAGAAACTATTTAGGTGGGGTTACCCATGTCCTAGGGTATTAGCTGGATCTGAACAACAACATAATTTCTCTCTTACAGACTCCAGTATGTTTAGAGCATTCTAGCAAACGTGTTGTTGATTACCCTGTCCACAGCCTTACCTGTCCATATGTTGACAAACTGGGTGAAGACACACATAGCACATACAATTAAAAAAAAATCCAAGCCAAATCAAAACAAAATGAAAACAAAACCATAAAGTACTTTGACTCATTGCTCTAAGCATCAGGGACCACAGATGAAGGTTATCCTTCCTCCTCTTGACACCTGTCAATCATTCTATTAAGTTACCCAGAAGTGATAGGAGCCACTCTGTTTTCCTGCTTCCTTGACCCAAAGCTCACAACAGCCTTCAAAGAAGTCCTTCCTAGCTCTCTGTGAAGGCCCCCTTTGTCCAGACTTGATATCATCTACAAAATCCACTTTTCATTCCAAGGGAATACTACTGCTGAGGTCAAAGTAGGGCAAGTCTTCTTTATAAGGAGCCAGACTGTGAGCTGAGTGATCACATAAGCAGAACATGTGTTGTTACCTGGTAACCACATTGCCAATGTCCTGAGGTAGTTAGTAACCAGGCAAATCTGGGTCAGGTTTGTAGGGTTTTAATGCCAGGAACTTGTTTATTTACCTAAAGGAGTCCCTGGGTTCTACTCTAGTAAGAAGGAGGGAGAGGGATGGTGCTTGGTGTCTGAGAAGGTTTGGAGCTCACAGTATGAAGTACTTTCATTGCATTCTAGGAGGTCTCTCAGGCTGTGTTCTAAGTTTCTACTTTCTAGATACCAAGAACGGATATATAAACCACTTCCTGAACTTGAGATGATCCAAACTCCTGTAATAATCATTGAATTAATATTCAAATGGAAAGATGTAAGTGCCTAGAATAGTACTAGATATGTGTGACCAAGCGCCTCAACTCCATAGATTCATCCATCATTCTACAGCAACTGTGTTCTGTACTCAAATTGTTGAGCATTTGCCAATCATTTAATTATGGCACACAAGTCACTGGCTGGACCTCCAAGCATCTTCCACTGACCCTGAGTTTCTGTGAGAGTTCAATTCACACAAAACAAAGCAAAACCAGCATGGCATATACAGTGACTGGAGGACAAACTGGGTAGACAAAGGTAGTGTCGGGGCCTACACTCAGCAGCCCTGTGTTCCTGGGTCACTCTTCATCCTTGACTAGAGAGAATATCTGTGTTGGTCTATGTGATGGTCATGCCAGCTTTCAAAGATTGGAAAGTGGGCTCCAAACTTCTGAATCTATTTCTATCAGAGAACATTGACATTTATTCTGCCTTCTCTTTTCCCAACAGGCGTATTTTGTAATGGAACATTTGATCAGTATGTGTGCTGGCCTCATTCTTCTCCTGGAAATGTCTCTGTTCCCTGTCCTTCATACTTACCTTGGTGGAATGAAGGTAATAAGTCTCATCTTACCCACTTCTGACAATTCCTTTGAAGAGTAGAGCCTCCTGGGAAATTAGGCAGGACTCTAGCCAAGTGTTTCTCCTAAGTCCTCACACCTCATAAAGGCGTACTTGTAAGATCTCAGTATTATATCTTATTTCATTTTCCCATCCTTTCTAAGTACTGGGGAGTAAACCTAGGGTCACACACATGCTAGATAAGTGTTCTATCACTGAACTGTACCCCCTTTTCTCCCTTGTCTTCATGTAATTTGTAGGCTCCTGTCTCCTTTGCTTACAGAATACTTTTGGCATGATGTATAGATTAGAGTCCAGATTTAGCTCCTACAGAACCTAGCTGTTGTAAGAAAAATGCAGGGGTTTCAACCTTGATCACTGGGAGAAAAGGAACATAAGAAAGACCCGAATGATCTAATCTATACAACATATGGCTTCTTGTACAAAGAGAAATAATTTTAAGACCTTCTTTACATCAGATTTGAAAGAAGTATCATTAAATTGGAGTTGTTCAAATATGGAATTTGGAGCATTCAATAACTTTCCAGACAGGGAAACCACAGCCTAGGAGGCTCCAGGAACATCCCCCCAAATTAGAATATAGGGACTGAGTCTGACTTCTGGATTCCTGGTTCCATGGGATGGTACTAAAGAATTTTTTGTACTCAGAGAGGTCTAGAAGGTTCAGACAGAGAGTCCTCATGGGAGTCAGCTCAAAGAGAGATAAGAAGAGCATTGGCTATGGAATCAGGACCATGGAAGTCAAAGAATGTAAAGTGAATTGGCTCATAAGATCATTTTGAAGAAGGACAGAGCCTGAACCTGGTAGGCACTTCAGAAGTGAGTGCTAATGTGGAGTCCAAGGTTGAAACCCTTCATGCCTTTATATCATTCAGGTGGTCCCCGTTGACTTCGAACTCCTCCAAGATGCATGGACAGACACAATCTCCAACTCTACCATCTTCCTGCTCCTTCTCAGTAGCTAAAAAGTACAGATTCATTTCAGCATATGAAACAAATGTGACTCTGAACCCAAGGCTACAAAGAAGTTGAGCTATAGATGCATTCTTAAATCAGGGTCCCAGTTTCTAGAGTGTATTAACGGAATTTGATTAGTAAAACATGGAAACTCTCTCTCTCACACATTTGACATTTTTTACACTCAATTTTAGAATCCAGATGGATTTCTAAAATCTAACAAGAACGTGGAGACAATGGAAGAGTTTGGAAAAGAGTCTCCTTCACATCAAGAGGTGCAGATGAGTTCTTTGAGATGGGATTACAGGAGTGTGTTTATGTTGCACAGAGGAAGTCAGATGGTGGACGCGTGCATTGTCTGGAATCTAGAAATGACCAGTGAGGCTTGGTGCTCATTGTGAAGAAAATTGTAATGCACCGTCATTCTGTAGAGAAGAATGATACAGAGACGCAGAAGGTGTCGAGGCATGAGGGGGCACAAGAGAGATGGTTCATTTACATCATGGGATCTTGAATGGGGGAGATTCAGGGAGATTATGATGGAGAGTCAGGGGGTTTCCAGAATGGTCCACAAAAATGTGGTCGCATTGGTTTAGGTTCAGGCAGGGTCAGAAATCGGACAAGAGGGAAAAGGTTAAAGAGAATATTGGAGGTAGAATGTATAGATCAGATGGACCAGAAATCAAAGGACAGGAAGCGGGAAATAAATTATCAAAAACTTTCTCCTCCCACCCCCATTCAGCACAGCCTTATGTTTCACCTGGTCCAGTGTCAACTCAAGGTCATCTGGGTGGTACCCAGCCTTTCTTCTTCTTCCTCTCCCATGGTGCCATGGTGGTGCTAGCTCAGCAGCCTCTTCTTTTCTAGCTGCTTTCTGGTGTCCTTATGGCCCCAGCCTCAGACCCGATCCCCTGCAACAACCTCCACAAAGCTTTCTAAACTGCCAGCCACTATGTTGGCTCTTGGCATCTGACCTTCTGCAAATTGGCCCTGCTAACCTGTCTGGCATCCTTCCTGCCTTCTCTTCCTCCCCTCTTCCCCAGCCAAAATGAATAGCTCCTAGGCTTCTCCCTCTATCTAGCTGTTGTTACCAGACACTTAGGTCCTTATCCACTGTCTCAGCTTCCCTGTTTCCCAAAAGACATTAAGAAACAGAAATTATAAAATGAAAATTTTTGATTTACACACTTTGGCTTAGCTCATTGTGGCAGGAAAAGTCTAGTTTTCTTACCACCATGACTGTGGTGACTCACTTGTAGAGACAACATCCAGGAGATACATTGATCTAGCTAAGGCAGGTCAACCATCCATTCTTAGAGGAAGATGAGTCAGCTCCAGGTTTCCTCCATCATTTCTGTTCTGTTACAGCTAACCAGTTGAGTTAATTTCTATTCAATTCAGGCCTGAGGAAAGTGAGGTAGACGTATACCTTAAAATCCCCTATTTTTGAAAAATCTTAAGGCTCTTATGGGATGATGGATGTGCAATTATCACCTGGTCCAGGCCTAGCAGAGTACTTTGTCTCTTGGTCCACTCCTTTGTGAAGTACAAGGTCTTTTACACCTTTCTTTGGAGGACCTTTTCAAGTTTGGGTTCCTATATGCCTGTTAAACAAACCAATTTTGCAATTGAAAAGAGATGTTAGCCTTGTGGCTCAAAGGAGGGACATGAACATCTCAGTCTTTCCCACCAGACTCTAACCCATTCTTTCAGCATGGGATCATGGCTACATTATTTTCATACCATGATGGATACACTGTCCTCCTCCCATTATGGCTGCATATCTCCATCTCATGATGCCTGCACTGTTCGTAGTCTAGGCTTGAGTTCACTCTTCTCTGCAGGATTCCTCCTTAAGGTTCTGCCTATAAGTCCAACCTATCCCCCAGTTAATTGTGATTGATAAATAAAGATGCTCACAGCTAATAGTTGGGCAGAAGAGACGTAGGTGGGGTTGAGGTTTCATGGGCTTCAGAAAAGATGACCAAGAAGAGAGAAGGAGGAGGAAGTCACCAAAGGAGGAAATGAAAAGTATATAAGGAGAAAAAATGATAAGCCACCATAAATTAGCTAAGCCATAAAAATGTGGCCCTGAGGGCTGCCCAACTAGAGTTAAGAGCAGCCCGAATAAAACATATAAAATAGTAAGTAATAACTCAAGATTATCGATAAAAAGTAAATTCTAACAACACGGAGAGTAGGCAGCTGCCCAGATATTATGCTGCTTAAGGCATCTGTAAATATAAAGGCTGTGAGTTTGTCTTTCTTCCAGGAACTCAACAACCAAAGGTTGAATAGAAATCCCAGATTTTTAATAGTTTCTTACTACAAATTCTTGATCTGTATTTCCCATACTTCTAGAAAACTACTCTAGCTTCTCCCCTGAAGTTGATGGAGCCCTGTCTTTCTGAGACCTCTCTTAGCATTTATGATAGTTTATGACACTTTCATGTGCACTCTCCTAGCTGAGCTTTGAGCTGTGCTCTCAGCAGAGCATTGTGAGTGGCACAAACAGCCCAGATGCCAAGTGTCATCATCATCATTGTCATTGTCATTTTCTCATTGAACCAATATTTAGTAAGTTCCCACTAGGTGCCAAATACTGGAATATATTACTGCCCAAACCAGATTAAAATCCTTCTCCTAGGGCTCACATTGTAGTAAGAAGGGCAGACAAGAGTCATAGGCATCCTCTCTTAAGTATAGATGTGATGTACTGTAGACACGATAAAACTGGAGATGGAATGGGAGGATTGGGGTCAGGGCAAAGCTGAAGGACAGTTCAAAGGCAAAGTGATACGTCAGTCAAGACTAAATATTTGAACCAAGAGGGGGTAATGTTCAGGAGAGAGCAGAGAGCAAATAGAGCCACGCTATTGGGGATAAGTCTGCCTCCAAGACGGGGAGAGGATAAACACAGATGGAGCTAAGTAGGAAGGGAAGCAGCATGAGGTGAGAGCAGAGAGATTTGGAGCCCACTTCCTACAAGCCTTTGTGCATGGCTACAGAAGGACTGACTCTTGTTAGTCCTTAGAAAGCCCTTAAAAGAATTTTGAGCAGAAACATGACAACTGGGCCTCTCCATAGCTGTGAGGGCAAGACCATCAGCAAAGTCAGCAGTAAACCAGGGAAGAAATGAGTCCTACTTAGGAAGGAGGTGGAAGGTAGAAAGTAGGGTCAGATCCTGGATCTATGTGAAGTTCAGTATGACCTGCTTAGTGGAGTAGGCTAGAGGCAGAAAGAGCAGAGACGCTTCTAAGGTTCTGGGCTAGGGGGTGTCAGGATGGGGCAGATTTGGAGAAGGTGAAAAGTTTGGCTGGAGCATGTTGTCTGAGATGTCAGTTGGGCAGATAGATGTGCTTCATGTGTACTGTAGGTATCAGTCAATTAAACTCATGATTTAAGTGATTGGTTCATTACCTGCACACACAGATACTCTCACCCAATCTTCCCTCACATCACAGAGGATAGGTAGCAGTTATGCACCCAGTTCCCGATGACGAAATCCACAAGACTCAGAGAATGTACAACTGGATCCAGGATACCAGCTAACTCAGGCCTGAGTTAGTGTGCTTTGCTCCCCCTTGTGTTCTCTACTTCCTGGCGCCACCTCTTGGACATTAGAGAGAGAGAGAGAGAGAGAGAGAGAGAGAGAGAGAGAGAGAGAGAGAGAGAGAGAGAGAGAGATGCTTCACTGAGCATGCTCAGATTAGCATCTCCCAGTAGACTACCTTACAGGGCTAATCTTTGAGTCACTGGGAACTTTTAACTTTGGAGATACGTGTAAACACTATGGACATTAGGGGATCATGGTTAGTTACAACATCTAGAGGCTTCGTGGTTTTTTCCGATCCCAAATAAACAGTAGAGACGCTAACGGGCTCCCAAACGGAGAAAAGAAACCCCTTTTCCCTGGGATTTTCCACAGCTTTTTAGCTGAGGGTGAGGACCTTTCAGTGTGCTCAGGGAACTGGCTGTGTGTTTTGACCTTTCCTCTAGAGCCCTGTTTACTTTCAGAGAGCCCAGGAAGGGCCTACAGACACTGCTTGGCTCAGGGGACTTGGCAGAAGCAAGAGAACACCACAGATATTTGGCAGGATGACTCAGAATGCTCAAAGAACCACAGCGTCAAACAAAACGTGAGTCTACCAGCTTGCTGATAAAGCAACTAGGGCTGAAACTTGGTGCACTCTAGGGGATGGCCAGCTTTGGGGGACACCAGACCTTCCACCAGCACTTCTTCAGATTCTACTAGGAAAGGTCCCCAATCACTAGAACAGCAACTCCCACTGGCAGCCAGAAAATTGACTCTTCTGTGAGAAGAAACATGAAATCTTATGGCATCTCAGCCTTGGCACCTGCTGTGTTCCATGTCTGGAACAACTTCCCCAAACAACTCAGCATTCAGGTTTCAGTGCAGCTGTCTCCTAGCAACTGAGATGGTCCATGGACTTGTTCAGAGCAGCAGTCCAGTGGCAACTTCTACCACTTGGCTCATCCAATTTCCCTATTGCACCTGCCTCTCTCTGATATTCCTGGGTGCTTGTTCCTTATCTAGTCCTGTCTCCAAATCGTACATCCAGTGGCAGCTGGAGACCTGTGAGCCTGGAAGGGGGCAGGAAGACATAAGGTTCTGGGGTCAGACTTGGTCATGTATCCAGAGTCTTCCTCTACTGGCTGTGAACTTGCACAAGTTATTTCGCTCTTGGTGCCTCTGCTTCCTTAAGCATCCCGAGGGAGTCATATTTGCTGTGTGGGATCATCAGGAAGCTTCGGGCAGTCAAGAGACATAAATTTTGTAGGAAATTCCTGGCATGTAGCGAACAGACTCTAAGTAGGAGTTACGTTCTGTCACCAGGATCTAGAGAAGACACTGCTCAGTTATTCACCCCAGCAGCTCAGCAAACGCAGAGTAAAATCAAGTCACCCTGCAGGCTTCCTCCACACACCGTCTTCTCCTCTACCTTCATCTCTCCCTTCCCATCTTGTCTCCTTGACAGAGTCTCCCTTTGAAATCTAGTTGATTTCAAACTGAAGACGTTGCTGCCTTAGCCTCCTGAATTCTATAATTATAGAGCTCTCTCTCTCTCTCTCTCTCTCTCTCTCTCTCTCTCTCTCTCTCTCTGTGTGTGTGTGTGAATGCCCAGTTCCACCAATTTTCTTTCTGAGGCAGGATAGAAAGGGGTGCGTGTGTGTGTGTGTGTGTGTGTGTATTCTTGGGGACATGAGAAAGGGGCAAAGAAAGCCCTCCCTGTGGAATCTGGTAGAACCCATTGCCAGCAGCAGTCTTCCTCTGAGCACCCCTCTGTGTTAATCCTTGTGCTTAAACCTATATTAAAATATCTAACAAAATCCCCAATTGTGTGTCATTGTACTGGCTATTCCTGACATTCCTTTCATCATCGAAGTCCTGAATCCTGGTAGGCGGGTCCATAGAAGCTTTGGGGAACTCCTCAGGCTTAATGGGAGTGACAGCGTGGAGCTGTGTCTCTGTGTCCTCACTGCTAACATGTTCAAGACTAGATTCTGTGGCCCTTTGGGAGCAGATTTTCTTTACTTTCTCGTTGGGCCCCTAAAGCCACCTGTTTGTCCAAATGTCTGCTCACCTGTGTTTAAGGTCAAGTGGAAAGGGAAACATACGAGAGAGGAGGTGTAGGGGAATTAGATGTACAGGGCATATCTTTATTTTTTCACTTTTCAGTCATGCCACACACAGTAATGAAGTATCTCAGACACAGATACAGATTTTAGGGAGCTTGGAGTCCTTTGGGGCACACAAGCAGGGTGACTAACTGCTGGGACAAAAGTATAGGATGCTCAGAGCCACAAAGAAGGCACTGATGTAGTCTTGGGGCAGAGAAAGCTGCCCAAGCTGAGATGGAGGGTGAGGAGTTGGCCATGGGAAGGTGGAGAGCAAGAATATCCTTGGTAGAAGAAAAAGCACACACCAGGGTCAAAGAGCAGGTAGACTTCTGCTTTTGGGGAGAGATGGGAAATTCAGCATTGCCCTTGAGCTTGCTGGTCACTGCCTGGGTTGACTTCCTCTGCTCTCCTGTGGCTGGCTATCCTTCACCATCACTGTTCATCTCCATGGCTCCTTTTAAGAGGTGACTTGGAGTGTATCCATGTAGAGAGGAAGAAGACACACATGGCTCTGCAGACCCCTAGAGAGGAGAGTCCACCTTTACTGCTTGGGAGATATATGCATTGCAGCTTGAAGTACAGAGGCTCATAACTCAGAACAGGCATTGGTAGGATGTCTGTGGTAGATTGGAGAATGGTAGGGCTGGCTAGGCTAGAGGCAGGAAGGGAGATGAGCCAGGAGATATCTTAGTAACTGCCTCTGTCGTGAAGAGGATACACATGAGAGAAGAAGGAAGATGGGATGCAGGTTGTCAAGGAGACGATTAGTTGATGTGAGAGTGTAGATCGAAGGGTACCAAAGTCTTTGGTTTCTGGCTTTAACTTATGAGATGTGAAATGGCCTTCACTGAGATTAGGCACAAGAAGAGGCCTTGCCCTTTGATTTCTCCTGGGTTCTAGTTGTTTCTCTACTGAATCCTTTGTCATCTTAACTTAAGCCTGCAAACTACCCTTCTCCTCCACCCATTCAGTTGTGGCTAATTTTTCCATTATTTAGTTGGAATTTGAAATTCCTTCCAAGAAGTATGTGTGTGTGTGTGTGTGTGTGTGTGTGTGTGTGTGTGTGTGTGTGTGATATGTGTGTGGGGCATGAGTGCTATGGAGACACTCATGCCAGTTTACCATGGCAATATATTTGACTTTTGCCACTGAGTTCCATGCTCTAGACCTTGGAGTGTTTTCTCAGGTACAAGAGAGTTCTTAGTGAACTGTTTGGTCTCATTTCACTGGAGTCTGCATCTCTCACTCTGGTTATGACTCACTTTCTTTAGAGCTAGGGGAGCTGGCATGCTCTTGGCTGTCTTGAGTCTGCTGGTTCCTATTGGGCAGGAAGAGCTTTGCAATGGACTCTCCACATCTTAGGATGCTCTTAGGGGCCACCTTTTAAAGCCTTATTTCCTGTTTGAGTTGGCAGAACTCTGTGTTCCCTATACAATTTTACTGTGTGACAGGTCTCATCCCTTAAAGGGTTCAAAGTGACACATGCGGTTTATCTCAAGACTACCTGGTTTATGCCAAAATACCAAAGCTATGCTAATTGCATACTTTGAATGAAGCCTACAATGTCTATTTCTTATCTTCCATCTTGTATTTGTAAACTGATTGAGAACAAACTGTCACTATCATATTAGATACCACCCCCATAGGCAAAGTAGGCTTTGTGTATAGTAGATACTTAACATATGCTGAATAAAAGACTATGGATTCTGAATCAATGGGTCTTCGATGGAACCTGGGTCTCAATACTTTCCCCAGCTAATTCTTGTATGCAGTTTATTGGCAGATGTAAACCCCTCCCCCTTTGATCTTCTCTGATAGCATCCTCAAGTCAGTGAGTAGAGAGATGGGAATAAAGATTTCTGTCTAGAAAGATGAGCACACTGGCTGTGTGTGTGTGTGTGCCCATGATTGCAGCTCTTGGAAGGATTAAGCAGGAGGATCTTGATCTTGAAGCTACTCTCACAGGGCTAGACAGCCAGATCTCCATCTCAAAAATAATATTCCCCTGCAGAGAGAGGAGGTGGGGAAGAAGGGTCTCACTTCTTTCCCTCTGCAAGTTGTTGTATTTCCAAGAATTTAAATACTTAAAACTAAAAAGCTTCTGGCGATGTTTACCTGTGTTTCATAGAGTGGGTTGAAATTATTCCCAAAAAAGGGCAGTGTTAGTAAACCTTTGCCCTTCAGAGTTTTGGCAAGCAAACTGTTTTATGTTCAGCTAACAACACACTGGGAATTCTTATGTATGTTAAGTGCATTTCTTGGTGCTGTGTGTGTGGTGTCTGTGCATAAGCACAAACACTGTGTTTGGAGTCGTCTGCCTGTGGATTTCTATTTAGTAGTATGGGGGTCAGTTCTCAGTTCATCTTACTCTAGACTGTTTTCTTTACTCTTATATAAAGTGATTTCTATTTTCAGATACAGAATTTAGTTGTTATACATTTATCAGTTATAAATGTACAGTATAGTTTGAAATATTTTAAAATTTATGGTGTGTGTGATGTACACCACAGCACATACTTGTTTGGAAACTTGCAGAAGTCAATTTTCTATTTACCCTGTGTCAGTCCTTAAGACCAGACATGGAAGCAAGTGACCTGACCTGCTGAGCCATCTTACTGGTCCTAGGGTATAATTCTAATATACAGACGTGATGGTTAAGAATGGTTGTCACTTGAATGGATGGAAATCTCCTAAGAGACTAGAAAAACATATCTCTGTGTATGTCTGTGAGTGTCTCAGAATGAACTAACAGAAGGAGAAAGCCATGCCCTGAGTTCAGATTCTGCCACCCCAAAGGTTGGGAGTCCAGGTTGGGTAAACGAGTGGAGGAAGGGAAAGAGGAGAGAGCTAGCCAGTGTAGGATCTGCTGGCTTGGCTTTCCGGCTGTCATGCATGATATGATTTCTCTCACCCTCTTACACCTTACTGCCATGAGTCAAGATATGTCATTCCTCCTTTCAATTGTTCAATTGTTTATTCTGTCACAACATTCTGTCACAATGACAACAAAACTCTAACAGAAGGACGTTTTATTGTAGCGATAAATTTAAATTATTAATGTAATTTAACACTTCAAAAGCCTATTGTAACTTCCCAGCATTTTATCTTGAAACATTCAAACATCTATAATTATTACAGGAATAATAAAATATCCACTACCTAGATTCAAATATAGTCACATGCTTTCACTATCTTTCGGAAATGCTGGAAAATGCCCCTCAGGCACTGTGAGATTTCACCCCTAACTATTCATCAGATACCACCCAGTATGAAGGAAGTTGTTTCACATGGACACACTGCCATAATTCCAACCAAGTAAAATCCACAGCTGCTCTGGCGTCAGCCCGGAGTATGCAACAGATAAACAACAAGGACGAGGTGAATATCGGCACCCAAGCAAGGTTGTCCTTCACATGTGTGCCAAGGATTTGCCCTTCTCCCTGTAGGCTGCTGGGATTGCTGACACTTGCATTATTTGTTCAGTTTTTATGTAGGTTCAGCCCAGTTCCACATATTGTGCTTACATGGGAAATACTTCTACCCACTGAGCCATCTCTCCAGCTCCACTGATTTAAAAACTTTTTTTTCCTTGCTTCACATGAATTTGTGCCCATGTGCACACACACATGCACAGATGAACACACTCAAAGACTTCATACCAAGAACTGTGCACACACACATGCACAGATGAACACACTCAAAGACTTCATACTGAGAACTGTGATTTATATTTAACATTTAGAAATGTTGTTTACCCTCTTTAGTTTCCACTTATGGTGTTTTTTCACTCTTTCAGTAAATTTTTACTGCTTATGACATTATAATTATCCAGTTCCAGGGATTAGTTTCAAAATTAAGGTAGTAATATTGCTATTGACACTACAAACCCAATTTGGCAAATCTTAAGGTGCCTTTGCAGATCTTTTCTTCTTCTAGGCTGTATCTTGAGGAGAGAGCACCATGTTTCAATTAGTTATCTTCTCTACATGGTGGTCTGTTAGTGGGATGTGCAGTTTGGCTTCAGTGTTTTTGTTAGTGTTTCTTGTCCACTCTTTTCTTTTGATTTTGTCTTTTAATAGGTGAGGTATTGACAAAATTTGAAAGCCAAATTGGTGTAAAAAATATTTAGTTTTCATCACTGTTTCCTTTAACCCCCCTTCCAGTGACACCTATTGATAGTCACTTTTATCTTCTGCCTCATTCTTCCTCCTTTCCTCCCGCCCTCCATCCCCTCCCTTCTTCTCCCCTTCTCCTTCTCCTTTTCCTCCTCCTCCTCTTCCTCCTCTTCCTCCTCTTCTTTCTCTTCCTCCTTCTCTCTCTTTTTCTTTCATTCTTTCTTTCCAATGAAAGGTCTAGTCATGTTGCTCAGGTTAGCCTCAAAATTATGGTGACCCTTAACCTCTCAAGTTCTGCCTCTCAAGTTCTTTTGTTAATTGAATTATGTTTTGTTTTTTTGTTTTTTTTTTTTTTTTGTAAAACTAAGCAAACATGGAACTGCTACTCTTTCCCTTTCTTTCATGGAAAGCAGTATTTTTTTCACTTAACAACATATCTTACCAATCATTCTATAGTAGTTACTAGACATAGATGTATGCAGTATAGCATAATATAATTATATAATAGATATATCTTATAGGTGCATGTATTTACCGTACTTTGTTTAGCACTGACTTTGGGCATTTAGGTTATTTTCAATGTCTTATTACTTCAAAGGCTACTGTGAATAACCTTGTACATCCACGTTGGTTCAGATTTGTGGCAGTGTCTTCTGTAAGAGTCTTAGAAATGAGATCACTGGCTTAAAGGTATAAGTATATTATGTTGCTAGCTATTGCTAACATTGCCTCTGTAGGAGTTAGGTCATTTCATTCTTTCCTCAGCAAAGGTCCATTTCCATGCTGGATGAACATTACAAGTGGCATTTTATAAGTAAATGACTGAAAACTCACTTTTTGGTACTAAGTGTGGACTGAAGACCAGATGTTTTAGACCATTCAAGAAGTAGCCAGAATGTGACTAAATGACTTATTGTAGCATATGCTATTGGGCCATATCCGTTTAGTTCACAGACCTTAACTTCTCATCTTCCTCTCTTTGCTGGGTTTCTGGTAAAATGCAAGGCAGAGTCTCCAGGGACCTCATGCTTTCTGGAGGTGGCTCTTAGTGGATGACTGCACAATAGCCTGGTTCTCTGTCTTGACATGGCAACTCTGGGACCTTCAGAATATCCCTGGGGAGCTGTTCCATTGTGACAACTGGCTCAATGTCACACCCTTTGTGTGTTCCATCTGACTCCTCCTTTCTCCAATGGATGGAGGGTTTTTGTTTTTTTGTTTTAAATTTCCCAACAAACTGATTGCATTCCGATCTTTGTCTCAGGAACTGTGTTGTAGAGATGAACTGAAAACAAATAATTACCTAATGTATTCCTGAAAGTATCAAACACATATTTATGTTTTTAGAAATAATCCAGGGATAAGTAATTCTGAATTTTTGATAGAGTTGCCCATTTAATATCTCCAGTAACATGCTAAGATGATCTAGTAAAGTCTTCGTGTGCTGTCAGAGTCTTCAGTGCTGAGACACAACAGCACTCTTTGTAGAAACACATGTGGAGAAGCATGTGAACAGAGCATCCATGAGCAACATAGCTGAGGGCTGAGGAAGGCTCAGTGGGTAAAGTGCTTGCATGAAGTCCTGGGTTCTGATTCCCAACAGACATTAAAAAGGTAAGTTTGAGTCAGGCACGGTGATACGCACCTTTAACCCCACCACTCAGTCACTCAGGAGGCAGAGGCAGACGATCTTCGTGAGTTCATGGGCATGTGATCTGTATAGTGAGTTCCAGGCTAGCAAGGGCAACACAGTGAGACTCTGTCTTAAAAAAAATGAGTCTGAGGATATACACTTGCAACCCCAGTGCTGAGGGGACAAAGACAGTTTTATTTTGAGAACCATTGGTCAGCTAGCTTAGCTCTAGCCTCTGTGAGAGATCAATCCTGCTTCAGATAATAAGTCAGAGAGTGTTTGAGGAAGACATCCAACGTCAGCAGCAGGTCTCCACAGGTACCTTGAACTGTACTTTAGTTCATCTCATATCTCTCTCTCTCTCTCTCTCTCTCTCTCTCTCTCTCTCACACACACACACACACACACACACACACGTGTACACACACACATATATGTACACACATACACAGAATAAAATAAAAATTAGCAATATTAATAGTGATATAATCGATGTCCCAATTGTGATACAGTCCCAAGTACTGTAATGATAAGAGCAGTCAGTGTGTTTGGGAGAGGACTTCAGAGAATATGTGTATATTTGTGTGTCTGTAGGTGCCCATGGAGGATAGAGGCATTAGATCCATCCTGCCTGAGCTGTAGCCACAAGTGGTTCTGAGCCACTGATGTGGGTGTTAGGAGTTGAACTTGGGTCCTTTGCAAGGGCAAGCTGCTTGCTTAACTGCTGAGCTACATCTTCAGTCCCAAAAACTTTCTATGAGAAGCTGATCTTAGATGAGAAGTCAAGTAACAGCAGTTGGAGGACTGATGGGACTATAGGATTCTTAATAATAAAAAACAGAAAATAATTCTGGATTAAAAATGTGATTGGGGTTATTTTTAAAGCTCAAAAGTTTTGTATCTAGACTACCACTGCCAGAAATAGTAAAGAAAACTCTTAACACAGAAACCTTAACACAGAGAGAAAAACGTGCTATGTGGACATTTTGATCTATACAACAGAATAAAGATTGCTAAAACTTAGCATATAGAAGAGACAACTTCCTTATCATATTTTAAAATATCCTTGAAAGGCAGGGTGCTAGCTAAGGCAAAAAGTAATAAAGATCTATCAGGAGCCTATGGGATGCACTGTATAAATGGATGGATAGTATTAATAACTAAATGGCTGGGACAGAGGATGTGTCAGTATACAACGATGAAGTTTTTAAATTAGGCATCGAATCATAAATTATTAGTTCATGGTAGAACACAGTAATTTTTAAATGTTTACTATAAATCTCAAAGCAGCCTCTGAAAATGAAGGCATAGTAATCATGTAAAGACAAAGAGAATAAAGATACAGTCCATTTAAAATGAGACAGGAAAAGAAGAAAAGAAGATAAAGAAAATAGAGACAAAGACCAATGGATTTAATTCCAGCCTGATAAATAGCAGCATTAAATATAAATGATCCAAATATCCCAAGCGGGTAGATTCTAGTGTGTGTTAAGAAAATGCAGAAGTCCACAATGTGCTGTCTCTATGACAATCACTTCAAATATAAATCTTCAGGGTAAAAACATAAAAGATTTTTAAAAACCCAGTTATTGTCTTAGTTACTTTTTAAATTGAGGTCATAAGGCACTATGATCAAGGCAACTTACAAAAGATACCATTTCATTGGGGCTTATGTTTTCAGAGGGTTAGAGTCCATGATTATGGAGCAAGGGCATAGTGGCAGGGACAGCAGAGAGATCACATCTTCATTGGCAAATTGTAGGTAGAGAGAGAGACAGAGACTGGGAATAGCCCGAGTCCTTTGGAACCTTAAAGCCTGCCCCTCGAGACACACCTCTTCAACAAAACCACACTTCCTAGTTCTGCTCACATAGTTACACCAACTGGACTATGTACTCAAACATGTGAGTCAATGAGAACCATTTTCTCAAGCCATTATAACTGGAAATAAATACTGATTAGAAGGAAGAGGGGACTTTTATACTAACAGCAGATAACATAGACTTAAAATCAATGAATATCATCAGGATATGGAGTATTATGTCAGCTGGTATAGTGGCAAGCATCCCAACACTTGGAAGATAGAGGCAGATGGACTTCTGTGAGTTCAAGGCCAACTTGGCTTACATAGTGATATCCTGTCTCTGAATATAAATAAATAAATAAATAAATAAATAAATAAATAAATAAATACCATAGTAGTGAGGAGGTAAGTTCACCAGGAGAATACATGAATAAATAATAACAACAACAACAACAACAACAGCAACAACAACAACAACAACGGCAACGGCAACAGCAGCAGCAGCGGCAACAGCAGCCTGTTAACAGGTTCTCAAAGCTCATGAAACAAAAGCTGACTAAATTTAAAAGGAAAATAGAGAAAAAATACTTCGAACTCTACAAAAACTTCCCAGAAAAGGAAGCACTTGTTAAATCAGTCTGTTAGCTAACCATCCCACAGAAACCTCCAGACCTGACAAAGACAAAATGTTCTTGCTGGACATAGACAAAATTTGACCAAATCCGTTCGAATAGTATGCCAGAAGAAAGAAGGGTCATGACCAAATGCAATTAAACCATTGACTTAACATCTAAAAGCAAACATAATTTGTCATATTAACAAACCACAAAAGGTCTTCCCCTCAACTGACCATGGCATCTGTTTAGGACTCAGTTCTTTCTGATATAGTGACTCCTGGTGAATGAGTGTTGGGCTGTGAGCCCAGCCATGGGGTGAGACTAAGGTGGGCTCGTACTCATGGGGATATTATGATTTCTGAACTGTGCTACAGGCAGTTTGGGCTGCCTATTTGGGTATCAGTGAAGTTTGGAAGGAAGGGTCTAAAAGCAGGCTGGGAGCCCAGATCATGTCTAACCCCATGGTAGCTCTGGGCATGGAGCTGGGGCAAAGGTGGGGGTACAGACTGAATCTTGGTGGTCATGTCTTCTCTTTCTATGTTCAGATGGATCACTACGCCTTGCTGTCCACCTTGCAGCTGATGTACACTGTGGGCTACTCCCTGTCTCTCATCTCCCTCTTCCTGGCTCTTGCACTCCTCTTGTTCCTTCGGTGAGTACAACCACATGTGGTCAGACATGTGTCCTGTAATTTGCTTGTTGGTCATCACTAGAAGGCAGCAGAAGATTATCATCTGTTGGATGATGTCATGGATCTTCAGAGCAGGAAGATTAAGATTCTTGAATACTTCCATTTTATTTTGTAAATGAGAGGACAGAAAGTTCTGGATGAGAGGCATTGAGTCCTTACTGGTGGGAGAGGCAGTTGGATACAAAGATGGGACCTGAAGCAGGATTCTGGACTTTGTCTCTGTCTCTGTGCATAAATTCTTGATCATACCCTTTACCACTATAGTGCCAGAAACCCACCATTCCACCAGAGACATCATTTACACACAAGAATCCCCCTCAAAAGTCATGGTAGACCTAGGATTTAATGAGGCCTGTGGACCCTGGCTAGCTGTCAGGCACTGTAATTCTCCTAATCTGAATTAAGATTAATTCTAATTCTAGAAGATTACTGTTAGTTGTTATGGAAAGGTGAATTGACTTTTATAGGACAAATGGCTGCTGGGTGACCGAGCTAGGGTCACAACCAATCAGTTGATTGCAATATTTCAAAATCCAAAGCCCTAGTGCGTTTAGCTAAACCACTTTAGGTGTTTCCTAAGTGAGACAATTATGAATCCATGAGGAAACCAAGGAGGTTCCTCATCCAGAGGTACTGGTAAGTATAATATGGCCTAATGGACATTCAGCACTGGTTCAGGAGTCCATATGAAGACCCTGGAGATATGAGGGGTGGAGTGCCCCACCTAGGCTCACCCGAACCTAAATATGGCCTTATTTGTTTTGACCTTCCATGGCTCCAGGAGCAGACATGGCATCCTACTATAGAATGGTTTTTGCAAGTTCCACCTCCAATACTCACTGTTGATACACTGACCCCTTTCTCCATGCACTTAAAGTCCCAAGCCCATTGCAGCAGAAAATCACTGCCTACTCCAGCAGGAGGTAAATCCATCAGGGCTTGGCTTGACCAAGTGTCTGTTTCACTTGAGCCTCCTGCTGTACTGGGGAAGAAGCGTCTATACATCATAAAACACAAGAGTCCACCTCCGTTTGGAAGTTCCAAGGCAACAATAGGAGGAAAGCAAGTGAGGTGGGTCAGGAGCTGCATTGAAAGCACAGAGGTGGGAAGAGGCTGAGGACACACAGTTACAACAGTCTGAGTAACAGAGTTATCGGGAGACCCGGGTAGAAGTCATTAAAGCCAACAGGGTTTCTGGACATTTATTACATTGCATTTTATATGAGCTAATGGATGTCACCCTCCCCTGGACTCTGAGAGAAATGTTCTAATTCTCAGACACAGCTGAGCTTTGGAGAGCCAGATCCCAGTTCTCAGTGTTCTAGGCCCGGATCTCAGCTCCACCACCCACTGCCCAAGGACTTCTAACATTTACAAAATCAAGGTTACAAAAGTGCCCACTCCTCCAGTGGCAGCAAGAGGTGAAGGTTCCATAGGTCCCTGTATGCAGGGCCTGGCACGCCACACATGCTATCTAGGGAGCAACTTCTTGCCCCATTTCCCAGATGGAGAAGGTAAGGCACAGAGAAGCAAGAGCACCTAGACCAGCACCTAGACCTCCGTCTCTAGTGACAGATGTGCAAGCAGTCAGGCCTGCCCTCCCAGCCGTTCCTTCCCGAGGGAAGACACTGTATTCTTTTTGTGCAGAAAATTGCACTGCACACGCAATTATATCCACATGAACTTGTTCGCTTCATTCATCCTGAGAGCTCTGGCTGTCCTGGTGAAGGACATGGTCTTCTACAACTCCTACTCCAAGAGGCCTGACAATGAGAGTGGATGGATGTCATATATATCAGAGGTAATCTCCCACATGATGGGGTAGAGTGGGGAGGGGGATGGGCTGAGGAGGGGGAACAGAATGATAAAGATCTGTTAGACAGACAGTGTACTACTTAAAAATCTGACCTTCCAAGAATGGGTCAGGGAAAGGGATCCTGCAGCTGATGAACTTACCGTGGGTGACTTCTCAATGGCAAGCAAGAGACTAGACCAATCTTTTGCTGAGACAGGCTCTCACTGTGTAACCCAGGCTGGAACTTATAATCCTCCTGCTTCTGCTTCAAGACTACTGGGATTGCATGTGGGTGCCACCATGCACCTATATTTTATGGGGATGCAGAGATGACTCAGTGGGTCAAGCACTTCCTGTGGAAGTATAAGAACTAAAACAAGCTAGCTAGCTAGGCTAGCCAAGTCAGGAAGCTCTAGGTTCAAGTGAGAGACTCTGATGTAGTGTATGCAGTATTGCACAATCAAAGAAGGTAGCTAATGTCAACCTCTTCATGCATAGGCACCCTTACATATACATGCATCCACATGTAAAAATTCATGCACATGCGTGGGTGCATGCGTGTGCACACACCACATACACTCATGTAAAAGGTTTGAGTTATGGGTTGATCATAAATCTTTTTACATTTATTTGTGTGTTCAGGAGTGTATGTGGGGGTCAGCGTAGAGCATAGCTCAAGGAGTTGATTCTTTTCTTCCCACTGTGTGGGTCCCAGGGATCGAATTTGGGTGGGTTCCAAGGATCGAATTTGGGTGGTCAGAATCAGTGGCAAGCTCCTTCACCTCCTGAGCCAGCTCACTGGGCCCTTAATCATGAATCTCATATTCAGAATTTCCGTTATATTCTAGCGTCTGCAGTAACTTTTCTAGGAGTTTGTCTATACATTTTAGGCAGCCTTTTAAGTTTCTTGGCACAATACTACTCATGACCTTCTCTCTGAATTTTCTTCAAGTCTGTCGGGCCTGTATTTTCATTTTCATTTTCTGTCTTCATTTTCATTTCCTGTATCAATTACTCATATCTCTGCTGTTTTACTTTCATACTTTGTTGGCTGTCCCTAGAAGTTTTTCAACTTTATTGAACTTTCCCAAGAACAAACTCTCAGCATTATTGAGACTTTTAGTTTATAGTCTCATTTGCATTCATTTCTCCTTTTATTATTTCCTTCCACGGAGTTTCTTCAAGTTGACTACTGTGATTTTAACTAACTTTTCTCATGAGATCTTCATGGATCTTCAACTTTTTTTTTTTTTTTTTTTATAGTTGCACTTAGAGTAGAAGTCTCACTCCAGGTCCAGGCTTGATATTACAAAATTTGGCACACAATGTGTGTGTGTTTTACATTCAGTTCAAGGAACACTTCTCATTTGTTATTTGACATAAGTCCATGTGACGATTTCCAATCATATGAAGATTTATTTAGTTATTGTGGTTCCTAGCCTAGTTGAACTGAGGCTGGAGAACAGATCTTTCCAAGCTTTCTTTGGGGCTGTGGCTGATGGTAAACTCTCTCTGATTTTGCTTTCTTTTGCATTCATTCATTCATGTAATTTTGTACGCATGTGTGTATACACCATGCGCATGAAGAAGCCCCAAAAGACCAATAGAGGGTATCAGATTCCATGGGGCTGGATACACAGACTATTGTGAGCCACCATGTCAGTGCTGTGAAACAATCCAGGTCCTTTGTATGAGCAGTAAATGCTCTTAACCACCAAGCCATCCCTCTAGACTTTCCTCTTTCTTTCTTTCTTTCTTTCTTTCTTTCTTTCTTTCTTTCTTTCTTTCTTTGTCTAAATATGGTGCTTACTTTGTGTATGTGAAGACCTGGGTTCCCTAGAACAACATAAACAAGAAACAGTAGCTCATACCTGTAAACCCAGCACTTAGGAAGCAGATGGCAGGAGAATCAGAAGTTCAGGAACATCCTTGACAACATAACAAGTTTAAGCCCAGCCTGGGAT
>JANHMN010000002.1:52320075-52341064 GCA_030674055.1 Rhabdomys pumilio
TAAATAAATAAATAAATAAATAAATAAATAAATAAATAAATAAGCCTAGAACAGTGGTTCTCAACTTTCCTTGTGTGGAGACTCTTTAATATAGTTTCTCATGTTGTGGTGACTGAAATTTTGCTACTGTTATGGATCATAATGTAAATATTTATGTTTTCTGATGGTCTTAGTCGACCCTGTAAAAAGGTCATTTGATTCCAAAAGGGGTTGTGACCCACAGGTTAAGAAACACCAGACTAGCATGTGAAGGAAGAGACTGATCTTTGAAGGCTCCATGAAGCTTTCTCACCAGTATCTTTGAGATAGTTAGCAAGGGCTCAGGAAGCAGGGGAGGACAGATGTGGGCATGTGTATACTTGTGGGGAGGTCTTGCTCATCTAGGTGCTGAAAACACCAGGACTCACCCAGGTTCTGCCTCTGCAGATGTCCACCTCCTGTCGCTCCGTCCAGGTCCTCCTGCACTACTTCGTGGGTGCCAATCACTTGTGGCTTCTGGTTGAAGGACTTTACCTCCATGCTCTGCTGGAGCCTACAGTGCTTCCTGAGAGGCGACTGTGGCCCAAGTACCTGGTGGTGGGCTGGGGTGAGTGACATGACACCCATCCTTCTCTCCCAAGGAGTCATCAGAATGTGGGAATCCATCAGAACCTTTGGATGGAGCTAGAAATCCCAACTTGAGGATGACACACGGGGAAGATAATTTCTCAATGATAAGGGTCTCCAAAGAAAATGGGGTGCACTCAGTGTGTGTGTATGTGTGTGTGTGTGTGTGTGTGTGTGCACATGTGCATATACACATACGTCTATTCACAAGTGTAGGTGCTATATGACCAATGCATATATGCAAAAGTGGATAAATCTTTGGTATAACCAGATGACATCTTCTAGACCTCTTTCCAACTACATTAAACCTGCTCACTGCCATAATAAATTATCTATGTGGCTTGGACAACAGAGACTGGATTCTCTGCTCATGGAGGCTCTGAATCCAATGTGCTTGTGTTCTGGTGAATGCAAAACTCTTCTTGCTGTGCACAAAACTGCCCTCTTGACTGAATCCTCTCATGGAGGAGAGGGAGAAAAGGAGACTTCCAATCTCTTTTCATAAGGACACTAATTCCATCATGAGAATCACAACTCAGAACACCTAAACCTAGTTATTCCACATTCCCCATTATCAAACACCACCACCACAGTGGTGACAAGTCTTCCACACAGGAATTTTGAAATGACAAAATACATCAGTCTATGACAGCGAGTATTTGAGAAAACAAAAGTTTATTACTATTATTACTATTATTATTTTAAAAGTATGAGCAGGGTATCCTGATCTGGAACTCTGGTTTCCAAAAGTCGTTGGTCAATTAGAGGTTACAGGACTCAGAGAAAATAAATGGAGTCATGATATTCCTCATGGACAATTGAAACTCGTAAATTTATTCCAAACTACTTGTGACAGGTGGCAAGCCCTTTCTCCCAGGGCCCAGCTTCTCTTACAGTAGAGTCATGGCTGGTCTTGGCATACTTTAAACCTAACCAATCCTCACAGTCTATGATTCTGTTTTTTTTTTTTTTTAACCCTTTGGACTTGTCATGCTTGGCCCCCATGAGGATGGCGTGGGAACAGGCGGTTTTGAACAAGCAACTTCTAAACTCCTAACTAGTTCTCTGCTTTCTACACAGCCTTCCCTTTGCTGTTTGTTATTCCCTGGGGTTTTGCCCGTGCACATCTGGAGAACACAGGGTAGGTAATTCACCTGGTGTCAGTCTTCCTAGATATGTCCGTATATAGGAAATGACATCACCTTTCCAAAGAGACAATTCAAATTCTCCTACTTTGTTCTTCTAGAGTGCAATGGGAGTGTCGACAAGCAGTCGAAGGTCTTAAAGAAACCTGTTAGTTACACATGCAAATTATTAAAGGATGTTGTCTGGGTGCTGGGTGTGTAAGGACAGAAGCACAGAGCAGTTTCTATGGCTTTGTTCATATGGGAGAAAAGAGCAACTCTGGTGCACATTGAGGGAAGAATCATCACACACCGTGTGGCACTGCTATGTTGTGAAATACAGTGCAAAGGCTAAAACACATCAAGAGACGCAAGTTAGTTCTGAATCTCCTAACTTGCAGGAACTGAATCTCAGCAAATGTTTTAAGCCTGTTTCTAAATAATGTGTACTGTGTTATTCATGTCCCCTCCAGATAACCACCAGGTAACCCTCGTATTTACAGATGAGCATACATATATATATTTCTAAGTGTGTAAATGATGTGTGAGATAAGGAAAGCAAACTATTGAGTAAAGTACTAAGAGTCTATAACTGGAGGCTTTTGTTTGCATGCACTTGGAGGAAAATGTGGAAGAGTCTACCCAGTACACACCTAATGATAAAGAGCAATGCTGTGATAAGAATCGAATAGTTTTTTTTTTCTTTTTCCATTATCCCTCCTCTTAGGAGATGAATTGGTATCTTCAAGACAGGCAAGCATCCTTCTACAGGGCACAAAACTTGGACTTTTATCCTCATCTCATGTGTCTCCTACTCCTGATCTTTTCCTTAGGTGCTGGGCAATAAATGGGAATAAAGCAATCTGGTGGATCATCAGAGGACCCATGCTTCTTTGTGTGACAGTAAGGACCGTCCCATCTACCCTTTTCTTCTCTGAGTTCAGGCACTTCAGGGGGCATCTTTCTATTCTCAATTTCCTTCCAACTCCTTAAACCTCCGGTCCATGAGAGAGCGAATATGACATTTGAGCAATTTCTCCTGGGTGAGAAATTAAAAATGTCTTCTGGTTCTGGATCTATTTAGGGTAACATTGTAAGCCTCCATGTCTTTAGATCTTTAAATGGGGACTTGAAGTGATCTCTATGATGCTTTACCAAAGGGCTGTAATAGGAAAAGGGTTGCCTGTGGCCTTGGAAGGTTCCAGAAACTATGCAACAATTAACATGTGTCTTTGGATTGTTTGTTTGAGACAGGGTCTTGCTACACCGAGGAGTTAACTTCTACCTCATGGCAGCCTCAGCCTGCCCATTGTTGGGATTACAGATGTGTGGTACCACACCCTGTTAAAGTTTTATCTTAATGTCATTAGCTAGTGGGAGGAGGAAGCTGAAGAAACTACTTTCAGAGGAGAAACAGGAAGAGTTAGTGTTACTGCAAAGGGATCATGGGTAATGTAACAGATGTTACTGGTTTTGTTGTGATGTAGAAACTTGCAGGGCAAAGAGATGACTGATCTGGAGGACCCACTGAAAGCACACATCTGAAACCTTGTGACCTCTTTTTGCCAAAGCAACATTTATGGAGCCCCAAGAATATAGACATATAATATACTATGGCTACAAATCAAAAATCTACAGGCAACAAATTATAAAGAAATTTACTTTAAAAGAAAATCCTTGGCATACACATGATTTGGCAAATTGACAAAAGCAAGTTTGCACATTAGTGAGATCAATGTGCAAACGTGCTTGTCTGTTTTTACATAAAGAATTAAATCTTGGCTGAATAGTTGACAGCGCATTTTCAATGTTTTTCAGAGTTGATATTTGTTAATGTTGAGAATGTCACACTTCATATAAAGATATAAATATGTAGATCAAAATAGTAGAAGTATGTTCAGGGCTATTTTAGAAATTGCTGAAGAATCTTCCCCCATCCCATGCTGAAATTCACATAGCAATTTTTAAAATAAAACTGAAACAGCAATTTTTAGAAAGGCTTATTATTTTTTTAAGATTTTAATTAATTAGTGTGTGTGTGTGTGTGTGTGTGTGTGTGTGTGTGTGTGTGTGTAAGTGCAGGTGCCCTTGGAACTAGAAGAGGGTGGGTGTTAGATTCCCTGGAGCTGGAGCTACAGGCAGTCATGAGCCACCTAATGTGGGTGCTGGGAATTGAACCTGGATGTAACTGTTGGGTCACCTTTCTATTCCCTCAAACAGCAATATTTTAACAATCCAATTCAAAGATAAATGAATTGAATACCTACAATACTATAAAATGATGGCAGAGAAACCTGAAAAAGTCTCTTTTCTGTAATTAAATCATCATTCTTTTTTTTTTTTAAGAGAAGAAAACATTGTATATAGAGTAAAAAACACTGCAATCCACAAAACACAACAGTCTTGAAGCTAAGTTGAGGTGTCTCAGACAGTGTTCATTGGCCTGTGCAGGGAAAGTGTATATGTTCTTCAGAAATAAAGTTGCTTTAAGTTTCAGACTGCAACGTGGGCAAATACTACCAGAAACACATTGGTCACATGCGCTGAATTTCGAATTAAGTTTTTGGTTGTTGTATGTTCTGAAACCCGTTATTACCACTAATGTTTTGTGACCTCCTACACGGGGTGATGTGAACCCTTATAAACTTGTGACCCACAGTTTAGGAAGCTGGGATTTAGGTGATGATCTTTGAGGATGAACTTTGTTCTAGAAGCGGGAGGGGAGGTGCAGGGGACTAACCAAGAGTAGACAGACAGGTTGGGTAGATCTTCCTGCCAATGCCTGAGTGCCCACTGGATATCTAGCATTATGCTTCTTTCCATCACCAAGAGGTAGCTGGGTGATCTATTTGGGCTCCTTTATGTGGATAGTATAAGATCTTGAAAAGGAAAAAAAAAAAAACCCCAGATTTGTAGAAGATTGTTAGTCTCTGTCAACAACTCAAGGAAATTCTTTGCTTGAATCTAGCTGTGACCTAGAGGGAAAATGTACATAGAAATGGTAAGAGAATGAAGGGTGGGGGGGGGAGGGCAATTGCCAGTGACAGACACATGGTTGGTATCTTCCTTCTGTTGCTAGTCACTTGGCTGAGAATGTCCCAAGTAGAAGTTGACCACACATGTCTCTGCTCACACCTCTCCAATCATTCAGTTTTCCACTATTCTCTTCTTTGTGGGCACACTGTCCCATCAGGGACCAGCACCCACCTCCTGCCCAGGCATCAGAACTGCTGCCTGATAATATTTGCTAAGTAATTCCAACCAATGCCAACTCTTAAGTGCTCTGACTTTATGAACTCAATTAATCTTCTCAATGAGCCTACAAGTTGGAGTGCTGTGGTATTCGTGTTCTGGTAAGGACACTGAAAGGCTGAGAAGTTATTTGCCTCAGCAACTTCATAGACCAAGGTAAGTTGGATGACTGAGGGACAGTTTCACCTATTGCTCTTTGAAACACCCTTATTTCCTCTGGGCCTGTGCCTGGGATGCTTCTGGCTCTTTCAGACATCAGTCTATAGTCTTAGACACCCTGGGTCCCAGCTGCTTTCTCACCATCTTATCCATTGGAGGACCTCAGTGTTCATCTTTCAGGCCTTGGGCCAAGCACCAACTTCTCTCTGTCACTGTGTCAGGACATTCACCCCCCACCTCTCTGGATCTCATATTTCCTGACTTCTGCTCCAGCTCCAATACATTTCAAATTTGTTTATGATCTGCTTGCTGCCATTGTAAACCACTTTCTATTCATCCAAGCAGCAGCTTAAGTATATGGTAGCCCCTTGGTAAACACATTTAGTAGATGATTAGAATCCACACTCTGAGCCCTGAGAGGTGCTTGCTTACCAGGCATAGTAAACCAGGAGAGAAACTAACAATTCTCTGTTAATTATGAGTCTAGGCTTGGTCTGATTAAACTGCTGAAATTTATACTACCATTTTCTAGCTGCTCTTGGAGTCTCCAGGATGTCTTTAGAATTCCTTGTGGCTTGAGTTCCCCTGTAACACTTAGGTTTCATTGGTCTCACAAGAGCCTGGGCAATATGGTTTGTAGCTGGGTTGAAAAGCATCTTGCTACCTCTTTGTTCTTCTAAGACTAGTCCTTGTACCAATGGCATTAGCAGCAGATTCTAATGTGCTTATTATCAACTCAGATTCTTGATGCCCTTGACTGGAAGTATAGAATTAGAATCTGTATCCTGATAGGATTTAGATTTATATTAAAATAGATGAAGCTGTCAACAAATGTGATTCTCAGAATGGGCTACAAGATAGAAACGCCATGGAGCCTGAAACCAGTCACAATAGAAATTATGGGGGAAAGGACCAGTCAGCTGACACTTTAGAAGCTCTCAGGTGACACTTGTGCATAGCCAGAAATCATTTCCTTGCTGCCTCTGCTTTCCACAATGGGCTGACTAGTCTGCTAGCTTCTGCTGTTCTTTCCTAGTTCCTGGAGTAACATTTCTTCCAACCAGACAAGAGCATGTTTTCTTCGCCTTCACAGTTTGAATAAAATGGTCGTCAGTTGCTGTTGGTTCTATAACTTCGGTTTTGATCAGTTCACACTAGCTCACAATGGGCTCCGGATCATTTTACCCATTCTTCTTTTCCTCTTGCTTTCTCCACCCAGTAAGTGACTCCATCACTTACCACCAGACACTCAAGCCACAATATTTGTGTCCTCACAGATTCTATCTTTTTTCTTGGAATATCCACTTGGATTTCAAGTTGGCCTTATTTCTTGAAGGTCCTTGAGGTCATTTCTTTCTCAGCTCTACACTGGCTACATTTACTCAGCCCTCCTGTGTAGTTCTCTGCAAATGACTCTTGATTGATTCCCTTCCTTCTTACTCCTGGCAATCAAGCCTCCATAATGCAGTCAGAAAGATCGATTTGGAGAAAAATCCAATCACATCTTCCTTCTGCCAGTGACTCTTCAATGAGTCAACCTAACACTCAAGATTGAGCCCAGACTCTTTAATATGAGAAGTGTTGCTTGTCCTCCATGACCACAATCACCTCATGTTTTACCTATATGGGAAAACTCAGGTTTCCTTCTCAGTTGGGATGTTCTGTTTCTTTACATGACCATCTGGTGGCCCCATATTCCTCCTTGGAAGTTAATATTTCAATTGAACTTTCCATTCCATTAACTAACAAAAGTCATCAGACATGCCTGGAAAGGAAAATGTCTATAAAGGTCTTAGGGAACATGGTGTTTAATTATTATTGTCTGTGTCTGTAGGGATTTGACCAAGAGGAATCGACCTAGAATAGAATATTTCATTGATAAAGAAAAAACTGTTTACCATAAAAGACATGGACTATGACTTTTATGGTTGGTCGTATGACCATACATTGCCACTCTCAACTGATCTGAACTGCCATAAGCCCAATCTAAATGAGGATTCACTGAAAACAACATGGAAAGAGCCTTGGGTCTCCAAATGACCTGCAACAGAGATCCTCACAGTGCACTAGATTGTGACATAGCAAAAAAAAAAAAAAAAAATCCCTTGACCTCCACATATATGCTATTTAAATGAAAATTCTAAAACAGTGGTTCTCAACCTTCCTAAAGTTGTAACCCTTAACATAGTTACTCATGTTATGATGACCCCTAACCATAAAATTATTTTCATTGCTACTTCTTAACTGTAATTTTGCTACTGTTGTAAATTGTAGTGTAAATATCTTATATGCAGATGGTCTTTGGCAATCCCTGTGAAAGGGTTGTTTGACCCCTGAAGGGGTTGCAGCCCACAGGTTGAGAACCACTGTTCTAAAACAACAAAAACATGCCAATCAAAATTGATCAGTACTCATTATTTCAGATTCCAGGGTCCTTATCAATTTTTATTTATAATTGCCACATCAGATCTGGAGCAAGGTGCAGAGTTTCAGAGGAAAAGTCACATGTATGTGTGATTAACAGATCACTGGGACCAAAAGGAGCCTCCTATTCTAGGTTCAGGATCCCTTGTCAGCACCTCCTGTCATTGCTGCTTCCTAAGCTTTGTATTTGATGAACAATGTCCAGCTTGAAGAAATATATTATTCTGGATACACAGGCTCATCAGCTGACGTCATTTGCTGCTTCTAGTGTTATCATTCTTTTTTTTCCCCAAGGTCTGATTATTTATTTGTTACTCTTAAAGACTTACTTTTGACTTGACTCAGAAGTAGAAGCTCTCAGCGAGGACAGACTACATCTCATGGCAATCTGTTCCTGGGGCTTCTCTTTGGCTTCCTTCATTCTCTTGGCCAAAAGTTTAGTGCATTCTGCAGCCTCCTCCTTGTTTTTCTTAGTGAGTTCCTTCTTCAGACAAATACATCAGCATTTGTGTTGCAGGACATGTGGAGTAACAAGACACTGAATCTTGGGTGCTGTGGTCCTGGGCTTCTTACCTTCTTTGTTTAAGGGCTTTTTGATAACATATTGGTGGACATCACCTTCTTTGGAAAGATTAAAAAGCTTTTGGATTCTTCTAGGTCTTTTCGGTCCCAACCGATGAGGCACAGTAGTATCTGTCAGTCCACGAAGATCTCTCTCCCCTTTTTTTTACAATAACCAAGTTGAGAACACTCAGATTGGCATCCACAATGCATTCACGAACAGACTTGTGCTTCCTCTCTTCAGTTCTCCTTGGTCTATAACAAGAATGCCCCTTACTCGACAGCAGGCGCACTCTGCCATGGGTCAAAATGCCTTGCTTCCTGGGAGAGCCTTGTTTGTCATTCCCACCAGTGATCTGGACCACGTAACCCTTCCAGTCTTCACCAAGAGCATCAGCAGCTACTTCTGGGGCTGTGTGCTCCTCACAGAGTAGACAAAGCTTGCGTTCGTCATCTACTTCAGTGAGTTTCTGCTAGCCAGTGGCAGGGAAGGAGATATTCAGCTTCATCTTGGCACAGCCGACCACTTCTAGTGTTGTGATTCTTGTTTCAGAAGTGTACATGCTGTGACAAGTGGGGAAATCTGCATGTTCACCGGAAAAAGAAGCAGGAGACTTCCCACCTTCTTCTTCCCACACGTCTTTTCATAAAACTCTGCTGCTTTAATTAGCCTCTCACCCTTGACTGTCCTGTCGAAGCTGAGTCATACCAGAACATGGTGTGTTCTTACATCTTGGTAACCACCACCTGCTAGCAAATTTTTGAAGCCTCCGTTACTCCATTTGTTTGAGGGTAGCGTCATTAATTACATTGAGAAAGGTCATTGACTCATAATTCTGCTCCCTGTAACTAATCATCTGACCATTATTGAACACCCGATTGAGTGGATTGTTTAGTCAAATCAGTTGAGTGGACTATCTGTTGATTTTATGACATCGTAAAGTCAAACCATCATTTACTCTCATTGACTCCTCTGATAGCAAAGAATGGGACAGTGTTGAAAATGAGCAAAATTACTTCTCATTTCCCCTTGTCCGTCTTTAGGTCCTCTGTATCACTAGAAGCTAGGAGCTTCCTAGAGCTCCAAGTCTCCCTAGACATCAATTCCCTTCTGTACTGTTCTCTGCTGAAGAGTCGGAGGGTGGCAATCTCCCTACTGGTTCCATCATCTGCCACCAAAACCCCCTTCCGTCTCTACAAAGGGAAGTGGGGCGGCATCACCACTTTCACAAGTCCTTTGTCCACTCCTGCTCTATACCGCACAATGCGTCACACTTGGGTTTCGGTCTTCCCTCTGTGCTACATTATTAGGGAGCTTCCTGTTGCTAAATTCTGTCGTACTGTGTTTACCTTCACTGAATCTCAGCTTCCACTTTTCACTGTGAAAGTAAATCAGGTCATAAGCTCGTTCGTCACTTTTCCATTGCTGTGACAAAATTCAGGGGAGTCCATCATGACAGGGATATGTAAGGCAGCAGGGAAAACATGGCATGGGGGTGGGAATATAAAGGTTGTCTGATCACATTTTCATCCATACTTGGAAAGCAGAGAGAAACAAACAGGAAGGAAGTGAAGCTGTAAACACTCAAAGTGAGGCCCTAGTGATGTATTTCCTGTAGCAAGGCTCCACCTCCTTCCCAAACAGTGCCGTAAGCCAGGGATCAAGTATTTAAAGACATGAACCGTGCGTGTGCGAGTGCGTGTGCGTGTGAGTGTGTGTTTGGAGGTGACATTTCTTATTCAAATCAGTACAACAGGCATTTATTGAAGGTTTCAGTGTTGTGGAAAGAGTGCATTTGAATGAAAGAAAGAAGATTCCCCTCATGCTCTCTCAGTCATTCCTTACCTTCTACAGAGCACATGCATCTCAGCAGGACTGGGGGGGAGGGAAAGGTGTGTTTTGGCCTAAAGGAGAAACCTTAGAGGTATAAGCATTTTTGTCTGTATAGCAAGCTGAAGGACTTCACAGGTAGAAGAGATTGCTGGTAATGTGAAGCCAGACCCAGAGTGACTTCCATGTTAGGAATCACCACTGCTATCCTGCTGGATCACAGCTGTGTACAGATGCTAGGGTGCCAAACACATTACCAGGGAGGTAACATCTGCAAGAGCAACTGTCAGGTCCAAGCCCTAGAAGAGAGTTTTATATGTTTGAGGTTCTGAGTGTTCACTGTCTTGTCACAGATTCCTAGGGGAGATAGCTTTATTCCTGAAAACATTCCTCATCTAGCACCTTCTCGACTGGTATACAAATGAAGAACCCACCGTCCAAATGTGGCTGCTGACTCTAGACCTCTGAAAACCCAGAGAGGCTCAGGCTCCATGGTAACTGGGGCTGATGATCCACTGGAACTGTGGAGAGATGCTTCCTTCGTGTGGCCCTTGGTTGATGCTCATTTTCTCTTGTCTGGTCTCTGGGAGACGCAGAGAACAGTAGATCCGCAGGCACTTCATTTCCTAGGAGACGGTCCCAACTGCCGTCCATTGGCTGAAAGATGTATCTTCCCTGTTAAGCTTACTTTGTCAGAAAAATGCCCGTGTTCTACAAGTTACTAAGCCAAGCACACAGTGTTTTCTCGTTGTGATGAGAAGCAGATATCCCGTTAAAAGGGATACATTACTGGGTTATTTTTCATTTGAGATTTTTTTAAATTTCTGGTACTAAACATCCTCTGGCTGGGTACTACTTTTGTTCCTGTTATGTTTTAGAGACTCTAGTTTTTTAGCACTGAGCACTGAATCTCTGAGGCCAGTGGAGCACACAAGAGGTATATATGGCTGTTTATGGTGCATTCTATCGCACACATTTCAGTCTGTAGGGCTTTCCTTCTGCATGGGGACACTGGTATTGCACTAGATCAATGTTTGTAGAGATTTTATTCTGTGATTTGTCAATGATCACCTTTTTTGTCAGCTCTTTTATATCTTAGAAAATATCTGCCACCAAAGCCTCTCCCAGCACTCTAATGCTTCCTTCTCCGCTGAAGTCCAGGCATGGACATCTATCTGCCCTAAGTCACCTCTTCTGTTTGAAGCTTTTAGACACACCCTCCTCCCAGCCTCACCAGAGCTCTCCTTTCACATATGGTCCTTCTCTGGGTGAATGGCACTGTCATACACTAGAGGGCGACCATGAAATGTCAGCTCATCTTTGGTCTCAAGTCTAACCAGTAACAAGGGTCATTTGACCCACACTTGATAGTTTTAAATGAGTCGTTCCTCATTATCACTGAAACTCCAGGGCTGCTGCCTGAGATTGCCTGCCTATCATCTGCCCCAGGAAGTCCTCACTGCTCCCCATCTCCAGACCTACCCTTGGCTAACCCATTCCCCATCACCATTGCTAAAAATGGTCTTACTGAAAAACAGAGGTTCCGATCTCATCAGGTCCTATGCCTGCTTAGAATTTATCCCTGGTTCTCTAGTACCTTTTTAAGAAAACCCAAGTCTTTCAGCATGACCATGTAACCATAGAAACCTTTTTGTTGATTGTCTCTGCCTTTCTAATCTCCTCATAAACCATGCTCTCAGTGTCTAAACTCACACTCAACCTACACCCAACAAGTGTAGCCTACACTGAACCACTTTTTTGACACTCAGCAGATTCATGATCTCTTCATGAGTCAAAATATCAGCCAGAGACTAAACCATACAAAGGCTTGGCAGGGCCTGGAGGAGGATCGTCTCCCAAGACTCTCACACACAGCTGTGGAGAACTGCTGGCCACAGGTAGAAGACTTGGTTCTCTGATGTGGGATTCTTCTCACAGCATGGTGACTAGCTTCCCTAAGACTGAACAACCCCAGTCAGAGGGAGAGGGAGGGGGAGAGATAAGAGGTAGGGGAGAATATAAGAACTTCCTTTTGAAGTCTCTACTCAGAAATCATGTGATATCATCTATCATGTTCTTTTCATTAGCTGAAAGTGATTAAATACAATACACATACAGGGAACACAGACCAGAGTCTCCTTTTCAAAAGAAGTACCAAGAATTTCAGACATATTTCATAGTTACTGTCAAAGCTGGCAGGGAGGTCTAGATTTGCCCCACCTGTGATAGTTGTGGGAAATACCGTAGAGAGGAGGATACACACTGCCCAGTGAGTCCCACTGCAGACCTCACATCACACAGCCGGGGAGTCATTCTCCTTACTGAGAACCAGCATACTGTTCTGTTTAAGTGAAGCTAAGTCCGGTCATAATCACCTCACCTGCTCAGTCACTGCCTAGCTATGCAAAGCTTCAGTATTACCCTAATCTCTATGCTGTATTTCCTCATTGTTTTATGGGTGTGCACACACACACACACACACACACACACACACACACACACACACACACAAACTGTGACAACTGCAAAGGGTTGTTTTGAAGAATAAATGAAAATGTATGTGGAAAGTTCTCATCCCAAAGCCTGAGCAGTCGATAAATGTTACTTATTCGTAATGCTTGATTGTCTCCTCAGAGTGCTGAGTGCTTGACCTCAGCTGGGCAGGATAAACTACATGGTAGTTCAAGTTCCCTCCCTGACTTTCAGTTCAAAGAGTCTTTGGGACAATGGGGACAACCACAGCCACTTCCTATGTGACAGGCTAACTGCTAATTTGCCTGTGGTTCACATGGATGAGGAGCTGATGGGACCAACTAGGGTAAGCTTGATAGCCACAGCATGTGGCATCTACCTCTGACTTACCTGCATCTGCCTTTTGTTTTCAAGGTTAATTTCTTCATCTTCCTCAAGATTCTCAAGCTTCTCATTTCTAAGCTCAAAGCTCATCAGCTGTGCTTCAGAGACTACAAGTACAGGTGAGTGGATGGAGGCTAGAGCTGGGCAGTCCGAGGTTATCATGACTCTCCTCGGTGTCACCCAAGTCTTGGGAAGGGACGAACAATTTATCTCGTATTATGTTCATTCCTGTGACCAAATGCTGGACAAGAAGCAGCTTAATGAAAGACTTATGTTGGCTCCTGTTTTGAGAGAGTACAGTCCATCACATCCAGGAAGGCCCCTCACTTTCTTGGTGGTGACAGCTTGGGACTCTTCATCACTTCTCAGTAGATCAGGAAGCAGAGCTCTCCCAGAAATAAGGCTGGGATATAAATTTCAACTACCAGCCTCTTTATACCTATGTCCACCAAATAGGCCATATGACTGAAAGGATTCTACAAGCTTCTGAAGAAGCACTACCAGCTGGGGAGTAAGTATTTAAACAGGTGAACCCATAGAAGACATTTCATTTTCAAAGTATAGCATACAGATTATAATTATCTATTTGTCTCTTAAGGTGAGGTGATAGAGGAAAGCCCTTATGAAAAGGTGTTGGAGTGCATGTGAGCTTTTTTGCTAATGGTTAAGCCCTTCTAACCTCATGACAATGATGTAAGTGCTGAGTAGTCAAGGACCTATTAATGCCCTGTCAGGAGACTGTGAAAATAAATGGTCATCTAAGTTATTTTTTTATAGCTGTGATAAATTACCATGACCAAGGTAACTTATAGAAGACAGAGTTTATTGGGGGAGGGGATGTTGCTTACAGTTTCAAAGGCTTAAAGCTTATGCCCATCATGGCAGGAAGCCTGGCAATAGGCAGGCTGGCAGGAGGCGGGCATGGCACTGTAGCAGTAGCTGAGAACTTACATTCTGATCTACAAGCATTAGGCAGAAAGTGAGACACTGGGAATGGCATTGGCTTTGGAAACCTAAAAGCCTACCCCTAGTGACATACTTCCTCCACCAAGGCCACACCTCCTCCTCCAAGGCCACACCTCCTCCTCCAAGGCCACACCTCCTCTATCAAGGCCACACTTCCTCCAACAAGGCCATATCTCCTAATCCTTCCCAAACATTCCACCAGCTGAAGACCAAGTAATCAGACATATGAGCCTATGGGGACTATTCTCAGTCAAACCACCACCATGGTGTAGGGAACTAGAAAGTCTTGTATGCAGGCCAGTTTGTGCCCCTTGTGGGATGATTTAAGGAAAGAAATGTTTAGACTCCATAGAACTACAGTTGTTACACAGTCCCCCCCCCCTTTTTTTGTGATTCACCTTTGTAGTGTCTTACCTTTAGTTCCCTGTAGTGATAACAGTCTCCATTCATAATAAGTCAAATGTCAGGCTTTTATTGAGTGCAGCACTGCTATAAAAATAATGAATGAATGAATGAGGATGAGGGGTGAATGGTAGGCAAGGCCCTCTCCCTCCATTTCTAGTTATTCTTCCAGGTGGCAGAATAACTGGGGCTGGAAGGAAGAGGGTGTATGTTCTGAATTAGGAATTTTAGTCCACATGGCAGACCATAAGCAGAGGGTGGGAGGGAGACACCTCCAGCCATGTCACTCACTATTTCTGAGACTGACTTTGGTGATGAAAAGTTAAATTTCCCCCATTTACTATGCAAACATTCATTGGTTGCTTTCAATGTACTTGAACATAAGGTGAGTATGACCTGGGTCCCATACCACGAGTTAGCAGTGTGTGTGCTACTCCAGCAGTGACTGATACATTGATACAGAGCAGACAGAAGGGAGGGGCTGGGCACACCCCAACTTCCTCACTGACCTTAAATAAGCTTGACCCCTGTGGCCTATTTTCTGGTGTGTGAAATGGGAGAGTTATGACAGAGCCATCTCCTACAAATAGAGGAAACTGAAGGACATTGACCATTGGCAGCAAATTTGATCAGATACGGAGGTAGCATTTGCTCTAGACCCAGACCCTAAGCCCATCTTCTCAAGACTTATTCCAATAGATCTAGAAGAGTAAGCCCATACACATACATGCACACACACACTATATATGTTATATTACACACACACACACTCACTCACTCACTCACTCACTCACTCACTCACTCACTCAAACATTTGGTAGAAATCCTCAGCCTTGGGGAATTGGCCTGGTCTGGGCCCCAGGGAGTCATACTATCTTTCCTGGCGCCTCTAATCCAGACTCCAAGTGTCTAGGCAGCCTCTTTGGCCCCATTCCCAAGGCTTAGCCTCCTCACACCACTGTTCTCAGAGTAGCACTCAGAGACTAGGCAGGGCTTCCAGAGTTCACTCAAGGAATGCCACCCCTTTGATTATCACATGCCCTGACTACTAGGGTACTTCGAGAAACTGAATAGAGGCAAAGACTTCCAGGAGACAGAAGTGGAGCAAACAAGACTTGTCATAGCTAGAGATTCTGTTACTGTGATAAAACAGCTTAGCCAAAGCAACTTGGGGAGAAAGGATTTATTTCATTTTATGGCTATAGTCCATCATCTGGGAAAGGCAGGGCAGAGGGCCCAGCAACTCAAGGCAGGTATCTGGAGGCAAGAACTGAGGCAGAGGCCATGGAGGAAGGCTTCTCATTGGCTTATTCTTGTGGTTTGCTCTCTATTATAGCACCCAGAACGACCTGTCAGCAGCAGCACCTCCCACAGTGAGATGGTCCCTCCCACATCAATCATCAATCAAAAAAAAAATGATGCCTTTCCCATGGGCCAATCTGGTAGCGGTATAGTCACAGTTGAAGTTCCTTAGTTTCAAATGACTCTGACTTTGGTTAAGTTGGCATAAAACTAGCCAGCAGCCATGAGACCCGAAGGCTGATATCTATGGCCTTGTTTCCATTTCAAGTCTGTCATGTTTCCCTGGGACCTTTTTCCTTTAAAAAAATTTTTATTGGATATTTTATTTACATTTCAGATGTAATTCCCTTTCCCCATTCCCCACCCACCCAGGACCCCCATCCCATCCCCTCTTCTCCTGTTTCTATGAGGATATGCCCCCACCCACCCTCCCACTCCCACCTCCCCACCCACGATTTCCCCCACACTGAGGCGTCCAGCCTTCACTGGACCAAGGACTTTCTCACCCACCTATGCCTGACACTGTAATCCTCCCCTACGTATACAGCTGTGGCCATGGGTCCCTCCCTATGTGTTCCAAGGCTGGTGGTTTAGACCCTGGGAGCTCTGGTTGGTGGATATTGTTGCTCTTCCCATGGGGCTGCAAACCCTTTCAGCTCCTTCAGTCTTCTCTTTCACTCCTCCATTAGGAACCCCATGACTAGCTCAATGATTAGTTGTGAGCATCCGCCTCTGTATATTTCAGGCTCTTTTTCATACTCTAGACCCTCAGTGACTCCCAATAGTTGCCCAGTTTAGCTGCTATGATTGTCTGCTGAGAGCTAGCTGGAAACACAGCTTTGTGGGCCCCATCACTGGGTAGTCTGCTCAGGAAGTGTGGGTTAGAGTCGTACCATGTGGGTTCTTTAGAGGTTTCCGTAGGAGATTCTGATAGACAGCCAGAGTATAGAACTACCATCAGACGCTTTAGAGACTAGCACATGAAAGTCTTTGTTCTATGGTGAATGGGCTTCTGTAGAGTCTCATTGAGTGACACTGATCTAGGAAAGGGCAGGTTAAGATGCTGGGGAAACCACATGACTGGGCAAGGATCAAAGGTGAGTACTTTGGGGGAGGAGAGAGAATAACTTGGCTGACATATGCAACCTGTCTGGACTCTGCCTTTTCCTCTTTCCACTCTTGTTCAGGAAAAGTGCTGGAGCAAAACAACCTTGATGTGAGTCTACCCAAAGGTTTCCCTGGGAATGAGGCCTCATCCTGGGGTGTTAGCTAGACTGTTGCGTATTTTTGAAGTCTGTGGAAGTTAGAGGTAAGGGGAGGGTGTTTCTCTCTAAGTTCTCACGGGCTTCAAAAGGTTTTCTGATCTTAACAGAAGACTCATGATCCAGAGATCACCAGAATAGTGCTTGGTGAGCATCTGTCAAAGCAGAGTAGTGATATTGATGGGTGCCCAAGAACCCACTCCAAGCTCCTATCCTCATTTCATTCCTCCAGCTAGCTTCCACAGAATCAGGTGGGATACATTCTGAGAATGTCCTCCTTTGGTGCTTTTCTCTGACATTTTGTTCGGCCATGTCTTTTCTACTGACTCCCTCTTCTCGGGGAGACCATGATTCAATCGATTGGCATAATACTACTAGTTTGTAGAGTGTAGTACTTGTCTTTGAAGTCACAGAAATGCTCTCTCACTGCTCTCTGAGCTGTGGAGATTGCTTGCAGAATCTGTGAGCTTGTTTGCCCATTTTGCTCTTGAGAGGCCATGTGAATTGTCATATCAGAGGACGTCACTGTACCTGTCCCACACTGCCCTCTTCCATGCACTCCCTGTTAATGTTCCATGAAAGCTCTCAGTGGGGTAAAGAGAGGGGCATAGTGTCAGTGCATGAGATATGAGGCTGCCTCCAGCTCTCAGATTTGGGGAGCTTTTAGAAGGCAATGCTTAAACTCTGGTCCCTGTCCAGGAGTCTATTTTAGGAAGGTTTAAATTAAACACATGTAGACCTCACCCAAGAGGCAAGTTTCTAGGAGCAGGAGAATTCTCTGTCTTCTTAGCTTTCGCCATGGGCCTCTGCAATCAGGAAAAGGAAACAGTAAGTGGATATACTGTCTGACTTGGAAAGGATGGGTTGAGACAAGGATGAAGGGCAAGCACTCAGAGGCTAACTGACCCTCAGCCTCTTCCCATTTCACAGTTCTCTGTGGCTCCGAGCAGGGAGATAGCTCTCTTCCCCTTTGTTAATGGCTTTGCTCTCCATGTGATGTGTGTAGCCTGAGCTCAGGGTGAATTTAGAGGGAAGAATAATTTCTGCACACACCCATCCCATTCTCTTTTCTGAAAGAAGTTTCTGGTGGACAACATAAAAGCAGAAACGTTTGCTTTGACTCATAGAGACCTTGGCTTGGGTTGGAAAATTGAACAATTTAGATGATTAATGGAAGAAAAGAATCCAAATTTAGAAGTTTTGTGTCATGGGAGCCTCCTCAAGGCAACGAAGGAATGGTGATCAAATGTGTATTGTTTGTGCTGGGTTTGATAAAGGGTGGACAGTCATGGGGAGATGTGACTGGACAAATGAGGCATGGTCTGATGGTAATGAACTGGGAAATGCAGCAAGACCAGTGAGTTCAGGTGCTTCCCTGTAGTCTGACAACTTCAATAATAAGGATGCTCTTTTCCTGTGGGATTAGGGAAGCCACCTTTCAAAGGAAGGTCTTAGGACATGCTTCAGGGGAAGCTTAGAAAATCCTTCTTAGATTACATGAACAACAAAAGAAAGAGTTGAAACCACAATGATCTTCCAACTTCTGCAGTTTTATCAAATTCCTTCAGCTTATCCCACTCCACCCACCAAGTACCACAGTCGAGTGCTATATCTAAGCCCCATCAGCCACAGAGCAGTGGTATCACAAAGGAATGTTGATCATTGAAGTTAAAGCACCTGCTATGCAAGGGTCGTAAGTGTCCCCTAGGAGTGTATATGTGTTGAAGGTTTGGCCTCTGGTCTGTGATACTCTTGGGGACAGGATGTGGAATGTTTAGGAGGTAGAGCCTAGTATAATGAAATTGGTCCCTGGGATGGGATATTTGGGGACTGGCATCTTCCGCTTACATTTTGCCTGCCAGCCATTATGAGGTGTGCAGCCTAGTATTCCATGTGCTTCTCCACCATGCTGTGATATCTCCACACAGCATACCCCACAAAAGGAGGTCAAGTGAGCACGGATTAAGCCTGATGCCAAACAAGTCTCTGCTCCTTTGTTTGTCACATGTGTCTGTCACCATGATGAAGCACAGACATTAATAGGCAGGAGTCCTTTTAAAATGATGACCACTGAGGCTGGTGGCACAGGCCTTGAATCCTAGCTCCCAGAGAGGCTGAGGCAGAAGGATTGCAAGGCCAAGGCTGGCCTGAGCTGCAGAGTGATGCCTGGACAACTTCCTGAGACCCTTTATCAAGATTTGAAGTAAAAGGTCGGGAGGACTGTTTAGTCAGTAAAGTGCTTGCAGTATAAGCACAGAAGCCCAAGTTTGGACGCCCAGCACATGTGTAGATGTGCAGCTATGAGCCCAGTGCTAGAGAGGTGGAGACACTAGGATTCTCAGGGGTCACTGGCCACCACTTTAGCTGAATTGGTGAGCTCTAGATTTGGTGAGAGACTGTGTCTCAACAAATAAGGCAGAAAGCAACTTAGGGAAACATCAGACATGGACGTTTGCATGCACACACCCCATCTCCACCCCCACTCCCATCCCTGTTCTCCCACCCCCTGCATTATTTGCCTAATCTTTATGAGGACTCTGCCATGTAGATGCTATCCTTTGTATAATCTTCTTTCTATAAATGAAACGAATGGACAAAGAGGTTGGAGAATTTGCCCAAGGTCACACTGAGTGGTTGGTGATGTTGCTATTTGAACCCACACCCTGGTACTGTCCCTGTGTCCTACTGACCTCAGTTTGAGCTCTCTACTCCTCTGTACCCGCTCATGTACCCTGAGCAGATGCTTAATAAATATTTGTTGAATCCTTAAAAGACTGCAACAAACTGTACCATTTAAATAAATAGCCAGCTATGCACACAGTCAATAAGAGTAAACGTCTGCAACTATTTATGGCTTTCATCTGGGCTGAGACACAAATTGTACTTTTGTCTAAGGAGATGTTAGAAGGGCTTGAGTAGTGGGGAGGTCCAGCCTGCATCTACCCAGAGGGGTGAGAGTGGCAGAGGTGACCCAATATGCCATTAGAGATGTGATGTTTGCCTTGCGAGATGTGGATAGGATGAAAATGGAAGACAGGTAAAATCCAACAATGTCTGCAATATATTTCTAGTCTCTCCCAATGCTGGCTTCCTGGTGTTGACAGATAGACTATGTTCATACCATCTGTGAATACTAGGGAAATGGAAGGAAGCCCTCTGTGATCTCTTTGATACCGTTCTGTAGAACTAACATCATTCCATAGTTAATATGCACTTTAACAACCCATACTTGGGCCAGAGAGATGGCTCAATGTTTAAGAGTGCATATTACAGTTGCAGAGGACCTGAGTTTGGCTCCTAGAACTCATGTCAACATGGCCCACACCCCACCTGCAAGTGGGGCATCAGATGCTTCTGGCCTCCATGGTAACCTGTGCTCATATGCAAACTCACATTTCAGACACATCACACCACACACACACACACACACACACACACACACACACACACACTTTAAAAACTGTAAAAACCCATAATTACCATAATATAGCCCAAGAAATCAATTGCTGGTGAGACACGGGCCTGCACATAACCATGTTGATGTGTGTTGTTGCTCTAGATAATCCAGAGTACGAGTCACGAGTTCATTCCAAAAGATTAAAATTCGAGCATCCTTGCTTACATCTCCTTACTAAAGATGTCTCCTACTGCAAAAATAACTCTGTGTTCTATGTAAAAGTAGTCTTTAGGTCAAATCTCAACCTGTGTTCGTCATTTTGCGAACTTTGAGTCAACAGGATCTTAAAAATATTCCTGGATATTCAAACCAATGAAATAATCCTTAGGGGCAGAGTTTGGTGGTAGAGCCATGTGCTCAGCACACGTGAAGCCCTGGTCTCAATGCTCAGCAATCAAAAAAGAAAAAAGTCTCCCTGGAAGTCTTATTTTCTAAGTGATGCCCATGTGGGTGGGTGCGGGAGCAGAGGTGGATCTTAGCTCCCTTCAGGAGAAGCACATAACCAGGGTGTGTCACTCACCTCTCAAGTCCACTTGAGAGGTTCCACTAATTGTCAATGCTCTGGGGACATCCAGCCCACATGGATATAGGTGGAGTCCCTTTTGTGTGATGGCTATAAAGAAGCAAAATGTTTTGCTGCATGGGTGGCCATGCATTTGAATGGGTCTCATAGACACAGGATGGAGTTCAGCCTTTTGGAAGAATGGCATGTGGACTGCTGACCACTCTAGCATTCTGCATCTCTCTCTCTCTCTCTCTCTCTCTCTCTCTCTCTCTCTCTCTCTCT
>JANHMN010000002.1:52341074-52416479 GCA_030674055.1 Rhabdomys pumilio
TCTCTCTCTCTCTCTCTCTCTCTCTCTCTCTCTCTCTCTCTCTCTCTCTCTGTGTGTGTGTGTGTGTGTGTGTGTGTGTATTGGGGGTGGGGCTTCCTCCTACTCTGGTTTTTTAAGTACTTGGGTTAAAAACACATTACAATTAAGCTCTGTTTTTCCCCAGTGTGGATTAGACACCAGTTAAGTTTGTTTTTCCCAAACATGAGTCACCTTTGCTAATTCTGTTAACTTCAAATCACGAAACAGATCAGTGGTAAAGTGAGGCCATTCCAAGCCCCCACTACTCTCCAGAGTCCACTGTGGAGTTCTGTAAAACTTCACACTCTCGGGGTCAGCTTCCCAAAGTTTGGCCTCAGGGTGTCCACACTAGGACCTAGAAAGATGTCCCTTAATGGACATGGGAGACCTATTCCAGAACCCACCCGAGGCGCTGACATCCTTTCGTTATACTTAATTTTTTAAGTTTTATTTTATTTATTTATTATGTGCAAACATCTATATGGGTGCCTGTCAGCTGTGTGCAGGTATCCATGGAAACTGGAGGAGGGCATCGGCTTCCCTGGAGCTGGAGTTTCAGGTGGCCGTGAGCTACATGATGTGGATGCTGGGAACAGAACCTGGGTCTCCTGGAAGAAGAGCAAGCATTCTTAACTGCTAATCTATCTCTTCTCCGGGTCTATGTACTTGAAATCATCTTTGGATTACGTCTAGTACATGAAGCAGTGTGAATGCTGTGTAAATAGTTGCAGTGTTGCAATGTCTCGAGATAAATGACAAAGAAATAAATCTGTGCAGGTTCAATATGGACACAACTGAAGAAATCATGTCAATCAATCTACAGTTGGTTGCATCCTCCGGGGCAGAACCTACACATTCTGAAGACTCACTGTATATATCTTTAAGGCCTTGAAAGGAATTTTAAATAGCCAGCCAGTTCTTGGGATTCACCAGTTTGGAGCAATTGGGTCCCAGCTGTGCACTTTGCTCGTGGGTGGTACAAAGGAATGTTTGTCTTTTTTTTTGTGTGTGTATAGACTGTAAACAACCGCCAACCTCCACACTGTGTACTTTAGTATGCTTTACGAGGAGGATCAGTTTTCCATTTCCTGTGGCTCTTTCTGTCACAGGATTGAGGGACAGCTGAGGACAAGTCCCACTACAAGGCTGGAGATAGCCCCTTGGTGTCTCTGTGGCCCTGGGCAACTCATTTTCTTTCTTGTCTGAGGTTGATATTAGAAGTGCTGCATTTCTGGGGAAAGAAAGCAGTATCATGACTGCTGAACTTGGAAACTTGTCAAATTTGAGGGGTATCTAAGTGTGGTAGCTGCTTGCATAGAAGTAAGTGTATTATCCATCAGATGCGTCGATATCTGTGGGCAGGATATCCTACTGGGGATGGTTCCGTAAATGCTCCCTGAGTATCTGCTACATACAGGGGTACAAGAGTAAGTAAAGTCACAAAAGACAAACTATCTGTTTGCCAAGAGTGGGAGATTTACAGTACAGATGTGCACAGTGGGCAGGATGTGTTGCCTAGTCCCAGCAAGGCCCTCATGACCGACACTTGGTATCATTTGCAGATTGGCAAAATCAACGCTGCTCCTCATTCCTTTGTTGGGGGTTCATGAGGTCCTCTTCACTTTCTTCACCGACGACCAAGTTCAAGGATTTTCAAGACATATTCGGCTCTTCATCCAGCTGACTCTGAGCTCCTTCCACGTAAGTAGTCTGACTCATGCCTTGGCTCAGAGAAGAAAAATACACAGGAGCCAAACAGAATTGAGCAGAGCTGGGGACCAACACACTTTTCTAGTATTGGCGGGCTTTATTGGTGGAGATCTGTGACATTCGAGGGTGTAAAGATGAGGAAGTGCTGCCTAGATCCTGCCAGGGCATGATTCAGTGACTCAGAAGAGAAACCCGGTCTTGTTCCTGGACTGTAGTAGGTGGTGTGACTCATGATCATATTAACTGTGAATGTCACCTTGAAGCTTTTTATTAAGGGCCTAGTTTTTGCTGTGTTATCTGCAAAGCATCGTACGAAGCAGACCATTTCCATGCATCCTGTGATATGTATACACGGCACACAACACTACTAGGGTAGGGAGTAGAGAGTTCAGATCAAGAGGCTCTTAATCCAGACAGATATGTGTGCACCAAAACTAGAAACAGGGGTTCAGCTTTGGTTGCCTGGATGCTTTGTTTAACCACTGCTAACTGTCTATGAGCTGACAGCTTAGCATGGCCTTCAACCGTGATATTGGAGTCAGGCATCTAGACAGGACATGGGGGTGGGGGTGGCTAAGCTTTGGCATGATGAAGCCTCCTAGGGCCCTGTGGCTCTTCACACACTCCAACAACCTGAGCTGGGGCTAGCTTCATTTGATTCGACTTCCTGGGGCCTCATTTATTTTTACTATCAACTATGTTCCTTTCTTCTATTTGGTCTGAGGGCCTCTCATTTTCTACACGGTCTCTCCATGGGATCTCTCTGCAGAGTGACTGCTTTTTTATGTGGCAGCTCAGGGCCCCCAAGAGCATGGGAAAGGGGACTGCTGGCATTGTAATGCTGAGGCCTGGAGCTGACATCTTGATGACTCCACTGTACTCTGCAGTTTAAAGCAAGCCTAGAGTGTCCTGGCCTAGTGAAAGAGGGTGAGACTGAGGAGGGGTATGGGTATAGAGAGGCATGGCTCAGGGGCAAAGGCCAGTAAGGCAACAGACCTCGGATAATAACATAGGCATAGCCAAAATCCCTATACAGTAGTAGTCTTAGAATTAATCAACTTAACTGGGCAGTGCTAGTACATGCCTTTAATCCCAGCACTCTGGAGGCAGAGGAAGGTGATCTCTACGTGTTTGGGGCCAGCCTGCTCTACATCTACAGAATGAGTTCCAGGACAGCCAAGGCTACAGAAAGAAACCCTGTCTCAAAACAAAAACAACAAAACAAACAAACTAACTAATAAAAAAAACAACCAAAAAGAACCCCCAAAATCCCAAACCAATCAACCAAACAAAGAAATAAGACTACCCCTACCCAACTCAACCCCAAACAAAACCAACCAAACAAACAAACACAAGAATTGACCAATTTCAACTTCAAATTAACCACTTGAGGTTGACATCAAATGGGTCTTCTGGTATGGAGATGAAAGAACTTGGCAAAATTGCCTCCTCAGATAGTCACAGGTGCTGGGCTGCAGCTCAGCTGGCTGAGAGCTGGCTCAGTATGTGTGAAGTCCTGGGTTTGACCCACAGCATCACATACTTGTGTAACCTTGAGTGTAACCTTCAGTAAATAATCCCAGCAGCCAGAACATCATGGCCATTTTCTATTACATAGTGAGTTAGAGGCCAGCCTGGGCTACATGAGACAGTACCTCAAAAAATAAGGAAATGTCTCCTAGTAACGTCAGAAGCTACAGCCATAAAACCTTACCAGTATGACCCGAACAAGGACGACAACAACAGACATGCTACATGGACAGGGGAAAGCCCACCAAGCCTCAACCCTTCACCAAGAACTACAGGCAATTAAGGAATGTTGAGAGTGGGAGAGGGAGTGAGTGTTTCCCAGGGAAGAGCTCACCAACTGGTTATTCAATATCAAATGGTCATCCCTGAAGATACAAATAATAGTAATATTATACACACACACACACACACACACACACACACACACACACACACACACACCAATAATTAATAAAAAAAAAAGAGGCTGTTAATTTGGAAGAGAGCAAGGAAGGGTATATGAGAGGGCTTGGAGAGGAAATGGAAGGGAGAAATGATGCAATTCTATTATCATCTCCAAAGAGAACGAGAAACTTCACCAAAGGAGCAGAGTTAAAACTTCAGTGTAAAGTAATTCACCACGCTGGTCCAGAGGGAAGAGGAGGAAGCTGAACTTGAGGGACCTGGACAGGACAACCGTCAATCGTAAACATCTTAGGACACTAGACCAAGACAAGGGTCAGTTTCAGAACGATTACTGAAGCAGAAGAGGGCCAGTGGGAGTCTACGCACTGTTTCAGTGATAGTTTTAATTGCTATGTACTACTCAGCAATGAAGAGCTCCTGGTGAGAGTTAGCTGCTTTCCAGCAGGAGGCCCTGTGATTTAGACAGACACGAGAGCAGGAAACTCCATGGGCCTGGTTTCCAGTCAACCATGGGGAAAACTTTTTTTTTTTTTTAAAGGAGCAAGGGAGGCCAATCACAGTTATAGGTAGGGCAGTCCTATTCAGGGCAACAAATAGACTTGGTGGATTAGCCAGAAGATTAGAAGCATAGGCTGCTGTGCTAGGCTACCCTCTGTCTCTCAGGAAGACTAAAAGATTGTGCACATGCCCAAATTTGCAGACATCCTCAAGGGAGATCAGAAGTCCGTGCCTCCCTGGATGGTTATGAGTTCCTTCACACATGGAGAGTAGACATGAGGGGACCTGGAAAGAAAGTCTCTGGGATGCCTCTTCACTGGCTGAACCTGGAATGTGTTCTCCAGTGACACACAGGACTGATGGCAAAGTATATGGGGACCTTACAGTACAAGGTGGTTAATCATAATTTCTAACCAGTCACTGGCTCCCTGTCCAGCTAATAGAAACTGGGGCAGGAGACTTAACTTACAGGTAAGAACCCAATTTTTCTAAGAGGTTAATAAAGATGATGTACATGTGTACGTGCCTGCACGAGTCTGTGTACACTCCATATGTGCAGGTGTCTAAGGCCAGAAGGCACAAGATACCCTGTAACTGGAGTTACAGGCAGTTGTGCATCCTGTGGTGGAGGTGCCAAAACCTGAATCTAAGTCTTCTGCAAGAGCAGTAAGCGTTCTTAAGTGCTAAGCCATCTTTCTAGCCCAAGATCCTACATTTTTAAAATGAGCACCGATTCCAATAACTACATATGTAGGGAGATGGATCTCATGGAAACAATAAAGTTACTAAACCAAAAGTCAGATCACTCAGCGGTGAGGAGGGGAATAAGATAAGAAAGTCGCTAAAAACCTACTGAGGGCCGTGGCTCACACTGGTAATCTCCATGCTCACCAGGCTGAAGAAGGAAGAGTTTTAGGAGTCTGGGGCCAGCCTGTTCTATATAGGGTTTTCCAGGCCAGCCTGAGGTACAGGGCAATACTCTATTTGATCTACTCTTCTTGGAAAAGAAACACACAGTGACAACAACAGCATTAATTTTGAAATCTAAAGTTAGAAGACAGACAAAGAAACAGGAATGTGTGACCCATACTGAGGGAAAAAATGACATCAATGACAATTCTCCAAAAAGTATGATGACTAGAAGATCATGGAGATTTCTGCAGAATAGTGTCCTCTCAGAACTAAGGTAGCAGAAGAAAAAGAAAAGAGTGGCCATGAAGACAGGTCTGCGGAGATGATTGCTTCCGCTTAACAGAGAGAAAATGGTAAAGAAATGCAGAGCTTTGATAACCCATATGATGCCCTCGGAAGCAGTATGTATGCATGGGGAGTCCTAAAGAAAGCCGACAAGAAGCAGGAGGGAAAAATGTGCAGAAGCGATGCTTGAAAACCTCCCAGATTGGAGGAAACTCTTGAATCCATGTGCACAATGGGCTGTAAGTAGCATCAAACAAAGGTTATTTACATCCAGAGACCTTGAAGTCAAAATGCTCTAAGTCAGTGGGACTCCATGGTCATAAGCCTGCAATCCTAACACTCAGGAGGCTGAGGCAGGAGGACCACAGACTCAGGGCCAGCCTGGGTAGGAGAACAAGATCTTAACTCACAAGCAAGATATCATCTTTAATATGGTGAAAGAATAGCAACTCTACACAACTGAGCCAGCCAAATGAGAAGGAAGCCAGAGGTATGGCAGGGTGAGAATAGGGTTAATAAAAAGATGCCAATTAATAGTTCCAGTGCTTGCAAAACTGTTTTAAAATGAAGTAATATATGTTCTCAGGTAGATAAAGACTGAGAGAATTTGCTGACAGTCCCACAAGTGGTTTCAAGGGAAACCTTCTGTCTGGAAAAAAAAAAGACAATGTACAGTAACTCAAATTTGCAAGAAGTTAAAACACTGACAAAGATACACACACACACACACACACACACACACACACACACACATATATATATAGGTATATATACATATATATATATGTGTGTATATATATATATATATGTATGTGTACACATATATAGGTATATGTGTGTATATATATACATACATATATACGTATATATATATGTACATACATATGAGAAACAACATAGTACATTGATTTTTTTCCTTAACTGATTTAGAAGACACAAGATGATTGTACAATGTAATAATCATCATATGATTCGGTTTGGAACATAAAAAGTCACATATACATCACAATAATAGCACAAGGAGGAATGAATAAATGGAGATGTACTAAAATTTCTATATTTTACCAAAATGAAATTACTATTAATATAAAATAAACTGTGACAAGTTAGGATGCATGCTACAGTCCCTAGGCTATTCAAATAACTAAAATGTAGCAAAAACCACCCTCAAGGGATTGAATTGGCTTGCTCAAAAGTCTGTTTAACACTCTCAGTCTCAGATGCCCTTGTGGAGAAAGGAGTTATCACACCCATCCAAAAGATGAAAACTGAGGCACAAAGATTGTGCATGTGCTAACAAAGTCGAAGATGAAAAGTTTTATCTAGAAGTTAAGCCCTTGCCTGTAACCCAGCATGCCACACCTAGCATGTCACATTGCACATGGTGGGCATCCTGTAAAGATTGTAACCAGGAGACATCAAGTTACCTATCCCACAGTCTTCAGGCCTCTGTCACAGGCGCTGAGATCCTATGCAGAGAGCAGAGAAAACATGCCAGCCCCCTTCATTCCCACCGATGACTCAGAGACATGGCACAGCAACAGAACAGCATTTTTCTTTCCCTCTTATTGGAGCTAAATTCTCTGTGCCTTTAAACTGAGGCATCAGACCCATTGGTAACACTTTTTTTCCATCATTGAAATATGTTTAATTTATTTCAGTCTTTTGGGGGGGGGATTTCAAAAACTAAGAGGTAGTGATTTGACTTTCCTGTGTGGCTTGGCTTTAATCTTCTGCAAAATGTAATCTCAAAAGAAAAAAAAGCAAAACAAAAGCAAATCCTCCAGCTGTTTGGTGGCCTTTTGCCATACCGGTTAATGTAAGCCCCAACTCGTCTGATAACACACATCCAAGGCAAGCTGAGGACCAGACACTCATGTGGAGATCATGGGACCAAATGTCTAAGGAGGGAACTTTGCTTACCAGACTTTTTAGGCCTAGAGGATGCTCTGGCCATTTGTGTAATAAATCACTTATGAACTTCGGGCTTAAAGCAGTAATCATTATTAGTTTTGATGATGCTGTGGGTTGGGCCGTCCAGACTTCATAGGTATAGTGTTTTTGATACATGTAATTTTGGCTGTACCTGTAAACATTTGAAGGTTTCATCAGGCTGGAATGCCTGTCCTCAGTGGGTCATTCACATGACTACATGTTGATGTGTCCTGTTGGCCAGGAGTTCAGCTAGAACCATTGATCAGTGAGTTTCATTTCCTCTATGTGAGGTGCATCTTGAGTACCTCACAATATAGCAGATGGATTCTTGGAGCACCCCAAGAGCACCCCAAAAGTTCCAAGAGGGAGCAAGAAGGAATCTCCATCCTCCAAAGGCAGAAGCTCAAAAGTAAATAGCTACCTGGAGTGACGCTTCGCCACGTTATGCTGGTAGACAGTCACAGGGTCATCTTAGACTCAAGAGGAGGGAAAACGAGATTCAGGTTTTAATGTGAGGAGCAGATTTAGCCTATTTAATGAGGAGAAACACTGGGGTTCTCTTTGGAGAAGGGCTGCCACATTGGATCAGTCCAGCCACCAGCAGAAGCTTTGCTCATCTTGTGCTACTGAGGACCGTGAGGGTTCACAGAGATGCGGCAGCATGTTCTGAACCAGGATGGCTGTAGACAGAGGCTCCCCATATCTCACTGAACAGAAATGATTGGGAGGAAGGGCACATATGGCAAGGCATGTTTGGTGCCCTCTTGGCCATCTTGGTGACTTCATGAAAGGAATCAGCGAGAGCGGTCGTTAGTCCCCACAGCTTCCCTCCTCCCTTCAGCAGCCTCCTGTTTTCATCAGGTCTTTAGAGAGACTGCCACATGTTGGGGACATGTGAGAGACATGTGTTCTGTGGGACCTGCTCTCTTTACACTTGCTGTATCTGGAGCAGGAGCCAGACTGCAGGATGCTCCTAAACCGGTGAAGTGAAGACACACTTGTCAAGTGTACCCTATTTTAGTCAGTTTTGTAAGGATTCTGGCACCCCAAGAGCCAGCTCTTCTTATAACACATGTTCAGAAGTAATTATTACTGTTCCTGTGACCCTGCAACCAGCTGTGAACCTCTGATTCAATTGCATGTGTGAAGAGGATACGCTGTGTTACCAAGCCTCCATTCAGTACCAAAGCTACAGACTCTCCAGGCATAAGAAGAAAGGGGAATCTCACATTTGTAGGTAGAATCTGAGCTGGGCGGCTCCTGGCATTATTCAGAAGCGATGTGCTGGCAAGAGTGACTATAAAGAAGATCAGAGACAACTTCCTCTCAGAGTTGTGTTCCATTAGTGTCGAAAGATACAGGAAATCCAGGCATAGTGGGGCATATCTGTAATCTCAGGATGTGAAATACTGAGGTGGGAGGTTTGTACCACCCAAGACCACATCTTAAATAGATATAGATAGATAGATGATAAGTAGATAGATAGATAAATGATAGATAGGTAGATAGATAGATAGATAGATAGATAGATAGACAGACAGACAGATGGATCAATAGATAGATAGGATATAGAAAAAGTCAGCCTTTCATTGTTACCCTTCAGTTGGAGATGTGTCCTGCTTGTGGGGTCTGGAATTCTGGGAATCTTTAAACACTCATGTGCTCAGAGTCCACACATATGTCACATATGCCACACATATGTTCCAAATATGTCAAACACAGTGCATACTCCACAGTTCTTTACCTCAATTAGGGAAAGTCAAGACATGTATTCCAAGTAGCTATGAAAAGAATAGAATATAAGTCATGTCATCACAGTTTAGAAGTAGCTTGACATTATATGTGACAAAACCCTTATGACAGAAGCCCAACTCTCCATCCATTCATCCATTTATCCATCTATCCATTAAGTAATATATAGTACAAAATACATAATAGATTTCTATTTTCATTGGTTATTTTATTTATTTACATTTCAAGTGTTATCCCCCTTTCCAGTTTCCCCTCCGAAAACCCCATATCCCTTCCCACTCCCCCTGCTTCTAAGAGGGGGCTCCCCCATCCATCCACCCACTCCCATCTTACCGCCCTAGCATTCCCCTACACTGGGGCATTGAAATGCATTTCTGTTATGTGCCATATACTTTTAGGGACTGAAGATCTGGTAGTGTAGTCTAGATATGGATGCTGCCCACACTGTGAGTATTACAGAGGACGGATAATAGCCAAGTAGATAAAAGGTAATATAACTCCAGTACTTAAAGTTGGACAGCCTACAAAAGACTTCTTTGTGGTGACTTTTTGAGCTGATATCTGAATTTTAAGAACTCAAGTTAGGTAGAAATTTGTGGACAGAGCATCCCAGGAAACAGACAGTGTGGATGGGCTCAAGGAATAAATGAGCTGTGGTACGGCTGGGTGGTACCCACACCTTTTAGGTCCCTTCCTAAACATATTGAATGGCATCTACCCAGGTGTCAGGTTTTGTAGAATGATGGCATAGGATTTCCCAGGCTAGGTCATTGAGAGGAGTACAGCTTCTGCCTGGCTCATCCTCTCTGGGAAAGTCAGGTCCCTTGAGCAACTCTCTGGACAGTGAACTGGGACCTCCTACCTTCAAGATAAGTGAATCTGAACATGAACAGAGATTCTAAACATAAACACCTTTGCCTGGGACATATTCTGCAAGACTGTTTGAACATTAATTGATAAATAGCCATTATTACATGAAGAAGACATCTTCGTTTCTATGATTATGACTATGTTTTACTGTGAAATCAGGAAATTTCTGAGGTGTGGGCCAAATTTTCAAATAACAATATGGGAGCTGAAAGGAGAGCTCAGCAGTTAAAAGTGTTAGTTGCCTTTGAGAAAACCTGAATTTGGTTCCCAATATCCACGGGATGCAACACCCTCTTCTAGTCTCTGCAGGTACATGACCACATGCTCAAACACACACACACACACACACACACACACACACACACACACACACACACCTTTCTTTTAAAATGTTTTTAAAAAGTAATGATTTGAAGGTATAATCTACAACAGTATAGTCAGCATCTCCAGAAGAAACTCACCAGCCACATAAGCCCCAACATTTCAAGTCTACATGTTAAGTGACTTTTAATTTGGTGATCAAAGCAATAAGGATTCATCATCACATGCACATCCTGTGGCTGAAGGGGTGGCAGTCTCCCACTGGACATTCTGGCTTAGCATCATCAAGGTGGCTGAGATATAGTGACTGAGAGAAAACAGGGCACGAGATGCAGTCAGCACCACAGAGGCCCAGAGCCCAGATCACCTCAGACTGTCCACGCTTAGGAGAGTTTATTTTGTGCTAAGTGAGATGAGAAACCGCTGATGGGAAATAATCTTTCATTCCAAAGAAAATAGTTAGACAAAAGCAAAGGGTGTTTGTTAAGTTGCATAAGTGAAAATTGCAGGACCAGCCATAACTGGATGCCAGTCCACAAACAATCCAAGGGCAATCTGTCTCTCACCATCACTAGTCTCAGTGGTTGGCTGTATGCCCAGGAGGCCTTTCTCTCTGGATCATGAGAAGGATGCCAGCACTATCTCTGAGTTTACACTGTTCATAATTATAATTATTATGGCAGACACAGAGGGGGAAAGCACAATCTCTTTTTCTAGTGAAAAAGCTCTAATTGGCCTTGCCCATGTCACAGAGCCGGTTTGGGCCAATTATTACAGTGATGATCACCCTAAAACATGAGGACCTCATGATTGACAGCTACACCAGAGACTCAGGGAATAAGGTAGGGTAAGAATACAAATTGGCAGCACTTGAAAGACAGAGGCAGGCAGATATCTACGAGTTCAAGGCCAGGCAGGACTACATAGCGAGACCCTATACAAAAGAAAGAGAAGAGGAGGGAGAAGTGAATTAGTCAGTGATCACCATAGAAAAGTAAAAATGGGACCATGACCTTCTCTGTGTTTGTCCCATTGAATGAATGACCCAGGGTCTTGGGAGGCCGGTTATTATGGACTTGAGTGTACCCACCAGTACCCAGGAGGCCATCTATGTGGAGAGTGTGTATCAAGATAAGAAGAGACACCAACCAGCATGACTAACTCCATTCTGTCTAAGCACCACACGAATAACTCATCTCAGGGATCCTCAGGTACTTCCTCTACTACGCAGGAGTTCATACTGTGTTTTCCTTTTGTTCCAGGGATTTCTGGTGGCCTTGCAGTATGGCTTTGCCAGTGGAGAGGTATGTTTTCTGTGTTGTCATTTAGCTTCTGATGCCATGGAGGCTGCAATGCTGTGCTCCTTGTGGGTATCTGCTTGGATGATTGGATGACTGTCAGTGGCATGTATTGGCACAGATTTTTCTTGTGGGCATTTATTAGAGAGAACAGGAGGCAGATTAAACTCATGGAAAAAGATGTTAGGAATGGTATGAGAATCTCAGAACCCAGCCCTTGGTCTGTTGGAGACATGGTAGGATTCAAATGTGACGGAAGAGACAAGCCTGGACTTTAGTGTCTAAAAGTCTGCAATCCATTCATTGACTACTTAGAAGCTCTGTGGTTTAGTCGTTTAGTGTCAATTTTTCTCATCTGCAAAATGTAAATAACAGATGCTCTGGGCATGCTCAGCACAAAGTAAATACTAAACACCAGGGAGTTATTTATTTATTTATTTATTTATTTATTTAATTTTTATTGCATTCTGTTTTCTCTGTGTGCTATTCGGTTTTCTGCTACTGTAGCAAACACTTGAGATAATCAACTTACAAAGAAGGAAAGGTTTATCTGGCTCATTGGGTTCAAAAGTTTCAGTCAATGGTCGGTTGCCTGGCCATCTTGCCTTTAGGCCTGTAGTGAGACAATTTATAATGATGGGAAGGCATAGTGAAGCGAGTGAGGAAAGGAAGGAGGGAAAAAGGAAAGGAAGGGAGGAAGGAAGGAAGGAAGGAAAGAGTGAGAGAGTCAGGGGAGGGAGGAGTGAGCTCATACTTCAGTATCCGCTGCAGGGATAACTCCTCTCCAATAACGTGATTCCTTCCATTAAGCCTCATGTCTTAAAGGTCTTAAAGTCCAATAGGGCCAAGGGCTGGAAACTAAAGCCTTCAGTGCAAGAGCCTTATCCAAAGTATAACCCCTGGGAAAAGGTGTATAAGGGCCAGCGGCAGGAGCTAGGATGTTGTTGTCAGGAGTCAGTGGTTTCCAGCCCCCTTTCCTCCTCTTCCTCCTCCCCTCCGGGGGCTGTTTCTTCCAACAGAACACAACCCTGTCAGCAGCGAACCCCCACTTCTGCTTTGCTCACTGCTGTGAGCAAAGCTCACAATGGGAGTTCCAATGGGAGCTCCTTATCTGCCAGGCAGGTTTCAGCCAAACCACCACTATGTAAAGGCCCCTCCTGAATGCTGTATCTCACGTTTCCAGGCTCCCATCAAAAGGTAGAAGGGAAACACTCTAACAATAAACTCAAAGCCATGAATTTGCTATAGTTTATTGTTAGAGTGTTTCCTATATTTTATTTAGAAATAGCTGAGAGAAGTTAACAAACAATTGACCAGATTGCCTTACATAGATTGTTGGTTTTCAAAACATCAGAAGTCCATAGAACTGACATTACAAACATTTCTATATTAATGTTCATTTTGATTAGAGACCTGTCTGTTCCTGACAGCTTCCTGTCTTGGATTCTAAGAAGAAATTGAGCATCTTTGGAGTTACTCCAGTGGCGGGGAGACAGCCACTAGGCAAGAATTGCCTCTCTCCATCTATAGACAAATTACTGTCCAGAAAAGGACACACTTGCAGAATAGTCGACTGATTATATCTGCCTAGACAGAGTAATCAGCCCTTAATAATTCTGCACCACTAAGGTCTGTCAGATGATTCTGGGCCAGAAGGTTGAAGATTTGATGCTCCAATGTTTGGTAATATAGGGGCTGTCCAGGTGTTCAGTGGTCTCTATAAATTGGCTAAGTTTTAGAAGCTATGCTTAATGCTTCCCATAATTTCAGTTAACTCAGTCAGTCTGGATTTCTGACGGGGTTGAAAACCTATAGTCTCATAGCCAATCCTGGCTATTTACTTTGAGAGAAAAGATCTGAGTGGATGGTTTTCAGCTGAAATTCATTCTAAAGCCAAGAAAAAAAAAGCCACGTTCAAAACTAAGTGTTTTAGTTAGGAGAGATGACAGAGGTTCTGGTTAGTCAACAAAATGATGGACTGGGTATTAGGACTATCTTGTACCCCACTGGTACAAATAGGCATAATTATGCTCTTACTGTATTATGAGAGAGAAGTTTTTTTTTTTTTAACAGGAAGGGTGATATGTAGGAGGAGCTAAGGGGGAAGAAGTACCGAGAGGAAGAGAAGGAGTAAGGAGAGGAGAAGAAGAAGGAGAGGAGAAGCTAGGTGATGAGAGAGAGGAAGAGTTAGAAAGTGGGGGGGGGGAATGGAGACAGATGTTCCGTGTCTCCACCAGTCAAAGATAGTTTACGTATCTAGGTTGGGTATTGGGTTACACTTCTGATTGAGCATTACCAAACTTATAAAGCCTTTGATTAACAGTTAAAAAAATTGTATAAAAGCAAAAAGGAAAAGGGGGCATGGGATAGGGGTTTTTTAGGGAGGGGAAATGGGGAAAGGGGATGGCATCTGAAATGTAAGTAAATAGAAAATAAGAGAATAAAATAAAAAAAATAAAATAATAATAATATAAAAGAAAATAAAAAGAAAAACAAAATAAAAAAAAAGGCAGAAGGGAAACTGGCATGGAAGATTTTAAATTGGCTTTCCATCTAAGACTAAGCAATGTTTCATTCTATGAAATAAATATTCCGATAAGCACAGGAGAGGAGGTTGTTTTTATAGATACAAAATGAATAAGAGAAACAGAAATTAAGAAGAAAAATGATTATTTCCAAGGGATTGTTTTTGTAAGATGGTGTCCTGATTAGGGTTTCCATTGTTGCAATGAACCACGACAAAAAAGCAAGTTGGGGAAGGAAAGGGTTTATTTATCTTACACTTCCACATCATCAGAGCCAGTCAGGACAGAAAGTTAAACAGGGCAGGACCTGGAGGCAGGAGCTGATGCAGAGGCCGTGGAGTGGCTGAGTGTTGCTTACTGGCTTGCTTCACATGGCTTGCTCAGCCTGCTTTCTTATAGAACCCAGGACCATCAGCCCAGGCATGGCCCCACCCATTATGGTCTAGGCTCTCCTCCTTCCATCATTACTTAAGAAAGTGCCCTACAGGCTTACCTATAGCCTGATCTTATGGACACATTTTCTTTCTTTCTTTCTTTCTTTCTTTCTTTCTCTCTTTCTTTCTTTTTTTTGATATTTTATTTACATTTCAGATGTCATCCCCTTTCCCCGTTTCGCCTCCCTAGAAAATCTCTATCCTGTGCTCCCTTTTCCTTTTTGCTTTTATACGATTTTTTAAAATGTTAATCAAAGGCTTTATAAGTTTGGTAATTCTCAGTCAGAAGTGTAACCCAATACCCAACCTAGATATATCAGCTATCTTTGACTGGTGGAGACATGTGAACTTCTGCCTCCATGTCCCCTCCCCTCTTTCTCTCTCTTTCTCTCTCTCATCACCTAGCTTCTGTTCTTCTTCTCCTCCTCTCCTTACTCCTTCTCTTCCTCTCCGTACTCCTCTCACCTTAGCTCCTCCTACATATCACCCTTCCTGTTAAAATAAAACTTTTCTCTTAAAATACAATTAGAGCATAATTATGCAGATTTGTACCAGTGAGGTACAAGTTAGTCCTAATAACCAGTCCATCATTTTGTTGACTAGCCAGAACTTCTTGGACACATTTTCTTAATGTGCCCTCCTGACCTTATGGACACATTTTCTTAATTGGGATTCTCTCCTCTCAGATAACTTTATAGCTTGGGTCAAGTTGACATGAAACGCTGCAGCACAGACAAGCACAGAAATTTATGCAGAGAAGTGCCCAGTGAACATGAGATTACTCCAGGTGACCTTTTTGTAGAAGGGTTGAAGTAGAGGGACTTTCATTACCTTGTAAGCTGAAGCTGGCATCTTTGGGAAATTTGGCTGGTAACTCTTTTAGTTTATTTTGGTAGGATAGAATCTTTGTATGGGTGACTCCGTTTTTATTTTCAGCACAGTAATTTAGATCTAGATCATGCACGACCTCCTCCAATGCTCAGTTAACAGCCTTTACCATGCTGCCTGCTGCTTCCGTCTCATACTCCTGTCAGTGTCTGCTATGCTTTGTGTCTTGATTGTCTTTGCTCTGCTCTACCATCTACAAGGTCAGTTTCCCTAGGATAGCCCCTAGTAGCCCACTCAAGAAATACCTGCTAACTGAATATGTGAGCAATGACTCCAAGATGGTGACCCTATTTTTGTCTCACCTGCCAGGTGAAGGCGGAGCTGAGCAAGTCCTGGGGCCGCTTCTTATTAGCTCGCCATTGGGGCTGCAGAGCCTGTGTCCTGGGGAAGAACTTCCGGTTCCTGGGAAAATGTTCCAAGAAGCTGTCGGAGAGAGATGATGCTGAGACACTCCAGAAGCTACAGTCCTCGGCGTGCAGCTCACACTTGACCACTGGGACCCTGGGGGATCATAGGGCACAGCTTCACAGAGGGCATGGAGCTTGGCCCCCGGGAAGCAGCCTGTCTGAGAGCAGTGACGGAGACTTCACCCTGGCCAATACGGTGGAGGAGATTCTGGAAGAGAGTGAGATCTAAGGCAGGGCCCATCACCCCAGCTTGGCAACTGAGGACTCTTAGGAAGGATATTGCTGAGCCCAGCATCCTCCTCTTTCTATTCACTGTCCCCATTTTGATGTGAAGTCTCTGCTGGGTCATTAAGCTCTGTATCATTGAGTCTTGGCGATGCCCACAGTCCCTCCTGCCCTTGTCACCCTACTGCCCCCCCCCTTTCACGTGTATTTTCCAGAATGTCCGTTGGTTTTGGATCCTTTCCCTAAATTCAAGTTAATGGAGCCCACCATTAAGAAGAGCCATTTATTAAAATTAAATAGGATTCAGTTAGTATCTCCTTCCCTTCCATGGTGTATGGCTTCCTTCTAGGGATGGGAGTAGGGTGCACTGGAACCACAGGAAGCTTTAAAGTATCAAGCTCTAGGGAGTCATGGCTAATATTCTAAGAGAGCAAGTCTGAGATGAGGACCCATTGGAAGTGTTGGAGGAAATGCCTCACCTTTGGTAAAACCCAGGCAGGATGGAGGGAGCAGCTACTCTGCAAAGCTCGCCTGGGCATACCACTCTCTAGATAGGATGTGATCCCATGTTGTCTCCCAGACCCTCTCCTCCCTGCTTGTCTTCCTCTCCTGTCAAGTCTCATCTCCCTTTCTCCATCTTCATTCTGTTTGGGGTTGACAAAAGTTTGTATGTGTTAGTTTATGTCCTCATTGCTGTGGCCCAATACCTGACAAGTAGCAACTTAAGGGAGGAACTGCTGTGTGGGCTCATAGCTTGAAAGTACAGTCCATCAAGGTAGAGAAGGCATGGTGGTGAGAGGGGTACGGTCCATGGTGGTGAGAGGGGTACGGTCCATCAAGGTAGAGAAGGCATGGTGGTGAGAGGGGACTTAGTCGGTCTGTAGGATCATGAGGTGGCTCATGAGGTGAATGTTACAGTTGTGGGCATGTGGGCAAAATCCAGGCAAGTTTCTGAGGTGAATGTTGTGGGCAAGTTTTTGTCAACTTGACACACACCTAAACATCTCTGGGAGGAGGGACTCTTAACTGAGGACTGTCCTCCATCATGTTGTCCTGTAGGCTGGTCTGTAGTAGCATTTTCTTGACTAATGATTGACATGGAAGAGCCCAGCCCACTGTGGGCGGTGCCATTCCCTAGCAAGTGGTCCTGGGTTGTGTAAGAAAGCAGACTGAGTGAGCCATGATAAACAAGCCAGTAAGAAGTATTCCTCCATAGTTCCTGCCTCTGTTCCTCCTGGAGTTTCATACTCTGACTTTACTCAGTGATTGGAATGTGATGTAGAAGTGTAAACCAAATTAACCCTCTCTTCCTCAACTTGTTTTTCAATCATGATGTTTATCATGGCAAAATAAAGCAGACTAGGCCAGCAATCAGTGGAGAGTGAGCTCCTGCTGCAACAAAACTGGCCATGCTCTTGTGGAGAGGCTTGTAGAAGTGTTTGGATCCTCAGGCTAGAAAAGCCTCAGTGTTCAAAGCTTAATGGGTTTTATTGTGAGAGCTGGACAGTTAGAGTGTTGAGGGAAACACAGTCAATGGAGGCCTTGTTTGTGGATTTTCAGAGGGAAGCAAAGACTCTCTGGGTGGGTTGTTTGAGTTTTTTTGAAGAGAGTCTATATTTTCTGGTCAGCTGTGGCTGATGAATCCACTTAATAAGAGAGCAGTGTCATTGAGACAGAATCTTCTGGGAGGTGTTCCTTGGGATCAAAAGCTGTGGTCTAGTGGGGAGGCGGCCAAGTTGTACATTAGGCTGGTGGCAAACCTGGGCAAACCAGGAAGTCAGGCAGCAGATAGAGACCTGTGCTCTGCTCTCCTCTTCAGCTTTGCTCAGCTGGCAGGATGGTGCTACGTATATTCTGGGTGGTCTTCCCTCTTTAGGTAAGCCTCTCTGGAAATGTCCTAAGGCACAATGAAAGGTGTGAATCCTAGATTCTAAATCCAGGCAAGCTGACATTGAAGATCCATCACCACTATCTGTGGTGGCCACAGATGCTGGGAGCCTTTGGAACATTGTCTTGTCCTCTTCACCCTGACTCTACCTGTCCTCCTGAACTCAGCTTCTACCAATTCACTTGTTCTACGTTTCTAGGGTTAGGACTTCCCTTTCATACTTGCTTCACCATTGATCCATTGATAGCCAGATTTCCTGCTCCAGGAGGCTAATCCATTCTTCATCCTACATCGGTACCAAAAGCCCAGGTGAGGGAATAAGACTCTGTCTGAGTATGAACTTGTTGAGGTGGAATGAGAAGCCCGGGGTTCTATAGCTGCCAGGCTCATTGGGCCTTTATGTCGATGAGAAATAAGCTGGATTTGACCTGAACTACAGAGGCTGAAGAGGGACAACCAGCCAAGACCAGGCTCAGTTATACAAGTCACAGGACAAGAGGTTACAAGGTGACTGAGGGAGGAACTATTTGTGGAAACGTTGTGTAGATGGCAAGGAATGAGGCTTTTTAATGGGCAAGGTGTATGTGTCCATGGTTGGGTATGTTGTCTGGGTGAAGTATGTGTCCATGGTTGGGTGTATTGCCTGGGTCAGGTATGTGTCCATGGTTGGGTATGTTGCCTTGATGGGGTATGTATCTATGGTGGGGTATGTTGCTGTGGACAGAAGTACTACCTTGATACTTCTCAAGCAGTGCTGCCAGGCTCACCAAATGAAATTTAAGATATTCTATTATATGTGAACTTCAGTCAATATCCATTGATAATCTTGTTATGTAATATAATCTCGTTATATTCTGGAATTTGAGTCTGATTGTACATTGTGCCTTACCTGGCTGTTTTCTTTGTAAAGAGACTTGAAGGCAAGACAGGACAAGGGTGAGCCACTGAAGGTGATCAGTCACCTCTGATAATGTCAGTGATAAAATAAGTTGTAACTTAGTGCAATATTTAAAAAACAACTACAGTCCACAGGCCACTTCTAAGGATAGGATGTTGGCACCAGGTCAGGGTTGAGTGTGCAGCAAATGAAATCCCAGAAAGTCAGCATAGGTTCAAACTACGACCTTGTCTACAATGCTGATAACATGTTCCTTTTATCAGTGATTTTGGTGTTGAATGACTGCATTAAAATATTATTCATTAAAATATTATTTATCCTGATTATGGAGCTTTTTGATGTCTCTTTACATTTTATGCTGTCCTCAGCTGGGCAGGAACAGAAGCAAAGACATTAAGCAAATGCATATTAAAGCAGGGTTTTTGGTATCCAGATTTCCAGAATTTATATTAAAATACATGTCCTTCTTCAACCTCCTTTTTTTTTTTTTTTTCAAATGTCCTTGCCCTGTCATTGGGCAGCCAGTTCCAAGAATGAAGGTTTCACCTTGCTTTCCTGGCATGTGCCTAGCCTGGGGCTGGTGTAGAAAAGTGGCTTCAGACCCATTGGCTGAGGGTGGGTTAAAGTGCCTCTGGTGAGTCAGGTGTTGCCTAGAGCAAGCAAGCTACCTGAGATTTTACCAGGACTAAGGAAAGGTTTTCCTAATGCATTTGTAAATGTCTTCCCTCCACCTCCTCCTGCAAATGGAGCCATTCTCCCACAATGCCTCCTCTCATTGTGCTACTGACTAAACCAAGTTTATTAAGTTGCTTTCACGATGTCCATTCCTTGTTGCTCACTAAGCTGGAAGTCTCCCATTTGCCTGGGGAATCTCTTGCACTGTTTCTGAACAGAGGTGGGAAGGAGGTGTGTGATCCCTTTTGAACCGGCCGGAAACAGAGGTCAGATGTCAAAAGAATATCTCCATTTTTTTTTCAAGCAAGCCCTTAAGTCACTCACTCAGTGTGCTTGTGGCTCCACAGGTCTAAGCTGCAGCTCACAATCCTTCTGGCACCGGTAGATGAAACGGGGCCTTATACATGCTAAGCAAATGCTTTAGCATTTAATTTAATCTTAATTAAAAAAACCAGTCTTGCTATGTAGCCAAGGTTGCCCTAAAACTCAGTATGTAGTCACTGTGGCCTTGAAGTAACAATCCTTCTGCCTCAACCTACAGAGAGCTGGGAGTACTGCCATGTGCTACCACTTCCTGTATGGAAACCTTTTAAACAGAATAATGGCTGAATCTGATTCCATATATTCTGATTAGATACCCAGTATTAGCAGGAATCCAGGCATGGCTGGATCTGATTGCAGATATTCTGAATGAGTACCCCCAAGTCTGGAAATAAGAACCTAGACATCTCCCATCTATGGAAGTGTTATCCACAGAAGCCAAAAGTGAGAGCATATAGGTATTCATCACCTGTTGGACTGATGGATAATGTCTAAGCCTGATGAGGGAAGCAAAGTTATAGACCAATCTAGAAAAGCTGCTTCTTATGACAAATGTCATTTCCACCATGGAGTTATTCTAATAGACTCTCCTACAGAAGACTCTGCAGCACATGAGGAGTCCTATAACCATATCTGCAGTGGAAAATCTGGTGCCTGGGGGCAGCAATGGCACCAGGCACTAAGGGACTTATTGGTGAATCTGTAGGATACATGAAGATTTTATGATTAGGCAGCCTGCTCTTTTAGACTCAAGTGATAGTGATATCCAGACCTTGGAGAGAAATAAGAAGCTTCCAACCTCATATTCTACCAGGAGGCTTAATTAAGGAAGGGATAAAAAGAGGCCTGGAGGGAATTGCTAAATCACCATGGGCTAGACTAAATGCCCTTTTCCTCTCCCTGCACTGGCTCCCAGGTGGCTCACCATCTCTACACAGAGAAGCATCTTAAATAGATAATTCTGCCCAATAACTCCCTCATCCTTGAATTGCTCAGGCAGTGGTGCTGTGTGTTGTGCCTCTATTTCACTACAGATGATGAACCATCCCAGGATTTATGATGCTGTCATCTTCAGGAGCAAAACTTCTGGGAGCACCCTGGCATCATCAGAGAGGCTCTAGTATACTGCTCCTATGTCCTATTCTCACTCCCTGGTCTCAGTGTTCTCACCTACACTGCAGCTGTAGTAATATGTCCCTAAAATAATACTTACAGAGAGCCCCACACCACACCTGACTCACAGAAAGCATGTAAGGGCTCACTTTCTTTTTCTCTTTCTCACAAGAGTAGTGTCTCTGGGATAGTGGTTGGGACAGCACTAGGGATAAATCGTGGGAACTGGAAAGGACCACCCCAAACACCAGCAAAGGGAGACACTCCAGTCTCAGGTTGTGTATGGGTTGGGGGTGAGTTGGAGTATCCATATATCTGATCTCATCTTGGAACTTGAAGCTGGAGAATCAGTAGGCTTTCTACACTATGTGTCTGTGGTCTTCGAGTAGCTACTTGAGGCAGTTTTAGTTGTTCCCAGCCCTAGCACTACAAGAAAGCCATGTATACTGGTACTCACTGGCCCAGCCTCTGCTTATCAACCAGCTGACCTTGGGCAAGCTGCTTGCATGACTTTATGTTTTCTGTTTCCCTGTCTTCACCACGAGGGCCCTGGGAGCATCTGTGGCTCATTCTTCACTGCTCCATCAACCAGGCAGGGCTCCTGTTAATCTCCTGAAATCAATGCCATCCTCAGGGTTTCCCATCTTGGTAGATGGTACTGCTATTTAGTCAGCCAGACACCTATTGGCATCATGTTCCTCTCGTTTCTCATGTGATATCAGTCACCGCTGAACCCTGGCCACCATTGTCACCTCCTTGTCCCCCAGTCTTGCCCATGGATCATATCCACCTTGCTAGAAGCTTGCTCCTAAAAACAGACCTTTCCTAACAGTGGCAAAGGTGGGACATTTCAGGATTACAGTTCTCTAGAAACAGAGATTCCCCTTCCTGCTTCCAGGGCTGTGTCAGTCACTCTGAGATGCAAACTTTTTCCCTTCCACCCATCTCTTGCTACAGTCTGCCTTGAGTAGGTATGAATGTATCATTTTGTTGGAAATATCTTCTCTGACCATTTCTGACAAGCCAGTCCCTCTTGCATTACATATTCCCTCAGTACTCTGCATGTCGCCATGGTAACCTTGGTCCTGGTATCAAGCTCCATCAGCCTAGTGGAGAGGCTCATGCTCATAATGATAGTTCAAGGAAGACTTAAGCAGGTAGATTTTCCTGAGTTCAAGATCAGCCTTATCTCCAGGGTGAGACTTTCTCTCGAAAAACCAAACCAAAAGAAGCAAGATCCATCACCTGCCCTCTGGACCTTTAGCTCCCAGGAGAGCTGGACTCAGGGCCACATGCATCTCCTTCAGCATCCCAGCTGGCTTAGAGTTGTACTCGCAACAGACTCCTTTTACATTTATTGAACCTGCTTACCCAGAAATCCTTAAAGGAGCTTAAGCAGGGTTGACATTTAGGACTCCTATGCCCTAAGCATGGGATTATCACAGGGCTACCTGGGCAGGGGAAGGAGACAGGTAGCATGTATAAGGGTGTGCGTGGTATGGGGACACTGAAGACAAAAGGAAGCAGGAATTGTGTCCTGCTAAGGACCTTCAGTTGGCAGGGAGAGGTTTGGTTCCCCACCTCTCCAGACTCAGGGTGTGCATGTGCAGGTTGGTGTGTGCATGCTTGCACTGCAGGTGTTTGTGTGTGGGTGGGGTGGGGGAAGAGCTGAGCCATGCCCATCATGGTTTCTTTTCCTTTATCTTCTCCTTCACTTTTTGAGGTTCAAACTGGATCAGTCGCAGAATATCCTTATTGGCCAGAGTCCCCTCGATGAATTCCTTCTCAGTAAGTTTATCTGTGTAGTGGAGGAGAAGCAAAAGTCAGGACTGGCTGTCTCAAGCCGTGAAATAAGTGATACCCAACCTCCACACCCAATAAAGCTGCTTGAGAATACTTAATGCTCAGCATCCCCAGGAAGCCATCTTACACAACCAGCATCCATGATAGCAAGTGCTCGAGGTGCAGGTGTCAACAGGGCTGGGTGCAGGATGGAGTGAGGGGAGTGCCTAGGTACAACATGGAAGGAGTTATTCACCTTCAGGGGCATGTGAGGACACAACTGGCACTTGAAGATGAGCACCTCTGTGCATCCTGCACTCCCTGGGGAGTCTGCTTACCTCACCCTGCTCCTGCCCCAGGGACTTCCTCTGATGTCATTATTTGGCTGTGGAGTAGGGAATGGATCATCTCCACCTTCGTTTTGTATCCTGAGAAGAGTGCACCTCAGAGGACATACAAAAGGCTAGCACTGACCACTCAGGTGTGCTTGAGCCACGCTGTGTTGTATTTACTGAGACACTTTGGGCCTCAAATAACTCGGATGCAGACATCTCTTTAAAAATAATACAAGAACATTGCAGAAGCAATAAGCTTATTGCATGGTACCAAGAAGCTCCATATTTCCACAGGGAAAACTGCAAGCGATCTTCTGGGCTGTTTACCGGCTCTCATCTCCTGGTGAGGCCATGTCCACTTCACTCGACTTCATTACCTAATCTCATATGGCTATGAGTCTGTAGGGCCTGTCTGAAACCAAGTCAGTCTGTCTCTGTGTCTGTGTCCATCTGTCTGTCCTCTCTCTCTCTCTCTGTGTGTGTGTGTTGTATGTGTGTCTTGTGTGTGTGTGTTGGATCTAATGGCTCCAGTTGCCACACTGTGGAATTCATCCTTCTCTCAAGTTCTAGAGACTTCTTCCAGACAGCCACTAAGTGGACCAGGGACGCTGAGAGGCCCAGTGAGACACCGATGGACTTTGCCAGCATTGTCTTAGAGGGCCACAGCCTAGGACTCTCTTACCAGTCCTTCCTCTTTGTCCTCTATTCCTGTCCTGATTCCCTGATTGGGGCCAGGTCACGATGATGTGAACTTTTCCAGCCCCTGGATCCCTCCCCAGTTTTCCTTGGTGGCTGTCCTTCCAGTAAGTTTCCAGCAATGTAATAGAATCGAATCCCTTCTGGGTGAGATTTCTGAGTCATTGAAACTCATTTTCTAGATAGTTCTGAGGTCTCTCCTGGGTGAGTGGCCATGTTCTCTTGCACTCCCTGTGCAGGGAGCATCTGGAGAGCAAGCAGCCCAAGGAGAGAAATAGTTGTGTTCTCCTAAACCTGCCATTGTGTACACATGGCTAGTGAGCCTGAAGACTTTGCATGAGTGGTCCTCAAATCTGGGTTAAAAGCTACCAAAACTGACACCCTAATACTCATGATGCTGAGGCAGGAGGATAACTACTTTGCTGCCAATCTGGGAAATAGTGTTTTCCTTCCTCCTGCCTAACTCTAGGTAGTGAATAACAGAGGTATGTTGATATCTCTATCACCAGCATCACCTGGAGGGTAGTAGGAGCACTTGCTCCTAGCCCTTGCTGATGCGCATGGCCAACCCTTGCTCCTGACCTTGGAAGATAGCTAGCAGAAAGTGTGGTGAGAAGACGTGTCCCCCAGTTCTGCCTGAACCCTGTGATTCAGACTAGGAAATTCTGCTGGGATCTCCAGGAAACAGCAGAGGCTATAAAATCAGAAGTGACAAAGACAGAGGAACTCACCATCTTCTTTCTTTCCAAAGAAAGCCCAGATCTTCTCAGCTCGCTTTTCTGGGGTGTTTTCATCATCTGGGAGGTTCTTCACATCCTCAGGCTTGATCATTTTGAAAATAGCCTGTAGCAGACGGAGGGAAAGACCTCGTCACAAGGAGCAGTGAGGGCTTGGTAGCCCTGAGAAATCCATGTTTCACACAATACACAAAAATCTACCCAAGATGGATTAAAGACTCATTTTTTTTTTTGGTCACAAACTATATAATTCCTAGAGAGAGCTAAGCCTCATGACATCAGCTGTGATAATGCTTTTTGAGCTATTGAGATTATATTAAAACTTAAGAAGCTTCTACACAGCAGAGGAGACAATAAAATAAGATAACCTTGGGATGGGAGAAAATATTTACAAGGATGATAAGGATTAATTTGATAAGGGATTAGTATCTAACATATCTAAAGAACAGCTACGATGCAATGCTAAAATGATAAATGACGCTGAGCATAGTGACGCACACTTTTAATCCTAGCACTTGGATAAAAGAGGCAGCCTGGTCTACACAGGGAGTTCCAGGCCAGCCAGGACTATATAGTTAGACTCTATTTCAAACAAACAAACAAAAAACAAAACCAAGCACACACAAAAGCAAACAAAACAATAAGTAACTGGATTAAAAACCGGAAACGGGATAGACATTTCTTTAAAAAGAAATTAAAATGAAAAAAAGGGGGGGGGGGAACGGCCAGCATTTGAAAAGTAATCAACTTCATTAATCATTAGGAAAATGGAAATCAAAACCATGGTGAGTTATTGCCTCATACGTGTTGGGACAGCTACTCTTGAAAAAGTGAGTCTTGTCTGTGTCTTTTGTTAGATGGGGCTGGGGATATGGCTCAGGGCTAAAGCTCTAGCATGTAGTAAGCCCAACCTTGATCTTCTGCACAAACATTCCCATCTCAAACACAAAGACAACAGGCAAGTGTTGGCGTGGATATGTAGAAAAGGAAGCCCTTGGCCATTATTGGGTTAGCACATCATGCTTTCTCTTTCTTGGGGCCCACACAGCCTGCAGGATCAGATGCCCTCTAAAGCAAGAAGGTTACAGTCCAGGTGCCTACTGGAACCCCACATATTCTACTGAATCAAAATTTCTGGGGACAGGGTCCTGGCATCATCAGCATCTTTGAGACCTTTGTAAGGGTCAGTGACCGTGGAAGAAAATTTGTGTTCTCATGTTATGTTTGAATTTTCCGAGTAGATGGCACAATTTTGTTTAGGAAAAAAAAAACCCCAAGAAATAGAAATTTCCCAATAATAATCTACAGTAGCCCTGATTTTGGAGTTTGTGGCCACTACCACAGACATCTCCCATAGGCTTGAGAGAATCAAACAGCAGCATTGGCTAGGTCTCTGAGCTATCTCAGTTCTTCAGCAGGGCTGGCTTATGACCATAAAGGCTAATGTCTATTGAACACTCCCATTGCTTTTGTAAGCATTTTTAAAAGATTAATTCAAAGGACAACTTTACAGATGGGAAATATTGGTCCCATTTTGCAGACAACAAACCAACCCAGAAACATCTAACTTTCTCAAAGTTACCCACAAAAGCAGAGATTCTAACCCAGGCAAGCTTGGTTCTAGAACCTACATCCTTGCATCATACCCAACTGTGCTCATCTCATCTCATTCTGAAAAGCACAGACTAGGCTGGGGAGGGGAAAGGGAGATGGGAACAGGGCACAGACAGCCTGTCAGGTACCCTTCATCCCATGGAGAAATCCAGAGAAAGGCTGAGCTTCGGGCTCATAGATTGCCTTCAGCCCCTTCTCTCTCCAATCAAGAATAAAGCCAGAAGGAAATGCTCCTAGTCTATGAAATCAGAGAAGTGGACAAGGTGGCCCCTACTTATCCTTCTGATAACCAGGCTTCTTGGATTCGATTGGCTCGAATTCGATTGGCTAACACCAGGTCCAGTCAAGCTCAGCAAGGACACTCAAGGCTGTAGATCCTTGGGTGTTAGGCAGGTTCAGGGCGTGTGTGGGTACATTGACATGAGGTCCTGGGAGGCTGCAGTTTCTGATTAAGGGTCCTGCCTCCCTGGAGACTCAAGGGCATTACAAAAGAGTAGTAATGTCTGTGAATTTAGCTTGGACTTCCAGAAGGTCAACAGTCTTAAGAAGTTCCCTTGACCACTGGTGCTAGGACAAGAAAGACATTAGCTCTGGTATGTCAGGAAAGCAGCTTTATAGACAGCACACACATCCCCAGAAATGAAATGAACTAAAGTACAGATGACTCCCAGAATTCCTCTTTCCTGATCCACTGGCACCATGTCCAGGCATGATGGCTAAATACTAGCAGAGGGCTGGTTGGTGGTTGAGTGGGAAGAAATCAAGACTTCAGGGTTCTGGGAAAGGCCATAGAAACCATCAAAGCTTCACCCTGGACCCAGGGAGGTTATATGCACTTCCCACGCTCACATAATGAGTTGGTGTCAGAGCTGGTACAAGAACTCATCATTTCTGACTTCCAGACTGATGTTGTGACCTTGTGACTCGGTGACTAGCAAGGCCTCACACACTTTGCTTAGCCTCATCTCTCCTCCCTATTCCCTCTCTCTGCTTATTTCCTTCCCTTTATTTCTAGAAGAGCAGCAACCTAGCCCTCTTTAGGTAGGTTTGAATTGGTCCCCATCCTATGCCACCCAAGGACCCCAAAACTAGTCCAAAGGAGGTTGTTCTACAGGCTTTGCCCCACAGACAGTGAAAGCACCCCTTGTTGGCCCCTATTCCAGGAATGACCTAGTCTGCCCCCAGCTACACAGGCTTTGCTATCATGTTTGTGGTTTGTCCTAATATGGGGGGAAGAATCCTGCAAGGAAAAGCATGATTACAAATGCACCAAAAATAAGATGAGATATGAAGCATAGTGTTCCTTCTAACAGGAATGGAATTCAAAAAATAATGCAAGTGATAGGGACAGGAAGAATCAGAAGATTGTGGCTGTAGGTGGCATCATGTAGGGGGAAGTGAAATTCTCTAATGTCTAAAACTATGGGAACACTTGAGTGACCTTATGACATTTCCATAGGGTAGAATTTTAAGGGCGCTTAGAAATATTTTTGACCTGGCTGTGGTGGTTTACGGAGGTAACCCCAGTTACCATGGAGACAGAGGCAAGAAGGCAGAGAACTTGAGGATAGCCTTGAGGATAGCCTGAGCTACACGGGGAGACTGCCAGAAAAAAATAGTTTCTGAAGAATTTGTGATGGGATATAAAATATTCACGATAAGAGAGTATCAGGAAAATTATGCGGAAAATCACATGTTAATATGCTAGGGTTCCAGATTTGTCTTAAAATACTGAAAAGGCATGGAGCAATGCACTGGAAGTACCTTGGTTGCACACTTTAGGTTTTAGTCTGCAACATTACCTTTCGTTTGCATCATCTATAAATTTCATGGACTACTTATTTATTAGATGAAAAATAAAACACTTGTGAGACACCAAAAATACTCCGAACTATTGTAGACAGAAAAGAGAGGAGGTGGAAGACTCATCTGTAAGGTCTGGCAGGGTGAGAATCTTGGGGAGCCCTGCCTAGGGGGTCCACCATACCAGAATTAGGAAGTGAACACATCAGGACCAGAATCTAGATTCCATGTCCCCACTGTGGTCTCTCTCTGTTTTCTAACTCAAACATATGTGTTTTACTATTGTGGAGTCCGAATGTGTGTTGCTGGAAGAAATTGCAGACTTTAATGAAAAAAAAGGGAAAATGTGTGAGAAAAGAAAGAGGAAGGCAAGAGAGGAAGAGAGGAAGGGAGAAAGGGAGAGGAAAGAGGGAGAAATATGGAGAAAAAGGGGGAGGAGACCAGAAAGGAGGAAAAGAATAGGAGAGAGGAAGGAAGGAGGGTAGAAGGGTCAAAGGAGAAAGGCAACAAAGGAGGCAGGACAGAGTGGAGATTAGGGGTGGATGAGGGAGGAAGGAAGGGAGGAAGGGAGGGGAATTTTAAATGGTGTTTACTAGAAAACACCCAGATGGTCGGTTGAGATGCCGGTGACACTACATAGGGAGGCGCCTGCCCTCTACTCCTCTCAGTATGTTGAAGACCCTTCACCCCCTTTCTCCTAGCCTCTGGCCAGCACCCACTCCACTGGGCTACACTGCATCTGCAGCCTCCTCCCCATCCCGCACAGGCAAGCAGGGACAGAGACACACTGACCATGACAATCTCCAACACTTCGTTCTTGCTGATGGCGCCATTGCCGTCCACGTCGTAGAGCGAGAAGGCCCACTCGAGCTTCTGAGTGGGTTTGCCCCCTGTGGTCATGTGCAGAGCGATCACATACTCCTTGAAGTCCAGCGTACCATCGCTGTTGGCATCGAAGCTGCGGAACACGTGCTGTGCGTAAGCCTTGGGGTCCGCGTCCGGAAAAAACTTGGAATAGATACTTTCGAACTCCCGCTGTGTGATGCGGCCGCTGGGGCACTCCTTCAGGAAGGACTGGTACCAGGCACACAGCTCCTCCTCTGTAAACTTGGTGTTCAGTTGCAACTCCTCCAGGATCTCCTTGGACAGGGCCCCGCTCTTGCTGTTCCCCATGATGAGGGAGAGTGGGCGCCGTGGGGGCGGGAGGGTCAAGTGTGGTCGCCTGGCTAACTAGGCTGTGTGCTACTGTGGGGTGGAGACCCAGGTGCTGATGGATTAGGGGGATTTGCAGCTAGTTCTGCCCAGTCCTTGGAGGGAGGAGGGGCACAGAACTCTCCTGAGATTAAAATAAAGAGCCAAGAGCAGGCACTTACCTCTCCTGTGCTTGCTGAGAAGGAACAACAAGGGACCCTTGAACCAAGCACTCTCTGTCACTCAAGCCCCCAAAGAGTCACACTGGTTCCGGTTTGTCTTCCCCATCTGAGGTGTACCTATGGGACCTTATAATGCAGTGGTTTAGGGGCCGAGGGTCTACAGGCAGTCCTGCCACTTAACCTATATCTGCATGGGAGCTTTTCTAATTCTCCCCTGTCACATTTGGGCCCAGACTTCACCTTCTCAGCAAGGCCTTTTATCCACCACTCTCTGATGGCATCCTCCTTCACCTCTGCTGGTAAACCCCAAACTCTTCCAGAACGGGAGTGCAAGATACAGAAGGCTTGTGTTCTGTGGGGTGGCTTCCCCATTGCCAGAACAGTACAAAATAGCTCAAACTGGCTGGAGGAGGTGCTGAATACACACACACCAGACACACACACAGACACACACATAAGCACAGACACACATACACATACATACATACATATATACATATTCATACACACATATACATAAGCACATATACATACATACATACACACATATTCATATACACAGACACACACATGTACATAGACACACATGTACATAGAGACACATATTCACACACATTCACACCTATACATACACACATGTACATGCGCACATACATACACTCACATGTACATGCACACACATGTACACGCGCACACACACATGTACACACACACATGTACACGTACACACACACACACACACACACACACACACACACACACTCACACGGCTCCAGCTCACTTAAATGTTTTAACCTTGTCACAGTTTAAATGCTTTTAATCTGCCACAGTTTAAATGTTTTGCTTTACCACAGTACCAAAGCATGCTTTACACAAGCACAGGAGATCGCTTCTCCAGGATTCAGTCCAACGTGAGTGCTCTGAGCAGACTGAGGTGGACAAGCCTGAGTTACCAAGTTCAGTGTGCTGGATGTACTCTATACATTTTTACTCATGGTGTGTTCAACCTAAGACTGAGTCACAGGGACCTTGGTCCACTGTGAGTCTCCTCTGTAAGTCAAGCACTGTTGTCACCGTTCCTAAGTAACAAAGGTAAAATAAAGCTACCCAGGAGGAGTGGGCAGGCAGGCGGCAAGGGACAGAGAGGCCTGTCACACTGGCAAAGGTGAATGTGTCATTTGAGTGTAGTCTCAGGGGTTGGATATATTTAGATAGATTTTGGTGTTGTATTTATGCCTTATTCATGGCTGCTCCTGCTATTTCCTTAGAGACTACTTTTGGGGGTTCAGTAAATTTTAGAAAACAAAACCCACCCCTTCCCTCTGATGCCATCCTATTACCTGGTCCTCCATACAATGCTGACCCTGCAAACTAGGATTTCTCTTCTCCAAGGCATCCCCAGGAACTAAACACATATTCCCATATTTCTCTGCTTTTCTGCCTAGGAATGGGCTGCAAAGAATTCTTCTTCACCTGTCTTAGTTAGGGTTACTATTGCTGCCATGGAGCATCGTGACCAAAAGCAACTTGGGGAGGAAAGGATTTGTTTGACTTACACTTTGACAGCACTCTTCGCCATTGGGGGAAGTCAGGATAGGAACTCAAGCAGGGCAGGAGCTGATGCAGAGGTCATGGGGGTGCTGCTTACTGGCTTGCTCCCCATGGCTTTGCTCAGCCTGCTTTCTTATAGAACCCAGGATCACAAGCCCAGGGATGGCAGCATCACCTATATAACGAGCTGAGTCCTCTCCCATCAACCATTAATTAAGAAAATACTCTATAGGATGGCTATCAGCCTGATATTATGGAGACATTTTTCAACTGAGGCTCATCACTCTCTGATGACTCTAGCTCGTGTCAAGTTGACATGACAGTAGCCAGCGCACTGCCCTACCCTATGGGATGAAGGGTGAGGAAATGCTTATTGCAGAAGGACTTTGTTTTATTGTGGACACCTGGACTTGAGGCTGGTTGTGTGAAGTGAGGGCTGTCTTGGGGATAGGGCCTTTAGCCAGTAGATTCCTTTCTGTAGATTCACATTGTCAGAGCTGTTTGGACTAGATGGCAGCTAGTTGCCTACCATGGCCCAATAACTGCTTCTTGAAGGTGTGTGTGTGTGTGTGTGTGTGTGTGTGTGTGTGTGTGTGTGTGTAAAAGTCCCACACCCTTTGGGATCACAGGTGACTTGTGCTGTGAATGTATAGGAAGAAAATCTGAGTTGGAGGTGAGTTTCCCACTCCGGGATCAGATTAGTGTTACAAGATCTTTAAACCCCATGAGACAAATGCTAAGATCGTATGTTAAAGATTTTTTTTGGTGTGTATAGGTGGGGTGATGTTGTGTGCAGTGCTTGAGCACATATGTGCACATATGTGAGCCTATGCATCCACATAGAGTTCAGGGGCGATGCAGGTGCTCTGGTCTGTTATTGCACCTTACTCTTTGAGAGGGGGTCTTTTACTGAACCTGGAGCTAGGCTGGTATCCAGCAAGCCCAGTGCCCCTTCTGTCTCTGCTCACTCACAACACTAGGGTTATAGGTTATGTATAGCCACACCTGTGTTCCAGTGTAGATTCTGACTGTACAGCAGTTGTTCTTAACTGCAGAACACCCCCAAGCACTAACATTACAACCTCTTAAAACATTCATTTATTTATGGTGTGTGTGTGTGTGTGTGTGTGTGTGTGTGTGTGTGTGTGTAAGTTCTCTTTTCCCACAGCTTAGGAGAGAATACTATTTTTTAGTAGGAATGCTTTCCCTCCTGGACTGTCACTGCCTTTGCAGGAGGCATTTGCTCTCAAATATGGTTAGAAATGGACCAGCCACACTGAACATCCACTCACCCACTCAACCCGGGCACGTGCTGGAAGCACATGCAACTATGAAATAGCAGTGTAGCCTCACACTTCCCTTAGGGAAACGAGGAAAGTGAGAGCAGCTGCCTCCAGCCCTTGTTCTGAGAGGCGGTGATAAGCATCTCCAGGAGAACAGGCATAGGTCACTGTAAAAGCATTTCCCTGTGAGCCTGAGAATGAGTTTGATCCATGAAACCCATACAAGGAAAGGAGAATCGGCTGTCTTCTGACTTTCACACACTCATGCACTAATAATATCCATCCATCCATCCATCCATCCATCCAACCATCCATCCATCCATCCATCCATCCATCCATCCATCCATCCATCCATCCATCCATCTATCTATCTATCTATCTATCTATCTATCTATCTATCCATCCATCCACCTATCTTAAAGTACCTTCAGGGTGTCGAACTGTCTTTATAAGCTGGCATATGAGGCAAGGCCACCATGTCACATGTAAAAAAAAGTAGCTCCGAAGACTTGTCTCCGGTCTTGCTTTATACTGTTCCTGAATGGCAAAGTCAGAAACCTGGCAAGCCTGGCTCTGTGTAACACAGCTGCAGCCTGCCTGCCCCTCTCTTCCCCCATCTCTCCCTCCCTCCTCTCTTCCTAGTACACTGGTTCTCTTACTCTCACTCTCTGCTTGCTCTCATGCTCTCAGAGACTGGTTGTAGAGGCCAGCCTCTCCATTTTCATAGATGAGGATCTGGAGTTGCTATGGCAATGGAAGAGCTGACAGTGAAGAGTCACATGGCTTCAGATTGGGGTGGGAGGATCTGACAGAGACCCTTTCTTTTCATCCAGGAGGAAGCAGGTGGGATACAGCAGGGTCTAGTCTCTATTCTTCAGGTTGCTGTGCCCTGGAAGGACCCCCCAGGCCTTGCAGGAGGGAATCCCAGGAAAGACCACAGGCAGCTGTGTTGAGGCTGCTGAGAGTGAGGGGGTCATGACCTGGAGGTTTGTTTGAAAACCTGCATAAACATCTATCAGAGGGAGCACGCATGCTCCTTAGCCAAACAAATTTGCAAGGATATGAGCCCATTTGTTAAGTCTGAGTTGGGCCAATAACCTTGCCCTGTGCCCCAAAGGAAGACCAATGTCTGTCCCTGCAGGGGAGAAGGCCATTTGTGTTACTCCTCTTGGTCTTGCCTGGACCAAGCAGCCTGTGCTCCCTAGAGGCCAGTCCTGCCATCCTCAAGCGAAGCTCAGCTGTTTATGGGCTCAGACCCCAGCCCTCACCATATCCCTTGGCATACCCTGCTCTGAGCCAAGGAGAAGGTGACCCTTGACACGTCCTGGCCTATTGGCAAGGAAAAGGGAATGGAAACAGTGAGGGTTCAGCTTGGTAAGAGCTCTCAAGTATAGCCACCCTTGCTGTGGGTAATGGTTGCCTAACCCTCCTTCCTGGACCAGATTCTCAGTTAAGAACTTTGCCGCTTGCCACAATCCACTTCCATCTGCCAAGACCTTGGCGGTACCTCTAAAGAACATCCAGGTCCTAATTAGTCTACCAAACCCACTTGCACGAACACCCTCTGCAGTGTTGATGCTTACACGCTCAGATAGTGCTCAGATAGTCCCTGTAGACCCTCCCTGTCCCATCCTGGCGCCATTTCCCTGAGTGGGTCTTCTTAGCTTTCTCCTCTGTTCCTGCCACACTGGCTGCAAACATTTAGCATGGCTTCTTTTTGCTCTAGACTTTTTTCACTGAGACTTGTTAGCCCCCCATCCTCACCCCCACCCCAATCCCCAGTCTGTTTTTTGCCTAATCTATTGAGACCTTCTACCCAGAGCCACTCCAATTACCCTGGTATACACCCCCAGCCTTGCCATCCTGGTCCCTCCACATTTCATGTTCTGCAGCTGCTCAGAGGCATGCCCATAGCTCTCTGGTCTTTTTCTATTTGTTTCTGTTATCTAGAAAGCTTTAAGGCAGAGTTGCTTTTTCCATTCACTGATGTATTCCCTGCGCTCAGAGAGCAGAGTGGCATAAAATGCACACTCAGTGGTTGTTGAATACACGAATGGATGGAAGAGTAAAGAGACAATAGTAGCAACCTTGAAGGTAGAAAGGAAGCAGGAAGTTAGGGGTGAGGTACACAAAGCTGGGACAAGTAGCATTGTGTCCATCTGGGCATCTATGTCCATGTGTCCTTCATCCTTCTGCTAAGTCATCAGGACTGAACCCATCACTGGTGTGTAGAGCCCAGGAGGAATGTCCAGACCTCCTGTAGGAAGGAAAAGTGTGTGTCCTTCTAGGAAAGAGGGTCCCTATGGGACCCATAGTCTCTGGAGAGTTTATTTTTCGTGGGATGAATCTAAGCATCTCAAGTGTACACGTAACTGAAGGAGGAAAAAAAAAGATGGCATTGAAATTCCTGAAAACACTTTATAACGGTGTAGGGGCAATTATACATAGCAAACGCCGTCAACACAAACTCTAATTTAAACATTTAATTCTTCAGAATTAATACACACAGATGCTATGATGGGGTGGGGGAGGCGTGCAGCCTCCATTGGGATCTGAGTTTTGACAATGTTACTTACAACTTATATTACATCCATTTTATTTACTGGTCCAGGCAGCCGGAGCATGAAAAGATATACAGCGTGGAGTAAACACATTCATCCTGGGTGAGGAGCTCTGGCAGGAGACACTGCTTTTCAACATTAAAAATGTATAAAGTATTTAGCAAAAGTTACAGAAAACAGACCAAACAAGCAAGTTTATTTTGTTAGAAAATTCCACTTTCATGGGGTTCGCTGATGTGCTCAGGTTGCAAGGGAATGCTTCTGAACATCTCTTTCCCCAGGGAAGGGAAGACATACAGAGTCGGGCCCTCACCCAGGTTGGCTGGTGTCCCTTGGAATGTTGGTGCCTGGGTCCAAGAACCTGTCTGTTGAGGAAGCTGCGGGAAGGGACAGGTAAGCACATCGAAGTCCTGACAGGGTGTGACCTTAGGATGCGGGACAGACTGGGAAGCAGGGCAGGGTCAGTCTCAGCTCTTCTTTCTGCCCCGGTGCCATGCTGTGGCTCTGACCCTTCACACTCTACCAGCACAGACCTATTAGAAACTCTCCTTGAACACAAAGGGCCCACATCCCTCACATTATCTAGAAAGAGTCTAAAGGCCATCCACACTCCCAACCCAAGTCTCCATAGTTCAGTCCCCGAGAGCTACACTTAATACTAGAAGATTAGGGCAGGGGAGCCTTGATCTTGGGCCCCTGATGGAGCCTGCCCCTTGAGAAGCAGGTCCTTCACCTCAGAAATGGTTAACCAGCAGTTGAGGGATTAGAAAAGCTCCTCCACCTCAGAGTCGTAGCATCTTTGCCTCCTATCTTGAGACCCTTGGGTTCTGACTCCCCTGATCTGACTCTCCCCTGAACCCAGGAACATTTCAGTCTACCGGGAGCTTCCCAAGAGCCTTCTAGGCTCTACCTTTCACTCAGCAGCACCTGACCAAGACAGCTTAGAGGACTAGGTCCCAGAGGGCGCCACCCTCAGCCTGGCTTGGCCTCCACTGGTCCTATCTCTGCCACTATCTAACAGGTATAGACTCAAGCTAGTCTCAGGATGAGACTTGGTCAGCTGCCTCTGTGTTTACAGCTGTACTCACTCCTGGGACAGACCCAGAAGCTTCTGGCACTGACTTACAGTTTCTTCAGGGGTTCTGAGAGGAACTAAGCAATTCTCCCAGCTTGAGACATGATTTAATTCCATTTGGGTTTACCTAGAAAAGTGCCCATTTTGAGGATTTCTGGCCACAGCTGTGAAGACGACCCAGCTTATATATGACCACGTGCCTAAGATGCAAATAGGCAATGGAGAGGGGGGAGACACAGGAGGTGAAGGCCCCATAGACCTTTTAGAACAAGCACCCTCAAATGGCAGATGGCAAAACAGATTCGGGGAAGGGTCAAGCTATACCCAAGGGACAATGTTCAATAAAATACAAAGCCACTGAGGACTGAGGGGACAGCTCCTTGAGGGAGAGGGTCTTCTTGTACTGAGAGATTTACTGCTGCAGCAACAGAGAGTAACATTCCATTGCTGCCCCTTCCTGTTTTCTTCATTAACCCCAAACTAGAATTGCCAACTCGAGGGAACAGCTGGTGTCTGGGGAAAAAGCCCCAGTAACATAGGAAGCAGTGGGTTGGAAGCAGTTATTCAAACAAACTGGAGATCTGGGACTATGACCTCCAGGGCATAAAAAACTCATTTTAAAACTAAGGAAACCCTGGGGTCCATCCATATGATAGTCAGCAGGGAAAGGGGACCTTCTACTGACACACATGACATCATGGCTGACCCAGAAGGTTGTATCAGTGTGACTCCATTTACATGGCATTGTAGAAAAAGGTAAAATTATAGGGACAGAACATTGAACTGGTTGCTAGATCAGGGTGGGAAAGGGGAATTGACATGGTGGCATGCCCATCTTGGTTGTGGTTGAGAAGATCTCTTTGTAGAACTGCATTCCTTGAAAGGATGATTTGTACTGTATTTTAATCATACCTCAATCACCTTGAAAAGGGAGGTGGAGAGATGCTTTGTGGCATGGGAATAACTCTGGCAATGAGGGGGTCTCCAGGTTAGACCATCAGGTGGCTGACCTGCCTGTAAAATGCCTTTCTCAGCTTCCTAGTAATAGCAGGTCTTCAGACTCCTGTTTAAATTCTTCTTGTCAAGTCTACTCACAGATGGGAGCAAACCCCCAAAACAAGCCAACGTCTTTTGACACCTTTTGAATGTTATGGCTTGTATTTCCATGAAGGGGCTTTGGCTTAGCCAAGATTCTCACGCACCCATCTACTACCCTGATAATTGGCTGGATTTCACAGAGGGAATGTACACAAACCCCTGTCACAAATTTGGGTACTTTTGCTTCAGTGATTAATCAACCATTGCAGAGATCCTCCTGAGTCAACAGGGTCTTGTGTGGAGGTAGAAAGGTGGCCTCCGTAACACAGACAGCCCAGGACTGCCATCCACATCTTTCAAATGGCCTGTGCACTGTGGGACTGTTCAAAAGTACTAGAAAATAATGAAGGGAAACAAGTATCTCTTCCTGGAGGTTGTCATGGCAACTAACCCATTTTTTTTTTTGAACATCATTCATTTTAGAGTTTTTTTTTTTTTTTTTTTTTTAAATCAGGGTTTTGCAGACAAAGCTTAAGTGCATTGGCACTCCTACGTGGGGCAGGTAGAAAGGGCTGTTGCTGCTCTCAGCCTGGACAATGATTGCTCGCCCACTTTTAATAAACCCAGCCAGATCCTCTGAGAACCTTTGCACTGACGTGTTCACAAAAGCAAGGTAACTGGGCTGGGTGTGGCTAAGTGGTAAACACTGGTCTAGACACGTGACTCTTGCTTGGGTCCCCAGTACCGCACAGAGACCAGGGACCACTGCAGTAGCCTAAGCACTCAATTCAGGATGCACTTTCAGGTTCTCACACTTCATCACCTTCTTGATTTCATTCACTGGGTGCTGTGATGGTAGCTGGACACTTGCTCTATCCTGATCATAGTTCTGGGTATCATTTCCGGGCATCCACCTCCTCCATGTTCTTACCCTCCCTGTATGTAGTATAAGGAAACATACTGGAAACCAACTGAAGCCATTTCAGAAATCGAAGCTGTGTGTGAACCGAGAATTTGGTAGTAAGGAGACTCAGATCTCACTGCGGTGTCGAGATCTCTTAGCAGAGTTACTACTTCAACAATTTCAGTGGGTGGGGTGGAAAATGCATTGTTCCTTCTGTCCAGAAGTGTCAGAACACACCTGTCTACCTGGGGATGGAGCAAGTTGAAGGATGCCCTCCTAGACACAAGGCTAGTTCCAGCACTCAGCACCCAGTTCCTAGCATTCACTGAGAAAACGAGTGTGCGGACGAACAGATCTATGTTACCCAGCATACAGCCAGGACCACTGAGACCTCAAGTGCACACAAATCAGATGCACGTGAACCAGCATACAGCCGGTGCTATTGAGAACTCAAATGGGCAGAGTATCCGAGAGGAGAGCCAAGTCTATCTAAGTCTCACTAAGAGGCGAAGAGTCTACACAGGACGTTTAAGGGTTTCTTCGAAAGACAGAGCGGTAGCCTGCTCTCAGATGAGAGATTACAGATTGCTTGTCTCTAACAAAACTCTTCATGAATGGACAATGGAAGGAAGGGGATAAAGAAGGGAAAGGTATATATGGCTAGATTAAAATGGAAGTAAGGAGACAACAAAAAGAGAATGGCCTCAGACAGAATCGACTCACATCAGCCAACTGATGTTATGCTGGAGGAAGTGACATCTTCATGAATTCTGAACGTTTTGGGTGGGGCTGTGTGAAGGAACAAAGCCATGAGCCACACTGTGATACCCAAAATCCCTGTGTATGACAGGACAGAATTTGACCATCACTCACAAATTAGGCTGCTAAGCCACAAAGCAAATTACCACTAGCACCCATTTTTTTTGTTTGTTTTTAATAAGGAAACCAAGAAATAATGTCCTAATATCAGAGGCTGGTGTCACACTCCATGCTGAGCACAAGTTGGTAAAATGTCCTCATGGTGGCCTTTATGGTGGAGATGTTTCAGTAAGAAAAAGTGACAGTGCTTAGTTTGCTTTAGTGTATTAGGCATCTTGCTAACAACCATGAGAGACGGTTCTGTGGACGGGCTGCCAAAAGGTCCAAGATTAATTAGTAAGCTATCTGCAATGAGCACGTGAGATGGAAAGATGTGAGTGGCGCTCAGAGGACTCTGCCCTTTGAGAAGATAGACAGGTCAAATACAAAGTCATCTGTGGGAAAGATGAGGAAAAATGCACCCTAACCCCCAGTGGAAGTTCCCTAGCTAGAATTTGCCTTGCCCCCACCCACTGTGTGACTCCCCAAAGTTCCTTCGCTTTCTGGGTGGCAACCATCTACAGTCATGAGAATCTGCACCACTGACCAATGGCAGTAAGGGGGACAGCAGTTCCTACCTCGCTGGGCACACCCACAGCTGAAGCCATTCTAGAGAATAACCAAACCTGACTCTTACCACTACTGTCGCACATGGTCTGTAGTCAGCATGGCAGAGTGCTGGTCAAGAATGTCATAGTGTTGAGGGGTGGGGGGGCATGTGGCAAAAAATGATTTTGTGAGACTCCAGCCCTGAAGCCTTTGAACATGCACACAGCTGTCTGAGGACTTGGGAAAAGTCTGGAAAGGGTTATCAGCGTGAGGTGGGGGAAGTCTCCTCCTTGAGAAAGAGGTTGAGGAAAGGCTAGTTTGGGACTTTGTGGTAGATTTTTCAGCCAATGCCTGATCTGGTTCTAAAATTCAGATCTGGAATGCCAGATCCGGAATCTCAGACTGATGGGAGCCATGATCTGTTTGTGCCAACTGAGGTAGTTCCATTCTGACCTCTCCAGATATGGGTTGAGAAGAAACACCACCCCTCTTGTGGGCTCCCAGAATGCAAAGGGGTGAACTAGGGAGGACTGAAAAAGGTTATGGGTGTGGGATGTGAAAGTCACTTTGCTTCCTGTCCTTGATTCTGATCCTGACATTGTTTGGAGACAGAGACACCCCTCTTCCTCTACCATAGTCCTAGAGATGACAATCCCACTAGAGGACAGACCTTGGATACCTGGGGCACAGGTGTGTGATGGTCACCCCTGTGGAACTCATCGGGGACTCCAGGGTTCTAGCCTCAGTTGGTTCTCAGAGTGACAAGCACAGCATGGGAGTTAGAGGGAAGCCTTCAGTCTTCAAGGTGAAATCAGGGCTGTGGGTCCATCATTATGGCCTGGGAATATTGGGGAGCCCCTGGCTGGGCCCTCCTTCTGGAATCAGTGGCTCTTTTCCTCCTCAGTGGATGGGTTAGCAGGTAATAGGGCAGATACAGCCCCTTCTCCATGGGACCCCCAGCCCCTCTCCCCAGCAAGACCCCTGGGACCATACAGTCACTTCTAGATCTCCATGTCCACTGGGCGGATGTTGCCTGTTTTATGCTCTCTGACCCATAGCTCTCTGTCTTTGGCTGGGTCCACTTTCCGCAGCAGTTGGTCCACTGGCTCGACTGTCTGCAAGGGGACACAGAGGAAGGGTTACTGTCAGAGGTGGCAGCTGAACTGGATGTCTCCTGTGTCCCATGCTGCTGCAGTTGGAGGGCCACCTCAGATCATCGTTTCTAGAAGGTCCCAGGGCTCCATGGAGTTGGTACGAGAGTGAGAATGTGCAGAGTGCTGTGAGAGGCAGAGCTAGTCTGCAGACCCCAGGCCTGGAGAAGAGGGCAGGCTGTTCTAAAGATGACCCCTTCCTCCAACTGTCTTCCATGGGCAAATAGAACTGCCCTTGGGCACCCATCCTCACTTTGGAAGTTGTGGATTTGGTTTGCTTTCTAAAGCAAATTCACATGGGAGACAAGTGTATGTATTTAGTTATCTTAACCATTGTAGAGCAGGAGGAAAATGTCTAATTGTGATCCCAGTACTGGGGAAACTGAGGCAGGAAGATCACACATTGAAGGCCTAGCCAAATCCAGTCTAAAAACAAACCAAGTTAATGCCACCTCTCTTCCGCCCCCTACCCCGTCCTTGGTTGTAGCCCCCAGGAGGACCTGCTCTAGAAATGGATCTTATGGAACTCTGGGACATCATGCCAAGTCTGTCCTGCTAGCCTTGGTGGAAAGGTAGGGAACTCACGCTTTGGTTGAACATGTCCGTCTCATGCCGAAGCTGTGTGTACTGGCACAGATGTTGTCGGATCATCTCCACCCTCTCCACCTCCAGCCGTTCCAGCTCCTGAGGAGGAAGGAAAGACCAGAGGCTCCTGAGCACAGTCCTGACAGGGGGACCTCCCCAAGCAGGTGTCATACACAAGGCCCTGGCTGTGGATCCCCAGCCCATCTAACTCTCTAGGCTCTGATGAAGAAGAAGCCAGTCTCTAGGGTGAAGATGCAGGTCATGGGCGTGGCTCTGCCAGCTCAGTGTTGAATTCTCCACAAGCAGGGTATCTGATTATCCCCACTAGGACTCAGAGAGAGGTTCTACGATTGTCCCCATTGGCCCAAAGTGTCATGGGGCTATAGAAAGAGCAGCATTTAAGCTGCATCTGTGGTGGAGTGATGGGATGTGTGCTGGAGTTCTCAGCCTCTCAAGCACTCTGGCTGCTATACATGCCCAGTTCTGAGGGAAAATGAAGATTGGGCAGGGAACAAAGCAGGCTGGGGATATGGTAGCCACTGTCAAGGGGAATAGTGGAGAGGGTTTGTCATTGGTTTCTAGCTGGTTCCGTGACTTTAGAGGATTAAGCTGTTATTCTGTGGGTATCTAGGTCACTGCCAGGTGATTAACCTGAAAGGGAGGTAAAGAAGAAGGCTTAATTAGAAGATTAACAGAGGAGAGGAAAACCAGGGCACTGGCTCTGAAGGAGGCTGCTAATCTTCCTAGGTGGGCTAGCACCTGGAGAGAGTAGCTGGTTAGGGGACATGCAGGTTGTCTTGGACACTGGGATGATAAGGTAAACAATGGGCATGATGTTGTCCTCTTCTCCTGCCTCGTCCAAGTACCTACTGTCCTGCTCAGGCACGTTCTGGCCAACAAGGAGAGATGACAGATCCTTAATAAGGAACATACAGAATCACATGCAGGGTCTGCCACCATGGTCTTCCATCACAGCCTCTCTGCAGCTCCCTAGCTGCCTCACTCAGGTGTCTCATAAGGACACCCTTTATCAAGGACCTGAGAGGGTGTGTGTGTGTGTGTGTGTGTGTGTGTGTGTGTGTGTGTGTGTGTATGTGTGTGTGTGTGTTGGGAATACTGTCAGCTTTCCACTGCTTCTCTGTTTATCCCAGTAGGGCCATGGTTCTGAGACGAGGAAATCCCTGGTGCACGCTGACCTCTCAGTGCTCAGACAAAGGAGAATAGAGTAAGACCTGGCCCTTACTGAGTTCATATGGCAAGGCAAGCTAGAGCAGGAACTTGAATTTATTAGCATGAATAGACTGAGGTCTGGACCCCAATGCTGGGAAGGCTCTAATAGCCATCTCTGCTGTCACCCCACCCCATCCTTCCATGACCACTGTCCCCTGCCCAGGGCTGCTTGTAGCCTCTTTACTACATGCACATACATCTCTGATCACATACCAGTGTAGTTGTCACCATCTCTTCAAACCACTTGGACTGGGCCTGGTTGTAGAGGTCCACACAGCGCATGAGATCATCTCCTGGGAAAAGCCAACAGCCACCATCATGCCTGGTTACATGCCACCCTGTCTCCAATATGGCTGCCCTTTTCTGTCTGTGCCTGTGGTTATGGCTGTTCCTCTCACAGTGGCCGTTGCGAAGTCAGGGTATGAAGTGGGGGAAAAGAGAAGGAAGTAGATGAAAGAGGCAAGCCACAGGAGACAAGCCTCAGTGTGCCTATCTGAACTCCACTGAAGGCCCCAAGAATGCAGGGAGGGGGTTTCTCATCAAGAGACTACACATGACTCTGGGTGCCATAGTGTATATCTGTAATCTCAGTGCTTGGGAGTCCGAGGCATCAGGGCTATAAGTTCAAGGTCAGCCTGGGTAACTTAGGGATGTAGCTAAGTGGTAAGAATGTCTACTTGGTGTATGCAAGACCCAGGTAGACTATCTATCATGTGCTCGCGTGTGCGCGCAAGTGCAAACACACACACACACACACACACACACACACACACACACACACCAGTGATAGAGATAGAAATGGGACAGCATTCTGGATCCCAACACAACAGCCTGGTGGTCATGGATCCATCATTCACCGTGCAGTACTAGACTGCACTAGTGCAAGCACTAGAGCAGGGACAGACAAGTGGGAGCCTGGGGAAACCGAGTCAGGCTGAACCAGCGGGAAGTGTTCATGCAGCATTCTTTTTACAACATCAGTCTGAACACATGACTACTACAGCTCCATGTATATGACATGTATATCTCAAATGTTTTTGAAATTAGAACAAAAATGAACTATGGGGTGACTATAAGGTATTATTAGTAAGGATGCTGGCACCTGGAGCCTTGCCACATAAAACACATTTGGCACACGGATGGCATCAAGTGACCCTGGGAACTGGTGGCAGCCACAGAACTTCAGGATGTGCCCTGGACCTGCTGAACCAGAAGCCAACTGTCCCCAAATCTGTGGTGAGGAATGTGTCAGAGGTACCGACATGCAACTGTGCTGCCCTGCGTAAGTGTGGCTCTGTTGAGAGTGGGACATTACAGTCTCTGCTCGAGTTGGGAGAAGCTTGTGTGCCAACCCCCAGAGCCAAGTGACTCAGTCTAATCCATCTACAGGATATTCTAGGAATTCTCAGAATTGAATTTAGTCATTTAAACAGATTCAGAGTCATTCCTTTGACATAACTCTTACTCATGTGCCTTAGGGTGGCAAAGTGGAGGAAAACAGGGAGACTTGTCTATGTACCTCAAGACCACCTCAGAATTCTCACGTTCCACCCTCACAGCTATACCATGATTCCTGCACCATAGGGGACAGTGTTCATCCCTGCCCAAAGCCTTTGGTTCTAGGAGCATTAGCCAGATGGAAGAGCATAGATGCATCTCTATCCTCTTATCTCCATGGCGACCTCACATGCTCCAGGATGAAGCCAGCATGCTGCCCTGTGCACATACACTGTGAGGCCTCTGGTACCCTATATGTCCATTCTAATTTTGAGAACATGTTTCAGGAATGTCTGCTGCACCTGAAAGTGTTGTGGGGGAAGGGTGTTTCTTTTCCAGGACAGCCTGAGAAGTGGCGAGCAAACCCTTTCTTAAAGTGTCAATTGAGAGAGAGGATTCTGGAACCAGAATGCCAGGGCTGCCAACCTAGATCCATCCTATAAGCTGCATGACTTTGGGCATGCCAACTAATCTATCCTTGTTTCAGTAACTTCTTCTGACAGGTATGACAGTTGTAGCTTTAAAGAGTCATCATGGAGTTAAAAGTGCTTGGAATGGAGACACAGACTAGACAGACAGCAAGAGACTCCTCATGGTGGGGATGGTGACTTAAAGTCAGAGCCCTGGAGGATCCAGACACCCTTCCTTCCAGTAGCAGTGTGGGAGATGAAGGAGGAGAACAAGGCCATTGTACAAAGAACCCTTAGCAGAAACCAGGCAAGTTAAACACACACACACACACACACACACACACACACACACACTTGCCTTTTTTTCTTCAAAGAACAAAAGTAAAAGACAAATGAAAACCACAGGAAAATACTTGCAATTCAGATGACCGGAGTGAATCTCTCTAACGCCTACCCGAGCTGTGAATCAGTCACTAAGAATGAGACACAGCATTCAACAAGAAAATTGGGAAGAATTGGAGTTCCTCAGCTCATGGGGGAAGGGAGGTAAAAAAAAATTCATGAGTGTATTTTCAGAATGCTCAGCCCACTTACAGAGAAGTACACAGTAATAGCAAACACTATTATTCATTTTTTTACCAGCACACCAGTGATTTCAAGTTTGATAACAGGCAATGCTGATAAGCATTCAAGGAAGAGGTATTCGTAAGTGTGAGCCGTGGAGCCTTCTCTGGAAAGCAATTTGGAAATATCCGTCAAAATGAATCAAACCTTCTGACCCAGCATCTTCCTTCTCTCCATATGAGGATCTGGTCTTACATATGCAGAGAGTTACAGTTGCAGTATCTCTGGCCCCAGGCAAACAGCCTGAAACAATGGCAAAGCCCTAAAAATCTACCGGAGGAATGATGAAAAAAGTCTGCATACAATCGTTGGGGCTGCGGCTACAGCGCAGTAGGAATGCACTGGCCTCGCAGGTGTAAGGTCCTGTGTTCCCTCACCAGCGCCACCATAAAGTATGGGAATAAACATAAAAGAGTCTGATCTGCATGAATGGATGTTGGAAGTGGTTCAGAGGGAATGAGATGGGGGCTATTCTAAGACATATTAATCGAGAAGAAAGAGTATCATATGATCTAGTTTGTATGAATTCAGAAAATTGCTTGGGGGTTTCCAGTGAATAGCACTGCGTGCTCTTGGGCACAGATGAAACCAGTTGCCATACACTGTTGCTGCAGTATAGCTTTGTTTTGTAATTTAATGAATTAATTTGAATACATGTCTTCCCTATTAGGATCCCCTTTCAACTTACAATAAACATGTCAGGAATTTATGAAAATGTTTCAGGACCCAGGATATGCTACTATGTATTTAATGTTTGTCAGTTTATTTCTATCCCACTTTACATGCTCTAAGGCGAAGACCTTGTTCTAGGATGATACAGATTGTAGCAGGTTGACCAGAAATTAAACAGAAGGATATCTAAAGATCTCCGAGTCCTCGCTGTACAACGCAAGTCTTAAATCCATAGGTTGATGTGCTGCCTTAGTGTGGTGGAGACTTGGCATATTTGAGAAAGTTGTTATATTTCTTGTCTCTAAGGGCCCTTTTCTTTCCTCCTTGTGTAGCAACTAATTGTTACCACTAGGTGGCAGCAGAAACCAGCTCACTGGAGCAATGTGGGTAAATTCTAAACTATGGATGCTTTTAAAACCAATGCTGGCCTCTATACTCAGAGCAGGAACTCACTTTCACAGTATAACTAACTCCCTGGGGTGGTGGAGCATCTTGGATGGGTGGGCTTGGGGTTGCACTCTTCAAACAGGGATAGGGCCCTGAACTCTTGGTGCCTGGAACAATCTGTCAATCTTTGGACCTAGATTGAGGGCTTAGGAGAGAACCCAAGGGCCATGGAAGGAAGCCCTCAGTGTGATCTTGAAGTAGCTTGCCTGCTTCCTGTCTCTTGAGGTCCCTGGACATGGTGCAGGGAGGAGTCACGAGGAACAATGTAAGGGGGAAGATGGGAAGGCCCATGCCACCAGAAAGCTACCCCTGCGCTGGTGTAGTCAGGACAATGGGCTCACCGGCCTGAGTGGACTTCCTCCGTGCCTTCTTGATGTCTTCCTCAGTCTTGTTGCTCAACTTGATCTCCAGCTGCTGGGTCTTCATCTCCAGGTCTTTCTGCCGCTCTGTGAGGGCTTTGCGGGCCTGGAGTGGGGAACAGCCAAGCCAAGAGACGCTGTTTGTAAAGCTGCAGCCAGACTTCAGGGTCCAGACACCTACCTACCTGATTTCATCTCCTCTGCATATGTGGAGGTTGCTATGCTGGTGCTGATGATGGTCGCCCGGCATGGAGGAGCTAGAGGGATGGCACCTAGCTAGATTTTCCTTGTCTGCCCTTTTCCAGCCACATCTGCATGTGACCTGTCAGTCCCTGAGGCCATGTTGCATCCAGAGCATGTGCCTATACTGTGACCCTAAAACCACTGTATCTGAGGCTGGAGAGATGGCTCATCGGTTAAAGACACTGGTTCTTGGAGCTGACACAGAACTTGATTCCCAGCACCAATATGGTGGCTCCGAATCATCACTCCAGTTCCAGAGGGTTCGGTGACCTCTTTTAATCTCAAAGGGCACCAGGCAAGCAGATGGTGCAGATATATTTGAGTGAAATGCGCATACATATAAAATAAATATAATAAATAAATCTAAAAAGCTAAAAAAAATAATAAAACAAACCACTGTCTTTCAGGGTGGGAAGGGACCATAAGGTCACCTGAGTTTCTCCCTAGCAGGGCTCAACAGGCTGTGAATACCAACTTACTTATCTCACAGTTTGAGCCCTTACTGTGCCTGCAGCATCATCACCATTGTCCTCTTCCTCCTCCCCCTCTTCCTGCTCTTCCTCCTCTTCTTTCTCTTCTTCCTGCTCTTCCTGCTCTTCCTCTTCCTCCTCCTCCTTTTCTTCTTCCTCCTCTTCCTCCTCTCCCTCTTCCTCATCTTCCTCCTCCTCTTCTTCCTCCTCCTCCTCCTCCTCCCTCTTCCTCTTCCTCCTCCACTCACCCTTTGGTAGAGATGTAGCCATGTTTCGAGTACCTGTTTTGGTTTGCCCCTCCTGTTCTATAGGGCACCAAATCAGGCCACCCTGTCCCTCTAGAACTGACAATCTGCAGCCCTGCCTTCCATGGTATGGGCACCCACAGAAGGTAATTCTTTGGGCATCTGGGAGGGGAGATTTGTTCAGGGAGCACCCGTAAGTGAGGTCCAGACTCAGTAGCCGTGTGAGCAGCTGTGGCACATCTGATGTGGTGTCCACAGAAAGAGGGAGTGCCTTGTCCTGTGTGCCCACTGCAGCTCCCATTTCACCTGTGGTGTCTCCCTGCTCCCACTTGCCTTTGGGAGAGTCATCCAAGTGTCCTGGGGTAGTGACTCCTGCCTGCCACATGGATGGATGGGCGTTCCTTGGACTCCCCCTACCACTCCAGCGTACAAAGGCAAATTATACCTATCCTGTCCTTGAAGTTCCCAGCTGTCCCCCAGCTGGGGCCCCTGGCCTCTCACCTTCTCCACTGAGGCATAGCGGCTGGCCAGCTGCTTACGGAGGTCAGCAATGTGGTGGTCACACTTTTTCATGTCCTTCTTGAAGTTCTCTCGGAAGTTCATCAGGGGTTTCTCCACCTCACTGTGGAGCTGTGGAGGAGGGCAGAAGGGGCACAGTCAGTACCAAGACACTAGCTGTGCTAACACAGGAGACATGCCACCTGCTGGTGAGCCAGACACCGAGTGCTTTAGCCACTGACCTATTTCTCTAGACCATATATTAAGGACTTCTTAAAACCAACTTTTTTTCTTCAAAAACATTGCTCTCTCTCTCTCTCTCTCTCTCTCTCTCTCTCTCTGTTTTATTTAGACATTCATTCTTTGCTCTGAAACCTTGGCTCTATGCGTGACACCAGTGAGCTTTCCTGAAAGTGTTTCTGAGGATGAATGATCTGTCTAGCCTGTACCAGAGGCTCTGGGCTACTGGAGCTTCTCTTCACATCTTCCGAAGAGAAGAAGAGAGATTTCAAGTTGGAAATGATTTCTGTGACTCTTTCCAAGTGGTGAGTGACTACAGTTGTGAAATCAACTTAGTGGGTCAGGACCAGGTTTATTTGAGATAATAGACCCAACTTGGGGAGAAACATGTTAGGGTCCATTTTCAGCAGAATAAAAGTAGCGTGTCATGAAGCATCTGTTTTGGTTACATACATGTGTATCTCTGAGTGGGTATGGGAGCAGGTATGTACATGTGCTTGGTGACCACGAATGCCTCTTATGGTCACGGTTGGGCAAGGTTAAAGTCTGGTTGGAATGCTTCATTTCACACATAAAGAAATGGAGCTGTGGGGCTGCCAAATAACCCACCCATGCTCACAAAGCCTGTTAGTGACAGGACTGGGTGCACACTCGTCCTCTCGCCTACAGATCTGCTTGTGTGCAAACGTTCCTACTGCATGCTCAGGTTTCCTTTGATCAGCAGGAATGTGTCTATGCTCCTCTCTTTCACTGGGGCTGGTTCTAACTGCTTTCCAAAAGATCGAGCGCTTTTCTTGTGATTTGCTGCTGCTATTAGCACCGGCTTTAGCTGGGAGACAGGGGAAGCTGGAGAGCCTGCTGTCTGGAGAGTCTGCTGTATGCAATCCTGTTCCTTAAAAGGCTTTTTACCCCTGACACTGAGCATTCAGATGGACTAGAATTTCAATAAACCTTTTTGGAGCTGAAATAAAATAGGTTTTGTGCCTTGGGAATCGTATTCTTCAAGGCTGAAGAATCAATCCTCAGGATCCCCTTCCTCTTAAGAAATCACTGTGCCACCATTAGGAGGCTAATGGGGTAGTCTGCAGTCACCAACATGCCCAGGCCAGAAGCTGTAGAAGTGCTGATGGCGTAAGGTTTGCATTTGCGTGCTCATTTTCCATGAGCTGTCCTTAGCGCTGGGGTCTGTGAGACTTTGAACGTTGCTTAAAACTGCCCTAGGTTTTGAGAAATCGCCCTGCACCCACCATTGGCATCCGCTGTGAGGGCAGAAGCTTCCTTGGCTAGGGTCTTTCCCTAGCACTGGAGATAAAACCATTAGCCTCTTGCCTCTAGTTGGTGGCTTCTGCCTCCACCTCAGGCAGGAAAACCATCTCTGCTGGGAGCTGGGACAGGAGGAGCGAGGCCTTGGAGAGAAGCTGCTCATGAACCATGGCTTAAAAATAACCCGCTGCTTCATCTGCAGTGTTGAAAGTGGCAGCTCAGGGAGCTCCCTCCTCACAGGGGCTCTGTGTGCTGGGGAAGGGCTTGGTTGTATGAGGGTGAGCATGCTCCATGCTCCTGTGAGCTGGGAAACATCACTCCCCACCTCCCCACTGGGTGTGGAGGGGGTGGGGCATGCCAGCTCTGTCTCCTGCACTCACACCTTTCAGAAGCCAGGAGCAGCACAGTTCCCTGAAAAGTTCACCCACAGTCTGGTCTCAGCCTTTGAGTCTATTGTATACACCGCACCACCACAGAGTGAGGGCTAGAGCGGCATATTCCTGTCCTTCAAGAGTGTGCATGTGAGGGACCCCAATGACCTGATGTGACAGAATTGCAATGACAGCATCACAAAGAGAGGGCTAGCTATCGTGAAAGCTGCAGGAGGGAATAGTGCCTTGGAGGGATACTACCATCAAATGACAAAGTTGGTGAACATGGGGCCTCGGGGTATTCCGACACAAGAACATGTAGTACTCAGGGCTGCTGTGGTGGACCGGCCAGTGGCAGGAGGTGAGAAGAGAGAGGTCAGGCTAAGATGCTGGGTGACACTCCCAAAGGCCTCTCTTCCTTTAAAAGGAGGGTGAGCTGATGGGTAAGCCTATCAGTCACACACACATTAGTGTGAGTTATCTCACTGAGGTGTTTGGTTTGGCTTTCACGTAGAATGAGGTAAAAATCTTGAGAGGAAATGTGGAGATCTAAGTGGAGAAAAGAGGTTCATTTGGAAATCCTGAGGCAAAGCAGAGCCGAAAGACTGGGGACGGAGAGGAGACAGCCATAGGCTCTATGTCAGTGGTTCTCCACCTTCCCAATGCTGTGACCCTTTAACACAGCTCCTCATGTTGTGGTGACCCCAACCATACATTATTTTCATTGTTACTTCATAACTGTGATTTGCTACTATTATGAGTCGGAAGGTGAATATCTGTATTTTGTGATGGTTTTAGGTAACACTGTGAAAAGGTTGTTACAATCCTCAGGTTCTCAATCCACAGGTTACAATCTCCAAAGGGGTTATAACCCGTGGATTGAGAACTACTGATTGATTTACTTGTTTCTTCTGAAGGTATCTATCTAATAAGCATCCTGCAAGGTATTCAGTGTCCACCATAGTGAACAGGACAAGAGTCAGGCCTGGACTCAAAACTGTCTGGTCCTAGTGTCTTTGGAAGCAGATAAAAGGAGGGGACATTCAGAAATTCTGCAGCAACGAATCAGTTTTAAAACATCCTCCCCTGGCCACAGCCCAGTGCTCCCAGAGACAGAACTGACTGCTGTGCCAATCCGTGAAACTGACAGAGAAAGGCTAGGAATCACCCCAGTGACCCAGGGGGTGTCCACTCTCACCACACAGACCCCGGGCTGCCTCTCATGGCTCCTAAGAGCTCAGTGTGAGCTGCTTGTTATAATAGCTATGATTAAAAAGACATTCAATAAACTCATGTTAAGCATCAATTATCAGAAACTTAGACATATTTTTAAAAGGGGAATCCTTTTTCAACACCTACATTGTGTTTTTACTCTGTGCTTCTGGGTCACATGTCTGGTCAGTTCTCACACTGTCTGTTCAGTGGAGACACTGTCTAATGGGGAGTGAGCTGTGGGCATCGCCTCTCAACTCTGCATTCATGGACTTGGTACCACGGAAAATGGCAAGCAATACAAGCTAGAGAGAGCTGGTAACCAGTTATTGGCGTGTCCTGGTCTAACCCTGGAGGGACGGGAGGGTTACCTTGGCAGAGAACTTGAGATGAACTTCAGCCTCATCTGCCAGGCTCTTCTTTACTTGGGCCCATGCCTCTCCCAGGGAGCTGCAACAGGAAGGAGCCGTTAGACTTGGGGTGAGGCGGGGAAGCGAGCTCTGGCCCAAAGCTACAGCCCTCCCTAAGATGGGATTATGGTTCTCAGCTCCATGTCTTGGGGAGGCATAAACCACTGATGCCTGACCATCACTGTCCCCAGAACCTTTCTACTGCACACCCTGGTTTGCTGCTGAGGTGACAAACATATGCTAGTAACTGAAGGAAGAAAACCAGATTCATTTTCGAACACCCTTCCCTAGTAGCCAGTTCTCAGGTCTCAGCCACTTGGCCTCCAGGAGAGGCACAGATGGTCCACTTGGGTCCAGGGACATCCCAGGTGCAGCCACACACTGAGAAGGCTCTCCTAGCCATCTGCAGAGACATGACTTCTCTCTAGTAGATCACGTACCCCACTCACTCGCAGTGTGCACTGTAAACTGTGCCATCTCTTTGCTCCGAAGAGATGCTCCAAACAGAAGTCCTGGAGACTTCCAAAGCCCCCAAGATTCAGAATTCATTATCTGGACCCTTAAGCCCCATGACCATTCTAACCTGGACCCCTGACTTCTTCTCCCAACCTCTCACCCAGCCAGTTGACCTCATTTCATGGGAAAGCTGTTAGCCTGGGGCAGAGCACCTGAGTGGCTGCTTCCAGGTTCCTAGCCAGCAGCTAGCAGACTGGTTCTCATAATCTATTTCTCTATCTGCCTGGTGGCAGTGCTAGCTTTGCCTTGGTGAATGCTCATGAGAAACTATCAAGCAGAATTTATGGAGTCTGAAGGAAGGAAGGAAGGAAGGAAGGAAGGAAGGAAGGAAGGAAGGAAGGAAAGAAGGAAAGAAGGGTGTTGCTGTGGTCCTATCAGAGAAAGACTAGGTGGATCTGGGGCAATGATGCTGTGGACATGTCTTTGCCTGTAAGGCCTGGGGTCTGTGAAGCTGTGAGGAGACTGTTCCATCCTGCAGACCTGTATGGGCTAGGTTCCCCTACCTCACTCCACAGTGGAAGCTGCTGTGGTAGTTACATGGGTCAGGTGATCTGAAGGTGCCCCCTCAGAGCACGTGCAGCAGACTTCATCCCTGACACAGCGGTATTAAGAGGTGGGACTCTTGAGGACATAACAAAATGCTCAGGGGCCTTACACTAGCCATCTCTCCTTGCTGTTGACATGTGGCTGCTTCTCTCACATGCTAGGGCAGTGTGTAGGTACTCTCTAGAAGCTAACCCTTGATCTTGGACCTCCTCACCTTCAGAACCATAAGCTGCTGCACATAAGGGTCTTGAACTCAGAACCACACGGATAAGGCAGGCTGGGGAGCCTCAAGGGTATGCCTGTGTACTTCACTAGAGAACACAGCCTGGGACCTCTCATATCAGGCCAATGTTCGACCACTGAGCTCTGTCTCTGGTCTTTAGGCAGCTGTTAGGAGACTGTATGGAGACAACATGGTAGAAAGGGACCCTGACCATCACCTTATGCCATGCACACAGGATCTCAATGCAGATCCTAGCTTCAACCTGACAGCTAATAAGCCACCACCCTTGCAGGGGCGAGGTGCTGCTGCTGTGGGCGCTGAGTGGCACACAGAAGGTTCTGGATATATAGTCTGAAAAGGCCCTGGGAGGGGTCAAGACTCTTCTTACAGGGCTGTATGCCGGCTGCCAGCAGAGCCCATGGGGTAACTGGCTAGGGTCTGGTCTAGCATCCTGAGAATGTTAGCTCAGGAATATTGGGGGCTGGGGAAGCAGCACCATTCACAACTTGGACAGTGTCTTCAGTCCTACTTGCAGGGATAACATGCCCCAGGTGGAGGGGTGACGCTCCTTACTACCAGACGGCCTCAGCCCTATGCCCATCTCTCTCACTCCTCAGCATTCTTAGGCACTTCAAATGCATGGAACTACCTCACTTGGCCCTGTCAGTATGTCCAAATGAATATGTGTCAATTAAAAACAAACTTTAAATGTTTTGGGGAAAGCCATTAGAAATTCTCATTCGAAGATGGCATCTAATGAGAAAGAGGTGAATGAAAAACTGTCAGGTGTATTCCTATCTCAGTGTAGAGTCTGTGGCATGACAGATCAAAATGCAGGCTCCTGTCAGAACCGCCAGCCGAGAATGACCAACATTTCATGGTCATCCCTCACGTGAGAGGGCAGAAGGCAGGATGAAAACCTTGAAGGCTGCTGGTTCGCCAGCATGCACAGGCCTTGTGACATGGAATCTGGACAGGGCATGCAAGACAGTTCAAGTGTACCCTATTGTCCTGTGGTTTCTGAGCCCCCACAACACCACAAAACCTTCAAAATGCACTGGTCCAATCGTCCAGAGTCGTGTTGCAGGTGCAGGACCTAGCGTTGTTAGACTTTGTGCTGCTGGCGAAGGAGTGATGGGCTGTGTGCATGCAGTGCACCTGAGTGTGTGTGCTCGAGTGTGCTCATGCATTCGGGTCTGGCATGAGGAGCCGGCTGCTTATCTTAGGAGCATATGCTGTGTGCTGGCGGGACAAAATGTCCCTGGCAGGAGCCCAAGCCAAGGGGGTGGGAGCCGGAAGACTCCAGAGCCATACAGTGATGCCAAGGACCCATAGGAAGCTACATTCCCAGGTGGCAGGGCTACTTCCGTGTGCTTCCTGCTTTGTCTCAGAAAGCAGTAGGAGAAGCCAGAAGACAGCTAACCATGTTCAGGTCTGACGAGGGACATAGGCCCTGTTGGGTCTTCCTGTGGCTGACGGGAAGGAGGCAGCTTGGTTGCAGTCAGCGCATGCGAAGCCCTAATCAAAGCCATATTCAGCTGGCAAAAATCTCTGTCCCAGGATGACTCTAGCCATGAGGCAGATTTGAGCTGATTCGCTACCACAGCTCCCTCACAACTACAACCCCTGTGGCCACTCTTTCTTAAGGTCCCCCCAGAAGGGTGGGATGACAGAGGAGTCCTATGAGGACTCTGTTGGTGCTGACTTCTCAGGAGCCTTGACTTTTCTTTCGAAGATGAAAAAAATCACACGCGATGATTCATCCAGTTTAAGGTGAGCAACACAAAAGTGTTTACAGCATCCACAGTGTGGAACAGCCTATCCCAGATGACCCCAAACACTTTGTCACCCTGTCGTAAATAAAAGTTTGTGATTCCCTCCCCCTCCCCGTTAGAGCTTCCTGATTCATAGCTTGAACCTCTGATCAAAGATATGGGGGATGGAATAGTAGTTAAGGTTAGAGGGCGGAGCCCTGATCCCATAGGATTACTGTCCCTTGTAGGACACTCCCTCACCCCAGCCTAGGTAGAGGAGAATAGCTAAGTACACAGTGATTTTCAGCATCTGTGACCCCAGGGGAACCCATGTCAGACACTGAGCCTACTGGAATATTGACTTTACACTTCCAGTCTCTAGATCTCACTGTGGAGCCCAGGCTGGCCTTTAATGAATGTTTTTCCCATCTCCGACCCTTTAGAGCTGGGATTACAGATGGATGTGTACCACCATGCCCAGGCAAATTCTTACAGTTTAAGCTACTCAGTCTGTGGTACTTTGTTATAGCAGCCGCCGCAGACATATACACACCCAGAATGAAAAGATGTACCTACTAACTGTCACTTCTCATTTCCCTCTTTACCACTAACTAGTGGGCGTTGTCTCTATGGCTTTGTTTATTCTGGATCTCATAGGAATGGGATGATATACTCTGCAATCCACTGTGGATGGTTTCTTTTACTTTGCATCATGCTTTTGAGGTTCCTCCATAGAATAGACGGTCTCCAGATTCGTTTCTATGGGTGAATGACCATTGTGCATTCATAGGTATCCATTGTGAGTATACTACAGTTTCTGCACCTGATCACCTCCTGATGGAATTTGGGTTGTTTCCACCTTGCAGTCTTTATGACCACTGCTACTCTGAGCATGCTTGTTTGAGTCCCTGGTTTTGACTCATTTGAGGACAGACCTAGGAAGGAGTGGTGATGTAAACTACTTTTTTGACTATGTCAAGCTATTTTCCACAGTTGCTGTCATTTGAGATAATGAGGGCCAGGGCTTCACAGACAGGCATGAGAGAAGGCATCTATCACTGAAGGAGTTCTCCCACTGAAGATTCTTGTGTGGCTGGGAGGGTTGAAAGTGTCCCCTAAGCCCCATTTGGACTGTCACACTAGGAGAGGGAGATGAAGCCTGGACTGGGACTCTCAAAAGCACTCTTAGGCTGGATAGGAAATTCTCAGACTCAGTTTCCGCCCAGCCTGACACCCAGAAGAAGGATCAGAGCTGTCCAGTGGCAGGGCACAGTGCAGAGGGTCTCTGCTGTGTTCCAGCATCTAGGAGGCCCTGGGTCACTTAAAAATATGTAGAAGGGATAAAACTAGTGTGTGAACACCCAGACTTCTGGTCATGGGTGCTGCTTTGAGCCGTGAACACTAGTATTTTGGGGCATTTGTTTGCAATAGAGTCTTGCTATGTAGTTCATGCTGGCCTAAAATTTATAATCTCCCATTCCTCAGTCACCACGGTGCTGAGATTAGAGGCCAAACCCACCTAGGTCTGTGTACTAGTCTTGACCCATGAGTCTGAATCCTGAGCCATGAAAGCCCACCTTGAGCCATGTGTGCCCACCTTGTTATTGGTCCCCTGTCTGAGCCAGGAGAGCCTTCCTCAAGTACTGAGGTCCTACCTTGGACTATGAATGACTAACAGGCACAGACCCCACAGTGAGCCAGGCCTACAGCAACTCTCCACCTCAAGTGAGCAACTTTGCTGAGTAAGTAAGGATTCCTTCCTCAGTGTTCCCTCATCCTCCTTCCCCCTCCACTCTCCTCCCAACTCACCCTTCCTCCTGGGCAGCCAAGGAGTTCTGAGAGAGTTTAGCAAGGTTCTTTGCATATTCTTCTTCAATCTTTATCCTGCAAAGAGAGAAAACCCAATGCCTCTCAGTGCTCTGCTGACTAAGGAGGAGCCAACAGTGACAGCTACTGGATAAAGGAATAGTTTGGACTCTGCTCCCCACTTCTCCAGGCTGTGGGGATAGCAGATGTTATCAGCACCACTTCTAGCACCAGGTTGGACATGAGAGTCTACCAGGAACAAGAGAAGCTTGTGACTGACTCCCAGGGATACCCAGCATGTCCCCAACCCTTCTGTCCCTTAGTTCCAGGTTCACACACTCCCAGATGGCCCCAACCCACAGAAGCAAGAAGAGAACATCTTCCTCCACTTTCCCACCCACAATACCTCCAATTGCCAAGCATTGTTAAGGGTGCAAGTGTTTCCATGGGAACCAGGTAGTGTCGGGATTTCTCATTGGATTTCTCAGGAGAGGAAAACCCTCCACACACCTCCAAGGCAACTCTCTGGGGCACATTCTGTACAGCTAGGTACCTCTGTGTTAAGTGGGCCATCAACAGCATGTTCACCTCCTAAGAGGCTCTTGGGGCCATGGTGAGAAGCAGAGCTGGGCTATGACAACCAGAAGTGGTCAGAAGGCAGAGCCTGAGACAGCCCTACACCTTTATTCAGTGGACGGAGAAGTCCTATTTGCTTCCCACTTGCTAGGATGGTGAAACCCAAATAATGCAGAGGCCTGGGAAGTGACTATGTAGATTTGCTGAATAATCTGCACGACAGCTCGCCACTCACTTCTGGCTGGAGCCTGTCCTCAAGCTCCTGAGTTTCACACTGACCCATCTCCATCCTTTATCACTGCCTTTGCCTCTAGCCCGATTACGAGGATAGCTACCCCACACCTTCCTACCTACTGTGGCCAAGATCTCCAGAAAGCAGATCTCATCATGTCACAAGGCCAAGTGCACATGCCAGCAGAGGGAGGTGTACACACCATCTGCCTCCTGAGCCTCTGCTGTGAACCAGCCTGTACCATCTCCACATCCCGCCCACTACCTTCAGCCCAGCAAACGCCAGGGCTGTGTTGGCCAGGTACACTTCCAGCCCTGCAGCCTGGCTCTCCTGCCTCTGACAACCTTCTCCTAGAGCTCCAAAGATGGGCCGAGAAAGGTTCCTGGGTTTTGAATTCCCTCCACTGGATCCCAGAGTGATCACAGTGGCCCGTGGTGGCAGAGACCATTCATTTGCCGACAGGACACTGTTACGAGTATAAACCATATGCATATTGAAGTTTCGGCCCCTATTGCTTTCTATTTGTCTGTTTTATGCTTCTGTTTTCTCACATCTGAACAAAGCAGCTTTCCAATTTCCTACTAGTTTAATGGGTCATAAAATAAAGATTTGATTATACAAATGGAAAATAGGCCTCCTAAGGAAAAACAGGCTTTAAAAATGCCAAAGCATTATTACCCGATTACTAGTGTTATAATGAAGAAATACTTTAAAAAGATCTTTGCGGTTTGCAGTGAATAGTTCCAGGAAGTCTTGGAAATTCTTGTTGGAAAGTTGTGCATAAGTTTGTGAAAAAATGTGTTTTTGTGTGAGCAGATGTAGGTGTGTGTGGGTATACAGATGTTTGAGTATGTGACGTGGATATGCAAGTATACAAGTGTGTAAATGTGTGCGCGTGTATGCAGGTATGGAGGCACAGGCATGTGAGTGTTCAGGCACAGGGGTATGCAAGAATAGATCCACAAGGCTGTGGTATGCAGAAACATACATGTGCAGGTGTGTGTGCATAGGGGTCTGTGAGTGTGCAGGTGCATGGATGTGTAGCTGTCTGTGCATAGGGGTATACAGATGCTTGGTGTGTAGGTGTGAGATATGGGTACACAAGAATGTGTAAGTGTAGAGGTATGAGGAGGGCATGCAGATATCCAGACATATAGGTATGCAGTCACATGGGGGTACATGTGCATGAGTGTGTAGCCATGCGGGCATACAGGTATGTAGATGTGGTATGTAGATGTGTAGGCGTACAGGTATACAGATGTGGGGTACAGATGTGGAGGTGCAGATGTAAGGGTGTATGGAAGTCCAGGTGCTCAGATGTACAGTTGTGTGGGGATTTGATGCATGGCTGTGCAGGTACAAAGATGTTTAGGTGCAGATATGTGTGTGTACAGGTGCATTTCTGCATGGGTGTGCATGGGTGTGCATGTATGCAGCTATGCTGAGATATGAACTTATGGAGAAGAGGAAGATAAAATGGGAACTTTTCTGCAGCTCTTCCTATTTTCCATAGGCTGAAACTGTTGAATCTTCATCTACAACCAAGTTCTGCAAGCACAGGGCTATTAGAATCCCCAGAGGCAGGGATGGGGTAGGAGGATGGTTCTGTCTTCCTTGGCTTGGGAAACAGTTCTAATTAAAAGAAGACGCGGAAGGCCAGGAGTGGGGTACACTTTTAGTCTCAGCACTCAAGAGGCAGAGCAGGTCCATCTCTGAGTACGGGGCCAATCTGGTTTACATAGTGAGCTCCAGGTCAGCCATGGACACACACTGAGACTTTGTAAATAAAAAAAAAAGACCTGGAAGGTCACATTTCTCTTCTTGATTGTGACAAGGGACAGTGATTCACATGAGAATAAAGATGCAAAGTAGTGAGTCAGAAGCAGTGGGGAGGAGTGGAGACTGGGGTAAATAGGACACATGTCCCGTCCATGGGGCTACTCAGCTCCAGTCAATTGTTGTACAGGGGCTACGAAGGTATCAAGAGATGCCAGGCTTCCAGGATTTAATGTAATACACACACACACACACACACACACACACACACACACACACAAACACACACACACACCCCACACAAATTTACATGTATATTTTTGTTATATATACATATATAAATTTTACATGTATATAGTTTATATATACATTTTATAAATTTACATGTATATATTTGATATATATATCTACCATGTGTGTGTGTGTGTATATATATATATGTATATATGCATACATATATACATATATATATACACACTTCTGTATATATATATACACACACACACACACACACACACACACACACACACACACACATATATATGGCCTCCTGCAGCTCAGACAAGTCATAAGCCTGTTATACAATTGATAATGACCTTGAACTGCTCACCTCCTGCGTTCAACTCCCAAATGCTGGGATTATGGGCATGCAGCACTGTACCTGGCTACCAATATTTTTGCGTATTGTTCAAACCTTTAGAAACACTATACATCTCTATACCACACATTTGCTAGCTACATCTGTCCCAGGGCTGAGCATGGCAAACCATCCACTCCCTTGGGGTTTAGGGTTCAGGGTGGGGCCTGTGGCTAGCTCCAGAACTGCGTGGGCCTCAGGCTCACCTTTCCCGGATGAACTCAGACATCTCCTTCTGCATCTGCTTGCCTTTCAGTTGCTTCTGCAGCAGCAGTTCAAACCCAGCCACCGTGCCGTTGCCTTGGGGGTCCTTCTTATCCGCCTAGGAAGAAACAAAATCTCAAGTCATCACTAGAATCCCTTCCAGATCAGACCAGGGGACTCTTGATGCTTGCAGAAGTCTTGCTCACTGTGAAGGGCTTCATGAACCCTCTTCCCTATTCTGAGTACAGTGAAACTCTTTCCTCAGCAACGCTGACCCATGATCCTCTAGGCATGCCACTGACATCTCTCCAGACAGGCAGACCGCCATCACACATACCCTACAGAGGCTTCCCTATTGGCACTGAAGATGCACACCCTTCATTCTGTTAATGCTACATCTTGATGGAAAAGCAAGGAAATCACCCAAAAGAGCAAGCCCAAACATGCCTCTCTCTGGGATAAACAGGCTGATCAACTCATTGGACCAAAGGCGGACCAGCAAGAGCAGAGTGCTCCAGTAGTGACTCTGCTAGTGAGAGGATGTTTCTACGAAGAGGAAAAGGCCTTGATGACCATGAAAGGAAAACCACTAAGAAGGGATGGACCAGTTGCTAGAGCTCAGAATAAGATGAGAATTCTCTGGTGAGCATGGTGGCATACGCCTGTCATCCCAGCACCTGGAAGCAGATGTACAAGGTGGCCAGCTGTCTCAACATAACACCAAACAGGCAGAAAAGGATGCAGGCTCTCAAATGTGGTTCCAGGATGCCACTGAGCAACAGGCAGGATCATATGCGCTTCCCAGTCCTACAAGTTTTGCTGTCTCCTCTCTAGGATATGTCCTGGTCCCTAGAGCCCCAGAGATGACTATTGCAAACACGGCTGCCTCTGTCTGACTCTGCTGCTGCCACCATTCTTCCTGGGCAGCTCACTTACCTCTCACTCTCCGTTCCTATCGGCAACACACACAGAGAAGGTTATACCCATTTTTTTTTCTTAAAACCCTCTCAATACCTCCCTGCTATAGACAGCACAAAATGTGACTTCCTTCAGGTCTACAAAATCTCCCTGTCTCCTTATGCCTGCATGCACATCTCTCTCTGGGATCACCCCTTATGGCCCCCAAAACTTTCACCTCCTCTGCGTCCTCTTCAGTCATCTATTTTGCAAGATGGAATGGCAGGCACCAGTTTACTGGGGCAAGCAGGAACCTTCGTGTACTTCCTAATGGGTGCATGATTTGGGAGAAAGAAACAGCACCGTTGCCTAGTACTTAGCAAATCTATAAAGAGAGCAGATAATCCATTCTGTGCCGTGGTGGATAGAGGTTTTATTTGCGACTGTTCCTCGGGTTCTTCCTAAAAGTTCCTTGTAGAGGTTTAGTAATTTTTCATAGATGGTCAAGGTGGCATGAACCCTCACCACTATGGCTGCGGAAGTCAGTTGTACCTGCTGACTTCAAACATGCAAATACCCAGGACTAGCGCTGGCATTTTTGAGGTTTGAGACTTTATGTGTACATTAAGGTAACAATTTAACGGTGGGAATATATACATATCGCAATATTGACTGGGTCGTCATTTCTAAGTGTCCGTACAGTGTAGTGACATAAAGTGTATTGAGACTGAGGTGGTGGATCCTGTCACCCATCAACTGTAGAAACTTCTCATCTTTCAACAGGCAACTCCGTGCCCACTAAACAGTATACAACAGCTTGAGAGTGTGGATGCTAAGAGTCAGTTTATATATCCCGTCTGCACTCAACTTCCTCATGATTCCGTTGGAAAAAAACCACGCGTGGACGTGGAGTTCAAGGCCACTCACAGCAACTCCCAGCTCAGACTTCTTTACTAAAAGCAGTTCTAGTCTCCTGCCTCCATCCAGCACTGAAGGGAATGGCTGTCCAGTTTCTTTGCATTCCATGTCACTGTGACTAGAAACCACACAGCTTCCCTGGGACTGCTGGAATGATCTAGAAAAGTAAAGTCCTGTCCGAGATGCCAAACTCAGCACCATATCTTGAGGCTTCACTGAGAAAGGCCCTTCCTGCCCTTGCCCTTCTGGGTATATGTTCCTGTTATGGTCACAGTGAAGGGAACCCGAGGCAGCACCTACCCAAAAGTAGTCACAGTAGCTCCACTCGGTCGGCTTGAGTAGCTGTTGTTCAGGCATCGTGTCCGGGTGAGGGAATGTCACACAGTTGATCTGCAGGGTACAGAACGGGGAAAAGAATGCTGTTGGCGCAGGATCAACTGGACAGAGCACAGAGGAGTCCTCCCCCACAGCCATTCCGGTGGAATATATGCAGCCATCTTCCCGAGCTCCAGCACCCAGTGACTACTTCAAGTAAGAGGCGACAGGCCCTCCTTCACACCCATTCCAGGGGCTACAATAAGGGGAACCTCTTTTGTGGAAGTTTAGTGGGGTCTATCACAGTTATGAACGCCTAGATCCTTTGACCCAGCAGCTATGCTTCTGAGAGACTAGGCTGCAAGTCTATCTGCCCATGTGTGCAGGGACGTAGGTGCCTGGTTTCCACCACACACTATCTATGGCAGTAGAAGACTGGCCCAGAAGACTGGCACTTTCCAACAGGAGAGGCATTTGTAAATAAGAATGAGATGAGTCAGGAGTGGTGGCGTCCCCTGACACCCCAGTACCTGGAACAAGAGGCTGAGGAATTCAAGGCTATCCTCGTCTAGACAAAGAGCTCCTACATGATACACAAAAGACACCTTTAGAGGTTGTATGGAAGGTACGTGTATGTGTATATGAATGGAGGCAGACATCAAACTGTTTAGGAAAACATGGCACCTATTGGGAGGTGGAGGGAAAACATGGCACCTATTGGGAGGTGGAGAGAGGAGGAAGAGGATCAGAGAGCACGGGAAGAAGCATTGCTCTACCCAGCCAAGTCTGAGGTACTTGCCAGCTGTCTGGCTTTGTGGGCATGGCTTTGCTGCTGCTCTGGCTGCTGTGGCTTCAACTCCCCAGCCCAAGGCATCCCCCCTTCAACCTCTCCTCACAGATTAGGTATCTGCCAAAGTGCTGAAAGGAAGAGCCAACGAGGAGCCCCAGGGGCTGAGGGGTTGTTCTCAAGCTCTGACCTAGGAGGGACATGCAAACAGCCAGTACCTACCCCTGTGACATAGAATCTACATCTAGGATGGGAGCGAAATAGTCTGTGCCTTGGGCAGGGTCTATGGGCTGTGGACACATATCTCATGGGCAGATTTAGATCCCTGTTCCATGTCACCAGACTCTGAGCTCAGGGTTTGTGTGTCAACCATGTTGAGTTTTGAGTGATAACAATTCAGAGTCAGAAGCAAAACCAGACAAACACTCTTCCCCCAAACCCACCACCAACAACAACCAAGCAAAACCAAAATATTATGTACAACCACCAGACCCCTATGTCAGCTGAATCACACCTGGGGTCTCTGACTTAAGGGCAGGAGAACATCTGGCAGCAAACTGCAATGCATGCCAGCTTCCAGGAACAGCTGCTGCTCTCACAGGCCTGAGCAAAGAGGCCCAGAAGTGCTAGCCAGTGGGGGTGGGGAGTTAGGGGGAGGCCTGCTCCAGGACGATGACACTGGTGAGATAAGATGGGGCTCCTCTGGGGAAAAGTATTGAAAACATTGTGGGAAGCCGGCAAGATTGTCACAATGCCCTGGAGAACAATACTTAATTCTGCCGGTCAGTTCAATGTGGAGTCCTGGCCTCAGCTGCTGCTAGGGTCTGGGTTGGAGTTGGGTAGAACAGGCAACAGCTCATATACTGCATCAGGAAAGGGTCTCTCACATCACAAAGATGTGAGAGGGATGCATGGTACCTGAGCACAGGTAACCAGACACGTGGCAGAATCTAAGTTAAAACAAATGGGTTATCTTTAGTTATGATCTAGTCAGAGAAGAGCCTAGGTATATGACCAAAGTATTCATAAATATAATTTAAGTCTGAGTCTTATTTCTGGGAGCATGGGGCTGGGAGGCAGAACCGAGGCCTAACTTCAACAGGTAGGGGCACTTTGCTGTGCATACATGAGGATCTGAGTTCAAATCCCTAGAGCCCCAATGCAAAGTTAGATATGGTTGCATGAGGCTTGGAGATAGGAGGATTGCTGGGAGCTGCCAGCCTTGCTCCAGGGTTAGTGAGAGACTATCTCGAAGAAATCAGGCCAAGAGTGATAGAGAAAGACGTGTCTTCCTCTGATTTCCACATGCATTCAAGTGTGCACATACAACTGTGAACACACACACAACCACATGTAAATGACTGACTACCTAACTAACGGAACCCAGAGATTTAAGATGCTATTGCCCTTCAGTATCTGGAGGTGGAGGGGTAGGCACTGGTTTCAGGCCTTACATGGATGGTAAAATTTATAGTTGCTAAGGTTCCCTTATGTAAAATAGTACAGCATTTGTATATTACAAATATACAACCTCCAGCCATCTCTAGACTTATAATATTTAATCTGAGATCAATAGTTGTATAGTTCAGCAGAGACACAATTTTCAGTACACAGTTGGTGGAATCCTCAGCTGGCTGAATTCACAGGTGTGGGTCTGCATGTAGAGGCCACAGCACTCAAAGGCAGGCATGACTGATTTCCAAGGAACCTCATGATCTACCCCTGACCTCTTCCTTAGTCTTCATCCAAACTGCCCTTTGCCTTGGCCATAAGGAAGAAGTTTACCACAAGTGACTTAGCCAGTGGTGGATCAGAGCAAGGGAAAACCAGATCTTGTTCAACCATATCCAGCATCCTTCACGAGAAGACCCACACCCAGAAAAAGAATGGTACTGTCTACTGCATGGTGCTCATGAAGAGAAGGTAGACTGCATCAGTCCAAAGGGGAGAGAGTAAAGGAGTCTCTTAGACTGACCACAGAACATCTACAGGGGGCCTAGGACTTGATTATGTCCCATTTGACCCCTCCTTCATGCTAGAGCCATGATGTAATGTGCCTCTGAGTCACTTGGGAAAGGTCTTAAGACAGATGGGTGGGTCCTAGCCTGAGTGTGTGATTAGAGGCTCTGGGTGAGGCCTGGGTCCTCAGGTGACTACCGGTGAGAAGCAGCATTCCTAAGCCAGGCTGCAGAGGAGGAACGATACCCAAGGAAGGCCTGAACCCACCTGTGGAAGATAGAATAGTGAGCAAGTCTAAGGGTCCTGCTCTTTATGTCTCAAAGCCTTCTCGAGAGATGCTTATGGCAGGGACTAGAAGGCTTGGGGGTCTAGAAGGTGAAGGCTCCTTGTATGGCCCTGGAAGAGCCACGGAAAGATGGGTGCAGGGCAGGAGTGAGGGTGGGAAGTGGGAGAAGCTGCCAACTCTTGATGCCTCTGCAACTCTCAGGATGCCCTGGTCGGAGCTCTGAGGTGCAGGTCACTGTCTCTGTCACTTCTGGTTTTGGGTTAGCCCAAAGGAACTTCCCAGAGTCTTTGAGCCCTTCTCCCCCTGGTGGTCATGTAGAGAAGTGCATAACACCGAGGAAGTCAAATCACAGTGTTTAAATTCAGGTCAGGCTGGCGGCAGAGCTAAATGTTTATGCCAGATAGCCCCTCAATGGCATGTGCTACCCTGGGTTTTCCTACTACACCATGTCTCCCAAGCACCCTGCACACATATGTCTGTGTTGCTACTTCTGATGGCTTCTTCCCACTCCCTTTCCAACAGCCGGTCTATGAGGGCAGGTGGAGAGGCAGAGACTATGCTTCCCCAGGGGTTTCCTAGCTTCTGGCAGAGCAGGAAAACAGTGGATAGCCAACAAATCATCATTATTGCAATGACTGGGTACTAGGTCTGAAGTACAGCATCTGCTCTCAAGAGCCTGATGATTAAGGAATGGTGGTTCTTGGGATAAACCTCTCATTAGGGTATGCATGGGATGCTGAGGCCACAGGAAGGGCTGGGGATGCTGGGATCACTCTTAGATAAAGTAGCATTTGAGGAGGCACAAGCTAGGAACAGGTAAGGTGTCTCAGAAAGGAAAGGGGCCTGTGTGTGCACATGCATGTTTATGGGCACATGTGTGTGTCTATGTATGTGCAAACGTGAGTACTTCAGTGTGTGTGTATTCACACACATGCATGCTGAGTTTGGCTCAAAAGCAAGAGGGGCTGTGCTGAGGCGGTTAAACACAAAGTACTTTCTGCATGAATGCCCAGCCTCATGTGGTAGAGATTGCACAGGATGGAGAGGTGGAGACTGCACTGGATGGAGGTGAAAGTCTATGATGATGGCCCCAGGAGGGAAAGCCTGAGGACTGCTCTCAACTCCAAATGCCAACAGTGGCAAGTCTGAGAGTGTGAGGAGCCAGGCCTGACTGGAGGTGTGTCGCCATGCTGGGCATGGGGGAGGAGAGATGAATGGATCTAGAGAGAGAGTCCGGAGCAGTGGAAAGTATCAGGAAGGCAGTGAAATAAAGTCACGCTCAGGAAGCAATCAGGGCAGAAATGTCCATGTGCGACAGTGGTGCAGACATGCACAGGGCAGGAAACTGAGGCACAGAGCCTGACAGGCCACTGTCACGAGTGGTTCAAGAGGGCTGGCCTTCCAAATCTATACTCCTCATCCTGACCTGGCCCCTCTGTGACCTTCAGGCCTCCTAGCCTGGCTCCTGTATTCCTAAACCACAAGGCTCCATTAGCAGGACCATGGTGCTCCAGGAAGAAAGAGAAAGTGGGACATGTCCTTCTCCATGGAAACCTCCATGGGTAGATTCCTTCCCCCTCCTTGTCATTTCCAGACAGCTTATAGGAATATCTGGCTGCACCCTAGGGGGAAAGGTGTGTCTCCTCCAAAAGCCTCTTGGGGAAAATGAGGGCCTCAGTCTCTCCTGTCCCTACACAGTAGACAGCCCAGGGAGCTAATCGTGTCCCAAGCATTTGCCATGTGTGAACTCACGCAATCCTCCTAACAGCCATGGAAGGCACCAAAGCACAGAGAGGTTAAGTAACTTAACACTGATCACACAGTCATATATAATGGTGGAGCTATGGCTTGAATCGGGTCTAGATTAGGATCCTAAGCCCTGTCCACATGACTTGTCAGATACCCCGGGGGCAAAGTGTAGGTATGTCCAAGGCAGGTGCTGAGCAGGAAGCAGAACAGGGGTGTGCACACTCACCCCCCATGTGTGTGTGTGTGTGTGTGTGTGTGTAGGTGGGTGGGTGGTATGGCCACTCCTACCAACTCCTCTGGGGCTCCTCAGCCTCACCCACAGCCACAGCCACATGGAGAAACACCCTACCGTGAGAGATGGGATGCTTCCTCTGCAGTGGGCGCTTGGTGGAAGCATTCTGCAGATCATGAGGGCTGTTCCCAGACACTCTTCAAAGGTACAAAGGGAGCAACAGCAGCTAGTAAGGCATCTAGCTAGGCAACCGTGGCTGAAGAACACACGTGTGACCCACCCAAGGGGCTGATGTGGGAAGCTGGGGCACCTGCTCTCATTGTAGGGCAGCGATGTCTGTGTCCGAGGGCAGGGCTCTAGTCAGTCTCCTTACAGCCTTCAGAGTTTACAGTTTGGTAACCCAGGCTGCACCTAAGTACTCTGTGTGCCTCTGGCTTGGTAAAGTGAGAAGACGGGAGAGGACCCCCATGGTCTCTCCTCCATCCACTCACTCCCCTCCCAGGATGCCATGCCTCCATACTGGTTATGCTGGGCATCCAAATGGAGGACCACAAGATCCTCTGATTCCTCCGTCCTGTGCCTGGTGTCCTCCCTGTCACCATTGCTGGAATCCTCTATAACACGATGTGTCAAGTTTGTGCCGAGGGCAGTGAATGGCCATTAAGTGCCTGTCACTCTCAATCAAACAGCTCCCCGCCCCCACCTGTCAGCCCAGCACTGCTGACAACAGGGACGAGACCCAAGCATGGATGCCAACCCTGCTGCTGCTGCCAGTGTATGTATGGGGGTGGGGCATGTGCTTGTTCTTCTAAACTAGCTTCAGGCCACTGCGCTTCAAGTCCAGCCCAATCCTTGCTCCTTGATTGAGGATATGCACCCTGTGCTGGCAGGGCCGGGTAATGGCTGCTTCCTAGATCCGATGGAAGGGAAATTGCTCACCACAGTCCCATATTCCCCAAGATAGGGAAGTAGGTGTCTCAGCCTCCTAGGAATGGGGCCATCCCATCCACTGAAGAAGTGCTGAGTTCTATAGGGTTTGAACATGGAGCTATGAGCTGCCTATGGAGACAGAGTCCTGGATGAGGGAAAGAATACTTTAGGTCTTCAGCCTGAAGTGACATGGGGTTAGAATATCCAAGGGGTATATGGGTAAGCACCCAGATTGGCAGCAGGGAGACTTGGATTCCAGTCCTGAATTTTCCTTCTCACTGCCTGTGACTTATAGCCAGTTTCTCCTTTGCTCAGTTTCCCCGGCAACGGTTCTCCAATGTATGAGTTCAAACTTCTATAAGTGGCGACAGAAAGGTACTTTCCTGTCCTTGCCCCAGAGAGAGCAACTGCAAATGCTTCTCGGGGGCCACACCTTAAACAGTGTCTCTGAAGCCATGACTAGCAGCTACCCCTGCAGACTCCAGAGATGTGCGGATGTAGGCCAGAGGGAAGGATCAGGGAGGAGGGACAAGGTGAGCCATCCAATGGGAACTCAGGGCCATACTCAGAAGCCTCTGAATGAAAGGACCCAGTAGGAGCCTGCCTCGGTGGCTGGGCTCCATCACTGTGTCTTTAAGACAACCAACCAGCCCACTGGCTGTCACTCCTTACTCCTGACTTTGTTTTTAGATCATGAAAATGATCGTATTTGCTCTTCTTTCTCTCCATTTCTAGCTGCTCTGAGAAGCTGCCACCTTGCTTCAGCCTTTGGGACCAGTGTGAAACATAGGGTCCATGCCCCCAGAAGCCTGAACCTAGGGCCTGCCAGATTACTTTAGGTTCCTAGGAAGAGAGGTTGTGGCTGCAACAGGGTTGCAGCAGGCTGAGCTTCCTTGCCCTGTTTCCAGGAGACACAAGGAGGTTAAAACGGGGTGATGACCCGCGGGACCGAAGTCAGCTCAGAAAGGGTACTGCCGGTGGGCTAGAGCTGAGGTTTCAATCTTGATGCTTCCTAGCTAGGTGAGCCTGGGCATGGTGCCCTCCGGTCACTCTCCTCCACTTTCCTCATGTGTGGACAGTGTGATGATCACACGGTTGCACACTGAGCACAAAGTGTGTGCTGGACTCTGTTCTGAGTGCTTTACAGTTGTGGGCCAATTCCTTCCAGACACCACTTGCCCATAACTGAGGCCCTTCACACCCCTGCTCTGCAGACTCAGACACCAGAAACAGCTGGGGAACTTGCTCAAACTTTGTCTTAACTTTGTGAACAGCGTAAGTGACGTCCTGGCTTTAGAGTACACGCGTATAATCACTCTGCAGGGTTGACTCACAGCTTCCACAGGAGGAGGCAAACAGAACCACTGGGAGTAGTCCTGGTGTGTACTGAGTGCCCACCAAGGTGGCAGCGGGCATTATAGTTGCTCTTATTGCTTGGCTCTCTCTTCCCTGTGAAGCAGGACGATCCACCGGACAAGCACAGCAATGCACCCACTCGGTTTTATCTTTGCAGAGCTCGTCAGAGCAGCTCAGAACAGGCTGACAAGGAGCTCAGGACAGCATGTCCCCGTGTGTCTCCCCCACACTCCATGCCAAGATAGCAAAACTGAATAGACCTCACTTCTCAAATCTCTACTGTTGGCTAAGAATCTAAGCAATTCTTTCCTTAGAACAGAGAGTAGAGATGTCCTGGCCCCAGTGCATCAGAGGGTATGAAGAGAGGAGTTGTGAACTCTATTCCAGCCCTACAGGGGTATCTGGCCAGAGTTGAGAGGTTGGGGGAGAAAAATCCCTGAGAGTTTAGGCAGGAGCTTCTCACCAGGGACTCCCAGAAATGCTATTTACAGGGAGCTTTCTCTTGCTTTTAACTTTGACATCTTCCAGAAGTTTCTCTGCACAAAAGCAGCCCCGTGGTGGCTGTAATTTCCATGTCACGTCTCTGCACACAGCACACTCCACCCCCTTCAACTTGCTCCCCCACAAGCACCTTCTCCTGCCCACCACACAGAAACAGCTTCTCCCTGGTTACAGCCTTCTGCCCTCCACCCCTTCACCAGAAGAGCACAAGTGAAATGGGAAATTGACAGAGGGAGGGAATGGGGGCAACTTCAGCTAAAACCCAAGCTTTGGCCGAAACTTCTGTTTCCTAGTGAGCATCAATTCTGGTTGGTGATCCACGTTGCTACGGCAACAACCCCAGCTGTGGCCCAAAGCCCCAGCCCTGGAACCCTCCCCACCAACAGTGAGCCACTTACTGTGATGGTGTTTTCCTTGCTCTGTTTCTTGCCTGGTGATGAGGATCCCAGGTTCTGGGGAGAGAGGTGAGATCCATCATCAAAGCTGTTCTCCATGTTGGACATTTTTTTCCCCATCCCCGTTCCCCAGGTGGGTGGAGGGATTGGTTAAGAACCCTGAGCTGAGGAAGTTCAGGGGTGTCAGCCTGTCGTTAACTCCTGAGTCACCATATTCTGGGTTGAGGCAGGCAATAGCATCTTAGAGCCCAAGCTGCTCCAGAGTGCTCAGGCTCCAAGCAAAGTGGAGGAAGGCTGAGCTCAGACTCCAGGGAGCCACAGCAAACCAGGTCTCCCTTCCTCTCCTTTCCAACTGGGATTTGGAGAGTTAACCCCTCCACTGCCCTCTGCTGGTAACCAGACCACGTTACCAAAGCATAGGAGTGAAATGACAGGGGAGCAGAGAGTTAAGGCAGATTGTAGGCCACCCCCCAACCCCCAACTCCAGGCACAGAGAACTCAGCACATGACATCGTATTCTGAATGCCCCCCTCCTAGTCTGTAATGTCAAACGGTGAATGCGTGGAATGAACACGGGCTCTGCTCAGCCACCTTGGTAATATGCCATGATGCCAGTGCCTGGGAGACACAGTGACTTCCTATAAGCGGAGCATCTTTCCAGAGTGCCTTTTTATATTGTTCCCACTGTCAGCAAGAAAACCAGAGTCCTAACTACCCATGCTCCCATAGGTGATGGCCAGAGTCCCATGATTGTGTTGGTGGAAATGGCCAAGAACGGCCAGTTAAAAAAAAAAAAAGAAAAAAAAAGAAAAAAGAAAAAAAGAAAAAAAAAGCCACATTTAACTCGAGAAACTATTCAGTCCTGAGACTTTAGAAGTTCAACTCCGCAGCTACCAGGACAGAACTCTGAGATGTCACTTGTCCTGGGTCCCATGATGCCCTTGAAAACAGTTCCCTTGAGGCACCATGGATGACTACTCTGTGTGTTCTGGGGTTGGCATGGGTCTAAAGCTATAAAGGGCTTTACCAGTGAGCCTCAGGGAAGCAAGATGATTTCACCCACCCTCAAGCCACACAGCCCTGGGCCCTGGCAAGGTGAACACCTGGGAATGGGTGATTCTTACTTCAGGAAGCCATCAGCAAGCAAGGCCAAATAGAGCTCATCACAGACCCTACCTATGTACAGACTTACTGCCTTGATCTGACCAATAAAGAACCTGTCCACAGAAAAATCCCATCGGCAGATCTCTTGGTGAAAATCAGTCTTAAGGAGCATCTATTTGATGGATAACTAACTTTGAGATGAAGGCTGTGGAACTGACTTCTTGGGACCTCAGGTTTTCCATCTCTAAAATGGACTGTTCTCACACTTCTCTAGCCAGTCCCAGTCCTGAGTGGCTAGAGACCTCACCGGAGACACACTGACCTGACCAGCTTTTGGTCACTTTATCCAGTAACCTGTGCTTGCAGTAACTCCTCTGGCCCCCACCCGCCGACATGCTATGAATGGAAGTCAAGCCTGTGGTTAGCGATATCTTCTGTAGTATTTTTAATCCATCGCTGTATCCAGCTGGACCGACCTGTACTCTTCCAAGTTACCATTGCCCTTTTAGGACATTCACTATAAGTGCCCAATGCAGAAGACAATCAGAGAGCACTGGGTGGCAGTTTTCAAGAATGAGCGGGGACAACAGTCTCTCTGTGGTTCTTCCACACAGAGACACTGGCCAAGCCTCAGGGCTAGATTCTCTTCTTTGTAAGTCTCCCTGTCAGGGACCAATATTTCATTGTTCCTATCCTTGTGTGCCTACTGTAGCCCAGGATTGATGGTGGGCAGTAAAGAAACCAGTGACCTTGGCCATAGTCTGTATATAGCTGCTCTTGCTACTGTAGGTGTGAAGAGCCAGGAGACAAGAAACCCTATAGGAGTCACCCTCTGCTGGGGGGAGGGTTGTTTGTTAATCTTCACTGAAAGGAATCCAGGTTCCTAGAAACACAGCTAATTCCAAAGACAGTGTCAGAGTACTTTCTGTGCCAGCAAGTTTGAGAGAGCTCAAATACTGATGGAAACATAGCAAAAGGTCAAAGGAACTGGTCTAAGATGACCCCCCCCTAGGTCTCATTGGAAACCACCTGAGCTCAATGACCACAAGGGAGTCACTCCACAGTGGGCAGAGAAAACATGCCATTCCAGGAGAATACCCATGAAAATCTACAGAGTTCACCACTTGGAAATCCCAGCGTCAAACTGTGATTTCAACTGTGATCCTCACTGATACTCAAGGCACAGAGTGATTACTGTCAAGAGGCAGAACAGTCACAGTGTCACACTGGTGTCCCATGGGTTACCCATCAATCAGAAAGGGGAAAAAAGTGAAATAGATCTAGTAGTTACCACAGTGACCCAGGGCCTTCCCAACAGGGTACAGACCCGCAAATGTGAGTCTCCCCAGAGATGCAACAGCCAGCAGCCAGCTCACCCCATACAGAAAACCTGTCAAATCCCAAGCTTAGGTGTGAGCATGAGAAAGCAAACAGACTAAGAATGTAGGTTGGCCTACAAGACAATGAATGACCTGGAGTCTTCAAAACAAATTAGAAGACAGTGTGAGGGCAGGCAAAGGAAAAACCATGGTGCATCAGCCTAGACAAAGAGATGGAAACACACAGGATGACAAAAGCGCTGTCTCCTGGTATACTAGTCAGCAGTGGGAATCAAAGCTGAGCACACTCAACAGAGACATCAAAAACATCCTGAGCGAAAAGCAGTCAACCAGTAAGGACCACATACAGCTGACCTTCCTGTAGATAAAACGCCGTAAAAAAACGGCTGGAGTCAGAAAGTAGGCTAGTAGCAGCCCATGGCATGGGGGATATCGGAAGGGATGCAGATTCTCTACAATCCATTGTGATGCAAGATGCACAGCTATGAGCAATCTAAAGAACAACCAATGATGCTCAGTTGGCACCACCCCCACTTCCCTGTTCCCTCCCTCCCTCCCTCTCTCTCTCTTTCCTTCACAGGATTGGGCATTGGTCTCTCCCTTATAAGCTACACAGCTGTAGTCCCAGACTGTATTTTAAATGATGGAACTACATAATAATTAGTTGCATCTCAACAAATGAGATGATGAGGTAGACAGACAGACAGACAGACAGACAGACAGAGGTGGGGGGGAGGGGTGGACAGACAGACAATGATAGAGAGATGGGGCTATAGAGACAAAGTAATCAACATTTTCATATCAAAAACTCGAATGGCTCTTGGTCTTGGGGGGAAAAGCAGGTATAAAAGGCATTTTGGTGACCACCAAAGAACTAGAATATAGAATGTACATGGTGATATTATTGGGCTTCTGTTCTTCTTGCATGTGGTAATGTTACTCTGATATATTTCCCATTTGGTTTACAATTAGAAGTACTTACATTTAGCGCAGGAGTTCTCAACCTATGGTCTTAGGAGCTGAGACAGGGCTCAGTAGCAAGATTTCAGATACAAAGTAGCAACAAAAATAAACGTATGTTTGGGGGCTCCCAAGATCATTGGAAATATATATTTTTCCAATGGCCACAACCTATAGGTTGGGAACCACTGATTAAGCTATAAGTCAGGAGTTTTGCTTTATGTACAGGTGGGGAAGTTGAGGCTGGATGAGGCCATTCATGAGCCAACACTGGCCTACTGTCACCGCTCACTGAAATGAGACGCTAGGTCCATGGGTCTCTGTCACAGAAAGTCCCTGACTTTCATAAATTTACAGATTCCTACAACAGACACTTTTACATTTTGCCCTTTGCATATAATTCTGGAGAAGAATTTTTTTTTTCTGGACCCAGAGCTCACGCCATAGCCCAAGCTAGCCTTGAAACAGAGATTCCTCCCTGATCTTCCTGACTTGTGAATTGCTTGCCTTGTTCTCCTCCATTTTGGCTGAATTGCTACCCTGACATCCTGGCATCCTGACTGTACCCAGCAACTCTGCTGTCACCAAGAACACAGACTACTTGCTAAGCTATGAGCAACTCCATGACATGCAGGCTGACAGCCCCTCTTCTAAGAGTCTTTGTAGCACCCTTCCCCAAGGATCTCCTGGGTGCCTTTGGTAGGGGGTTTCCTATAGGTACAGGAAAAACCCTCTTTAGTTTCCAACACTGTTGGCATAAACCTGGGCTCCTTGTGAAGGGCCATGTAGACCCCCCCTGACCCATCTTCTACCCTCCCACACCTGCCAATTTAGTAAGTCACAGCATGACACATACATGGTGTCTGTGGGTTCTTGGAAAGCTCCACCCTCCTTCCTGTCTCTAGGCATCTACATGCTATGCCCTCTGTCTGGAAGAATGCCCCCTATCCCCATCTTTTGGTTAACCAACCCTCCGTGTAATCTTCCACTCCTTTAGCCAAGCATCTTTTCTTAAACAGCCCATTACTGACGCCTTCAGCACTACTGGTTTGGCTTTTCATTGTGCAGACTTCCTTCTGTTCTTACTACTGATAGAATTAAACAACTGTTTATCCATTGTCCTCCCCAGCTAGGGCTGAGCCTTTTCTTACATCAGAGCCTAGCAAAGACCTAAATGGACAATGGGGCGTGCATTACTGAAGCCAGGGGCCTGGGGAGGGACTGCAGAGACAGCATCTCAGCTCTTCTTCCACTCAAACTGCATTCTTCAACAAACCCTGTTAGGTGCCCATGTCCCAGGTGCCCCATTTTCTCCTTTGTGTCCTTTGGGGTAATTGGGAAGCCAGCATGACGGAAGGATAAATTACAAAAAAGGCCCAAGTAATGGTAGGTAGGAAGAGAAGGCGCAATCTAAGATCTGCTTCCGCAAAGGTTGGCAAGCCTATTAGCCTTTGACTCCTGGGTTCTTTCCCAAGCAGGAAGGTTTCTTTTATCCAGGACCCAAGCAGCAGCACTTTTGATGTCTGCAGTACTGAAGCTGTCCACTGGGAGGCACCAGACCACCACCACCTGTGTCCATCCACTCAGCTCGTCAAAGACTGGGCAATGGAGACCACAGGACCCTCAGGACAATAGGGACATTAGGCGTGCCTGCCCCTTGCTGCTATCCGCATTCTTTCCCATTTGCTGGCTCAAGAAGAAGGAAACCAATAGGCACTCTGCAAATGTGGGTTTGGCCATTGTGGCCTCAGATCCCTCCTCTTTGATAGTTACATGGTCCTTCATTCACCTATATTTTAATTATTGTTCATAAACACAAACATCCTAGAGAACAAACCCTGAGCCTTGAACACACTAGGTAAATACCACTGAACCACCTCTCAGTCTTGAGATATTATCAAGAGCAATTATGAGTTACGATTGGCAGTCGGGGATGGAGAGTAAATCTCCCTGTATATTGAAGAATGCTGTGTGTGCTTAGGCATTGTCTGGGTCCTGCTGTCTTTTAAAGGAGATTCTCTCAACCTATTCATGTTTAGCTGGTAGAGCACTTTTGATAATTAGCCTCAGCGGTTCACACACTGGGTTTAAAAAACAGCGGCTTCCTTTTCAAATGTTGTCTTTTCATAGCCTAAAAGAATACTAAAGGATCCACTTTACAGATCTGGATGGAGCGGGTAGATGCAGATTTACCTTTTCCACGTACCACATTGTTTATTTTTGTTTCTTTGAGGAGGTCTTACTTCAGGGTTATCAACCAAAAAGAATATTTTGCTAACCTGCCTGTGTGTTGCAGCCACGGTCTACCAAGCTGGGGCTAAGAGCTGGCCTTCCCTGGAAACCCAGTACCACACATCCCTTATCAACTGTGGTGTGTGTGTGTGTGTGTGTGTGTGTGTGTGTGTGTGTGTG
>JANHMN010000002.1:52416489-52470085 GCA_030674055.1 Rhabdomys pumilio
TTGCATCTACTACATGCACCAGCACCCCCTCTTTGGTGGTAACAATCAAAATCAGAAATGCCACCAAATGTCTCCGATGCAGAAACTCAGTCTTAGTCTGAGATGCAGTTAGGCCACCACAGATGATCTGGTCATTTTTCTCCTCATAAACTCAGCTTTCCTTCTTCTAAATAGGACTGTACACCCTTTTTACACACACACACACACACACACACACACACACACACACAGAGGATGCTCAAACACCCTCCCCCCGCACACACACATGAGTACAGGTGTCCATGGAAGTCAGCAGAGGGCATCATCTCTTGGAGCTAGGGATTTAGGTTGTTGTGAGCTGCCTGATATGGGTGCTTAGAATTGAACTCACATCCTCTGGAAGAATAGTATACTCTTAACCCTTGGGCCCTCTCTTCAGCCCTCACATTTGATTTAAGTTAGAAGCATTTTCTGAGTCGTTACATTTTCTTCAGGAGGATGCTTTTAATGGCTGTGTAATATCACTGACTGACTAGATGTCCAGCACTGGAAGCCATTTTGCCTGTCCTTTGTTGGATGGTTAGAGTAGTCCAGTATTCTGGAGGTATAAATAATGCTCGTATGAATGACTTCACATATACATCAGAAATTCCGAGCATATTCCAAGAACGGATATAACAGGTGAAATTCCTCCGTCCAAGGCCTACAATGCTCTGATAAATCAGCTTCTGGATTCTAAGCTGCCCCACAGCGTGCATGTTTTACATGGTTGAGTGGGAGCTTCACAGTACTTCTGAAGGCCAGGGCAGTCACGTTTCGGTGGGGAGGAAAGAATGGGGAGCTGTTTCCAGTGTCATTCCTCATGGTGATGGGGGAGCAGCATGATCTTGCTGTGGTTCAATGGTAACTCATGTCTTCAGAAACATGTTCAGGTCAGATGACAAGCCATTTTCCCTTCTAACACACTGGCCAGCTGGTAGAGGGGTTATTGGTGGCACAAGAGGACATGTAAAGCCAGGGTTGATTTATAACAAGCATGTGAACAGGGATTTGAGAGAGTCAGACACAGTGCTGTATAGTGTTAACTAAGCCTGATTCCCACTCTCCAGACATGCTCTCCAGGAGCAGCACCAAGATTGGCATCTGAGTGCTGGCTGGGAATGTACACCCTGCTCACATCATATCCTGTATAAGAGGCAGGAGACTTGAAAGACCCATCTCACACCACGTTTCAAGTTCTCCACCACAGTTTACTGAGCCTGAGTCCAACCAATGCTTGGTCCCCCGAGAGGACAACTTACTAAGTTTCCAAACACAACAGCCTTGGCTGCATTCAAGTGGGTGACACACCTTAGTTGATGGCACTCACAGAGCACAGGGTCTTTCCCTCAATGACCACACAGAAGCCAGAGCACACACGGCTATTGTTCTCAGCAATATTAACACTAAGGACATCAGCCATCATCACCATCATCACCATCATCCCCATCATCACTATCATCACCATCACCATCATCAGGTATTTCTGTAGGTTGCCAATGTTGATTATAGAGAAAGTATGACAGGGCATGGAGGCTTCCATAAAAAGCTCTTTTTGATACTTTGTGAGGAGACCACCCCACTACACACATGTGCACTCTCTCTCTCTTTCTCTCTCTCCTCTCTCTTTCTTGTATATACATGCGTGTGCGCACGTGCACGCGTGCACAAGCACACACACACACACACACACACACACACACACACACACACTTGGATGTTGTGTCTTGCAAATAAATAAATCATAGGATACTTCATTGGGTCCACCGTGACCCTTGACTCAATCTGATGAGCTTACTCTGTGGTCCCATCCTCATGAGAATGCTCTTGATACCCATCTCATGATGTCACCCGTGTCAGTTGGGACGGTGAACGAGACAGCAGTTTGTCAGTTTTAAAACAGATTCCCAGCTGGGAGTCTGGGAGTGGTGGTGTGTGCCAGTGATCCCAGCACTTGGGAGCTGGAGGCAGGAGGATCAAAAACGAGGGGCAACCTAGGTCACATAAGATCCTGTCACAATAATGATTTTATGCTGGGTTAGAACTAGATGGTCACATTCCTAAATTCCATTCCAGGTGACTGAGGATGGGTACGGCAAAGGACTTCAAGGACAATGGCTGGCTGGCTCACACGCCTAACCTGACAGGAAACCTGGACACTATTAGATATGTGGGTAGCAGAGTGGATTTCTCTGCCCTGACAACTATAATTAGTATCTCCCCATCCAAATTACCTTCAATTTCTAGAAAACCAATGAACTGCAATCTTGCAAGCCATCTATCATTAGGAACTGTTAGGACAGCCCAGAGATACTTTCCACTAACAGCAGAAAAGGGCCGTTGTCTCTGACCCCCAACTAGATCTTCCCTGAGCTAGAGTCTCAGCTGCCCCTACCTCCCTTGGCAGCCCCTTACCTGGGAATCACCGGTGGATTTTCGGAGACTCATGTGGGCAGTCTCTGGAGGGTGCGCCGGGGTCCCTGATGCGTGGTATCCATTCACTGTGGGGACAGAGACACGGCTCAGATGCTGCAGGGGCCACAGACAGGCACCCTCGACTTCTGGCCACAGCAGCCCTCTCTCTCCCTCCTCATCCCAAGGTTGCAATCTCATGTGGCAAGGGCCAGCTATTGGCATCTGATCTGCAGCTAAGAGCTGGGAACGAAGGGAAACATCCCTGTCATTTCTGCAGCCAGTGTACTGAGCTCTCTGGAGACTGGCTTTCTTCTCAAAAGCACGATCAGCAGAAGCCAGGGTCATCAGAGCCCAGATGCCATCACAGGTGCTGACGAGAGGCCTGTCTCTTTCTCCTGAGTCAGGTGGCTCCTCCACTATGACCCTATGAGTACTCTTCCTCTGTCTGGGGGAGTTCTCCACCCTCAGTCTCTGAATGCTGGCCTGTAAGTAAGGGTGAAGATCCACATTCAAAAATCTCAAGGATCCAAACTAGCTCAGATTTTGGACTTTTTAGAATTTGAGAATGTTTGCACATTCTCATGTTAGCTGTGTGGCCCCCATCTGAAGAGCCAGATGCCAAGACACTTTTCAACTTGACTGGATTTGGAGTTACTAAGGACACAAACCTCTGGGCATGACTGAGGATGTTTTCATAGGGGTTTAACTGAAGGAAGTGAAGCATATGCATGCATAGACTCACTAAAAGACAGGGCGGGGGCCCTGAAAAGCCTGGTGAGCACCGGCTTCCATCTCCCTCTGCCAACAACTGTAGACACAATGTGACCAGCTGCCTCACACTCCCTCACCAAGCCTTCTCTGTCACGATGGATGCATCCTCCCAAATAATAAATCAAAAGAAACCCTTCCCTTGTCATTTGAGTGTGTGTGTGTGTGTAGTGTGTAGAGTAGTGGTGTGTGTGTGTGTGTGTGTGTGTGTGTGTGTGTGTGTGTGTGCACGCGCTGTGTGTGTGGTGTATGCATGATGTGTGTGTGGAATGGTATGTATGTGAGTGTGTGTGTTGTGTATGTGTGGGGAGAGTGGTGTGTGTGTGTATGTGGTACCTATGTGTGTGAGTGGTGTGTATATATATTGTATGATATGTATGTGGTATGATGTGTGGGTGTGGTGTCAAGGTAATGTGTGTTGTATGTGTGTGTGTTGAGTGTGGTAACTGTGTGTAGTATGTGTGGTATGATATAGGGGTTTGGGGTAGTGGTGGTAGTGTTGTGTTTGTGTGTGTATCTGTGTGTGTGTGTTGTGATTCCCAGATCAACCTCTGATGTTGTTTCTCAGGGCCCTTTTTATTTTGGGAGAGGACCTCTCATCAGGACCTGAGGCTCACTGGTTAGACCAGGCGGATGACCACTGAGACCCAGAGGCCCACTTGCCTCTCTAGCCCCCAGCGCTGGGGTTACAGACACCCATGGCCACATCAGCTTTTTTACGTGGATACTGGGAATGGAAGTCAGTTCCTCATGATAGCACAGCAAGCACCTTCCCAGGGAAGCTGTCTCCCAGCCTCCTAAGTTGCCTTGTCATGTGGTTCTGTCACAGAAAGTAACTAGTACATGTTCCCAAGCCCAAAGCACATAAAGATGTTAGCGTTCAATTTTTTAGATTTCGATTTGGAGGAAGTACAGCCAGGTTAGTAGAAAGAGGATGGGATGGATTAGTCATTATGAAATTTGGGTCTCCTAATTAATAAATGGTGATCAAGTACATGGATTCTTGAGTATCAGTTTTCCTAAAACAAAACCAGGGTCTGCTGGCTCAAACCTGTCACTGCATAGCTCAGGAGGGTGAGGCAGAAAACCTATATGCTTAAGGGCTGCCCGGGCTCCAGAGTTTGTTCCAGACCACTGAGATGACTTTTCACTAAGTTTTATCACTGAGATAAAAAATAAAAAGGGTCAGACTTGATGGCACATGCCTTTAATCCCAGAGCCTGGGAGGTAAAGACAGGTGGATCTCTGTGAGTTCAAGGCCAGCCTATACTACATAGTGAATTCTAATCCAGCCAGGGCTGTAGAGTGAGACCAATAAAGCAAAGCAAAATGAAAACAAAACCACAAAAAGGGCTGGGGATGTGGCTTGGTTGTAGAATGTCTCTAGCATATTAAAGGGTCTGGGTTCACTCCTTAGAAGCACACACGCACACCACAACACAAACACACACTACACACATATCACACATACCACACGTTAAACATACCATACACACACCACTCATGTCCCCCACTCATACACATATACACACATACCACACACACATATCACTTACACAAAACACCCATCACACACACAAACACACATCACACAATACACATCACACAAACACACATCACACAAGTACACATCACACAAACACACATCACACAAATACACATCACATATACCACATCCACACACACACACCAAACATCCACCACACAACACATACCACAGACATACCACATACACCACAGACATACCACATATACATACCACACACACATATCACACACTCCACACAAACCTCTCCATACCACACACATACTACATACACATTTACACAACACACAACACAGACAGATACACATACTCTCACACACACATACTCCCACACACATACCACTCACCCTACAAACATATGAGACTTTAAAGCCACATCCCTCTAAAACATGTGTTTCTTAGGGTATACTTACTCACATCCCCACGGTGTACTGATAAGCCTCCTTCAAGGGCTAGGGGAAACTCCATTACGACACTTTCCCCTTGCCAAAGTTCAACACACTTGTCACACCCAGCTTCAAGCCTCAGCCCTGCTTCCCACTCTTGACCTCATGGGTTCACACTGGGACTCACACTCTTTCCCAGATCCATGACCTGGAGAAGCTATTTATCTTTGGTGAGAAAAAAAAGTGTGTGTGTGTGTGTGTGTTGTGTGTGTATTCCAGACAGTCTCCAAATCTGCTTAGTTAGTATACCCCCAAGGAGGTCATGTGAAAGAAAGCATCTTTCACAGGACCTTATTAAAAACGAAAGGGCAAAGCAAAGAGGTAGCTGAGAGACTAAGGCGTTCTTGAAGAGGACCTGGGTTCAGTTCCTGACCCCTACGCATAGGCTTACTTGTAGTTTCTGGGACCTAACGTTCTCTTCTGGCCTCTGTGGGTACCACCACACATGGACTGTACATATGTTCATGTAGGCAGTATACACAATGTAAAGGAATGAGGAATGAAGGGTAGGGAGGGGAGGTTGCCATTTTTGCTGGACTTTAGCCCCTGAGAACCACCAGCTTGCACCATCTCTGGAAACTGGAGAGCTAAGCTATCCCCAGTTATGCCCCAGGCTGGTGGAGACTGCCAATGGATATACACACATACAAAGACATTAGTTGGAGGACCATAGGAAGACATTGGCAGTAACTTTCAACTCATGATTCTTCCAGAAATTTTGTAAGCAGGAAGCAGAAGAGAACACATCTAAAAGTTGTCAGTGCTTTCAATAGGCAGGGCATTCCATTTGCACGTAAAATGCACCCACAGGCCCGTGTTTTTGAACACTGGTCCTTAGCTGTGAACACTGTTCTGGGAAGCCATGAAGCCTTTGGGACATGGGGCCTAGCTGGCAGACACATACCCATCCCAGGGTTGGGGCACAGAGCTTGAGGGATGCTGGCTAACTGCATTTGTCACTCACACTCCATTGCCAGCTACACTGAGAAGAGGTGAGGAAACCCATTAGCTCTATCCCTCAGCTGTGAGCTCCCCTAGGCCTTCCCTGCCCTGTGGACCACACCCTCTGAGAGATCAAGCCAAAACCAGTACTTCCTAGACACGTTATTTCTGTCAGATCTTCTGCCTTGGCGGCAAGAAAGGTAGTAAGGTGTAGCTCAGAACCCCAAAGTTTTGGAGTGTTAAAAATGACATCACAAGTAATATTGTGTAAAATTACCTATGGGGTTTTATGTTTACATTTGCATCTCATCCCCCAAATGTCTCCTTATGCATATGTAAATATTCCAAAATCAGAATCACTTCTGGTCCCAATGCATCTTAGCTAAGGGACATGAGGCCCGGAGTGAAGAGTGGCCATGTAAAGCAAACCATGGGCAATGAGCAGGCAAAGACTTTTGTAAGGAGAACCTTTTCATGCTGGAGGATGTAGCCCATCTTCTGCCGCTTGCAGTAACAACCTAGGGCCATTTCCAAGCAGGGCAATGCTCAACAGCCCAATGGCTGAGCTGCTTCTCAGTCTGTAAGAGTAACTCAAGGCTCATGAAGAAGGCTCAGCAGGCATGTACACACACACACACACACACACACACACACACACACACACACAGAGAACCCAAGATAAAAGAAACTGGTAGATAGCAGGGTCCTCTTTCCCTGCTTGGAGAGGAAAGTAGAATGATTCTGCCTAGCCAGCTCTCCAGCCATGGTCCTCATTCAACTCTCAGATGGTTGGCCAAATAATCACACCAACTCGATGAGAGAGGCAGCCAGAGAGGAAGCACACAAATTCTAAAAGCATCAGGGACTATGGAAACCAGCTCAGAGAGGCAAATGGCTCTGTCAGGAAGGCTATTACGTCAGTCACAGTACACCCACTGCCAAAGTGGGACACGGGAGAAAGTTTGCTTATCCAATAGGACAGTGGAAACATATAGAAGGCAGATAGATTCTGGAGCTAGACATGGTGGTCCACACCTGCAGTCTAGCATGTTGGTGGGTTGAAGCTGGAGGGCTGCAAGGTGAACAGCCCACATAGGGAACACCACGGCCCACAAAGAAAGTGTAAGATGGCAGTGGGAACCTTGGTGCGCTGCTTGGGCTCTGGGGCTCATTCACAGACAGGCCTGAAGACAAATGAGATCTGTGTAATTTAATTTAAAGGGCTGAGTGGAGGACATGGATAAGACATCCTTCCCTATAAACAAAGAGAACATTTGCCAAGAAGCCATGGGACATTCGAAATGTTAGGCACGCTTAAGCTACAAACAAACTGCCAGTGCATAGCAAAAGGCATAAATAATTCAGGCCACATTCTTTGACCAGAGCGCAATAAAAGCAGGTATTAGTAATGAAAAATAAACACACAAGGCTCCCAACCTTCAAACTTCCAGTTAGTTGGAAACTTAAGAAAAGGCCCTCTTAAGGACCGTCAGCCTAAAACAGACCTTAAGATCATAATTACACATTATTTAGGAAAGAGTAAGAGAGGCTATGTTAAAGTGAATGGATAAAGCCTGCATTATAGTTTGAGGAGAATTCATAGCCTCAATTATTCTATTACCAGTCCAAAGAGACAAAATTAACTGGACTAAACATTTCCCTCTAAAGATCTTGGAAAAAATTAAATGACCAACAAAATCAACCAAGAAAAACAGGAGGCAGGACCAGGGAGGGAAATTAGCATTGAGAGATGGGAATGACATTGGTGACCTTAGAAGTGGCACTCTCTATTTCTCCCCCTCTCCCATGTGTGTGCCATTGTGCATGTATGTATGTGCATGAGTGTGTCTGGGGTGTGGTGGGAATTGTAACAGCCATAAGAAAAGGAGATGAAGTGGCTTAATTTGAGGGTGACCACAAATGCTTAGACTGAGGAATCAGAACACTCAAGCACAGAAAACACGGGCAAGAATTCTTTTTTTTTTAATGCAAGAGCACATGACTTCTAATCATAGACTTAATAAAATCCAAACCTTCCATGAGATTCAAATTATCAAACTAATTTCAAGAACACTTGAAATGGGAGGGGAAGCAGAAGGAGAAGAAGGGGAAGAAGAAGGAGGAAGAAGGGGAGGAAAATGGGGGCGATATGGGGAAAGAGGAGAGGGACAAGAAGGGGAGAAGGAGAAAGAGAAGGAGAAGGAGGCCTTTACAAAGTGCACCTTCATTAAAAGGCACCAGGCCCAAACAGTTTCACAAGATAAACTTGTTAAAGCTCTAAAGAAATAGCAAGCCACAAGTTATTCTGAGACCTAGAATCATGAGTCTCTCAGTCTGTATACTCTGACCACTTTCTGCCCCCAGAGACAAATCATAGCTCAGTCTGGTGATGAAATAAAGCATGCTCTCTCTGAGCAGGTAGCCATACTATGCTCTTTGACATCACTGAGTCCTTAGAAGCCAGGTTGTTTTCCAGCAATTTGAGGGCAGAGGTTGCCCTTCTGACCCCCACTCACTCCCTTCCCAGAAATCACTAGGCATGCTATAAGCTGCATCCTGTCACCTACCCCTGGCTCCCCTGGCTCTCAGCCATGCCAGGAGCCAGCTAATGCCCAGGCATCCTGCCTTTAATCCAGCCTCTTGTTCTTTCTTCAGTTCTAGTCTGTCAGCTGTTGGCTAATTACTGCTCATGTCAAAACAATTACTGGGAAGAAAAACTAATTTTCCATTCAACCATTTCTCCCCACACAGCAGTTCCCTTCTGACCCTGTGGTGTTACATGTCTCTCTACTCCAGGCAAACACATTCAGAAAGCTTACCAGTGCAAATGAGAACAGTTGAAAGCCCTTGAGACCCCAGGGCCCTTGCCTATGAGCACCCCTATCCCCTGTGCTCCTAAATCACCAACCACTGGCCACAGCATAAATGAAGCCCACGTAGGGATTTGCTGGGCCCCCAGCCTCTGAGAAGGAAGTTGGTCAAGGATTACTCAGCCACAGCGTGCATGGAGCAGGATGGGGACACGAGAAAAAGCATGAAACTCTCAACTCAGGGGTTTCTACGACTTAAAAAGGGGAATGAAAAGCTCCAACCGGTTGGTAACTGTAGTAACTTCAAAAATAAATATAAACACGGGTACCCACACACTGATCTTCCCCTCATGGCCAGTCAGATTGTGTTTGGGAGCTAAACAATGAGAAAAGGAGAAAGATACTTTGATAAAATGGAGACTGAGGCTGATGAGCAGAGTGGGGTAGCATCAGGGAGGGAGGGAACGGGAAAACATGGAGAGACTAAGCAACAAAGCCAGTGGTCCCCGCCACTTGGAATTCACCCTCCCAAGAGCTCCTCCATCTCTTTTCAGCCCCACTTTCTGTTATTAAAAGGTCCTTCCCAAGCCCCAGCCTCCAGGTTTCTATTGCCCAAGAAAACAAAAGGACAGAGGATTAGCCCTGGACACCCTTATGCAACCTCTCAGGCTCTGACCTAACTTTTCATCTCGATGGAATGAGCATAGGAATTTACCCTTCTTCTGGGTAAGAAAGCTGGGAACCCCGGGACTCATTGTTCTAGAAATCTGTCCATCAAATCTTCCTACCTTCCCTCCCTCACATCCATCCATTCATCTACCTAATCATCCATCTAGCCATCCTTCTACTTATCCATCCATCATCCATCCATCTACCCATTGATCCACTTATCCCTACATTAAACATAGTGAGTCATCATGATGTTTTCCTAGCTGTAATAGAACACTTTAGAGGGGGTTCTTATGTATGCTATAGATATCATGGGCAGCACTGTCCAGCACTCCTACACAGCACACACACACACACACACACACACACACACACACACATACACACAGACTCATCTAGGGCATGATGTAGACTGCTATGGAGTTCACTTTTGAGAACACAACTATAACTGCAGGAGACACTAGAGTGGGCTCTGAGGCCAGCACCCTGCTTATAAGTGGTCACAGCTCTGCCTCCTTTCAGTCCCAGCATGCCTTGTAGGTGCCTCTTCAACTCCCTTAGGCCATTCAGAAGAGTAGTTTTACAAGAATGACCTTTTGTTCTAGAAATCTCTGTCTGGCCAATTGTTCCTTACTGTAAGTCTTGGCTGTCTAGGATGTAGATTGAGTTCCCAGAGATGAAGTTCATGGTGCATTTCTCCTATGGCTGTGATGTGGTGAAAGCCTAGGACAATATGGTGGGAATCAGCTTCTTCAAACACCAGGATCACAGGTTCTAAAGGCTTTGCAGCCCCAGTTCAACAGGGAGCACCATGCTCTCCTCTCCTGATGACAACAGGGAGGTCTGATTTAGGTTGTGGAGCAGGCTTTCAGCCTGACTACTTGCTAGTCTGTGATGTATGAGAGCTCCCTGACCTAGGGCTGAGCTCAAGGGCTTGGCTTGGAGCCCTGCAAGGGTCTCTGTTCAGGGCAGACATAACTGCCTACTGCATATTCCCCAGGCTCACTTCTTCTCAGGCCCCTCCCAAATCCTGGCAGGTCCTAGGAAATTCTGGGCATTTCCCTTATACCTAGATCCCCGTGGGCTTCCAAAAAACTGAAAGATGACCCCTGACTTGGTCCAATCCCTAAGGCTGGCAAATTCTGTTCCTAAACCCTGTTCTCCCAAACACTCTCACCTGTGCCCTACCGGGGCAATTTTGGTAAATGGTAGGTGTTCCCGTCTTTAAGAAAAACAGCAGCTCAGTACCCCAGGTACAGAGGCTCGGGCAGGAGATCCTTCAGTACAGTTGCTCTGTTAATGCACCAACCACGGCTGCAGGTGGGTTTTAAATCAAATTTAAATAAAATAAAAATGTGGCAGGGTTTCAGGAAAGCATGTTAGACCAGAAAAAGTATATCCAAGGAAAACTTGTGAAGTCCAAGTGAACTCTGACATTTAGTTAAGAGTAACAGATGAGGCTCACTTCCTCATTCTGACAAATGGACTCTGGCTGTGGGAGACACAGGGGAAACTGAGTCTAGGCTCTACAGGGCAGTCTGAGACTGTAGCTCAGTGGTAGAGGGCTTGCCTCACATACATGAGGCCCTGGGTCCCATGTCCAATGCTACCATGCCCTTCCCCAAAAATGAATTTGAAAAGAAAGGGTGTACAGGGACTTGCTCTGCTGCTTTTTCCTACTTGTTTGCAAGCATAAAATTGTTCCAAAAGATTTTTAAAGTTATTAAATTAAAATAAGTTAAAATTTTAGTTTCTCAGACATACTAGTCACTAGGTACAAATGGCCATTGGCCTCAGTACTGAGCATGAGATACAGGCCATGTTCACTATCCCCACAAGCTCTATAGAGAGGACAGCATTACTCGCAGTTGTCCTTTATCCTACAAGTGACTCAGGGATGATACTCAGAGAACACGCTGCCTTTACTGGGTTTTTCTCCCCTGTGCCTGATACTATTTCTCTTTCCACAAACCAATACTTCCACAATGTGTGCTAAACCAGCCCGGAGAGGGACTTGGATGTTACCAGCAGTTACTGAAAGGCTCTCAGGAGCTCTGTTGTGGTTTGAATGACTTTTCATTTAGAAAGCCTGGCAGCAGGCAACCCTAGTAAAGCCACTGAATCCACAGAGCCTCATAACTCTGGTGATGTTAAAAGAGGCAACGCGGGCCAGGTCCCTGGCTCAGTAGTCACTGTAAATATCACCCAAGATTTAAAAAGAAGAATGTGTTCTAAAGGCTCAGGTTTATATGTAGATCTCTCCTCCTCAGCCAGGAACCTGGCTGGTTTTGCTAATATCAAGAGGAGTGAACCAGCCTTATCCCATGGAAGGCAGGAGGGCCCCTGGAATTAAAACTGAACTTCTCCACCCCTACGCCTCTACCCCTGGGCAGCTTGGTGAGGTTAATCTGTGGTTTCCCAACATTGTCCAATGTCCCATGTTTTTCTTCAGGAGGGACCAGAGGGATGTCTGTGGTCTGTGGTCAGGAAATGTGACTGGGTTTTCTACACTGCCCTTCACAGACACATGCACACACACATGCATGCACACAGACAAGACACACACAGATACAAGCACAAACACATACACACAGAAATACATAGACACACACATACATATACAGACATAGACACAGAGACATAGACACAGGCACACAGACATAGACACAGAGATACACACACACAGACACACACAGACATAGACACAGAGATACACACACACAGGCATACACACAGATACAAACACACAGACACACAGAGACACACACAGAGACATACACACAGACACACACACACACACACACACACACACACACACACACTATGTAAAATCTCATTACTCCTAACAGAGAGCTGAATGTTAGTGCAGTCTGGCAGCTGTTTGCTCCTCTCCACCCCCACAGGCAACATGAGATCCAGTGTGTTCCTTTCTCAGCTTACCTGGCTTAGCAGACCCTGTCCCCAGCTCCCCAATGTCTGGACCACTGACCCCTCCCTCAGCTGACCTATTTCTGTTCTCAGGTCCACTCATGAGACCGAGCTGTTGCTGCCTTAGCACCTTTGACCTGGCTGTTCCTGGCCAGAGTCATCGCCTCTCCCACCCCTCCCTAACCCTCCCTCCTCACTGTCCTCAAATCTTGTCCTAAATGTCACTTCTTTGCCGAGGTCTTCTGATTCCCCAGCCACTGTCACAGTGCCCCACTTTCACTCCTTGTCAGAGTGTGCAGGGATTGCCTGACCTATTTCCTTTGTGCTTGTTTGTCCAAGTGCCCCAGGATGTCTGTTCCCGGGAATGGGAAACAGTGGCATACTTGGGGATAAAGATGGTTGACAGGGTCCACAAGATGGACTTAGCCAGTAAATGTACTTGCTGGGCAAGCTGACAATCTAAGTATGATACCTGGATGTCACAGGGGAAGGAAAGAACCAACTGCCCAAAGTTGTTCTCTGACCTCTGCTGTTGTGGCACACACACTGGCACACTGGCACTCATACATTACACACACACACACACACACACACACACACACACACGCACACGCACGCATGCACACACGCACGCACACACACACACAGAGTAATAATAAAGAAAAATTTAAAATTAAAGATATTAATACACTGCAGCAGTGACTTTCACAGAACCTAACCAAACAGAAAGCACTGAGTCCTAGCCCTGTTCATCTTCATGACAGAGGTTACATCCTCAAGAGACCAAGGATTTGGTGCATCTCCGAAGCACCCTTAGGTCCTTGTGTCTGTTTCTATTCCCACAATAATCAATCTCTATGAAACTAAATGAGAAAAGAGCTAGGGGTCAAAACCTTGTGGTCCCCTACAGAGAAATAGAGTTGTCACCACTTTATTCTTTTCTTTATTGACTTGACTTAGATTTGAACATAAGGAGAGAAGACAATAGCATATGCCAGACCCTGCTCTCACTGGAATGGTCCATGAAGATGGAGAGTTGATGAAGAGAAGATGGAAGATAGAGGGAGGATGGAGAATGAATGGGGAGGATGGAAGAGGGATGGAGGATGGATGCAGGAAGAGTGGAAAGTAGATGGAGGGAAGATGGTGGGAAGATGGAGATTTAGGTGGGATGGAGGGTGAGAACAGAGTGTGGGGGTGGGGATACAGGATGGGTGAAAGTCTGTGAAGGGAGGATGGTTAAATGGAGGATGGAGGACGGTGGAAAGGGGGAGGATGATGGGGAACAGGGTGAGTGAAGGGAAGATGATGGGATTGGAGGGTGGGAGATGGATAGAGGAAAAATGATGGCTGTTCGGGGGCAGAGAATTATCCTAGTTAGTTTTAATTGTCATCTTGACGCAGCCTAGAGTCACCTGAGAGGGAAGCCTCAACTGAGGAGCTGTGTAGATCAGATTGGCTTGATTAATAATTGGTGCAGGACAGCCGAGCCCACTGTGGGAGATACCATCATAGACAGGTGGTCCAAGGCTGTGTAAGAAAGCCAGCTAATCATGAGTCAGTGAGCAAGCCAGCAAGCGGTGTTCCCCCAAGGTTCCCGCCCTGATTTCCCTCAGTGATAGGCTGCCACCTATAAGCTGAAATAACCCCTTTCCCCTCCTTGAATTACTTTTGATAGGAGTGTTTTATCACAGCAACAGGATGAAATTAGAACAGGTGGATGGTGGGGTGGGAGGTGGAGAGTGGATGTAGAGACGATGGTAGGAGGGAGGGTGGAGGGCCGATGGACTGCTGAGGTATCTTTATGCTCCACAGTTAACATGATTAAAATCATGAAGCCAGGCCAAGGCCTCTCATGGTCGCCCTCTGGGCTACTAATGTATGACTGATGAGTAAGAGAACTGCTTGCAGAAGCAACATGGCCAAGACCCTGAGGAAATAAATAATAACCTCACAAATTACAGACTGCCACTGATAGTAGACAAACTTGGACTTTAAATAAAGGAAAAAGAAGCCTCACATTCAGTTGGGATACAGTCGTCAGCATGTGATGCAGCTGATGTGCTCCACACTAAAATGGATGTGAAACCAAAGAAGGCAAGTCATTCTTTCCTGTCCTCAAGAGTCAAGGCCCAGAGACCCCTGAACGACCAAGATCCCTACTGTGAGCAGTGCTGGATGGACGTTCTGTACCTCAGAACAGTTTCTGAACGCCCACTGCCCTTTGGAACTCTCCTGTGCCCTTTGGAACAAGAGCCCTGGAGTCTTCCTAGAAGACACTCATGAGTGCCTTTCCTTGTGACAGTCTTAGAGCCTACCCAATGCCCCCTGGAAGAAAGAGCTTCTCAGAGTTGAGATCAGACATGCTGGTAAGTTCATGGCATGCTGTGAATGAACACAGTGGGAGTCCCTATGAAATGTGTGGGTGCATCAGGTGACTTTCAGAACAAGGCGTGTCCACCAAACCTCCAAAGACAGCACACCATTAAGCTCCTTTGCTAGAGAGCTGGTTGTGCAGGACTCTATGGTCTCAGACTCAGGAAATGCCATGCTAAGCCACTGAGGGGTGGGCAGCCACTGCCCAGGCCCTCTGACCCTCTTCCTTATCTCCCAACCCTTCTTAACCCCCTAGAGGCCTGGCACACTTGAAGCTGGGCCATAAAGTGCTCTTGACATGCTTCTAGGTGATGGAGGGTCTGTGACTCCCAGGCCTCTGCAGAGGTCCAAGCCAACATGACCCAGTGCTCTATCCCCCACACGTGACAGCCCAGGACTCTGATAAGCCTGTGTGTGCTGAGTAATCTCTGAAGAGGCAACTAATGACTGTGAATTCATGCATCAAGGAAGCCAGGCTCTGTGTGGAGATGCAGAGACCAGAGCACTAGGAGACATCCAGGCCCTACCCTTAGTACATCATGGGAGGAGAGCCTCAACAGAGAGAAGAACTTGGAATGCATTAAGGCCACACACACTGATACAGATTGAGAGATGGAGGGCCCCAAACAGAGTAGTCAGGGAAGGGTACCTAGAAGAGGGGAACACAGAGAAATAATAAACTGTTGTTTCCCCTGTTGCCAAACTCCATAATTCTCTTCATAACATCTAAGAACTAGAACCTAAGACACTTCTGGATAATTCTCATACCCAGTATAGGAGCGTATATCTCAAACAGCGCCATTCAGCTACCTCTACAGATAACGTACATCCTAACAAACAAGCTCTTTTCCTTTTCAGAATATTCTTTTTTCAAAAAAATTCCCTTGTAAAACTCAACCTCTTTTTAGCTTCTGCTCCTCAATGCTGATGAAAGCCATGTGGAGCTGTTCTGCCCTGTATCTAGAAAGATTTCTGATCCCTGATTTCATCCAGCCAGATCTCATCCTAAGCATCTCAGTAGCCAAGAGCCTTAGGTTCCCAGAGCTGTAGTTGGCTCTGCCTAGGCATGACCACCGTATTGGGAAGCAGGCTTTAGAGACATGGTCTGGATCATTTCCAGGCCTGGTTTACAACATACCACAGCAGGTTTCAGGACCCAGGACCCACAATCTCAGCTTCCCAGTGAAAGTGGGTATACAGTCCTCCCACTTATCCCAAGCTGCTGAGTGACTCTTACCTGTTGGAGGCAGAGAGCTCCTGTGAGGGCCAGGGCTGGCTGAAATCCCAGGAGAACTGCTGGGACGTTCCCAGGTGGTCTCTGTCAAAGGAAAAAACAAGATCAGCTTGAGAGTGCTGTGATGGAACCCAAGTGTCACAGAGCAGAGTGAGCCAGAGAGTCACCTTCCTTAGCAGAAGGATCAAAGGACACCTTCCTTCCTTACCTCAGTCCCACAAGAGTGTGCTTCTTGCCTATGTCCCTTACTCCCCAACCTCACCCCACTTAGCAGGGCATCCCTTAGCCAAGGCCCTTCTCTACATGGTGGACCAGAGGATGTAGCTTCCAGCTAGAATCTTCTACCCTGCCTCATTCCTCTCTACTCCTGCCCTGGGGCTCCCATCTCTAGTCTCAGAATCCTCAGCTGCACACTGGACATTTCTTCTCAAAGCCTATGGTAACCTCAAACCCCAGTGCCCAGAGCCAAGAACCTTGATCTATAGGAAGATGGTCCTTGGTCAAAGGGTGAGTCCCAGGCACCTCAGATTCTGCTGCTCTGTCCTTAGTTCGGTCGTTTGTTTTTGCTTTTAGAGTCACTATCTTATCATGTAGCCAGGGTGACTTGTGATTCTCTTACCTCAGCCTCTGAAGTGCAGAGGACAGTCGTGTGGCCCCCATGCACAGCCTGTTCTAAGTCTTGGCTGAACTACAGTTTTGAGTGGTCTTCCTGGTTACCTCTCTTGAGACTCATCTACACAGGCTGACCAGAAATTAACCAACATTCCAGCTCTGTTCCTGTCTCCCAGAGCTTAGGGCTAAGAGCAGACTTGCCACAACATTATTTGATGGTGAAAATAATAATGTTCTTTAGTCAGGTGTGGTGTCCCACATCTGTAATCCCTACACCACGGAAGCTGAAGCAAGAGAACCAAGAGTTTAAAGCCAGGGTTTAGCAGGATGGCTTAGCAGGAAAAGGTGCTTGCTCGCAAACCTGACTTTGATCCCTGGAACCCACAAGGCAGATGAAAAGAGCTCATGCATGGAAGCACGCAAGCATGCAAGCAAGCACATAGGCACACAAGCATGTAAGCACACATGCACGCAAGCAGGCAAGCAGGCAAGGACGCATGCAGTCATGCACACATACATGCACACCCATACACGATGTAATAAAACAAGTTTTTAAAGTTTGGGCCACAGACTGAATTCAAGCCCATTGCAAACAATTTAGTGAGACTCTGTCTGATACAAACAAATAAAACCCTCTCTCACTATACACACTTTGAGAATGTCACGAAGAAACAAGCATTACCCATAATCCCACCCTCAGAGATTGATATTCCCTACAGTTTGGTATCTATGTGTCCGTTTCTTTTTGTTATTTGAGGGAATCTTTTGGTAGGTTTTTTTTTTGAGGGTCTTGCCTAGCCTCAGGCTTGTAGTGAGCCTTCTGTCTCAGTCTCCAGAGTGCCAGGATTACAGGTGTGAGCCACTGCAGGCTCATGGCTGCTGACTGCATTTGTCTTGGAGAGGAGCGTGACTTCCCTGGACTCTCTCTGTCTCTTCATGTGACTCTCTTTTCAGATCATTCTGGGATTGCTGGAAAGCATTCAGCTCCATGACAGCAGCAAGTGAAGGGGTTGGCACCCCAACTCTGCCTCTGGTGACCAGTACAGTCTGAACCATTTCCTCAGGCACTCACAAACTCAGTTTCCCCTTCTTCAAAGCAAACTGTACAAGAGTAACAGTAACAGTACCAGCACTCAAAGGAGGTACTGCCATACTGTCACACCTCAGTCACAAGGTTATTTTTTTTAAACAAAATATGGATGGATATAATATAAAAACTTCCAATAAAAACTATCACTGAAAAGTTAATTGTTTCAGAAGACGAAAACATAAATAACTCCCTTTTGGTTCCTTCCCCTGACTGGGAATCTATCTTGGATTCCTTTCTCTGCTTCTGCCTCAACTTCTGTGTTTTAGGAAGCATGAATCGAGGACTCTGGGGAGTTGATTAAAAAGGGTAACATGATCCCTTCCTGCTTAAAGGGAGAGGATGCACAGGAGTGGAGAAGGCCTGCTCAAGGAGACATCCTTGAGCAAACAGAGGTGAGGTAGCAGGAGGACTCATGCTTAGTGTGGGAGGTTCTGGGTTGCATCCTCAGCACCACAAACAAGGGGGAGCTTCCTTAGGAAGTAGACATACTTCTAACCTAACTCTTCAGTAAGGAAGTCTCTCCTCCCACCTGCCCGGGGTCAGCTTGCTTAGAGGTCGAACTGCAGCATCAACAGGGGTCAGCCCTGGCTTTCCTCTTTAGCCCTGGCCTCCCTGCCTCCCCAACTGAAGATCCAAAAGCAGAAACTATCTGCTCCACTTTCCATTATCAAACTAGTTGAGGGCCTGAGATGCCCCTCCCGTCCGTGGGTCACTGGTCCTTGTAACCTTGCTTCTCCCACACAATCTGACCTTCCTGCCTCTTGGCTCTGCCATCTGTGCCCCAGTCCCAGAGCTAGCAGACTGCTGGCCCCAGAACCTGGCTCTTGTCTTACTTTGCTCTTTCCCTATCAGATACAAACATGACAGATGACAATCCCACCCTCCCAGGAGGCTGCAACAGTGTCCTGTCCTCGTCTGTCTGTCTAGACAGCATTCTTGGCAGGTCCAGTTAGCCTGGTGATATCTGAACATGCCTTGACTGTTCCCTGCCGGTTCTCATACTTGGAAATCACCATCTTATGTAAAGTGCCTCCTCTTCCATGCAGGCTTCCAAGATTACTTTCTTTCTCTAGGCCAGATATTGTCTACTCTCCAAAAAAGCCACCAGAGTGGGTGTGGCAACTTAGTGCTTCCTCCCTGCAGCTCCTAACCAATGAATTCCTCTCAGGATGCTGGCTCACCCAAAGTGATGCCTGAGGTGGGCAGGAGATGGAGGGGCACATGCAAATGTTGGTCAGTGCGGTGGACTCAAAAGTCTGAGTAAAAATTTTGAGGTGTCCCCTCCCCCAGCCCAGGGCTCTAGGTAAGGCTCCAGAAGGCTTTCAGTATCACAGTATCGATTGCTTGCTATCTTCCCCAGGGTTCCTTCCCACCACCCTCTCTGCTGACCCTTCTGCACAGGTATCTGCCGCAAATTTGTCTGAGAACTTGAGCTAGGGCCCAGAACACATATTCCAGCCCTTGGATGGTCACAGGTTTTCACCTTGACATCTGTGCTTTGTCCTTTAGCACAGTAGCCTTGGCTGGTTCACTCCTCACGAATGGCTCCTTGTCAGCCAATAGGGCTGGACATTGTGACAGTACACGGGCAACCCCCACCTAGTGTGCTCCTTAGCTACCTAGGGATAAACAGACCTCCCATTCCACCAAGATCAGGGAAGGTCCCCAGAGAACCGTGTCCCATTTGTTTGTGCTGCTGACTCCGTTCCTTTGGTGGCTGAGGCTACTGACCTTATTTTAGAAGGAGGAGCACCTCACACACTCGTATCTCCAGCTGATGTACAGATTCTGCTATTTCATCTTCTGGCCACCACAGGATCCTACTTCCTGCCCCCATCCATCCATCTTTCCTGGTACCTGCTAACCACAGCTGCTAACAAGCGGGGAGAAATAAAGGCGCAGCCTGAGGAGCTATGCTCAGCCCCACTTCCAAGCAGGTAGAGCCTGAACAGCTGTGGGCCCTGCTGGCTCCCTTCAAGGAAGGCTGTGAGGACAGGAGTTGCAAAACCATGAGGGTCACATATCAAATTCCCTGAATGACAGATATTTACATTCTGATTCATAACAGTGGCAAAATCATAGTTATGAAGTTGCAATGAAATAATTTTTCAGATGGAGGTCACTATAACATGAAGAATTGAACTAAGATGCTGGAGCATTTGTGAGATTGAGAACCACTGGCCTAGGGTACCTTGTAGCTCAGGAGGCTATTGCAAGTGTCTTGAAATGTACAGAGAGAAGCTGGCCTGCAGGTAGGCACTTGCTCTCCAAGGAGTTCCTGATCAAGTCCTCCGTCCTTCTGGTAATTCTCTGTCCCCTGTAAATGCTTCATCCTTCTACTTCAGCTGGGATTCTGTAGAAGCAGAGGCTCTGACTGAAGCCACAGCCCACCCTGTCTCCTGGCCTTGGCTAGATCTGACCTATGTAAGACCTGAGGACAACTGCAAGCCTGGAGCAGTAAAGGAACAGAGCCAGAGCATCCGTAGAGGCCTGGGAATCTGGAGAGAACACTGGGGCTCTGGTAGAAGAAGGATCACAACAACGGCAGGACCATGGCAGGTGACACCACCCAGAGAGAGGAAGCCATTTCCAGGTCTGCAAAGAAGACCCTATGATCTGCTTACAGTGACCAGGCTCCCTGACCTAGTCTAAGCAAGACTGAAGAGATGGTTGAGAGACCCAAGAGCCCAGATCCAGGCTCTTTCGAATTCTCTGGGCTTTCACTGATAGGACCTTGAGTTGCTCCAAGATGACTGTCACCAGGAGGGCCAGGGGACACTGTATAAGTTGCAGTGAGGTCAGAATGGAAGGAATGAGCCATTCCCCAGGGACCCTTTTCCCATCCAACACTGACAGAGAGCAGCTCCCACAGAGCACACTCTTTTAATGGCAACCACTGCCTTTGGACCTTGTCCACTGAAACCAGGGCAACCAGACATATGTAGACAACTGGCCATGGGCGAAGCCAGCCCGGGGAGTGAGTTTACTCCTGACTTGTGCCAACAGCCACGAATGCTGTTCCCTCACAGTGGCTTACAGGGCCTTGCCCTCAGAGAACAAAATTTAGAAGAGAGCGCAATTGAAAAGCTGAATGCTATGCTAAATTCAGCTCTCAAAATACAATACAATACAATACAATACAATACAATACAATACTTCATTATATACAATAATCCATTTTAAATTTAATACAATAATGCTTAAACATTTAATGTTTAATACATTAATACAATAACGATTAAACAATTAAGACAGTGAGTGAGGTGGAAAGCTATTAATTTGACATAGTGGACTCTAGGCTTTTGGACCCCCTTGCTAAGATTAAGCTTGCTTGCATTGGAGCACACGCCTCCACCGGGGAAGCTACAGGTACTTCTGGACCTCTCAACTGGTCCTGAGTATTTGCTATGGGTCCATCAGCAAGCCTTTGTGTCTTTAAGTAGTCTTCACCCTTTCTTCCAATGGCTTAGCTCATCATTAGGCCCTGTGGTGGCTTTGTTCTTCCCTCAAAGGCCTTAGGCTAATAGACAGCAGGGGCAAGCTTCAAAGTCCTCTTCTGCCTGTCTCTATTCCTTTTTCTTTCTTTAGTAGATCCCCATGCCCCTGGGACAAGATCCCATGTAGCCTGGGTTGGCTACATAGCCAAGGATGCCACTGAATTTCTGATCATCCTGCCTCTACCTCCTGAATGCTGAGATTTATTGATATGTTCTACCACGATCAATTTATGTAGTTCTGGGTCCCAACCCAGGGCTGGCCATGTGCTAGGTGAACACTGTACCAACTGAGCTTCCTCCCAACCCCCTTCAGTGCGTCTTGCATTCTCTCTGCCCCTTATTTAGTGGTGGTCCCAGCAGCATGTGACCAGGCTTGGGCATATGGCAGCCCTAAGATCTCCTTTTCTAGCCCCTGGCCCTCCCTAGTCAGGAGTAGCTTCCCCCAAGTTGCCCAGCTCCTTGGTATTCCCCAGCACCAGGACTGTAAGTCATCCCAGGAGAGCTGCAGGAGCCCCAGTGCTCTGACCTAGGACATCTGTTCACTGAGTGTCACATGTTGGATTTGCAGTCACTGCTTCCCTCCCTGCAATGTGTGTTTGCAGCCCCAGGGTGCAAGCCCAGCTCACTTTCCCTCAGAAACCAGCAGTAATTCCTATCTCTTTCCCTGCATCTAGGTATTCTGGACCAGTAGCTATTCAATATCTTCCAATTAGGAGTCTCTGGCTTCATAACATCCAATGGCCTGTTAAAATGGAGTGAGCCTTAAGCTCTAACCCCAGCCTCTAAGCATGAGAGAACTTCCTCTTTTTGGACAGCTGCGTGTGCCTAGAGACATCTAATAAGTGTGGTATCAAAGGCCATCATCTCCCAACTGATACACACACACATATATCATATATTATATAATATGCATTATATATTTTAATTATATAATACACATTACATATCATATTATATATTAATAATTATGTAATATGTAATATATATAATGTCACATATTATATACCACATATTACATTATACATTACATATTATGTGTTATATTATATGTCATATATCATATCTCATATATTATACATGGTGTGTGTAAATTTGCATTAGTGAAAGTTATTCCTACGGGGCTGTTGGGAGGAAGTTGTGCCAAGAGATACATTATATTAGGCTTAGTGTTGGTTCATCATAAAGATAATAAAGCAAGGAGACCAGGGAAGCGCGTAAAGTATTCACTTGTAAACATAAAAACTGGAGTTCAGATCCCTAGGGCCCTGTAAGATGCCAGGTAAGCATGGCATCCTGCCTGCAATTTCAGTGGAGATGGGATCCACACTGGAAGATGACTGGTAAAACCAGTCACATCAGCCAGCTCTGGGTTTGATCGAAGGACCCTGCTTCAGTGAATAAGGTAGAAGAGAAATGATTCCCAACCTCGATGCTGGGCTTCCACATCATGCACATATACACGAGTATTCTTCCACACACATGTGCCCAAATGTATGGAAACATGCATATACACATATGGACACACATACACATCTGAAGAAAGAAAAAGCAAAAGGAAACAGTGGGGGAGGATAGATAATATTATTAGAAAGACACTGTTATGTTAACAGGTGCCTGTGATGGCTAATCCTTATTGTCAACGTGACTGGGCTAATACATGCCTACAGGATCTGTGAAGCACACGTCTGAACATGCTTGTGAGGTTGTTCTCAGTGAGGATTAGATCACGAGGCCTCTGACTTAGTGAATGGCTTAATTCATTGATGAGTTCATGATATTCTTGGGAGGCAGTAGCAGTCAAGATGTGTGTGTGTGTGTGTGTGTGTGTGTGTGTGTGTGTGTGCACATGCCTGTGTGTGTGCATATGCATGTGTGTGTGTGATTCTTGGATGAATTAGGTCACTGGTATGCGTGTGTCCTTGGTGGCTGTACCTTATCCTGCCCGCTCCCTGTGTTTCCTTCATCTGCTTCCTGTTGTTGGCCATGCTATAGGCTGCCCTGCCATAAGAGACAAACACTTCTGACACCATGAGTCAAAACAAATCTTTCCTCCACTATGTTAGTACAAAAATCAAGAAAAACCTCCTGAGAAAGGGATGTTTAAAGAAAGATGTGGAAGAGGTTTATTAGGTATTTATTGCATGCCTCAGAAGGTCAGAACTTAGAAGTGGGTTTAGCATGGTGACTCTAGTGCAGGAACTCCCAGGAATTGGTAGGTGAAGCCATAGCATCAGAAACCAAAAAAATCAATAACTAAAATCCAAAAACCAAAACATTGCTACTGAGATATGTATAATAAAATGGCAGATAACTCACCCCAGAGCAAGCAAGCCAAGAGAGAGCAAGGCAGAAGTCACATGTCTGCTATAGCCTAATCCCACAACTCACACCCCATCATGGCTGCCTGGTCCCATTGACCACTTCTGATAGAGTCTAGGAAAGGCAGGAACATGAGTAACAGGAGGTGGGTGCACTGGGAGCCATCTTGGAAGCCACTTACCATGATTGGGAAGAAACCAGCCTTGCACTTATCTGAGGGAAGCAAGAAGCAAGAAGCAAGAAGCAGGTCCTGAGACAAAAAACAAGAAACAAAAACAAAACAAAACAAAACAAAAAAACCAAAAAAAAAAAAAAAAAAAACATGCCTGCCATCTCCTAAGAGCGGCAAGAAGGATGGAATGGTTGAAGAGAACATGATGGGCAGGGGAGGGGGTGGGGAGGGTAAGGTCAGATGCAATAGGGATGGGTTAGCTCAGTATGGGAAATCATTCCTGAAGTATGGTCCATGGGGGCCTGGAACATCAGCATCATCAGAAATATGTTAGGAATGCAGTTCCTAGGCCCTGTTCTAGATCTGCTGAGCTTGAATTGGGTGTCAGGTACCTGCATCATACACCTTCTGGGGGATTCCATTGTCTGTCCCGGATCTTACTAATCATTGCAAGGATGCTGGCTTTTATTCTGAATGGCGTGCTTTGAGCAACGAAGCAACATAATCTGACAACCACCTCTGAGATAGTCTCTTGGACTGGGTCACCACATGCCCTCTGCTGTCTCTCTCTATTCAGCCTGCCACTCCTAGAGAGATTGAGACAATTCTGGGCTCCTCCCTGGCAACCTCTGAAGGAATACTGGAAATAGGGTATCAACAGCAAGAATGCAGTAGAGACCACCCTTGGACCTTGGCAGATAGCCATGGTGGTACCAGCTTTGACATCAATGTGAGGGTACCACTGTCTCTCTCAGCCAAAGTCAGGGGAATCAGAATATCTAAGAGAGGGTGTCCCCATGACCTTAGCTGCAGAACTGGCCTCCTCCAGGAATGGTTCTCGTGAGGGCGTATAAATCATTCCTGAATTATCCAATGGCAACTCAATAAAGAAACCATTCTTGGGTTGCTTCACTCTGATTGTTCTTGTGCCGGCTCACAGCAAAGCAGATGTGAGGTCTGCTAGCAGGAACAGACCCTCAGCAAATAGAACAACACAAATGCTTCTCTTTATTATCATCCCACTGGCCCCTTCCTGGAAAGAACTGCAGGGCCAGCCCTGCTAAATGGTGAGCCATGACCCAGGGATGTTTGAGAGAAGTGTGTATGTTTCCATCTGTTGGGAACTTGGTACCTCCAAATTAATCCAAGAGGGTGCACAAAGCTCTGTGGTTTCTGACCTACAATGAGCTTCAGGGTACCCTGCTCCCTCCCAGATACCAAACCTCTGTCTCGCCGTACCCCATCTCTGTTTTCATCTCTTCATAAAACACAGCTCCCAGAGAAAGAGGTGAGAAAGCATTCTTCTTACCACGCCAGGAATAAAGATGAGCTATGACATTTCCTTCAGCATGACTGAGCTGGTAGGGTATCCTTTAGTGAGCCCGAAATGTTTTGGTGATCCCCACTTCCCTCTGCCCTGCAGTTCACAAGGTCTTTGTAACAACTCCGAGAGTCTCCGGGGAGGGAGAGCTGCTCTTACAGAAGATAGAGGTTGAAAGCAACAGTTAGGTTACTCAGAGACTCCTTTCTGGCTCCACACATCCAGCTCTGAACTGTCTGAGGCTGCACAATGGTTGGAGATGGGTACCACCTACAGACCTACCCAAACCCTGAGGGACCCTGAGAGCGTGTAATGGGAGCTTGGCTCCCCTCTTGGGTGGAGGGTAGTGACGGTTAACCTCAGTGTGGGAAAAGCATGTCTTGCCACTATGCCGACAGGTGTGTGTAGCCAACTGGCAGTTCACAGCTATTAGGCACTGAGTTGCCCTTGGCAAAACTGGAGGCAGATGCCAAGAAGGAAATCTTATCCAATTCCAAGCCTGATGTTCCCAATCCAGAGCCTACGTGCTGTACCCAGTGCTTTTGGCTCATTTCTTGAGACCAGTTTTGCATTAGAATCTCCAGGGCCATTTGTCTGAAATGCTGATTCCTAGGCTCTGAGCCTGAGGATTAGGTTTAGTCAGTGGAAATAGAACCCAGAAATGATTGTTTTTATTTGGCAAGCTCAGTGATGAGTCAGGTATGGGGAAAACCCAGGAAGCCCATTGTAAAATCATCATGGAATCCCATCATTGGCAGGACTGCACAAGCCCCACGGGACATGTCAGACTTAGAATCAGGTACGGTACACACTAGCAATACATGGTAATTTAGGGAACTCCCAAATGCTCACTATATCCATTCCAATCTTCTAAAACTACCAAGGTCATAGTATCTGTCCCCAGAGAGCCCCTGTCTTCGTGAAGCTTGGCTATCTGTCCTAGGGCCCAAGAACACTTTACCAATCTGGAGCAGAGTACTGAGAACTCATAGCAAGCCTGAGTCTTCAGTCTGTCCTACAACAGTTGGGCATGAGGAATGAGAAGGTGAGGACTGCAAGGTGAAGAATGTCCCAGTGAGCAGGGTAAAGAACACAGAGGGTCAGGACTACAGAGGCAGGGGGATACTCTTATTTTAACTGGGTAGAGTCTCTGTGACCTGCTGGTTCAGCCAGTGGGCTGCTTGACCACTGTTGTCCAGTTTTTCTGAACACTGGATAAGCACATGAGAAACTGTCGGAGCAGCTGGGTGAATGACTTTCCTCCTACCTTGACTATACACCTGCTTTCCCATCCCTCCTTCCACGGATGCAGTCTGAGAGCCGAGACTCTCAATTAATTCAGCCTGTGTCCTACAGAGTGGAGCAGGTCATCAGGAAGTGTTTGATGAATGAACAAAGACTCAGTTCAACACAATCATTACAACTCAGTTCAGAAACATGGCTAGTAGCTGATTCAAAAATGATAGGCCTTCTTGTATGTATAGGTAGAAAGATACGGAGAAAGAACAAGACAGAGCCAGAGAACACACAGAGTAAGCCATTTTCTTCTCAGTATGTGAACTACAAAAAGTTACAGCCCTACTTCAAAAGCGCCAGGGGCTGGGATGTAGCTCAGTGGTACAGTGCTTGCCTTCCATCGACTCAGTGGTCAGCATGTCAAGAGAATAAATAAATAAATAAATAAATAAATAAATAAATAAATAAATAAATAAGGAAAGGGCATATATAGATAGTTTACAGAAAAATATAGTCAATTATATTGATCAGTAATAAGAAAACCTATTAATCTCCTTTGAAATCAGAGAAACATAAACTAGGCTAACATACATCATATTTTTATTCATGGGATTAATCTGGTCCTTCTAGGGTGACCACTCTTAATGAAGATCTGGAGAAGCAGGGCAGAGACGGGGCTGACTCTCCTGGACAGACTACAGGTGACTGCCAAACTTCCTTTTAACTGGACAACAAGTTCTAGGTGTGCCATCAAATAATTGAGATTTTTTTCTTTAGTATTTGTTTCTAGAGTAGAAAAGTCCCAGAGAAGAGGCCCAAGCATCCACCTACTGGGGAGTAATTATACATGAACAGAATGGTATTCCCCCTGGGAGAGCATGGAAGGCTTGTGTGGAAAGTTTTCACAAAAGTCATCACCTTCATGAGAAGGAAAAGAAATTTCTGTACATGCTTTATGTACAGAAATTGCTGACAGAACACCCTTAAAGCATATCCTGAAAATGGGACCTAAGTAAAACACTTATTTTCACAGTTCACCCCACTACAACCAACAGCACCCTGCTTTTGTGTATGCTTTTACTCACTATGGTTTCCTTTACCTAAGGCCACCCATGGCCCAAACATGTTAAATAGAAAACTCCAGGAATAAACCATAGGTTTAAAACTGCACATCGTGTTAAGGAGCACAGTGCAAGCTCACACAATACCATTTAGCTCACTCAGGGCTGACTGGTTACTTTCTCCAGAGGATCCACACTGTATGTACAACCCATGCACTAATGATCAAGGGTCATAAGATCATGGTGCACCTGTCTAAGAAACTCTCATTTTGTTCCGCAGCTTCCTTGAAGTTCCTGGGAAGTGATTCTAGAATTTCCAGGATGCTCGGGAGAAGCTGTGAAGAGCTTTCTAGAAGTGCACAGGTGAAATATTTGGGTGGGGTGGAAATCTTCACTGGATTGGCACAGAAATAAAGACAACTGGGAATGGAAAGGACAACAGACCCATGCAGACAGAACCAGCTCACCACAGAGTCCACAGGTGCTTTCCAGGGCAGTGGCAAGAGCTAGCTGGCAAATGCTGTCTCAACAACAGGCAAAATAGAAAGCTATTTATCATACATCTTTTGAAATTAATTTCTATGTGGATTAAAATTTGTAAGTGTAGGGGAAATAATCCGGAAGAGATGGAAAGCATTTCAGAACCCAAAAGACCCAGAAGGAGTAACCCTGTATTTTGTAAAGGTAAATACCTTTTACAGTATAGCATCAAAGAAGGGAAATCATAAAAGCTGACTAATCCATATGTAAAAAGTAAGTTAAAATATGTAATCAGGGCAGCAGAGAGGGCTCAGTGGTTAAGATGTTTGCCATACAAGCAAGAAGACCAGAGTTTGGACCGCCAGAACTTACATAAATGCCAGGTGGGCATGGCAGCTTGCCTGTAGTCCCAGATCAGAAGCTGGAGTCAGGGGATCCCTAGAGCAAGTTCTGGGTTTGGCTGGGAGACCTTGCCTTAAAGTACAAGGTTAAAGAACGGCCAATAAATAGTCCTGACCTCAACCTAGGGCCTCTGTACGCACATGCACCCACATTCATGCTCATCTTTACACATGTGTGTTCAAACACATGCATATACACATGCCCATTGTACATATATAAGTATGAAATAGAAGAAGAAGAAAAAAATCACCATCAGAATTATACATCATCATGAAAGTTAAAACCATTTTCTATATACGATGGAGACCTTTCTCTAAGAACTCCCATGATGCCTCATGCCTGCAGGCCCAGATCTTGGAAGATGATTCAGGTTGGGGTCTTGAGTATAAACCCAAAGTGGGCTACACAGCCAGACCCTGTCTTAAATAAATAAATAATAAATAAATAATCTAAGCAAACTCTCATCGATCATCAGTGTTGCTACTACCAGGATCAGCTAAGGGTCCCACAAAGTGGAATCTGGAATAATCACCTTCTACTGCTGGTCCTTTCTAAACGACTCCTGAAGAATGGGAGGCAAACTCAGAGAGAAATGGAGGGCATGAACCTCTCCAAGGTCTCAGGCATGGGGACTGATTTTTCCAGTCCTCTCTGCATCTCAAAGCCTCTAACTGCCATTCTTAGAAGCCTCCATGAGTAGCTCTCTAGTCCTTTAATAAGACCAAACCAGCCCAAGGGCAGACACAAGCCACACCACACTGTGCATAGTCAACCCATCCAGAGGTATCCGATTGGATCTGGGATATTCTCCCATTACCCTGTCTCAGGGAGGATGTCCGTGACTTCTCCACTCAAAATCATACGGCTCAACTGCTCCCAAACCCCTCCTCTCCTACAGAGGCATTGTCTCCTTACACAATACCTTACTGAGTTGTTTGTTTTCTGAGAAACACAGCATTTATCAACATTAGCCGCTGCCTTGCTGATCCTCGTGTAGAAGACTTTCCAGTAAAAGGTGTGACGTTATGTTTATAAATAATGCTCAAAACTGCTGAGAGTGTTGCTCTTCACAGGAAAGAGGAGATTGTCAGAAAGAACTAAAATTAGTTTGAGAACCAGAAATAATTAACAGTCTCTCCTAGGCGCAGCTGAACAGGTGCTTGCAAACACACTGGGTTCTGAATAAGGCTGTCCAGCAGACATGCTGTGGTCCCTGAGCTCCTCTGAGAGCACAGGACCTTCCTAATGCTCACCAGTGCTTCAGAAGGCACAGAAATTCCCAGCCAAAAACCTATTCTCACACTCTTTTCTAATATCAAGAAAAGGTACTGGGGACAGAGAGGACCCAGCATGCTGATGGAATGGGAGACTCTAGAGTCGAATTCAGAAAGAGTCCTCGGGGAAACAGCCCAAACAGATTCAAAACCCTCTCTATAAAGAGGTCAGAAAAGTCTGTCCACCCAGCCAAATGCTGTACAGGGAGAGCTTAGAACAAGAGCCTCAGGCAGAGCTTCTCAAAGCTCAGAGCACCCCAGGATCACCAGGAACTTCTTCCAAGAGGCTGTACATCAGGCTTGATCCCCCAGCTTGTGGTTCTCACCTCAGCTTGTGGTTCTCAGCTCTGTCCTTTGAAGCCTGAGGACCTGAATGGTAAATTCCCAGGCACTTCTGTGCCAGAGCCAGGGACGAACACTGTCCTACTAAGCTGCAGCTGCTGCAGCTGCTGCCTGCAGCCAGGTGTTACACACGGTTGGTTCACTCAAAAGTAACAAGGCAGAATGAAAACATTCCAGGAAGTGCTCCTAACTGGATGGCTCCACTGTTTACCCAACTCCCACCTTTTCTCATGGGCAGCACAGTTAACAAATATAGAAACTTCTTTTCCCTTCCGGGATCTTGTCTAGAGCCACTGCAGATGGCCCTGTGTTCGCCATATTGCCAAAGCCTTCCCTACTACGTGGCTACCACCAAAACGAAACCAGGCTGTCCTGAAGCCCTGAAAGTAGCATTGTCTTGCCTTTCCACCATGAAGGCTGAGGGCCAGCAAAAATGGCTCAGCAGGTAAGTCAGCTGGTTGCTATACTGACCTAAGTTTGACCCCCAGGGTAGAGAGAACTGACTATTGTAAGTTGCCCTCTAACCTCCATATGTGTACTGTGGTGTGCTTGCTCACGTACACACACACACACACACACACACACACACACACACGTTGGAGGGGCCCTGGGCTGTTCCATGTAAGCTGTGAATGGGTGTTAGAGCAGACATACGAGGAGCCGAGCACCAGTGTGAAAGTGTTGGAGTTAGAAGGCTAAATAAGAAAGTGAAGCTTTTGTGATGGAAACTGAAAGGCTAAAAAAGTCATAGCCAAGCAACCCACCAATCAACAGCAAGCAGAGGACTGACCAAGCTGGCCAGAGAGACCCAGGTAGAGAAGTATGAACCCAACAGGGAAAATTCTCTGAGGGTATAAAAGAGAAGCCAGTCAGGTCCACAAACAGGCAGATCAAAGCAGCCTGAGGTTTGCAAGGCCATCACCAGAACCTCCCCAAGGAACCCCAAACCGTTTACTAAAGAGTTAAAGTTGAGCCAGTTTCACAAGGGGCAGCCTCCACTCCCAGGACACTGAGCTTACAGTCCGTCCAGCATTCCTCATGGTTACAGGAGTTCCTTCTTCTGGGGGCAGTGATCTCTGAGCATGCAGACAGGCAGATGGCAAAAGGACAGGAGCTTCAGTCAACAACCACCATGCAAGACTTTGATCATTATCTAGCCAAGGAGGATGAGGCCCATGAGGGTCTCAGTGACCCTCTCTGCATGGCCCAGCCCACAGCTCACAGGGAGTAGGCACACAGTAAACATGGGTTCCTTGCATGACTAACTTCTCACCCGGTTTTCTGCCTCCCACACCTCTTGGAAGAGCATTCTACTTTGGAATCCAACTCAGATTGAAAGAACAAAAAGCAGTTACCCCACTCCTAGATCTGCTTCCAACAATAAGGATCCCATGGAGGGGGAATTGTGCCAGCTTTATATACAGAGGCACACTCATCCGCAGTTGTGTGTGATAAACACTTTAAGCTTGACATTCTTGGTTTCACAGGATTTTTTTTTTTTAAGCCTGAAGGGACCTTCCAAAGTGTACTCAGGCAGGAAAGGAGATCACAGTCAAGACACCAGAAAAATTCCCTTGAACAACTCATATGGACTTCAGGAAGCCTTCCTCATAGTCATTTGCACGGCGTTCGCCCACTCCACCCTGGCAAGAAGCTATCAGATGGCTAATTAGAGCTGGCCACAGAGACGGCATTGAGCAGACGCTTGTTGCTCGATAACCAAGTCATGCGGTCCTTGCCCACTCACATATCCGCAGAGAACCCGCAGATAATGGTGCTTCACTGATCCCACCCACGGCACCTCACCTTCAAAATGTCTACCTTGCTTCAAACAGCTTCTCTCTGCTGTCCTCTGTGGGCCTTCTTACAGCCATAGGCTCTCACCAGCCCTTTGGTCCCACAAGTCCCAGCTTGGCCATGCTCCATCCACACTAACATGCCGGATGTTTGAGGAAACAGTGGGTGAAAGGCAGGGCACAGATAAGTCAGAAGGTCCCTTTGCTACTAAGGTTTAATTTCTCTCACATTGCTTCTTCTTCTCTTTCTTGGTCCTCTTTCATCGCCTCCTATTTTCAAGTGCATTGGTAAATAGTATCCGAACTTTATATAAGTTGGTGTTTCTGACTCTCTTTTTACTCTCTCTCTCTCTCTCTCTCTCTCTCTCTCTCTCTCTCTTTCTTTCTCTCTCTCTCTCTGTCCCTCTCCCTCTCCCTCTCCCTCTCCTTCTCCCTGTCCCTCCTCCCCCTCCCCCTCTCTCTCTCTGTGTATGTATGTGTGTGAGCATGCACAGATACATACATGTGTTCAGGCACTTGCCTATTTACACATGCACACCACACATAGAGGTCAGAGGGAAGGAAGCTTATGGGAGTTGGTTCTCTCCTTCCATCACGTAGGTCCCAAGAATCAAACTCAAGTCAGCAGGCTTGGCAGCAAATGCTTTCCCTGTTAAGCCATCTTGCTGGCCCATGATCTTTAATACTTGATACAAACCCACGAGGCTCTGTCTGAACACCGGGCCCAAACTTGAGTATCCGCAGATTGGATGTGAAAAATAGACACATGAAGCCCAGCTGGGCAGAGAAATACCTTAGGAAATATGCTGAGCCCCATCTATCTCAGTTAGGGCAGAGCTACACCTTATGGGATTTTGAGAGAAGGGGTCCACATGTTTATGAATGTCCTTTTGAGCTTTCATAGTCAGAACTGGACATTTTCACACACTGTGTACATGGTGCTTCTCAGGCAGCATCAAGCTTAAAGACCATCCAGGATAGACATCTACTGTCTTCGTGGAATAATCCATCCGGATTTCAGAAGTTCTGACCCTGCCTGACTGTTACCTCCTCTGTCCCTTAGTTGACTGTGACTTGGTGGTGCCATTTCCTTAGGAACTTAATCATAGACCAGCACTTTCCCAAATTTTGACCCATAATAATGGTGTATACTTTCCAGAAACTATCTGGTGACTGAAATCATGCACAGTATCGAATGATTCAGTCTGGATTCTTAGCATTTCTTTCTCTTCAGTGTTGATCATCTCTCTGGCTTAGCAATGCTCTGACTTCTTCCAGTTCGCTGTAAAATGTATGATCCAGTGCCACAAACCATTTTCACTCTAGAACTTATTCTCCGATGAACCTGCATCTTGGCAAATCCTCCTCCCTCTGTCCCATCTCCCTCTACCTTCGAGACCTGAGACTATCATTACACTTTCTGCATCTATGAAACCAAATAGGTAGCTCCCATGCGAGTGAGAGCATGTTTATTCATTTTCTCCATCTAGCTTATTCCTGCATAATTCAGGGTGCTGTGGTGGTTTCATTCATGTTGCTATGGTCATGTTACATGTGCCCAGTACCCTCCATCTTCTCCATCTTCTTTATGACCAAATAGTATTCTATTGCAACTATGCGCCATATTCTTTTTATCTATTCATCCACCCATGGGCACTTGGTTGGATTCTGTGCTGTGGCTGTTGTGAAGAATGCCTCAATAAACACAGTGTGTCTGATACACCGACTCTTTTTTCCCTTGGCTGTATACCTTGTAGTGGGAATGTTAGATTAACACTTTAAAAGGCTCAACCCAAGCAAACATCCTTTTTTATGGGCACGGCCTCATCCTGAACATTCCTTGCCTCTAGTGAATGCATGCCAGTCATATTGATGACTGTGAAAGATCTTGCCTCACTGTATTGGTGAGCTCTGCTAGGTTCTCAGACTGCTCACTCCTGACCCTGATAGACCACTGATCTCTGGAGTGTGACCAATGGGAAGGGACAGTACCACTTGCAGGCATATACTTCCTAACGAAAACAGAGGCCCTGCTCAAAAACAAAAACAAAAACAAAACAAAACAAAACAAAACACCACCACCACCAGCACCACCACCACCACAAAGCTTCCAAAGAGAGAAAAATGAAAAAAAGAAGTCTTGACTGCTGTTTAAGCTACTATGGTATATGGTATATATTAATTTAAACACACACACACACACACACACACACACACACACACACACACAATCAGACTCCAAGTTCGTTGGAATTCATCTTGTCCACCTGCCAGGGTACTGGGCACAGGTAACAGTGAAAGCCAAATGTTCCTACCAGGAAATGCTGAGCTGCAAACAATAGCTGCGGACTTAAAGGCTTTGAGATGATAGAAACTGTTAGGACTTCTGCCTACACTGACAAGAATAAAGACTGGAAGCACACTTGAGTCAGCTACGCCAGCAACCTCAGGACCATAAACAGCAGGCAGGTGAAGGGCCTCTCCTGGCAAGTTCTTACTCATTTGAAATCTTGTCACCGTAAAACTGAGTTATTTGTCTTCAGGCAGCTCTTTGGGAGTTTCTGCTTTAACTTCAATGGTTTATAAATATCTGCCCTTTAACCTCAGAATGATGACAAACGCTGCATTTTTTTTTTAACTGTTTCTCGTGTCAGTTTTAACTTCACGCCTCAACTTTACATTCCATTCCTGTTACTGCTCCAGTTTGGCTCTGATAAACCCATACCCCCACTCCCACCCCATACTACCAAAGAGTCACGTGAGAAGGCCTGGAGTCCTCAACTTGGGGTGTTATTAGGAGGTGGTGGAACTTTCAATGGTTCAGTGGAGCCTGACATGGTAGGGTTTAAACCCAGCACTCAAGAGACAGGCAAGCAAGTAGACAGTTCGAGGATAGCCTGGTCTACATAAGTGAGGTCTAGGGCAGCCAGAGCTACACAATGAGATTTTGTCTCAAACCAATGTCTAGTAGAAGAACATCAGGAAGTAAGATCACAGGAGTATAGTGTTTCCTAGCAGGGGACACTAGGAATCCAACAAGTTTCTATCTTTCTTTTTGTTTCCTGCCCACCATGAGGTGAACGTGCCTCCTGGACATGCGCTCCCAACACAATGTGCTCTGGAGCCATGAGTCTAGATAAACCTTTCTTCTTTATCAGTTGATTATCTCAGGTACTTTATCACAGTGACAGAAAGCTAACTCAAAGATGTCCGTATCAATTCAGTGGTTACTAAGTCTCCTTGCAGTTAGAAAAAAAAATAGTAAATGGAGACTATTAGGAAGCACTTAAGAATCTGAAGTAAAATGTTCTACTTTTTCCTAACAGCAGATTGGGATTCGGCAGGTGTATGGCAGGCCCTCTCTCTGTTTGGTGTTTTGAGCAAATGGCACTCCCTGACACTTTTGACAAGTACCAAAAATTGGAAGTTATGCCTTAGGAATCTCCCAAAAGAGCCTCTAAGGGACTGCAGTCAAGAATGTCACAGAGCATCCAGCATTCTCACACATGTGTGCTTTTAAAGAACAATTCTTTATTGCAATGCAGTTCATACATTATAGAACTTAACCTGTAAGAGCTTATGATACAGTGTCTTCAGTCTGTTTCCAGAGTGTGCAGCCCTCACCATTACCTAATTATAGTACATTTCTATCACCTGAACCCCGTGCTCATTAGCAGCTGCTACTCACCCATCCTGCAGCCCCTGGCAACCGCTCATCTACTTTCCGCTTCTGTGGATTTGCTTATTTTAAGCATCTCATACAAACCGAATCCCTCAGAATGTAGCCCTCTGTGTTTGTCTTGACTTGGTGTGATGTTTTCAAGGGTCATCCTTGTTGAAGTGGGTGTCAACTCTGCTTCCTTCTGCTGTATAGCTGAGTTCAGTTGTGTGCTCACACCTCATTTTGTCTACCCTCTCCCTGATTGCTGGGTACCGGAGCACAGGCTGTACAGATGATGATACTGTGTGTGTGAGTGCCCAGGTTTCACTGTGGATGTGGGTTTTCAGTTTTCTTGGGCATAAAGCAAGAAGGGGAACATGAGGCTAGCATCCTCACATTTCTTTTTAGTGCAGTGGTGTCTGGACCATTCGCTGCTGACTGCTAGCTCTAACTAACAACCGATGGGGTGCAGCATTGCATTCTTCACTAAATAATTCAAAATAACTTGACTTCTGAGAATAGAGTGAAGAACACAGTCTTCCGCCTTTGTCTTTGGATGCTAGCATGTTGGCATATTGAATGGCTTTGAACTCACTTAGTCTTTATCATAAACAACAGATTTCTTGACCTTAAAATCTGGTGGAAAATGAGGGGTGTGCTGAGTACTTAAGTATTACCTAAACAATACATATTAAAATGGACGCTCAGGAGGAGAAAGCAAAAGCTACACCATGGAAGAATAAAAGCATGCTCTTGTGTTTAACAGCTTTCCACTGGGAATCCCTTAAAAAATAAAGGGAGTGGCAAGAAAGAAGGAAAGTATGGCAGGAGAGAGACTGGGAAGAGTAAAGGGAGGGAAACTGGTTGGAACGTTTTATATGAAGAAAGGATCTATTTTCAATTAAAAAATAGAGCCAAAATAAGGGCTCTCTGTGCCCATACACTCATACAAATAAGAGCACAATACACAATTTAATCAACCAAATATGCCAATCAAAAGCATTACTCTAGTATTACTTTGTGTAATACAGATGGACAGAAAAAAACCCCACAGACTGATGGCTTGGTGCAGATGCTTTTCTGGGCAACTTTTATTGAGGAAAAGCTGTCAGGACCATCCTATCTTGAGGGCTGAAAAAGTATCCAATTACTTTGAACCAAGTACAGCTCAAAGAATGGCTTGAACAATTACTAGTTTTGTGGAAATCCTACCTAGAAACTCATTAGTTCCTAGTGTAATAAAGTCAAATGGGAATCCATTCACTTAAAGGAAAATTAAAATAAGAAATCAAGAAAACTACTAACTATTTGGCAAATAAACACAAGAGCTCAGTCCCTGGCTTACATCCACTCCAAGTCTCACTCACAAGCATAATAAAACATTTAGGGACACCAATTCTTTGTCAAAAGAGGATATGGAACAAATTCTAGCTCTCCTGGGTTTTACTTGACACTTCATAGGACAAGCATGAATGTCATTTCCAGTGAACATTCTTATCTAAGAAAATATGGAGTCATTTACCCTTATACTAAGTTTAGTAACCACCACCCATAGTCACGACCACCCACGCTCCCACAGATGAGTGCTGAATCCTGTGTGTCCAGTCATAGCCTGACAACAATGGGCTGGTGACTTTCGGTAGAGTCTCTTCATACATGGAGGAACCCATTTCTGGATATGTTAAATTGTTAGACTCTGTTAGGCCACAGATCATCTTTTCTGCCAAAACCAGACAGTAAAGGGTTTTGACTTTGCTAGTTCTACTAAGAACACAGGGGCATGGCTGTGCTCATAAGATGTGAAGTGAATTTGGCTCGTGGGCCTTAGTTTAGTGCCTCCTGTGTTACATGATTTGGAAGATCCCCTTTGAGATGAGTGCTGAGTAAAGTCATCAGCCACTGAACCCGTTGTATAAATACCAAGGATGCACCTGCATGCCTCTCCATGTAAAGCTGTCTCTACATAGACACATTGATGTGAGAGCCCTGCTCATGCTCCTATCAAAGTGACTCCTATTCAACTAGGTCCTCATCTTGGAACTAGAAGTATTCATGTGGGAAGGATGGAGTTGGGCTTTTTGATAGGCTGTTTGGAGTCAAGTGGTCTAACTAAAAGGATGGAGAAATGGCTCTCCAAGCAGGGGTTGGGGTAGGGGTAAGTGAGGAGGTGGAGTCTGGCCAGTGGGGAGCAGGAGATTTCCAAAGTGCACAGGCTCCTCCACAACCCTTCTAAAGAAGTCAACAGACCTCCTCAGTGGCTGCTGCCCACCCTGCATGTCACTGGCAGACACTGAGCTGCATGGTGTGACATCTTCCCTGGCTTTGCCTTCACTATCTTAGTGCTTGGGGTTCATTATCTCCTAAGGTCTCAGCACTTAATCCTTTCCTCAGGCTCTGCTTCCTAGAAGAACAGGGCTAAGATATTACCTCAAATTATTCTCTTTCTTTAGGGATGACAGACAGATAAAATAAATGGAATGACTTGATTTAATGCATATGAAGATTAGTAAATATGCTGTAAAATAGTAACTCATACATTAACCAGAACACATACGTTAAACAGAGCTGATCCCGGCTTTCTGTTGTGCCAGGCCTCTTGAAACAGTTAGCTGATGCACCAGAGGCCCTGCTACTTATAGCTATGTACACACTGAACCTCGGTGCCCAATGTAGTGATGCTAAGAGGTGGGCACTTGAGGGATGATTAGGTCATGAGAGCTCCCACTCACTTGGTATCCATGTTATTACAAAAGAGCCCATGGAAACTTGCCCATCTTTTTTTCCATGTGCATGCAGCAAGAGAGCCCATCTCTAGCAATCAGAGGGCAGGCTGCCACTGGACAGCCAATCTTCAGGCACTTTAATTTTGGATTTCCCAGCCTCCAGATTTTCCATTGTTTTCAAGCTACCTACCTTTTGACCTTTGATTAAACTGATCCAACATAGACCCTTAACATTAACCTAGGCCCCTGAACGAATAGAATAGGCTACTGAGAACAGTTCACCAGCCAGGAACCACAGTACAGAACTCCCCAAGTTAGCCTCAAGCAACTTTGGAGGAACTCAGAGCCTGTTTAAGACATGCATCCTGCCACTGGAGTCCCTGGACTCCTATGGTGGCACTCAGAACCATTCTGCATGATGAAATGCCTGGAGAGGCAGAGCTGTGGGGAAGTGAAGGGGATGAGACTTTGGTTAGTGACTCATGCATGACCTGCTGGAGTTACTGGAGAGTCTACATAAAACCAGGATTGTAGTGGCTTACCCACCGAAGCTTCCAGCTGGGCATCCAGCTCATTCACTAAGGCCATTCACTAAATCATCTGTGTCGCCCCAGGGACCTACATGGTCCTCCTATTGTAAACATTGCCTGTATTTCTGTTTGCCCCTGGCTTTCCCTCCCTCTATGCTCTTTGACTCCTTGCTTGTTACAACAGCACCTTTCGTGGACTCATTCCTCCTATCTTGGCCTCTTTAGCTCCATATTCAGAGCTCTCTCCTGCAGACTTGCACTGAGTGGTGTGTTTGTGCCTTAAAATAGAAATTCTAAAGTCATGCAAATTCTAGAACCCCCTACTCAGTTGTGCATGTTTCATTGCACAATAGTGGCCAGCAGAGGTGGAATCCATTTTGCTCTCTGCATGCTGGACCACGCACCCAGAGGATTTTCTGGAATTCCAGCAGTGGCCTGGATGTCCTTTGAGCCACGGGTGCATCCACCCATGTGCTGGTCATCTTTCTGAACATGCAGCAAGGAACCAAGCATGCAGCACAGATGTGCCTCCTTCCTTCCAGCTGGCCTCCTAGTATCTCCCATTCTCTCTTACTTCATGATTGCCACACAAGGCAGAAAGCTAGGAAGCAGGCAAGCTCCCTGCCACCAGCCTGCCACATCCTGTCTGACAGTGTTTGGCCCTCCTCTTTCAGGCCACCGCTGAAAATTGGGCTGACCTCATTATTTCTCTTCTCATTTAGGCTGTCGACTCGGAGCTTACTGCTCTCAATCCCTCCACTGATGCATGAGAAGTCTTGCTGTAAGGTTGAGATGGGCTTCTGCCACTGTTTGGAAACTTCCACTGCTTCCCATGATGTCAATCTCACATGCACACGCACACGCACACGCACATGCACATGCTCATGCATGGCTCTTGCTCACTTCCGTGTTTCTACTACTGCCAAGCCTATTGGCTTGCCTGCTTCCTGTTGCCTTGCCCTGTTTGGGCTATGACCTTGGTTAGATGCCTCTGTCATGGGCCCCTCCTTAGAGTCCTTTTTGCCTCCCCCGCACACAGGTGACAGGTTCCTCCCCGTAGCTCCCACCCAACTTTGTCATGCCTGTAATGCTTGTAGCTGTCTGCCTGTCTCTGATGCCTTTGGAGCTGCAGCCTCTGAGGGCAGGGTCTGTGTCTCATTTGGTTTTTCACACCCACAGCCCAACCTTGGCAATCAGGGCGCAGACTTTCATCTGTGAAATACTAAATGGATGTGAGAGGAAGGAGACACTGATGTAAATGAGGCTTTGCACAGAATACCTGTTATTTCCAAGCATCTTTGGAGGAAGGTGGATTAGGGATTAGGGGGCAGGAAGAAATCCAGGAAGCTCTTAGAATCCTTGGGTTCCACACCGGTGGATTCTACTAGCCACAGAGGGCTGTGATGCTCAGGGGAAGACATCTGCATGTGGTCTGAACATGCACAGGCTTTTAAAAATCTCTTGTCACAATTTCCTCAAAAAACATAGAGTAACAACTATTTACATAGTCTATTGTTGTTATACACAATTAGAAATGACTTAAAGTCTACAGCTGGATGACTGTAGGTTCTATGCAAACACTCCCCTTCATCCATAAAGGATGGGGCATCTGTGGGAATTTTGTGGGGGATTTTTGTTTGTTTGTTTTTATTTTATTTTTTTTTTAATCAGAGACCACTTGAGGGTATTTGAAAACTATCCTCAGGGAGGATGAGCAGTGTGTACACAATGGCTTGAAGCAGGGGCGGGGCGGGGGGCAGGTCTGACTTGTCCATGAGCTGCCACCTGGAAACATGGAGGGGTTGGCATGGGACAGGCAAGTCTGGACAGAAAGGCGAGTCTAGCAGTGAGGTACCAACTCAGAGGTTTCAGGAAACAGGATGTGAAGCAGAGGCAAATATGCAAACAAGGATCCCTCCTGCTTGGTGCTGTGTTCCAGACAGGCAGGCTGCTTCCAAATGGGGGACGGGGCAGCAGACTAACAAAGCACACCCAAGAGGGGCTTTTCTCAGCTGCTTGTTTCTCTTCTTGACCATCCTTAAGGATGCTCAGGGGCTGCTGTGAGAGGCATTTCCCATCATGCCCCTTCCTGGTCTTTTGTAGTTCCAGAGAGCATCGCAGATTCCTTAGCTCTCTTCAAATACTGCAGACCTGTTCATGGCCCGTCTCATGGGTGACTAAGCAGCTATTCATTTAAAATCTGCTTCCAGGATTGATGGTATAGCACATCAATCAATACAGTGCTTGCCTAGAACGTGGGGTCCAGTCCCCAGCAACACACACAGACACACACTTCAGTGCCCTCAATCATGAACACAAAGCTTTAAGACCTGCTTCCACTATGAGCAAATGAGCAGTTCAGGGGCAAGGCCATTTTTCATGGTACATGTTTAACGGTCAACAAATATGTGTTGTATTGAGCAGATAAACAGTGAATTCAGCCACCATTTATTGAGTGGATAAAGCTGGCCTGCATCCAGAACGCAAGACCAAGGAGTTAGAATTAGTCAGTAAAAGAGAGAAAGTGGGAAAGAGCCAGCCAGCCCTACCGGATCCATCAGGTAAGCTAGCAATCAACCTACCCTACTGCCATAGGCTAGTGAACTAAGGACGCAAAATCATTTTTGCAGTTTTGAATGTTAAAAAATAAAACCAGTAAGATCTCATAACACATATAAGTTACCTGTCATTCATATTCCAGTGTCCAATCATAAAGCCCCTCCTCTTTTGCCATATGTAAAGTTTTATTAGAACATAGCTGAGATATAAACATACTCTCTACATGACTGTTCATGCTACAGTGGTAAAGTTGAGCTGTGACAGAGACCCTGACCTTTCAGACCTAACCTAATTAGCACCTGGTCTGTTAGAGAATCTGCTTGCCAACCCGAGGAGCACCCTATACCCACAACCCCAAGGAAGCTCTGACCTATCGGTATATAAAAAGTCAGAATCCTGGAAGGAAGCTGTCAGATACCATCTGTGGAAATAAAATGTGGCCGCATTTCCATTCATAAGTAGAACAGTAATTAAATGTACGGCAGCACACTCCTAACGCACAGTGATTAAGAGGAAGGAATTAGATGGAAATACTCAAGGCATAGAACAATGGCGACAACAAGTTGTTCTCATGATTTAAAGGATAGAGTGGATTGCATTTGTAATTTATATTTAGAACACTGGCATGTCTATGCTTAGAAGACAGAGGCTTCAAAGGGTATGTCTCAAAGGGTATAAGTGATAGTGACTGGGGGTTTTAAATATAAACTTTAAAATTAATTTTAAAAGTTTTTTATGTGCACTGTGTTGGGTTTCAGACCCTGGAACAAATAGCTGAGGTACATATTTAACATACCAACCGAGACCTGGTCTCCAGGTTTTCCCAGCATCCCCCAGTCCCTACCTGTCATACCCTGCCCTCAACCCTGAACTTTCCAGCCCAGGGGCTGGGCTGCCCTTCCCCCAGAGGCTCTTTGTTATATACTATAACATTTTGGTCTTTCCTCTGCTCTCTCTTCTCTTCCTCTCTTTGCACGTAATGTTCTTTCTCTCTTTGTCTCCTCCTTCTCCTCTGTTTTCCTCATTATAGTGACTTCCCTGACTTCATTCCTTGGGATGAGTGAACTCACCAGCCCCAGAGTGGTTTCCCAATAAACCTGGCTTTATATAATGTCACTTGGAAATGGCTCATTTCATCTTGGAGAAATAACTTATCCCATTGGTGTCTTCCCTGCACATTTGTCTGTGTGAGAGTGTTGGATCCCCTGGAACTGGAGTCACAGACAGTTGTGAGCTGCCTACTGCGTGCTGGGAATTGAACCCAGGTCCTCTGAAAGAATAGCCAGTGCTCTTAACTACAAAGCTAGCTTTCCAGCCCCCCAACAACTGGGGATTTTTATTGTTCATTTGAATGTCATTTTTACTCACTGGTGTTTAAACTCTGAGAATGTACTATTCTTTGACAGAGAGAAAGTCAGAGACAGAGAGACAGAAAGAAGACACACAGAGAAAGACAAAGAACACCTAGAAAGGCACTATCTCTATTTTCCTTTGCAACTGACGGTCTAATTTGAAACAAGAACAAATCCACCCAAATTCTTGCTCTTGAGCTCATCCAGTCCAAACTCTGCATTGCACAGATGGAGATCTGTGTTCAGACACCCACTCCCCGGGGAACAGCACTGAAGTAGTTGCTCCCAAGAGGAGGTGCATTCAAATAGTCACAGGCACCCCTGAAACAGCTAGGCTCCCTCAGCATGGCGGAGCTGCTCAAATATCTGTTTTGAGGAAGTGTGAGATTAGAACAGCTAAAAACAGCTCGACTTCCATTTTCCTAGAAACCGTGGTCACCTCTCTTTTAGGAGGTCACCCTGCTGAGCAAGCAGGTTAGGTTGCTTGTGGTAGGGAAAGCCAGCTACCCTAAGTATCAGCTGTGTCTTGACTGCTGCCTGTCTTCTCACCGGCACCCCCTCTCAGTACAGGCTCAAAACCAGAAACCAAATTAACAATATCCACATCCCAGGTGATAAGATAGAGGTGTGAAGTCGTATGGACATAGAAGACAGAGGTAGAGTCAAGACTGGAGAACAGGCAGAAGTTCACACTCTGCTTGAGCACACGTGTTTAGGATGCCCAACAAATTCAATTTTCCTTCTGTCGTATCCCCTGGTTTTCTTGAGATAAAGTCCTTGGGGACATAGGGAGATCAGGACATTTCAGTGGCCTTATTCTTCTGCCTTCAACCTGAACAGTGTCTTGCCTAACTTGTAATAAGACCAGCCATATGCACAACATTGAAAAATCATCTACACATTGTAGTCATATGGGAGGTCCAGGAAATTTTAACTACTTGGGGGCATGGAGTTCTACTCTTATTCAACTCAGAGATATGTGGGGAGTGGTTTGATGGATGGATGTAGGCTTCTAATCCTAGCACCTGAGAGGTTTTCCGTCACAGGAGAACTACCATGCATTCAAGACCAGTTTGGGGTATATGGTGAATTCAGAACAGCCTGGCCTACCAAATGAGACCCTGTTTCAAAAGAATGAGGAGAGAAGAGAGGAAGGAAGGAAAAAGAAAGGACAAAGTATGGAGATGAGGGGTGGGGGTGGGGGCAGGGACTCAGTGCTAAGGGAGAGGATGAATGATCCCCACATAGCCCCACCATTGCCAAATGGACAATCCACAAATCTGCAGCCAGTGAGATAGTTCAGTTGAGAAAAAGGTGTTATAGAAAAATTAAAGATAGTATTTGCAGTCTCTGTTCTGGATCCTTAGTGACATTAGAACATTCAGAGTTCCTAGACAATGTGAATTACCTCGGCCTATGGAACTAGCTTCTGAGGTCATTTCTGAACAGTGCAGTCCTAGATCCTAAGGTCGAGTTCAAATGAAAATGGGTGTGAGGTATCAGGGATTCTGGGAATTTTGAAGGACAGCTATCCTTTGGAGCTGCTTCCAGAATACAGACCCAGACCCTAATATCCAGCACCAGGGACAAGCAGGACTCGGCTGTAGTCCTAGTCATATTAAACAATTCTAGAGCCAAGGGGTTAAGATGCCAGCTTACCTTTCCCTGGGTCAAATTTATGAAGAAAAAGCCCCCAAATCAGAGAATGGAGAGGGAGGGAGAAAAGCACCCCAAGAAAGAGGCAGACATCTGGGAGTTAGAAAAGGCTGCTCCTGAGCAGGACTCACCATTGGTAGTCGTGTTGACATAGTAACGGCGGCCTTGAGGAGACAAGTAGCTGTGCCAGCCAGGTGGAAGGATGACCGTCTGGCTCTCCTCTCCTGGCGGAGGGGGGACCATCCCAGGCTTCTGTTGAAGAAAAAGGCAGGGGTCAGACACATTTGCCATTTTCACAACTGTTTTGAACCACAAAACCACTCTGAAATCACTCAAGTGAGATAGGATGGCTAGCAGGCCTCTTTGGGGGCAGGTGACATGTAGTATGAGGGTGCCCTCCAGAAAGCATGGCTCCTCTAGCGCAGACAAAAAAACTGCCCTTCTTCCCTATCAGACCCTGCAAAAATTAATCACAGGGGGGTGAGCTTGCTAGGGGGTCTGTCACTCCACATGCTCTATTGTGGACTGCAGTCTAAACGCGCTGTGGGCTGTGCAGTCTACAGTCCATAGGACCACTGAGTACAGCAGCCGACAGCCCCAGGCCTGCTGTGCAAACCTAGCAAAAGTAATTAATGCAAGTCGTGGCAGAATGAAGTGTAAAACATTCTATAATAACGTTGAGAGTCTGCGAGAGCTGGCTTGGGCTTCTCACTCATAGTGCCGTGTCACCGTGGCAAAGGGAACCAGAATTTTTAAGACAAGCCAAACACCATAGGCTTGATTCTCGTTAGCCTTGCGTAATAATATTCATCTTAAAAGACAGAAGAATATGTAAGCAGGCACATTAGGCGTAAGGCAGGTACATGTTGTAACAGCATCTGTGGTTCCTCAGTGGTGGGATTATGGGTGATTTTTATTATCCTTTTTCTACTTATATTTTCCACATACGTCTCCAATAAACACAGAAATAAAGGCTCTCAGCTAAAGAACATTTAAAAATAAAGACAGAGGATCCAAATTAGCCCACACAATCGCTGTGCCTTTTGGAAAAGGTAAATGTACAGAAATCAGAATTCCAGCCACCAAGCCCAAGAGTTTCTTAGCAAAACTTGTTTAGAAACACAAGGATCAGCCACCAGGTCCTCAGTGTCCTCAGTGTCCCCTGCTGTGTACACAGGAGCAGCTCCTTTGGTTACCAAGGACTAATATGCAGGAAAACAGGATCATGGTTGAAACTGGAGCAATCAAGTATGCACTCTGATGCCCCCCTCCTGTCTGCTCCTCCAGGGCTTTGTCTCAGCATCCTGTGCTGGCCTCTGTACCATAAAAGGAAAGCGCAAATCCCCTGTTCTGCTGGGAGTAGACATGGCCCCCTTCAGCCCTCTGTGTAGCCATGGTGCCTGTCATGGATTCTCACAACTCTTTCTCTGCTCTCAGAGGTGTGTCTCCTGCACAGGCGCCTGCTAAGCCCACAGCTTCTCTTTGATCATGTGTGAAAGACCATCACTCTAGACAGGTGACGCTGGGGTACACAGCAGCTGAAAGTGCTGTGGAGTTCTCCTTGCTGGTGCAGACCGTACACCGAGCACAAATAAACCTGAAAACAAGTGAGACCAGCCCTTTGCACGGCCCCACACACCTCTCTAGTGTCTCCTGGCCTGGGCGACGGCCAGAATACAGGCAATACAAATAGTGTACTGATGAGCAGAGAGGGAGTGAAAAGCCGGGTGGGATGGGGCAGGCCTGTGATTCCAGAACTGGGGGGAGAGGGGAAGGGGAGGTCATGAGTCCAGGCTAGGCTACACAAAGAACCTATCTCAATAAAACCAAGAGTTAATGAATGAGAAGAGAGAGAGAAGAAGCAAGCAAGAGAGCAAGAGAGGCATGGAGGAGGGAAGGAGAGAGAGAGAGAGAGAGAGAGAGAGAGAGAGAGAGAGATCCTGCATGCACAGGACTCCAGGAAAAAAGTGGAGGCACTTGTAGGCAGGGGGTGCTGAAGAGAAATGTTTTTGCTGGGGAGTCTCCTAGAGCCAGAGGGACGAAATGCCTGGTTATCTTCCCTTGAGCCTCACATACATCAAGGAGTACCATAGATGGATCTGTGGCGAGGCCTGGGAAGCTGTTGAAGGTGGTTAAGCAAGACTAACAGCTCACAGCACAGGAAGGCACTGCACAGAGAGGATCCAGGGACGCAGTGTCAACAGCCTCAGGCTCAAAGCATCCCTGGTGCCAAGGCTACCTCAGCCAAGGAGCTACTGCTTCACCTCAGGCAAGTGACTCAGTCAGGCTATTTTCACATCTAGGAAGCAGAAGATGCTAAAGTTGGCCCAGGTGTGGACCCTGCTGGGGAGGAGCCATTGTGACATACTCAGAGCCCCAAAGAGGGTACACCTCCAGGGTTGCTCAAGAGATGAGGGAATCTCACAGGAAGGGGTACACAGATGCTGGCTCTATTCTCCCTCCCAGGCTCTATCCTCTGAGAGCTGAAGTCCAGACAGACATACTGACCTCCCCTCCAACTGCTCCTTCAGCATGTCTGAAACATCACCCTCAGCGTCTGTTCTCTGAGGTTTCTGCCACCAACACTACTTGAGGAATGGTTGAAAGGAACACCAGTACTATCTGGAGCTGACTAATGTTGAGAAGGCGGCTCAGGGAAGAGTCCTGTGGGCTAAGAGGGAGTGAACTGAGCCTTCTGATACCCCAGAGGCCCAGCTTTGAAAGAACTGTAAGAAGCCTGATCCTCCTCAGACTTTCAGTACTTTCTCTTTGGAATGGCTCTGATTAATCTTTTTGTCTAACTTGGTGAGTTCATAGGAAGTTTATACACAAGGACATCGGTGACCACTAAGGTACACTGTCTTGAGGTCTCTCCTCTCTCAGGAGTGCAGGGATCTTTGGGGGAAGCACTGAGGCATAGTGCTGAGCCAGGAAGGCCATAGAAAGGGTGGGAGAGCACACACTGGCTGGGCCTAGTTCCTAAAGTGGCTGATATGCTGGACTAAGGCTGGTTTCTACACTTGTGAAACACAGCCACCAACTGGCTGGCTCTCCCTGCTGGCCATTGGACTTAACTTGCCTTCATCTCCAGAGCCCGCTGCAGCCCTCTTATCTTTTTCTTTCTTAGGAAATAAGCCTTTCTTGCTAGCTGATCCTAGATGCAATGGAACATTACTCAGAAATGAAATGAAAAGGAATAGGGTTCGGGATCTCACTATACCATGGCTGAGCCTTAAAGTCATCATGCTAAGTGAAAGAAGTCAGATCACAAAGGCCATATGTGGTCTCTTTCCATTATGTGCCATTATGTGACATGTCAAGAGCAGGCAATGCCACAGAATACATTAGTAGCTACAGATGGATATGGCCTGGAAGATGAATACAGGGTCTCTCTCTCTCTCTCTCTCTCTCTCTCTCTCTCTCTCTCTCTCTCTCTGTGTGTGTGTGTGTGTGTGTGTGTGTGTGTGTGAGAGAGAGAGAGAGAGAGAGAGAGAGAGAGAGAGAGAGAGAGAGAGTCTAAAATAGGGAGTTGTCATGGTTACACAATATAATGAGTAATGAATGCTATGCATGGTCAATTGTAATATATATATATATATACACATATAAATATATGTATATATATATAAACTGTCTTTGAAGAATATACTGCAAGGCTATAGAGATGGCTCAGAAGTTAATAGCACTTGCTGCTCTTGCAGAGGACCCATGTTGGGTTCCCAGAACCCACATGATAGATCACAAAACATACATAGGTCTGTAACTCCAGTTTCAGGGGATCTGATGTCCTCTTCTGGGCTCTAGAGGCACTGCATACATGTGATGTGCAGACATATATGTGATGCTCAGACATACATGTGATGTGCAGACATACATGTGATGCTCAGACATACATGTGATGTTCAGACACACATAAAGGTAAACATTCACATGCATAAAATAAAAACAAAACTCTTAAAAACATGCAAAGGCACAATTTTATAACCATATCACCTGACAGTTCTCATGTAAGAGCCCCCGAGTATCAGTGTTCCTCACTCTTATGGCCACAGAGGGCCATTTGAGAGATCTGCCTACAGCCACCAGACAGGTAGAGTGTGCATGACCACCGAGCAATTAAGGGATCCCTTGAATTTCTTTCCTAATTAGTTCTCTCCTTGGTTACGTTCTTCCTTTTTGTGCTGGTTAGTTATATGTCAACTTGACACAAACAAGGGTTATTTGGAAAGGGGAACCTCATTTGAGAGAAAGTCCCCATTAGATTGGCCTGTAGGAAAACCTGTGGTGCATTTTCTTGATTTATAATAGATGTGGGAGGGCCCAACTTACTGTGGACACTGCTGCCTCTGGGCTGATGATCCTGGATTCTATAAGCTAGTAAGCTGTGTGTGCCATGAGTAGAAAATCAGTAAGCATGCTTTCTACCTCAGTGTCTACTTCCAGGTTCCTTCCCTGACCTCCATTGATGAAGGGAGCGTGACGCTAGAGTTGTACACTGAAACCACCCCCACCCCAGTTAATTTTGGTCTTGATATTTCATCACAGCAATAGAAGCCCAACTAGAACACTTTCCTTCCCCTGGTCCTTGTGTCTCCTCTCCTCACTTTGCTTGCCTCTTTCCCCTGGGAAGAGAAAGGAAGGAAGAGCAGAAGGAAGTGCATAGTAGGGCCACAACCCCTAGAACAGACAAGATCAGGGGGAGCTAATTTGGATGTGTGATGGCGAAGGTTCCTGCTAGGGGAGGCTTTCTGAGTTCAGCACAAGGGATGTCTGCTGGAGTTGTAAAACACTGACTCTGCCTCTGGAAGGAGCCATCACCAGGCCAGAGTGCAAGTCTGGGTTTCGGTCCTTCCCGTTCTCCCTTCATTTGTTCAAGAAACATGCTTAACTGTACATATAGGCTCATACTCTGAGGATATGAGGGAAGGCTTCAGCCTTTTGTCCCTCCTCCAAATAGGCATAAAGATCTTCTGCGGTGTCACACCAGTTAGCACACTATTTTTAAAACTTTGTGTACTATTATACTGTATGAATAGACGTGGCACACTTGTTTATTCATTGAGCCTTTGATGGACACTTGCATGGTTTCCACTTTGGAGCCTTTGTAAATAATAGTGCTATAAACTCTTGGACCTTACCCTACTTCATATGTAATATCAAGAAGTTTGTAGACCACTTCAAAATCCCAGTCTAAGCTAGATGCCTACACAACTGTCATCCTGGTACCCAAGAAGCTGAGGCAGGAGGATCACCTGTTCAAGGCTACTTTGAGAAACACAGTGAGACTGCCTTCAAACACCAAAGGCTGGGAATGTAGGGCGCTTGCTTAGCAAAAGCATGGACCTGTGTCCAATCTCTCCCATAGCAAAGAAACAAACAGAAACCAAACAAGGCCTAGTCCAGCAGGGTTCTCCACAAAGATTTGACTGTAGGACTGATTTCTATGCATCTGTAAGGACTCCTATCCCTAAATGTCTTTAGTACACAAGGCCCTGAGTCAAGTGCTTTACACATCTTTGTAAGATATCTGTATTAGTGATGCTTTTATTCCTATTTTTAAGTAAGGGCTGTCACAGTCAGAGGTTTAATGATTGCACAGTATTGTACAGATAATTAAATGGTTAAACCAAATGACTTTAAAATATTGCTTTGAGGCTGAGGATATTGCTCATTGGCAGAGCACAGACTTAGGGTGCTCTGGGTTCAGTCCAAGAACACAAAAACATCACTCACTCAGTCAATCAAACCAACCAACTAAAATTAGCTTGCTTCTAGAAAATTCTGTCCAGTTACTGGATGCCAAGTTACCTTCAGCCCATCTCCTGCCAACAGCCAACACTCAGCTCCATGTCAGCACTTGTCCACCTGAGATACAACTCCCACAAGGGGAATGACAGCTCAGGCCTGAACCTCCTGCTTGTCTCACAGTCTCCAAAGGAGCATATGCCTTCCCAGGAGATGCGCAAAAATATCACCACCCTCATCCAGACGTCACGTTCATTCCCCGGCTGTCGGCTGACTTCCCTGTCTCCTTATTTTAAATACAAAAACCCATTTCTCCTAATGGTGGTATTGACTCCTTTTGGAAAATAGCAAGCAAGCAAGCAAGCAAGCAAGCAAGCAAGCAAGCAAGCAAGCAAGCAAGGGATATCACTCAAAGTTCAAAAAGAAATGCTCCATCAGGACTTGGTGGCACACACCAGTAATCCCAGCATTCAGGAGGCTGAGACGGGAGGATGGTCAACTTGGTATCAGCCTGGGCTACCTCGTGAGTCTGAGGCCAGGCAAAGCTATATAATGAGTCCCTGTCTCAAGTAAACAAAAGCCCAAAGAAAACATTAAAAAATCAATCACCAAATACATACACACACACACACACACACACACACACACACACACACACACCAAAGCAAAACAAAACCCAGAAAACCACACAATACCCCAAACAAAAACCAAGTGTGATGGGCAGCTCAGCACATGCTAACCCTCTAGTGTGTCAACACCAGATCAAGGCAGTTTGTATCCCGAGTCTTTGGTTCTCTACACTCCAGAGCTACTCCAATACAGCATTAGTGGGAACAACTGAGAGAAACCATCACCTCTGAAATAAGACAGCAGGAGGGAATCTAAAACTTCAATAAATACGATTTGCAAAAGAGGCGGTGTTGAATGGCACAGCCACTTATGAAAGAGAAGGATCTTATTCCCTAACCCCATGCCCTCCTTAGACTATTTAAAGAAAGACTTGAGGATGTATCCACAGCCTCCAGTAAGTCCCGACCCCCCTAGTAAGCTCCCTAGAGCTTCCTCCACTCTTCACATTCAAGTTCATCCTGGGACACCATCTCCACCTGCGGGATGCTTCTAGGAGCACCTGCCTCTTACCTTCTGAAGCAGTGAGCGAGTGAACGCTACCTGCAGGTGTTCACCGGTGGCCTCCAGACACTTGATTTAGCAGCTGATCAGAGAGTTTTTAGGTCCCCAGTTCCTTGTCTTCTCACACCCCAAACCCAGCAGCAATGGGAGCTCTAAAGAAAGGCATATCCACAGGGCTCTGCACCCCCTCTTCCCCCACCCCCCCAGATCTATATATAACACCTCTGAAGTTGTCAGCCTAACGAGCCACTTTCTGGCAGACCCGTTGCCATGACAATGACTGCTAATGAGCCCAGTGCTGTGATTGGCACTGCTTGAAGGCTCCTCCACAAAGGACTTGCCAGCACATTCTTCCTTCCCCATCCATGTAGCCAGCTGGACATCCAGAAGTAGCCAGGACATGGCTGGGAGCCGCTTGATGGATTCAGGCACTAGCAATTAGTTTACTGCTAGCACATCTCGAGTAATCCTAAACATGATGTCAGGAGTGGCCTCTACGGCCATTTCCGTTATCAGCAAGGGTCACAGGAGTAAAGGGACACTAGGAAGACCAAGCCTCAGCTGGGCCAGGTGACACACCTGCGTATAATCACAATACCTGGAAGACCGAGACAATAGTCATGAGTTCAAAACCAGCCTGGGCTACATATTGAGCCCCTTTCTCAAACAAACAAAAATAGACTGGCTGGGCTATTCTTTCTACTGGACAACTGTTCATGGTAGGAGGACTCTCCTACACAAAGCTACACAAAGCTAGCTACCCATGGTGGCCCTGCCTCCAGCAACGATATCACCAACTTCAACTTTTGGATTACAAGAACGCTGGACATCTTCTCTTTATCTCGTTGGTGAAGCTACTGTTGCTTCAGCTCTATCTATCAGAAATTGCAAGTCATGAGAGAGGGCTGTGGAGGAAGTAGGGTGCGCCTGAGGGTGGCACAGTGCATCTGAGAGTGGCTATTTTCATAGCATTAAGCTGGACTCTGGTGGGGTTGTCTTCATGTTCTTCTGAAAGCCAGTAATTCAGAGACTTGGCTAGAAAAAGGGGACCAGGGAGCTAACATCCCCATAAACAGGGAAACAAACTACAGATGAGACTCAGGAAGGCAGTGACACACTCCTCTTATTCAATTTAGTCTCAGCCCATTGCCTGGAATGTTGAATAAGCAAGTGAGTGAGTGAATGAATGAATGAATGAGTGAACCAATGCTGGAAACTGAGCTTCAGACAGATGTGAGGTGGCCATTTCATTAAGGCTGAGGCAGGAGAATTGCACATTCAGGGCTGCCCTCAACTGCATAGCAGGACCCTGTCTTAAACAGATAAAATAGCAAGTACAAAAAGGAGGCGGAATGGATTTAAACTGGGTGTCATAGGACAAACCTGTAATTCCAATGCTCTAGGATGGGGAGGCAAGAAGATGCCTGAGTTCAAGGACAGCCTGGGCTATACAGTGGGATCTTTTTTTTTTTCCAAAGGACAACAAAAGAGCTCTCTAGCATATTATGGGCTAGAATTTTACATGCAGCCAAGATTTCTTTTTTGGAGAAAAAGTGACAGAAACATAGTCGTCAACAGACAAAGACTCTCAGAATATCACTCCTCTTCCATAGCAAAGGGGAAAAAATTGTGTCTCTCACTGTCCACAGGACCTGATTGCAGACCCCAACAGATGCTTGCTCTCCTTGTCTAACTTTACAAAGCATCTACACTATAACCTATTTGTGTTCCTTTGCTTATGTTAATAGGCATCTACACCAGGCATGGTGGGTTATGTCTGTAACTCCAGCACTTGGAAACCAGAGGCAGGAGTAGTCTCATGAATCTGAGGCCTGGCCTACAAAGAGGTTCCAGGATACCCAGAAGGTTAGAGTAAGACACTGTCTCAAGAGAAAACATCCACAAAAAGTCTCCACAAGTATTTCCTGAGAATATGCCACTGAAAACAACGTAATCGTGGTAGAGTTACACAAGGTGCTTTGGAAATGGGGATGGTAAACCATGGTGGTCAGCGGAAGCACAATTTCCCTCCTAAATATTCCCAATGAGCAGGTGCTGGAACCTGCAGGCACAGGGTGCTTGGAAGAAGCTCTCCAATATCTGGAAGTTTAGGAGAAATTAATATGAAGAAAGAGGAAGTCAGTCAAAGGGACCTAGCTCAATCACTGGTAGCAACTGATAGGAGATGGCCCAGTGGTGACGTGCTTGCTGTGTGAGCATGCAGACCTGAGTTCAGGTCCCTACAGCTCCTGTAAAAGTCAAACATAGCTGTTGCAGATCTGTAATTTCAGCACTTGGAGGAGACAGGAAGATCCCAGGAGCTGGCTATCCAGACACTCTGGCCAATGTGTGAGCTAATCACACCCTAAAGACAAGGTGGAGAATCACTGAAATAGGAACACCTGAATGCTAGTCTTCATATGTACTTCCACAGGTGGGTACACCTGCACACACGTGCACTTATGCACAGATGGGTACACATGCA
>JANHMN010000002.1:52470095-52494712 GCA_030674055.1 Rhabdomys pumilio
TTGTAGCACTTGGGTGGCTGAGGCAGGAGATTACAAATTCAAGGCTAGCTAAGCTGATGGCTAAGCTACACAGTGTGTTCCTCCTGTCTCAGATAAACAACCCTCTGTGTTCTCCTGTTTCCTCCCACGAAGCCATCAGACACTGCTCAGTTGGCTCCTTTTTCATCCCTTGGTATTTGGTGTCTGATTGTCTCTTCTCTGAAGACTAAAGCCTCCCGACTACAGCGTGGACAGTCAGTTTCTACAGGGGATTCTCAGCCCAGGAATCCACTGAAGTGGGGCAAGCTGAAGCTAAGGAAAATCCAGCAGGAAAATAGGGCTCTCTGAACACCTCAATTGCTACTCATATTTGCCTCCTGATTGTATTGACACAGCCAGAATCTCAGGAGGATGTTTCCTGGGATGGGGCTGGGTGAGCCTGCATCTTGTAGACATCTCTACCTGGTCCCTGTGTGAAAAGGGACATGCATAAGGTTCACTTCCAGGAGTTACCAAGAAGGCACAAAAACCATCAGTCATTAGGGTCAATGAACCTGCCGAAGTACTTCGAAAGGGCCAGTTCAAATGGGTTCTAGGCCAGTTAATAGGCAATGCAAGCCAAGAATGCCAGACTACTTCTCTGGTCTGAGATCCTTTCTGCTGCTGGCATCTACCCAGCACCACCACAAGGATAACAACAGACGATAGATACCATTTTCTTTGCTTCTTCTAGCAGAATCCCAGCAATGACCAAGTAGCACAACTTTGTTATTGATATAAAAGTCACTTCTGCCTCTACCAGAGGTTGGAGCAGATAACCGAAGGCATAGGGGCTGAGGGGAGAAGGCATTCTACACATACTCCTGAAAACAGAACCCCTCTAGCAGCAAGATAGAACTCTTTCTCCATCTTAAAGCCTTTGCTGGGGAACCCAGGGGAAACTTGTCTACTTGGTCTCACTGCTGGTGTTTGGGTAGACCTGATGCTTCAAAAACATTTATATAGGCAAAGCAGTCTGTTCCTGGAAGCCTGGTCCAGCTTCTGCATTTCAGCTGAGGAAGCCTGTGTGATGTGATGTGCCATTTTGTATTGTATGCATATTACTGTATTGTATGAATGTAATTGTATTGTATGAATGTAATTGTATGTATCATTACGTATAACAAAATAGCTTGAGGTATGATATTTAAAGGAGAAAGGTAGTTTATTTGATCCACAATTTTCTAATGCCAGAGGATAGAGTTACTGGGGTCACAACATAGTGGAGAGACAGAAAGGGAAATGTATGTATGCAGAAGGGACCAAACATATGGGACATCTCAGTTTCAGAGCACTAGTCTTTAGTGAGAATTAACTTGCGAGAACTAACCTGCAGGAGACAAGCATTAATCCCTTCCAGGGACCATATCCCTATGCCATAACAACCTTCTGCCACTTAAAGATTTCTTTCTTCAACACACATTATCAGACGAGCCTAATCACATCTAATCCTCAGGACCAACTGTTAGCAGACTCCCCAGTTCCTAGCCTGTGCAGATGGGCACATTCTCTTCTGTCTTATACCCAGAAACATCAACAGGCTGGGCCATTCCCATTGTCCACCTCCAATCGCAGATGACCAAAGCATTAGCAGAAATCACAGTGGCCCAAGCATAAAGAATCAATGTTTCAAAATGATTTCAAAGTGTGTGCTTCCTGTGGCCTTGGTTTCATTATCTATAAAATGAGATTGCCATAGTCCGCTAAAATGAGGGTTTTAGAACTCAGGAGAAATCTTTCATAGTAGAGCCCAAAGCCACCACTGGGGACCTTCAAAAACATTTAAGTCTTCAGTACAGCTTGTAAAAGAAGTAGCCACATAGACAAAACCAGCAGAGATATCCTGCCCTGGAACATGGATATTCACAAAACATTATTTTTATTATTGTTACCTTTAATACATTTTGGTATCCCATGAGAAAAAAAAAAAAAGGTTTCTGATGTTAAAGTACAAACTAAATTTTTCTGTCTCCAGCTCTATAGGGTAACTTTGAAGGACACTTTAAGGATTCTTTACTTAGTAGGGTAAATTCCACCTTTGTGATTTCTGGCTAAAGAGAGCCTTGCCAACACTTAGTGTTAGGGGAGGAACAGTTGGACACTATACAAGACCCACCCTGTGATGCCAGCCCTTCTTCATCGCTAAATTTACAATGCTCCAAAACAGACTTTTGCTACCTCTGGACTTTTCTCAAGTTGTTATGCCTCTTAAGAAGATCCCATAATTCAATTTACTAAGAAGCCTTCTCCTCCATTCAGAAATGGATATAAGAGGTCAGAAGTACATGAAAAAGCTAAAAATTGGATTTCAAAGTAGAAAATAAGGAGGTTCTAGAGCCTGGGAAGAGTGTAGGGAAGAGAGGGGTGGCAAGCAATGTTAAGGAAAGTCTAAGGTGCAGCTGGGTAGAAGGGTGCCTTTTAATGGACCAGAGCACAGTGGAACAGCTATGGGTGACAGCAATTAATTGAATATTTCAAAACAGCTGACAGAGAAGCTTTTTAACATTGCCCACACACAGAAATGATATTCAGCTGAGTTGATGGATAGGCCAATCACTCTGATATGATCGTTAACATTATGCCCCATAAATATGGACAATTATGTGTCAATTATAGAAAGGGCTCAGCAGGCAGAGGAGGACACCGATCAAGCCTGACAAGTTGAGTTCCATCCCCAGGATTCTCATAGTGGTAAAATTCCAACGGACTCTTGCAAGTTGTCTTCTTTCTTCCACCCATGCCATAATGTGCGCAGGCGCACACACACACACACACACACACACACACACACACACACGCTCGCGTACACAAGCACACATATACACAGAAGCATGCTGCGCATAAAGTAAATAAAATATAATTTTAAAAAGGTTAATGCATTAAGTAGGAGGCTAGAGAGATGTCTCAATGGTTAACAGCACATACTGCTCTTCTTGAGCACACAAATTCAGTTCCCAGGGCTCACTTTGGGCAGATCACAACCCCCTATAACTCTAGCTCCTGGAGATCCAACATCCTCTTCTGGCCTTTGAAGGCACTTATAGTCCTGTGTAAGTAACCACATCCTTCATGTATACATTAAATAAATAAATAAATAATAATAATACTATCCTTCTAAAAGCATTAATAATAACCATAATCCGAGATGTTGAGAATTAAGAAAAGACAGTTGAGGGCTGCTTTTTTCCATTGGTCACAGGCTCGACAGCATGCAAAGCAGCTGCCCACTGGAAGGGAACTTCAAGGGCAAGGGATTGCCCTGTCCCTGCAGATGCTCTGGGGACAAAAGGGAGTTTCTTCAGGGAGTTGGTGCCGTTTTAGCGACAGGCCAACTGTGTCTCATTAGGGAATAAAGGTGGGTGCCACTGCCTGCCAGCTGTGGCTGCCATCCAGCTGGCCTGACTTTGTGGTCACTTCTTGTGGGCTGCAGCAGCCCACAGGCACTGAAAGAAAGCGGAAGTAGCCAGTCTCACCATGGAGACGCGTTCTAGTTACTCTGTAGTGCCAACTGCTCGTGCTCACAGCCGTTTTGTTCAAAGATGTCTGACTCCCCTAATTGGTTCTGAAACACTAGCCTGCAGGGAGATGAAAGCTGACGGGCAGTTTCCAGAGTCAGTATAGGTGTGATCCTACCAACCCCACTTGGCGAAGCTTTTGGATCCACCGACAGAGAGGCATAAGAAACAGACAATAACTGCCAAGACCTTATCATGGAGGACACACCACCACACCATAGCAACGTGCAAGAGGCACACAGAATGTGAGCTGTGCTCCCAGGAGCCATGTCAAAGCTGTAGCAGCCTTGCTTTGAGATCTTAAGCAACCTGCCTCAACTCTGTTGGGAGGGCCTTGATTTCTTCATCTCTGAAATGTGGAAGTTGGACCAGATGGTCTGCGAGGGCTTATTTTGAACAGATATCATCTAATGCTCAATGATTCTAAATGCTCGTCTATCTGTTTTAAGGATGTGCCATTTGTGTAGAAGAGGGGGGAAAATGTCATATTCATGTATAGACATGTGATTCAGAAGCATGGTCTTAAACGCTGCCTGTGCCCAGCCTCTTAGGATTACATCTGTCACTACACTGAGCTCTGTCCTAATAGTCTGAGTCTGCCCCTTCCCTGTGAAAGCTACTCTCAAGGACCCAGCTCTTCTGCCTTCCAGCCTGGTTTGTGCCCTGGTATCCTGGGTTTCTGTCTCAGTTCCCATCAGTGTGTCACCAGAAGCCAGAGTCATCTGTACATGCCCTAGGCGGGCTGCAATAGAGCCTGTCACCAAGGAATGAGCATATTCCGTTCACTCTTTACACCCCAGACACACCGTCCATTTCAAATTAGTGGTCCTGCACCCAACATGTCCCACATTGCTCCAAGCTGGCCTCGAACCTTTTCTAGCTCTCAGCATACCAATGCCCACGTTCTCTGTGGATCCTCCTTTCCTCCCCAGGTCTGACCAGGCCGAGCAGCATCTCCATAGCATGCTATAGTCCGATCCTGAGCATCCTTCACTTGGTTATAATATGGTCTAGCCTGTGGTCCTTTCAGGAGTAACTCTCCAAAGGTGGCCCTCTGAACTAGCATCACACGTGTCCTTTGGGAGATAGCTAAAAAATGCAAAGTCCCAGTCTTGCCCCCAGCACTAGATTTGTGGATCAAAGCCACCCCATGACCATTCAGACACCTGTTTTTTATTACAATGCCCCCTCATACATATTCTTGGGAGGTCAAGGATCCCAGTTAGAGGACACTCATGTGTAGGAAGTACTATTGTCTTCTCCTGGTCCCAGTTCAGTTCTTCCAGGAAAGAATGTTCAAATCAGGGGTGCTTAGTGGCCCAGCAAGGTGGAGGAAGATTCCTTGCAGGGACTGAGTAGGCCTCATGTGAACTGGACCTCACAGCCATAGAATGCCTCATCAGTGGGGAGAAGGGGTGTCATACAAAATCTAGGTTAAGGGGCAGATCATAGGAAAGGCAAACATCCTTTTGATCAGCAGAACAAGGATTTTTATCCCCATATTTCAGCAAAGCTTCCACCGCCAAACTAAAAGGAGGCATATGCCAATCTGGAAACCCGGTTAGATGTCACTGGTGCCTAACTACCATCTGGGGAGCTGAGACACCCAAAGGCTCCCCTTACTTTCTCATAATGCAGAGATTTACACAGTTCTTCCCTAGATCTTGCACCTCAGAACTTTCCCGGTAAATCTGGGGCATGGGGGAGATGCCAGATGGGCAGGAAGAAGCCATGCATTATATTTAGAAAAATATAATATATAATATATATAGAAAAAGAAGAATGATAAAAACTTATAAATAAATCCACATCAGTTCTGTTCTCCATCACACGCCTTTAACTACCTGTCGCAGGTGAGCCTTTCCTCTCCAAATACTCCTTCCCCCATCTTTCCACACAGCTCCTCACCCTCAACCCCACTCCACCCCATCATTCACACTTGGCCCATACTTCCTCTTTCGGCTCTTGTCTTGGGCACATGTGCCCTCCTGGCACAAGATCCAAGGACCTTTCAGACTCACCAAGTACTATCCAATCTCACAGGGTCTTCGGAATATTCTCTCTGCACTGTTAAAGGCATTTTTCACAACAGACAGAAAGGATAGGTCAAGCATCCTTCTGCAGGAGTGGTCCTTACCATGAGTGGGCAGCTGGTTCTTAAGGGGAGTTGTTGTGGAAGAGACGCCAGGGCTGGTCTGAAGCCCCAGGCTCAGAACTGGGCTCCAGGCAACTTGTTCTGCATGGCACCCTCTGAGGAAAGTGTGGCTGAAGCAAGCAGCTGCCCCAGGGCCAGTGCGCTGAGCACCCTGGGGGATGTTCCTGTGGCTTTTCTCATCACTGACATCTCTGTTCTTTCACAAAGAACCCACTACATTGCACAGTTCCTCCCAAATCTGCTCCCGTGCCTGTTGGGAAATCAACAGCCCATGCAGGCCTTTCCAGATACAATTTCTAGAGGACTTCCCCTCCCACCCCTTTTCTCAGCTTAAAAAAAAAGTTGGCTGAGGTCACAGCATACAATGGCTAAGCCTGTGTCACTGACCAGATGACTCCCACCCCAAGGCCTATGAACAAGGGCACCTTTGTCTACTGCATTTTAGACAGGACTCTCCGGCCTGCCTTATCCCTGCTGAGAGAAGTTGCAGCCAACTTCTTCCCCAACCGAAGTCGAGGCTCTGGCTTGGGCTTGGCTCCAACTGTGTGAACCCAAGGCCTAATAAAAGCCAGTATGAAAAGAATGGAGAATTTCCAGAAAGAATGATTGTGTGAATCTAATCTCTGGCCTTGGCCTTCAATCTATGCTCACTATCTATCACCCAAGGTTGTAAATGAAGACAGGGCTGGGCTTAAGAGCAATACTGTATCCACCAGTTACATAGGTTAGATAGGGACCGGGATCCCCAGTGAATCTGATATTCTGTTTAAAAGCTTTCCGGAAGCTGGGGAGTCATCTCTGTGGGGAGAGATAGCATGTTGAGCTAGCATGAGAACCTAAATTCAGATCCCCAGAACTCAAGAAAAACAGATACCCACAGTAGAATACACCTATAACCACAGAGATTCTAGGCAAGACAGAAGACAGACAGGAAAGCTGGAAGCTGATGGAAGCTCCTGGAAGCTCGTGGGTCAGGTAGCCTGAGGTAAGGAAGGACAAACAAGGGATATCTTCTCAAAGGAGGAGAAAGGCAAAGACTCACAGCTGAGCTCGTCCTCTGACTTCTACAGGCATGCCATGACACACAGACAGTTGTGTTCACACATGTACACACACATATGGACACATACACATATATACACATACAGATGCACACATAGATAGACAAATAAATAAACAGAAGCCTTCTGGAGCCATTGAAGATTTAGCACTTAGACCATATATTTCTGTGTTTACTTTCTGTTACGAGCTCTGGGAGTTTAGCAGCTGATTGTTTTTTCTGTGCTAGGATTCTAACTCAGGGCCTTCTGTATGCTAGACGACATTCTACCATGAAGCTGCAGTCCCTGACTGTTTCTTTATAGAGAATCATATAAATCAGGTTACCACCCAGTGATGGAGTTAGATCAGTGTCTCAGTGATGCTGTTACACTACTCTGAGATCTCAGGCAAGGCAGATAGCTTCAATTTTTTTGCAGATGTTAAATAGAGACACTCAGCATATCTTTCTAAATGGTTGTGGGGATGAAATGGGTAAATAAAGCAGCACTTGATGCAGTGAGGACGCTGTGTGCACTCGGTAAGAGCTGCTGCCACGATGTTACTCTCACAGTGGCTGAAAGCACAGGAGACAGGCAGCTGCCCCTGAGCACAAGAAAAAGTCTACATTTGATAATGAAAAGCAAATAAGCCGAGTGAAAACTCAGCACAGGTCATTCTTCCGAAGTTATGAACATGGCCTACAGGGAGACAAAGAGGTGCTTAACACCACGGAAGTAGTAGAGAAATGCAAATCAAAGCCACAGGGAGTTATCACCTGAATCCCTTGGGATTGGCTACTTTTTTTTAAGAACAAATGTTAGTGAAGATGTAGAAAAATTGAAAACCCTTGAGTATTCCTTGTGTAAAATGCTATAGTTCTTATGAAAAACAGAAAACTACTTCCTTTAAGACTTAAACAGAGTCATCCTAAGATCCAGTCACCCTACTTCTGGATACATTCCCCAAGGAGTCGAAAGCAAGGTCTTGAAGAGAGATATTTATACATTCTTGTTCATGACAAAAAAATAGTCCAAATATCCATTGATGGATACATGTATAAACAACAACAAAAAAAAAAACTTGTTTAGGGTCTGGGGAGATGGTTTAGTGGTCAATGTCCCTGTTGTTCCATCATGAGGACCTGAGTTTGGATTTTCAGCACTCACAGGAAAAGCCAGGCATGGTCACATATGTCTGTATCCTTAGTAATAAGGAAATGGAGGGCATGAGGCAGAGGCAGGCAGAACCCCGAAGCCTGCTGGTTAGCCAGTCTATCAATCAGGGAGCTCCAGGTAAGAGATTATATCTCAAAAAGTAAGGTAGAGAACAATTGAAGTAGACACTTAACATTGGCCTCTGGCCTACACGCGCGCACGCACACACACACACACACACACACACACACAAACACACACACACACACACAGAGCATATGTTGTAGTCATGACCACTGATCTTTAACTCAGCACTCAGTCTGAGTAAGGTACCCTTGAAGGAATTATATATCTCATGTGATCGAATATCTTAATAAATCAAGGGGAATTCTATTGCAATCTCTGATTACTAGAGGAGAAAACACCGGTTTTTGAGTTGGAGCAAGAAGGAAGGCTGGGAAGAAGGTAACTGTGCATTACTGTATACCTTGTGGCCAGAAGAGCAAGGGCTGATGTAATAGGGAGGAGGGGCTGAGGACAGTGGTTGTGTTCTTAATAATAAAGAGGAGAGAAGGATTGAGGAGCAGAGATGAAGATGCAGTGAGGCCACAGGAGACATGAGATCACCAGAGCTAGGAAACACAGACCTGAGCATAGTGTACATTCCTGTAATCCCAACACTTGGAGGCTAAGGCAGGAAGATTGTTTCCAGGCCAGCCTGAGCTATATAACAAACATTGTCCTGATGATGGTAGTGGTGGTGTTGGTAATAGTGCCACCCTGAAGACCTGAGTTCAGTGTCTGAGGCACAATCTCAACCAGAGACAACAGACTCCAAGTGTTATCCTTTGACTTTCACAAGTGTCAAGGCATGTGCCCATGCCTTTGTAAAACAAAACAAAACAAAACAAAACAAAACAAAACAAAACAAAAACTCCAATAAACGTAACTTTAAAAATTAAACAAACTTATTGACATCAAGAAAAGCACCTGCATCTGTCAAGTGGTTCAAACTGTCCACAGAGAGGAGAGCCTTGTCTGGAAGCAGGGCTCCCATTGGCAGCAGTTCATGGCACCACCTCTGGGAAGTATAAGAGAGAGGGTTGGTGGGGAACTCAAGCCCTTAGCATTGCAGCACAAATGCACATAGGGGATCGTGGTGATTCCCTGTTCTTGGAAGTGGGTTCTCATCTTCTGCTACTAAAAGCAAAACTGCATTTGGGCCTGTATGGAAACAACTTTTCTAGTTCTTCAAGTATTGTGGAATCACAATGACCACAGACGCTCCTTAAGTACCATCTTGGCTCTGTGTTACGCAGAGAAGCAGATACATTCTTAAGCAACAGCACACCACTGACCATACAAAGGAATGGCTGCCATTGCAAATTCATTATGGCCACCATCTCATGGCCAGGTATCTCTCTGGGCCTCTGTAAAGCAGGACGCATGCTCTGACCTGAAGACTTTACCTTTCAGGATTCCCCTCAGCTAATCTCTCAGTGTCTGAAAGACTCTGCTGTAACATGGTTATCCGTAATAGGTTAATGGATTCTGTATTTTGTCTGGGAAGTCGCTTGTGTTTTATTAATGGTCCTCTTCTCTTAAAGGTTGATGGTGAGAAATAAACTAACGAGCTCTCTCCATCTGGCATCTGTAATCATGGAGATGTCTATATTCAGGGCCCCAGGTATAGAGGAGAGACAGCAGGCAACTCATGATTCAAAAGCAAAAGACTGGTAATCATTTCCATAGAGGCTGATAGTTGAAAATTATCAACTGAAGTTGGCCACTTAGCTCCCATCCTCTGAAGGATGAATCGTGTTGTGTTATACTGGTAATTAATAAGAGGGAACATCTGGCCGTGGATGACTCATTTTTTCATAAATGCTTCATAGTCATGAGGGGAGAAATTATTCACCCCCGCACAGTCTCCAGGGTTTAGGGTCATAGGTACCACCTCCTTCACATGTGACCCCTGGGTTACATGATCAATCATATATAATAGTTACTGATTATCCTTTCCTGCTGCTATGGAACATGTAGGCATGAATACAGTAGTGCCTGATTCTTAAAATTTGGAAGATAAAGATAAGTCACAGAGAGGGGTGGGGAGAGGGGGAGAGAAACAGCTTTCAAGACAGACTGTAGCCATGCCAAAAGGCTAAGTCGGGAGACAATAAGTGCTTTCACAATCTAGGGAGGGCGGGATCACTGTGGGCTGGGAGGATGAAGGGAAGCTTCTGAGAAGATAAAGAATTTGCCCCACAGCGGGAATGAAAAGGAAGAGCTTAACCCAAGTGCCAGGGACATGATGTAAGAAGCACGAAGCAGCTGGGCAGCCAATGAGACGAGGGCAGTAGGAGAAAGTGAAGCTGATTCCAAAAGGAGCGGACAAGCCAACACCACAAACCTAGGGATGGATCCAAGCAATGGTGGGAACCAATTTAGGGGTGAGGCATAGGGTTTGTTGGCTCTAGATCCAAGTTCAAACTGTGCTACCATAAATTGAAGGCAGTCCACCTGCAGTGTTCCATGTGGGCAGTGGAGATCAGTCTGCCTCTTGGCACGTGCAGCTGGACGCATGTGAAAAGAGTGGCCAAATCCCATAGGGGGACTCAGGATTCATAAGCTAAGATTGGGGAAGCTGAACTTAAGACACAGGAGAATAAATCCTTTCAGACCCATGCTCATTGAATCTTCCTTCCTGTCCCTTCTATTGGTGTGCAGTGTACCCTAGCTCTTCTCTAAGAGACAAGAACTGTGACTCTATCCCATCTTCCTCCCCCCTCACAAAGGCCCAATATTCAGGGGTTACACGGGGACTTACTGCATTCCAGTTTTGAGACTATCTCAGAAACCAACAAAGAAGAGATTCCAGCAAGTCATAATTTATCCTTTTTGTCTAAGTAAACACTCCCCGATACCCAGAGGGTGTGGCCTCTGCTTATCTTGGAAAAAGGCGGATGGATTAGAAACTGATTCGAGGCCCAGGAGGGGCTGGTAAGTCTTGAGCTCAAAAAAGAGATACCAAGACATGCTGCCATTGGGCAGAAAACAAAACAACACAAGACAAAACAAAAAACCAAAAAACAGCCACAAGGAGTAGCAGACTCCAGGCCTACGGGTGTGAGTGCAGGGAAGAGGGACAGGAAACCAAGTTCCTGTATGCAGCATGTCAAAGGTTCTAGGCATCCACGTTAGAAAAGATTCCCAGTCCTGAGTGTGAACATGTCAGAAATGGTGTTCAGTCTTAAAGGTCTGATAACTGGAGAGATGGCTCAGTGGGTAAAGGAGACTGCTACTAGGCCCAACTGCCTGAGTCAAATCCCACCTCCCAACATATTCTAAAAAGTTTTCCTGCTTAGGGACTCCCAGCTTCAGATATACTTAGCCTGCTGTTACATCTTGTCATACTCCTGTGCCATAGCCACACTGTGGTTTATTAAAACAACAACAGCAACACCACCACCACTGCCAGCAGCAGCAACAACAACAACAACAACAACAACAGTGCTGGGCATGGAACCTCAGGTCATGTACTCATTAAGCAAGTCCTCCATTATTGAGCCACACCATCAGCCTACTCATTTTTTAACTTATAGCCAATTTAAAGTTAGCCTAGGTCTAGAGTAATAACATCTAAGAAGTCACAGACTTCTGGTTGTGGTTTTATAGTTTATGACTTGTGGTTTTATAGTTTCCAATTATACATAAAAACAACTACAACTTAAAGGCCGTCATGTTTATACGATCTGAAACAACCCCCAGACCCTTCGCTGTAAACTCAGGACGTGTTAGGAAACACTCAGGCTGCACAGAGAGCAGCTGGGCACATCTAGAAAATGGTCTTGGGTTGTTTTTGTAATCTCGGAAAGCTAGACTTGAATCCCCTGCAGACACAGAGGGCTGAATCACTATGGGGAAGTAAAGAGGCAAGGATAAAAAAATACAAGTGGGACCCGTGGTGAAGGTGCTGACGCTGCACTGGGAATGCCTGTCAATTTCACGGGCTCACTCTTAAAAGGAGAAACAAGGAAACGGACTCACTCAGTCTCGGAAGAAACAAAGACAGTCAGAGAAACCACTCAAGAATCACTAGGTCAGCAGAGGGACAGAGAAAGATGTCTTCCAGAACAAGGACAGGGAATGAAAGGGAAACAGCATTTGCAACTTCACCAGCCATTCCCTGAGTGCAGATGTGTGTTACGCCTTCACCAGTCCTGCTTTCTAACCCAAGGGACAGGATTTTCTGTGATCTGATCCCTGAGTTGTCAGCCCTATGGGCACAAAGGTAGCAGGGACCTACCCTTCCCTCTACTACTAACCATCGAAGATTAGAAGTTCCCAGGAAACCCAGGAGCAGCAAGCACAGTGAGATTTGAGGAGCTTGGGCAGGTTGCTCACCTGTTCTGAAAGCCAAGGTGAAATTGGAAATTGGACAGGGGCGTGCGTGTTAGAGAAACTGAGTCAGCCACAAGTAAAGGACCTGCCAGCAATGGGAAAATGGTGGAAAAATCAATAGGCATGTTGTGTACAGAGGTACATGCCACCTGTCTTGTCCAAGAATGAGAAGAAAAGAGGCTGGGATGGTGGGAGAGGCAACTCCACATGAGGAAATGCCAAGCTGAAAGCTTAACGGAAAGGCGCGTCTCAGAAAATAATTCAAAAGCAACTTGGGACACTGTCAGAAGTCACGATCTCTAAAAGGGGAACAGAAAGTATGGACAAACACAGCTGAGATCAAAGAGGTGGCCCAAAGATGGAAGTAGGTGAGTTGAGCCTCACAACCCTGACCTGCTCACTCAAATCCACATCCGTGGAGCTTTGGAGAAGTGCCAAAATCAAACTATCAGTCTTGGAACTCCGGCCCATGCTTGGGATCTCGGGAGGTAGAGGCAGGAGGATTAGAAATCCAGAGTCATCTCCAGCTATACTGTGAGTTCAGAAGCCCTGTTGTCTCTCGAAAAAAGAGACAAGGAACAAACAAAAATATTAACGGGACAGGGACTGTTGCTCAGTTGATAGAACACCTGCCTAGCAGGCGCTGTCCTGAGTTTGTATCCCAGCACACTTAAGCTGTGTATGGTGGCACACACCTATAATCCCAGCAATCAGGAAGTAGATGCATAAGAATGGAAAATTCAAGATCATCCTTAAATATATTAAGTTATATTATGTTTTTATCAATCTGCAAATGAGAGCCTCTTTCTCAAAACTGTACAATCACAGACATACCCAGCATGCTGTGCTAACACCTCATGCATGGCAGAAACAGGAAGGCTTGTCTTAGGCATGCAAGGAAGACACCTCCCACTTAACCTCCAGGCACTGAGAGATAAATCTACCCCAGGAAGGTGATAATGGTGGAGTCTCAACTCAAGTGTGAGTCATTTCGTGTTCTGTGTAGACAGTGAGCTAGGCTGTGTGGTGGATTTTCCACCTCAGGGATAACTCCTACGCCTTGACTCTCTACATCCTCTCAGAACCCAATCACTGTAGTGAAAGGCCATAAGTTAATGACCACTTGATTCCATCTTGCCATTTTACAGATGAAGAAACTGAGGGCCAGAGACTAGGGATGAACACCAAGCCTCTCCCCAGTCTCAGGACAGAGCATCCCTCTGGCTGCCCGGAACTTTGATGTGAACCTTCCAATCTAACGAGGCTACAAAATGAGCGTGTGGTCAGCAGCGGCAGCCAGAACCCCATGAGGACCTTAGCACTCCTCAGGGAAAGGTGACACTGACAGCCACTTCCCATTTGTTTGTGGTCAAAGAGCCCTGTGGAGGAAGAGGCCCAGGGAGGAAACATCTGTGAACACAGGGTGAAGTCATGAGCCCACTTGATTTTCCCTTTTCCGAATCCTCTTCAGTCTCTTTTCTCTAGCCCTAAAATACAAAACTCTAGCCAAACAAGAGGGCCTGGAAGATTCCAGGGGCTTCTGGAAAGAACAACCAACAGAGAATTCCAGCATAAGGTGTTCATGACTGCTCTGGTTGGGGCAGAAGTACAACCCAAGAAGTCCCTCAAAACACTCACCAGCCTTCAGATATCTACCTCACCCAAACCCAGCTCCTGGTCTCCAGCAAGTCACAGAAAAGGCACATACTAGAGTTCTAATCACATTCTACTAGTTGCAGTAATGTCTTTTTTTTTCTCCTCAGAATGTAATAATGAGAAAACAAACCAGCATGGTGGCACATGGTAGACCCAGCACTCAGAAGGCCGAGACCCTAAGATCACAAGTCTGAGGCCATCTTGGACTATGTACTGTTAAGTCTCTCTATCTTAGAGAAGTTTCAGATTCAAGTCAGAGGGCAGAAACTCTGATAGAAACTAACCTGCTTTGCAATACTTTCTACCATCTGTTAGGTCTCTTAATGACCTGTGCGAGCTGCCATCAGCTGAGGGAACTGAGGCTCACTCAATGGTGCTACCCAGGCTGCCCCAACAGGCTATGTGGAACGCCCCAGAGCAGCACTGACTAACCTTCCTGACACTGAGAAGGTTGACAGAAGGAGCAGGAAGAAGGTCAAGGCAGTGACAAGACTGGAATTCAGAGACCCATCGGCATACGACTCTCGTGGGTACATGGACATCCCAGACAGCTGCTGGCTGAGCCCACTTGATTTTTCCTTCTGCAAATCCTCCATTCAACTATTTTTCAGCAGCAAAACTCAAAGCTCTAGCCAGACAAGACAGCTCGGAAGACATAGAGATTTCCAGTACAAGGTATGCACTGACTGTTCCAGGACCTTGAACAAGAGCTGCAAACTATTATGCAAAGCCTGCTACCTCTCCTGAAATGACCTATGCAGGCGCTTTCCTCCAAAGGAGACAGATTGAATAAGGAGATGCAGGGATCAAAGTTCTTCATCTCTCATTTCCCACCCTTGGATATCTTCAATCAGTTCCACTGCCTGGATGGAGTTTGCCATGAGATCCAAGATCTGAGACCCGAGATCTGATGTTTGTTGCATCAAGGTGCTGCACTGTTAGAGGCCAGGAAGCTTGACATATACTGGCTTATTTGACTCCTACATAAACCTCAGGGGAATTGCTTCTTATTTACACTTCATAGCGTGCTTTGAACCTGGTGTTCTGTCTTCTAGTCTAGTGCTGACTCCTCCTCACCCTAGGCTGCTTCTGAGTCTATGTATTGAGCCTCTGCTACCTCCAAAGGTAAACACCCTAGTTTGTAGAGGAAGCCAGGAAGCCAGCTCCCTCATTATCCACTTGACCCAGGGATTGCTGGTAGGAGGCTTGTTAACTGGGGAGAGAGAAACCAGCAGGGGAAAGTGGATTGTTAAGTGGGTAAGTAACAAAATCACAGCATATACATTCCGACAACAAAGAACACTTACCAGCATCCGGGGTGAACCCAACTCCTAGAAGGCCACTGAGTGCTAAGTAGCTGCAAGCAGTTTTGTTTGGGGCCTGACAACTAGGGGCTCTAGCAGACAGCTTCTACTCATTGACCAAAGCAAGAGGCAGAGGCAGCTAGAGACTTGGCTCCCACACTAACTCTCTATCCACGGGAGCCTCCTCCCCTCTACATTGAATTCTGGAAGTCTAGAAGGGGACTGTCTCCTGGGAGGTGTGCTCCACCCTGCTTTATTTCTCCAGCCATTGTTCCTCTGGTTTGAGTGACCTGGGATGAGCACTTGTCCGCTACTTCCTGGCACAAAAAGAGCATACTTTTCAAATCTGTCTCCAGACACAGATACCCATAAGAAATTGCACGAGCCTACGATGAAGCTCAGCTGATGGAACACCTGTAGAGTATACATGAAGACCTAGGTTTAATTCTCAGAACTCATAAACTAGGCATGGTGATGGATGGTGATATACATGTAGTCCCAGCCCTCAGGAGGCAGAGGCAGATGGAACAGGGACTTCAAGTTTATCCCTGGTTCGCATAGTGAGTTTGAGGCCAGCATGGAGTACGTGAAACCTTGTGTGTATTGGGGGAAGATGGGGCAGGGGGCAAGATAAATAGGCTTCTTCTTCCCAGACTCTGAACAGTACTTGTCAACTTAGGCATGTGGACCTCATCTTTTCCTGGAATGACCTGTGCACCAAAAACAAGGGTAGAGAGAGAAAGAAAAACTCTAATAACCTAGAAGGTGGAGACTACATTGCCCATGTGCCAGTCTGTTTCATAATGGGAGGGTTCTTACATGCTTAACCCCTATCCCAGTTTGCTAAAGCACATAGAAAAGTAATGGGCCAGGAGGTCATCGGTGTCTGAGAGGTAAAGTTCTCAAGGGCCTTGGGTCAATTCTCCAAGTACACAATTTGGAAAAGGCTCACATAGACTGTCTACTGAAGCAATCAAAGCCCTTAGCCAGAGAGGTGGCTAGAGGTGACCCAGTGATTATGAAATGTTATGTGAGATCCCAGTATGAGATCTGAAATCAACCTGTGGTTGACCATTGCCTAGATGTTATAAAGAGCTGATAACGTGCAAGACAGAGATGGCACACACCTTTACTCCCAGCACTTGGGAAGCAAGAGGCAGAAGGATCTCTTTGAGTCCGAGGCCAGCCTGGTCTACAGAGATAGGTCCAGAATGGCCAGGGATACACAAAGAAATCCTGTCTTGAAACCACCCCCGGCTCTACAAAAAGGGATTGTGTAGTATTTTCATCTAAAGATATTCTGGCTCCTCTGAATGCTTGGCTACCCTTGATAAGCTTGAGCAGCCCACCTGGTCCTTCAGTATGAGATGTAGTTCTCAGGCTAGTTACTAGTGCTACACACTGCTGGTCCTATGGGAAGACAGCCAAGTAACTATCTTTAAGGGCAAGCTGAAGATGCCAAGTGTGTGTGTGTGTGTGTGTACGCACGTGTGCTTTAAGTTAGAATACACCCCTAAGAGTTTTCACATTAGAGACTTGATAGCCAACACAACAATGCTCAGAGCTGGGGCCTCTTAAGTGCTGATTAGGCTGTGAGGGCCCACCCTTCATGGATAGATTAATGTTGCTATCAGGAGTGGCTTAGTTACCCCAAGGTTGGGCTTGGTAACAAAACAGAGCTGGCCTCTTCTTGTGTATCACTCTTAGACTACTGCCTTTCTGCCTTCTGCTATGGGAGGACATCCTAAGAAGACTCCGGAACCAGAAGCTGCTGCCATGGTTTTGAATTTCTCTAACCCTACAACTATGTATCAAGTAAATGTCTATTCTTTGTAACTTACTTACTCTGCTGTACTGTATTTGAGGGACACAAAGCAGACTAAAACATCCGTCAGCATTACATCAGTGAATCTACAGGTAGACGCGTGGAATACTCTTAATCCAAAAAGAAATTAAGGGGCTGGCTGGCTGGCTCAGTGGTTAAGAGCATATATTGCTCTTACAGAGGATTTGCGTTCCATTCCTTGCACCCACGTAACTCCAGCTCCTTGGCATCTGACACCCTCTTCTGGCCTCTAAGGGACAACTTCAGTCAAGTGCACAATCCCATTATGGGCAGGCACCACCAATCCTTGCCGTGCACGCTCTCGAACACACACACACACACACACACACACACACACACACACACACACACACGAAACATAGTGACCACATACTAGCCTCAAGGATGGTGATCTCAGCAGAGATGGTGGGAACTTGAGGCAAATTGGAAAGCACACTGGAGAGTCAGCTGCAGCATGTCAGAGCCCCACTGGACAGCAGGCTGGGTGTAACCATAGCATCTAATTTTTGCGAGAGAAGCTGGAACTCTGAATTTTTGTGTATGAAAAGTACTGATTTTAAGATGTTGGTGACCTATTCAAAAGTATTTAAATGAATCTCTCTCTCTCTCTCTCTCTCTCTCTCTCTCTCTCTCTCTCTCTCTCTCTCTCTGTGTGTGTGTGTGTGTGTCTTGGAAAAAAATCAAAATTACAGTAAAGTCACAAATCTCACAATTCTGCCCTTGATTTTTCCTACTGGCCACCAGCTGTGCCTGCTGCTTTTATCTGTTGGCTGTCTCCATACCCTGTCATTTGAAGAGATGCTTTTGGTTTTAAAGAGGTGAGTACCACTTCCCAAGGCTGTCGGCAGTAGATCTGCCCATACCTTCCAGCTTTCTGGCCAGGACCACTGATCCTAGTGGGTGTAGCTGAATGCTGTTTTCTGGGCTATCAATGGGTCACTTTCCAAGAACTGCACATATGTAGCCAGCTTCCTGCCCACCCCTGAGCTTTATTCCCCAGCCTGGTCTAACCTTTCTTCTGTGGGAAGCACAAGACACATTTTCTTGGGCAGAAGAGAACCTGGAAGATCTGTCCCACTTGGTTTCTCACCCATCAGCTAAAGACAATGTTCAACAAGGTAGGATGTGAGGATGCCAAAATCGGGTAAGCACATGAGCCTGGCATAGCAGCCTGGATGAGGGCAGATGCATGGAGAGATGCCGGTCACCATAAGATCAGAGAGGGGAAAGAGAAAGCCAGCACTTGGGGAACACAGAGTCTAGTGGGAGGGAGTTTGGATTGGACTCTCCCAGGAGGAATGAGAAATTCTCTCCTGCAGGCCTTAGGGGCACAGGGATGAGTGTCCCATGGCCTAGAGTGACAGTGACAGAAATCTCTATGAACTTGGGTCACAAGATATCTTGCCTGAGGATGTTATCTAAAGAAGTCCTGAGGGGCCTGGGCACCGCAGGTGTTATTATTCATGCTTGCAGGTCCAAGAGAACAGATAACTACATTCCTTTCACCAGATTAGTCACTTCCCAGCTGGGCAGCTTGACCCTGTCTGAGCATCTACATGGGCTTCTCCAAATGGTCCTGCACACTGACCCTACCCAAGCCTGCCCTTCTCCCTCCTGGAGAACCAGATTTTCACTGGAAAGGGAATCCACAGCCATTTTGAAGGACAGAGCCTGGGCTCATTTGGTCACTACTGCACTGGAGGCTGGCAGCTTCCAAACTTTTGTTTCTTTTGAAAGTCTGGTAAATGACAAAAAAAACCACACACACAAAACAAACAAACAAACCAACAAAAACAAAAAAATCACCATATTTTGCATCATGATCTAAAATATACACTGACTCTTGCTACACACAAGCACAAGGACAATTTGTTTTTCATGCTAGACCCTGCCTAACATGCAGTGCATGGCTTAGGACTCAAAGTTCAAGATGAACTGATCCCCAGATACAACCTCACTTTACTGAATCATTTTCCTTTAGAGTTAGGTGGGGTAGGGCCCTCATCGAGCCTGTGACGAGCACTTGGGAGACAGAGACTGGAGAATTGTAGATTCCAGTCTGGCTTATACTTTGAAATACTGTAAGAAAGAAAGGAGGAAAGAGAGAGAAAAAGGGAGAGATAGAGAGATAGAGAGATAGAGATAGAGAGAGAAAGAGAGAGAGAGAGGAGGTGAGGGGGAGAGAGAAGGCAGAAGAAATGAGAGATACTGCAGGCAGGGAACAGTAGCATGCACCTGAAGCTCTTCTATATATTCAGTAGGCTGAGGCAGGAAGAGCACTTAAGTCCTGGAGTTCAAGAGCAGCCTGAGCAAAACAGCAAGAATAAATTTCACACAAAACAACGGAAAGAATGGGGTCGATGTCTTCAGACTTAGACCTTTGAGATACTTGCTTATGTCTGATATTATGAGCGAGGGCACCCAAAGGCGATATGCTAGCAATGCAACTGTCCTGTGTGTTGCACCATACTAAGAAAGGAGATCCAGGGAGAACTCTGGCTTGGCCAGAATCCTCCCATGTCAGCTACTGGAGAATAGGATTGCCGCCTGACACTTGTGGATGCTTGAGGTTTGCAAAGCATGCTGTCCTCAGATATGTTACATCCCCATTACATCCCAAATCTGTTCTCCCTGGGATCAGCCCTACTGTGACCCCAACTCACTGCAGAGCCGTGGGAAGACGTTCAACATTATCTGTGCGTCCCGAGGGAAATGAAGCCTCAGAAAAGTCGCCCATGGCAAAACTGTCCCATGTAGAAAGTGCATGAATCCATATAAATACAAGTTTTTTTGCACTTGAACTTTATGCCTTTTCTCAAAGGCTGTCTTCTGGATCTCATTATATAATCGTGTGTTTGTTACATTTCTCCAACTCGAACACAGAGAAGCATACTCCTGACCGCATTTCCCCTTCGCAGCGCTCCTGACTGATGTGTGCACTCAGTATGCTGCCCTGACCTCAGAGCAGGAAGTGCACAGTGTGACTCTGAAGAGTCGGAGGGTCCGCACGGAACTCCAGTTTTCCTGCCCTACATGCTGTATGACCTCTGCCAGAACATGTCACCTCTCTATTCTTTCAAATGGGAGAATGATACCAGTTGGTTCCCAAAGACCCTTTCAGATTTGCCCTGAAAATTCTATTCAATTAGAGCCTCTACCACATGATGGAATGAAGAAAAAAAGAAAAAACAAATGAGAAATATTTAAATTGGAGAATTGAGGTAAGTACATAGAAATCAGAAACACCTCCATCTCCAGATAGGGAACCTATCCTATCTGAGTGGCTTCCTTTGCTTTTTGGAGCCTTGGTCACCGTGGAACCCAGACTTCCTAAAGTCATAAGGATCAGAGAAAGCAAAGAATCACTGAAGTCCATGCAAAGCAGAGTCCACTCCTAGCATAGTCCACTTTCTATTCAAGTAAGCCTTCCCTGTCTGTAGGAGTTAGCTGGTCAGCAGCTGCACCTACTCCTCCTAGCCTGGGTCATCTGCTTGAAAAATGACTGAAGAAGTACCAGGATTCCCACTCACCTTAGTCCTGCAGTCAGTCCTCATACAAATCTGACAGGCTGGTCATTTTCTGCCACGGTCCCCATATCCACGGTTTCCCCGTGGCATCTGCTAATTCAGTGTGCAAAGCAGCATTTATATATAGAAAGTTGCAACCACGCAGGTTAGCATTAAAATAGAGCCTTGACGTTGCCGTGGCAACCAAACAAATGATATTCAAAATGAAAGAGAAGTATTCTGCAATCGGAAAAGCATGTCCACAGCCTTCCAGGACAGCTGGGCTCCTTCCCTCGAGATGGGTGGGACAGCCTCCAGAGAAGAATTCTGTTCTTAAGAATCTCCTTCTTCATTAAGTCACCCACTCTGGTGTCAGCTGAGGCCTTGCTGACTGCACAGGTTCCTTCCTAAAGGCATCTCCCACCTGGAGAGGACCTGAGGCCAAGCAGCAGTATCTTGAGTATCTTGTCCAGGTTTATAAGACAGCAAATGCTCAACCCATTAAGCTCCATGGAGAAGAAGCTTGTGGGTTATTACCAAGGATGCTTCTAGAAACAAAGTTGCCCTTCTGCCTTTGTCTGCCTTAAGCAGAGTCAAGAGGCTACCTGCCACCTGAATGGCATTTGTCAAGTTACTCCACCCACTGGTACCTCCAGTTTAAAATAATAGGTGAGTATGCAGTAAAGAGAACAGTCTAGAGCCTTCTACCCCTGATTCTGGGATGCGTATCTTTTTCTCTTGTTTACTATTCCTCTTGGACATAATGGAAGCACCACTGAAGCACAGAGGTTTTTGGTTCCTAAATTTAAAATACAGATCATGGAATGAGCTCCCATGATTCAAGCCACTCATCCACTGAAAATGCACACGGCCTCCAGATAGAAGGGTCCTAGATGAAGCTGGCACCTTATCAGGTCTCTGAGCCTTTGTGAGATTCATTCTGGAGTCAAGTGTGATCTGGAAAGGCTTGAATAAAGAAGATTGTTGGTTCCAAGTGACGATGCAGGCTACAGAGTATTAGGAACCTTCAAATGTGGCCCAGGACATGCAACATGATGTGGGCACTCAACAGCAGTTAATGGCGGTTTCCCATCATGCCAAGCACACGCTTGCCATCAGACTTGGCAAGCCTGCTCTGTTCACCCGTGAGAAATAAAAATAAGTGTGCACGCAAAGTCTGATTCAAGAATCTTCAGAGTAGTAACTAGAATTTGGATCTTAAATGTCCCCCAAAAGCCTGAGGGTAGGGGGCTTGGTCTCCAACCTATCGGGAAGAGATGGGGCCATTAAGATGTGGAGCCTAATGGGAGTTGTTTTGGTCTCGCCTTTGAAGGAAACAGAGGAAACCCAGATCTTTTTCTCTTCTTTGCATCTCAACCACAGACCTCAAGACGACCGAACACAGGCACCACATGCTAAGAAGCTGTGTCAAAGGTCACATAGTGTGCTATTCCATTCATGTGACATTCTCAGACAAAGCCATGAGGATGGGGGAAGGTGCCAGGGGTTTGGATGGGGGAGGTATGAATGAAAAGGCATGCAGAAAGAAAAAAATTGAGACAGGATCACACTATGTAGCCTTGGCTGGCCTGGAATTTGATATGTAGACCAGGCTGGCCTGGAACTCGAAGGAGAGACATTTTGGAAGTAATGGAATTTCTACATCCTGGCTATTGGGGTGGTTATGTGAATCTGTATGTGTTAAAATTTTTAGGACTATATGCCAAACCATTCATTTTTATTATATAATAAATGGAAATATTATTTTCACCTTGGGACTAAAAAAAAATCACAGTTGATAATCTAGAGTATTCAGCTCTAAGAAGAGGTTGTCACCCCTAAGCAGGTAACGCATGTTTACATGTGTTATCCGTGTTTCTTTAAATTTGACATACACTATTTTGATTCTGGATTAACAGTCTAAAGTGTGACTGTCAGATTACCAGCCGCAGCATTACCTCACTGGGGAATCTATTAGAAAATGCAGGCTCTGGGGCCACTCAGACTTCCTAAAGCAGAAGCTCCCAAGTGGGGCCCATGTTTGTATAACCTCTGGGGCATATGGTTCAAGTTCATGCTGACCTCCGTACAGCAGCCGGAACCAACCAGACAAGCCCGTCATGGAGCAGTCAAGTCAGGTCACTCTGCAAACCTTCATCTGTTCCAGATATGGCCAGCTGCTACCCAACAAAGCAAAGCAAAACCTATAGCTCTCATGTGACCATACTGAAGGAGCAGGGGATACAGGGATGCTTGGCACTAAGCACACCTGTGACCTAAGCTGAGACCCAAAGGGTGCCCTCTGGTGTTAAGATCTACTGCAAAGTCCAAAATCTCCTCCTGCCAGACCCAGCCTGGGCTCCTGGACCAGAATCAGAGCCAACTTCATTCATTTACCTCCCTCCCTGGACTCCTGGAGACTGCCCCTGAAATCAAATGTGAACCTTGTGGTTGCCCCCTAAATCCTGGAAGAGCACAGCTTCCCACCTACCCCAGAACAAATTCAAAGGCTTCAAGTGGTTGTTGGCTCTCAAGCTATGCCAAGATGATGGCCAAAAGGATTAAATCAGAACCATATGGATTTCATATTCAATGAAATAAACAGAATTACAGCGCAGGGTTGGGCCCAAGAAACCAGGGGCTATGTCCCTGGCCCAGAGCCCAGGCTTGGTGGCCTGCAGCACAGGCTGGGCTCCCTGGCCTCTCCTCCACGCCCACGACTCCCACAGATTGTCCCAAGGGCACCCTGCCTGTTCTCTGGCTCTCCTTGCTGAGGTCTTGACTCCAATCCTGCTGTGAATGACATTTCAGTGTTTTATGGAGGTTTTTATATATATTCTCTTTTATAGTATAGCTAAAGACAGTTTGGCTTCTTCTCTAGTTCCATCAAAAGATATACAAGCCCAGACAGGAATGTCATCCTTGATGACATAGAGTTATAGTTCCAGAGGCACAAGGTTGGAAGTGAGGGGTCAGCTTTGGCACCCACCCTTTTTCCCACCTCACAGAGCTAGCTGAACTGGGTGGAGACTCCCATTTCCCCTCAATCTCGTTCCATCATCCTCTCCATTTCTAGAGAAACAATATAGCACTTTGAATCAGGGTAGTTCTGCCTGCCCCCCTCAGGTGCTTGAAGACATTTATTGTCACAGTGTTGCTGGGTGGGTTAGCTCCCATAGCTGCTTCAACAGTCTCCATGTGTCCTGGATAACACTCTTCTAGCCTCTGATTCCTATACCGATCATAGGTCAAGGTCATAGACTGCGCTTCTCCTGGGGGCTGTCTTTTCTTTCCCTATTTCTGAATGATTTCCAGTCCTGGCCAGGGCCTTTCCTCCATTTTCAAAGCCATTCATGGCAGATTACACCCTGTTCACACGGTCATCTCTGTTCTAAGGACCCTAATCATCATTTTGAGCCCGACTGAGTGATCTATGGTACCTTGCCAATTTAATGCCAGTTTATCTGCAACTGTAAATCCACCCACAACATGAATTCTTTTCATGTAACCACAGACAAGTTCCAAGGATTAGCAAGGGCCACGGGAATGGAAGCTATGGTGCCTACCACTGGAGGCTGCTTGGCTTCGAAACACCCTACAACACAGCTAGGTACAATGGCATAAGCATGTGCTCCTTGGGGATATTGAGCTGGAGGCTAGCATCAACTGTCTTGGAAAAAAAAAAAACAAAACCACAATCATCAACAACTAAGCAACAATCTATCAACACAGGTAGACTCTATCCAGTATCAATACACCAAGGCTTATATGCACTACCACCAAGGCCAGAGTTAGCTCCCAGTGAACCTGACTCAAATCCATTCCCCAGAAAGCTCACCCTTGAACTTTTAGAGAGTTTCAGAGCTCTGCTCCAGAGTGAAAGAGAAATGCTTAACACTGTGTTAAGAATGCTAATGTGGATTTTGTAGTTGATCAGGATAGCACTCCTGGCTCACAGAAGATACAAGGCTTTGGAGAGAGAGAGAGAGAGAGAGAGAGAGAGAGAGAGAGAGAGAGAGAG
>JANHMN010000002.1:52510048-52541877 GCA_030674055.1 Rhabdomys pumilio
GAGAGAGAGAGAGAGAGAGAGAGAGAGAGAGAGAGAGAGAGAGAGAGGATGAATAGAAGTGAAGAAAGGGTGGATAAGAATGGGAGAAATATACATATACAAAAAAATCAGAATGAACCGCACTATTTAGTATGGTTATTTTAAAAACTTAGTTTTAAAATACTTGAGTGAAAAAGTTTAAGGGAAGGACCTGTTCACTCACTGTTTCTGAGGTTTCAGTCTATCATTGTCGGAAGGCGTGGCAGGGCAGAGCAAAGCAGCTCCCATCACAGGCAGCCAGGAAGATGAGGATGCAATGTTTGTGTTCACTGGCCCTCCCGAGGTTTCTCTTTCATTGTACCTGGGCCCTCAACACATTACATGGCACCTCCCACAGTCGAGACCTGTCTTTTTCCTCAGTTGCTCTCCTGAATGCCAGCCTCCTCAAGATATGCCTTGCAATCAAGCTTACCCATCAAGCCAGTACAATCAGGGGACGTAGTGTCAGTCAGGTATGGTGGTGTACACTCTCAGGAGGTAGAAGCAAGCGACTTACTCACAAGTTTAAGCTGGCAGGGTATACACAGTAAGTTGTAGGCTAAGGTAGGGCTACACAGCAAGATGGTCTCAAAAATAAACACATAAGCAAATATTAATACATAAGTACCATCCCAACATCTAATCACAAAAGGTGTTCCTAGAACAAGGAGCTAGTTCTGGAGTTCAGTGGAAAGACTGAGGGTCATGAATACCCAGAAACAACTGAGAAGAATGGAGACCTGTTTCTTCAGAGAAATCTTATAACCCCATGATAATGAAAACAATGAGCAGTTGCTATGCAAACAGCCCTGTCCTTCCAGCCAGAACACCAATCTCAGGAATACACCATAGATATGTGAAAAATATGGTCAAGTGCCCATCAAATCAGTGAGAAGGGCCTGGGGTGTGGCTCAGTGGTAGAATATTTGCCTACAAAGCCTGGGTTTAAACCACAGTACCCCATTTCCCCAAAGGACTATATCCATGAAGAGAGAAAAAATGTTTTCAATAATAATGGAATGACAATCTTTGGGGTTTTTTTTGTTTGTTTTTGAGACAAGGGTCTGTTTAGGAAGCCCAAGCTGTCCTGGAACTCGCTCTGCAGACCAGACTAGCTTACATTCTGCCTGCCTCTCTTTCCCAAGTGTTGGGATTAAAGGCATGCACCTCTTCTCAGACAGTCTTACTTAATCATGAAATGAATGTGAATGTAATTCCATTTCTGCCATGTGGCAAACAACCATCCAAGAAATTACACAGAGATCAAAGATCTGTCACATATCAAACACTAAAATTTATTTGAAAAAAAAAAACATATGTACTTTAGGCCATATTGTGACCTACGGATAAGAAAGGATTTCTTAAGACATAAAAAAACTAAAAGCTTAGGTGACTAAATTTGATTCAATTACAGTGGAAAATTTCATGACAAAATACCATAGCAGAGAATGCTTGATCAAACAAGAATCGAAAGCTAGCATAATAGAGAAGTTGGGCTGTGTAGGTATGGGAGGCTGAGGGGAGGGAACACATACTTGGGATACTGACATATGAAGAGTCCCCAACCTTATTAGCAACAAAGGACAGGCAAATGTAAGTAAGGCAAACCCACAGTGCTGCTCTGCAAGCAGTCAGATGGCAGAAACCAGCCTGACGAGCTTGGCGAGGAAAGTGGAAATTCTGGTGCTCTGTGGGTGGCAGCATATATTTTTGGAACCTCTCTGAAATCGCTTGGCACTATCTAGCAAAGTCCAGATGTACATCTCCGAAGGACACGCTCCTTCTAGGTACCAGCCCCAGAGAAATGGGCCCAGGATTCTACGAGGAGACTAGTATAGGATAAACATTAAAACACCCACTGATAGGGATACAGGTAGAAGGTTCACGTTGGAGAACTTTGCGATGGGTAAAACAAACTAGGTCTACATCTCTCAACGTGGATAAACCTCAGAATGGGGAGAGGGGGCAAATTGCAAAAGTATAAACACAGAATGGAAGATTTCGTGGGGGCTTCAAAACACACACGACATTGCTTAATACTGTTTTGTATGTATACATGCTAATGAGAATTGAAAACACTCATGGAAAAGGCGTATGAACCACAGAACAGTGATTATGTCCAGGAGAACAAGGAGGAAAGGGAACAGAGTAGGAGGAGCAGCAGAGGTCTTTGATGCCAAGTCCTACATTATTTCTGAATGGCATTTGGCAGTGCTTGTAACCCTCTGCATCCAGAAAAGGTGCTGATTGCATGGAAAATGTCCAGCATCATCCATCTTTAGGAAAACACAAGTCCAAACTCACTAAAATGAGCTGGGGAAAAAAAAACTGTCTCAGCGCTGGTGAGAAGGTAGCATAAATAAAAGTTCTTTGCCACATGTGACGAGCACATGGGGGCAGACACTTTTTAAAACCATTTTCGCCTTTTCTCATGAAGTTAACCTTTTATACTTACTATGTCATTAGCAGTCACGTGTCAAGGTATTTGTGCGAGGAACAAAACTCTGTCTGATAGACCGATACACAAGTGTCCATAGCAGAGTTATTCATAACAGCTAAAAACTGGAAAGAACCCAAGGATTTATCAGTTGAGAAACAGATAACCAGACTGAAGGAAATTCAACTAATAGGACTCTACTTAGCATTAAAAAAATTACCAACAATAGGTAATTCTCAGAATCAATTTTAGACATTGTCTAGTACAAAAGAATCTAAAGTCAATTACATGACTCATTTCTATGAAATTGGAGAACAAAGCTAATCTTTAGGAGAAAAGTGACCTGGGGAGACAGGTAGGAACAGAAGAGGTAAAAATGACTGCAAATGAGAACTTGGGAAAGTATCTGACATGAGCAGTCACTCAACACTCAACCAAAGGAGGGTTGAAAAACATTCAGGAAGTAAGTTGCATTTGTACTGAAGAAGTAGGCTTTGGCAATTATTCCCCAAATGCTACAGAGCCACAATGATTTATGTAGCACTTATGCTATATTCTCTGTAAATAGTCTCTGTGTGACTTAGAGTAAATGGGTAGCTATGCCTAAGTTACATGCAGATATGGTACTGTTTTGTAGAAGGGACTTGAACACTCTCAGGTTTTAGAACCCTGGCATGAGTATAACCAGCTCCCTGTGGTACTGTCCATGTCTCAAATGCTGGTTACGATGGCCTGCTCATTCATACAGTCATTCATCTATATATGTTATTGTCTGTTGTTTGTTTTTCCCAGGCTAGCTTCAAATTCATGATCTTCCTGCTTCAGTGTCCCAAGTACCAGGATCATAGGCATGCGTCCACCACATGCAGCTTAGCCATCTATACATGCAAAATGAACTTTTTTTCCCTGAAAACTATAGCCCTGTTAAGTTGATCTTAAAGATACAGGTGGCAGATTTTAGAACAGATATATTTGCTGTCTCTAATTTTCTCTAAGTATATTTTTTAAAAATTAAACGTACTTTTCGATCACTGAGAGTAGCAAGTTTTAAGGGAGCAAAGAGAAACGAAAGTGGCTAACAATGTTAGTTCTTCCCTCTTCCCAGAGAAACTGTTGTCCCCTTTAATAGCTACACTCCTCCTATTAGAAACAGAATGGTCTTGTAAGTTCACCTCATCCAAGTCTCCCCATCTTGGAGAAGAAGCCTAAATCTTCCTTCCAAGATCTGACAGTCATCTGCTGCTGCTGCTGCTGCTGCCAAAGACACTTTCCTCATTCCTTTTAAAGAAACTTATTTCTCCCCAATGGGCTATTTCTCTAGTTATGGTTCCGGGTACCAGCCCCAACCCCACAACTAGCCAAAAGGTGTCCCTGGGGCCTCCAAAGGGAAGGCACGTGTCCTGTGCCTATGATGCTCTGTGCAGACCCTCTGAACCATGAGCCTGGGAGAGGAAAGATATGCTCAGAGTTCAGCCAGCCAGCCAACCTGACCACACTGACTTTACTGTGAGTGTTCCCACCATGCCTACTGCCTCGCCTTCCACAGCTGAGCGCCTGGTTTTTATCTGAGTGCCTCGTTTTTATCTGGGTAGTTCTCCCAGTACCCAGACTCTGCCCCAAGTCTCCAGTTTCTGGAGAGTAACTTCACTTGCTGATAGCAAGCAGAATCAGCTCCTGAAGTTTGCTTCCCCAAGAATGCCAGACTGACACCTCACCAACCAGCCAAGGCTCACCAGACCCATGGTGGAGAGCTCAGAATTATAAGGCTTCTGCCTTGGGCACAGTTGTCTCTCAGGACACTTGATTCTTCAGGGAGACAGCATTCAAGAGAACTACCTCTTCCTGAGAGATGTGCCAAGCACTTGAACACACTTGACCTCAGTCTTTCCAACAGCCTGGTGAAATAGGACCCATTCCTGTTCACTCAGAAGGATGCAGCAGCTGAGGGAGAAATACAATCTCACAAGTGACAGAGTCGGAACTTGAGCCAAATCTGTCAGACTTTGAAAGCCTAGCTCTTGTCACCTTGTCATTCTGCCCTGCCTGGAGAAAATTCAGTTACTGAGACTTCACATTGGGCATCCAGAGCACAATGAGACACAAGTGGCAAGAAGGGGAGCTCAGCTGTGTGTAGTGTGATAGGACAACTGTCCAGGTGACGGCGACAGTCCATGGCATGAGGAGCAGCCTTGGGGAGAACAGCTGTAGGACAGTGTGGGATACATCCTCATTCCAGAGGACTGAAAGCAGATTCTTCCTGGTTTGAGACCAAGACAATATTCCTGTTACCATGACAATGGAGCCTGCTCACTGTTGTCTGCACCTGTAATGGAGTGACTCACATTTCTGGCATTGCATTAGCTAAGTCCAACGTCATTAGCTAATCATTTTAGAATGCATGAATCCAGCATTGATACTATCTGGGGGTGATAAGTGGGATCTAAATTGGTCCCTCTGAGACTCTGAGAGCCAGATTTTGCTTCCATCCTTTCTGCAAAGAGGTCCCAATACTTGGCCTGGGCCCTATTATGAACTGAGGTTTGTCCTGGGCTCTCTAGGTTTAAGGCCAAAGGTAGGGTAAGAAATGGCATTGGGCCTAAGGAAAGAATAAACCTGCCTCTTACAAGCTGCTGAGATCAGTGAGAAATCTGGAAGCTGCACAATTTTCATCCACTGCAGACCAAATCAACCCCAAAGGGTGCTATGCATAAAAAATGATAATTGACAGCACCCATTGTGGTTGAGGCCAATTTTAGACTGACTGGGGCCCCATTGTACACATTCCTAGAAAGGAGCAAAAGGAATCCTGGGGGAGACCCTATGGAGCCACCAGCTCTTGGGCATATATCCTAGAGAGTTAAAATCCCAGAAGAGAAAGTCGGTGAGGTAGCCCAGCAGGTAAAGGTAATCGTTGCCAAGCCTGACAACCCTAGGTCAATGTTGTCACTTTTCAGCACTCACATAGTAGAAAGAGAACCAGCTCCCACAAGGTGTCCTCTGACCATGGCAAACTCCACCTCCCTCATTGCCACCCTCTCCCTGCCTCCACACACAGAAATAAATAAACGAATAAATACAAAATGAATTAAAATGAGAGAGTGGGGAGGGAGAAAGGGGGAAGGAAGAAGAAGGGAGGGAGAAAGAGAGAGAGAGAGAGAAGGAGAGAGAGAGAGGGAGAGAGAGAGAGAGAGAGAGAGAGAGAGAGAGAGAGAGAGAGAGAACACTCAGATCAGGGCAGCAGAAGCTATGGTAGGGAAGAGGAGCCCAGAGCTGCAGCATGGTGGTCTCAACCTTTCTAAGGTCCTGAACATTCCCCAGTTTTCAGAGGGTCTGTGCTGGGCCTCAGCAGATACTTCTGCTCCTCAATAGTTAGTTGATAGGAAAAAGAAGACTCTCTGCTGTGCATAGGAGCAAAACCATCAGAAAAGTCAAGCAAGCTGACACTCCATTGTTCATGTGCACGGCAAAGACATCCCAGACTCCGCACAGCAACTCAGGACACACTCACAAGAGCACCCCATGGCTTCAGTTGAACATGCAGCCATCACTACATTGGGAATCATTATTGAGACGTGGACCAGGATGGTTTTCAGTAAACACGATCTAAACAGCACAAAAGCAGCTCCTACTGGGATATGGTGTCTCTGTCTTAACTCAGCCACTATGAGCCAAGCTTGTAAGTTCCTGGGACATGGGAGACAAGTTTTCTGAGTGTCTATGCTGCCTAGGGACCATGCCATAACCCCAGAAGACAGACTTGCATCCTAGAGATAGTCTACAAGGGGCAAGTAGCCAGAAAGGGAGGGAAGGAGGAGAGGAATGGAGGGGAGGAAAGAAGAGAGGGAGGAGAAAAACGGGTAGAGAGGAGAGGGAGAGGAGGAGGGAGTGAGGAAGGGAGCACCTTTGGTTGTGTCCTGAGTACTCCCAGCAGTCTGCAGCCTTCTTCATTATAAAGCACCCATCCATGAGCCTTAAATCTCAGAACATAGCCAGTGCCTGACCACTAAGCTTTGAAATAAAGACTGCACAGCTCCCCGGGGAGCTTTAACATTTCCGACCTGTTGATCACAGAGAAAGGAAAGCAACACTAAATTCTAAGGCCCTTTAGAGTTCCCACAGGTCTACAAGAACTCTACCATACCCACCCAACCCCCACCACCACCAAAAAAAAAAAAAAAACGAAGAGGGAAAGTCATTATTCTTGGAGGTCCTGAGGGCAGGGAAGGAAGGAAGAAGGCCTGCATTGTGTGCCAGGAACAGCAAGGAAGGCCTCTGGGACCCCTCCCTTCACTCTGACCAGCCCTGGCACTTCCACCTTCAGGGTGCTATGGGGTGCTATTCACAACTTCTGTAAGATGTGGCTATCAGTATCTCTTATCAGTATCAGTGTCCCAGATCTCAATGACTGGGGCCAGAATATTCTGGATCAGCTTCTCAGATAGGGCCCAGTTGTCACCACAAAGTGAGATAACTTGAGGATGCAAATCAAGCCCAAACATGTAATTCATTTATATTTCACGTGCATCATATCACACATCCTGAAGAGAAATTTATATACTATTTCCAATGATTTCGTGCACAACACAAAGTTTCACACAGTGGAATTTTTTTTTTTTTGTGGTGTCATATAGGTTTAAAAAGTTGCAGACGTTGAGGCATTTCTTAATTTTTACTTTTTATTTTTGGTTGTCAGATGAGGGGTGTTCTCCCTGTAAAAGAAGGACTGGTCTTGTGTTGCTTTTACAAATATAGAGATAAATAAAAGGGAGAGTCAGCACCTTGCTGGCTCCTGGTAGCACCAATGAGATAGGCTGAGGTAGCCTTAGAAAGATGGGTTCAAGACTCCAGACCACCTGTTGCCAGGTAACCATTCATGGCTCCAAAATTCCCATTCTCTGGTATCTGTGCTAGGACAATGAGCAATGAGAGGTTCAGGAGGGAACCCAATGTACCTCCATGAACTGAGGTTCTTATTAAGCAACTGCAGGCCTAGGCTTGAAGGCAGCTAAGCGAAGCACTGATGTCGGGGCATCCTTTTACAAGGCCCAGTCCTGCAATCTGAATGGACTCAAGGTAAATCCTCTCACAGCCTGGTGTCTTTAGTAGAAAAAAAAAATCTTTAATTACACAGGGCATGCTGCCACATCAGGCTATTTCTGGTCTGGTGCTTTCCATGTGGGAAGGGAAGGGATGTGACCGTGCAGGCTGGAAAGTTGGGGGCAGGTTACTCTCACTGAGCCACAGCTCCTCTGAGACTATTAGAATTAGAGGTGAGCAAGCATCTTATGCTGACATTCCCTGAATCCAGCCACTTCGAGTGCAGGGCTACATAAAATAACCGGAAAAAAAGAAAGGTGGGAAGAAAGGAAAAGAGGGAGAAGACAAGGAGGGGGAGGGAGGGAGAAAAGTGTGAAGGAAGGGAGGGAGGGAGAGAGTAGAGGGACAGAGAAGAAGAGAGAAGAGAAGGCCATCTTAGGTGGGGATCTCTTCCTCTTCTGTCCTGTCTTCTAATACAAGAGGCAAGGTCAGAATTGGGAAGGCACTTTACAGAAAGTGAAAACAAGAGAGCCCCAAGCTTGGCTGTCTGGTGCCCACAGTTCTAAAGACAAATTAAGCCACCTGCTCAGGAACACAACTCTTCCTATCCTAACATCAGAAGAGAAATAAATAAAGAAAGAAGGAAAAAAAGAAAGGAAGAAAGAAAGAAAGAAAGAAAGAAAGAAAGAAAGAAAGAGAGGAAGAAAGAAAGAAAGAAAGAAAGAGAGGAAGAAAGAAAGAGAAAGAAAGAGAGAGAAAGAAAGAGGGAGGTGGGGGGTCAGGGAGGGAGGGATGCACGCACACACACACACACACACACACACACACACACCTGGGACATTGTATGAGTAACCAGCCCCTTGTCTGTCACAACAGGGACCTAATGAGTAGTGTCAATGTTAATAAATGAGGAAAAAACATGCAAGTGTTTTATTTGATGTCCTGTAGGCTAGCTACAGCTAGAACTGAAATAAACTCAGGCATGTGGCTACAAGGCGGGGAGTGGGCAGCGAGGGTGGAACTGGCACTCTGAGCCCATAGCGCGATTTGTTTTGTGTTGTAGCCATGCATGTGGGATTCCTTTTGCTGACAATAAAAATAGAGGCCTTTAGGTTTACAGCATGGAAAATGAAGGGCCAGCTCACTGGCGCACAATGCAAACAGGAAGAAGAGAGCCTTTGGCTGGGATAACTAGGATCTTCCTGCTTAAACACACAGAAGAAACTCTCATGAACAAGAGTTATTAAAAATAATAAGTACACCTGACCGAGAGCCCGCTGACTGCACAACATCACAGATGAGATTTGCTGACCTCTAAAGTCAGATGAGAGGAGGAAGGTTCCTCATACATGACTCCTCTGGACAACACCACAATGAGCTGACTTTCTGGAAGATTCTAGTTGTCAAGTAATGCAAATCTACTTTCAAACTCAGTCACACTTGCTCTACCTGAACCCAACACAGGGCTCCCAGGGCCTAATGCGGACAAGAAACATCCGGTTATATAACCACACAGACAGCCACTGCCCCTCTGGGACAGGCATTTACTAAAGGCATCAGACCAGTGTGTGATCTCAAATCCTGTCAGCACTCCTGGTGTTTAGACAAGGATGTAGAGGACCCAGAGGTGATTAGGTCAGTGTGCCAAAATAATACCATAGCAACCTCAGGACACGGGTCTGAATTCCAACCCTGCCTAGATTAGCACACGTCAGTACGAACCTAGGAACACCTGAACAAGCAAAAAAGCACTTAGAAAAAAAAGGGTTCAACTCTCTAACACAGATTGTATCAAAGCAAACAGGCTTTGTCATTGTCTTTCGCCTGTTCCAACAACAGACTATACAGAGACCGGATAATTTATAAAGAGTAGATTTAGCTCACAGTTCTAGAGATGAAGAAGTCCAAACTTGGGGAAACCACATCGGGTGAGGGCCTCGTGGTAGGAAGAGTGGGAGGGCAAATGTATGCATGTCACAGAGACAACACCTAAGGGGCAGCCTCACTTGAAAAAAGCCTGTGTCTGTGGTAGCTAATTGTCAAGTCTTTTGTGAAGGGCATTAATCTGTTCACGAGGGCTCTGTCCCCCAGGTGAAAACCCTCTCTCTGAGCCCCACTTCCTAACACTGAACTTGAGTGAAACACTCAAGACACTGCAGGCTTCCTTACCTCAGGGCTTCTCAGAAGTGGCAATGTGACAGATCCCAACCCCAAGGCCCCTCACCTCTTCTACCTGTTTGTGGAGGTCCATAGGATAGGAGACTCTCCCTGTCACCTACGGTATCAGGACCCTGATGGCTGTCTTTGTTTTCATGTTGGTCACTTCTCCCATTCCTCCTCTACCTAGCAGCCACACTGATTTAGCCACACTGATTCTCCTAAGACCATCTGAGCGGTGTGTCCACATCCAGTAAGTCAGGTTGCTAAAGACTGGGAGAAAAGAAAGTGGCTGGTTTTTGGTGATAGGACTTCCTCCTAAGGGAATGAAAATATTTTCTTTTGGAATTAGCTGGAGGTGAGAGTTATACATAGTGTTGTGAATCCGAAGTGTAAGTCGTAAGATGGTTAATTTTGTATTACGTGAATTTACATCAATTGAGAAAACTAAAATATCATGTGACACCCTGACTCTAGCTTCTCCAATGGACTCGCTCTCTTCTCACCATAAAATTCCATGTCTATGGGGTCCCGAGAGGCTTCTATAGGGAAACAGATGAAAAAGCAAGAGTTGAGAAATTGGGGCAGGCAAGATGGTGTAGTGGGTAGAGGTTCTTGCCACTAAGTCTGATGACTTGAATTTTATTTCTCAAACCTGCACAATGGAAAGAATCAGCACCTACAAGTTGTCATCAGCCCTCTATGGGTGCAAAGTGGGCACATGCACATGTGTACACGCTAAATGGATGACTGATGAAAGGAAGAGGTACAGGGATCCAGGCCCTGTAACTCCATCATTAGTTTCTCCTTGCATACTCACTGTTCAACTGATGTTATCTTTTCCGTCTCTACTACAGTCTTCCTTGTGTGAGTTTCACACCTCACATTGGAGTCTGTGATATTTGGCCACTTCATTAAAAGAGTATGTGGATCCATTCCTCACAGAAAGACTACAATTAGGGGAGATTAAATACATCACTATGTAATGTGGGAAAATGTCATTGACCTGTGGACTGAGTGATGGGCGCCAGGACCCATTAAACAGTCAGTGGTAGGTAATTCTGCTCTCTATCTCTTCTTCAAGGAAGAGAAATGGACCTAGGCAGGGGACAGGAAGCCAGGACCCAGGGCTGGGGGTGGGGGGCTGCCAACTGCCACCTTAAGGCAATGACCCCAAGATCCACAGCTCATAGTACTCAAGTACTCAACCAGCTCTTGGAGGTACTGTGCTAATAATACCCAGAGCCTTAACTGCTTACCAAGGACCTGGTTCACAGCTGCCATCTCTTGAATGTACAGCTGGGTCCTGTTCCTGAAGGACCAGCTGCCTGATACTAAGGTAACAACATTCACCCAAGAAGCTTGTAAGATCAGTGTTCCGGGACCCTCCTCTAGTCTCCTACCTCCGCCCTGAAGTAAGCCAAGAGAAGCTTTCTAGATCTTTAAAATGGGGATGCTAAAAACTCACCTGACAACCTAGCAAAGGGCCACGGTTCATGTTGTAACTGTTATTGTTCTCTCCCCGGAGCCTTGGTTTCTTTCAACAGAGCTTCAGACCTAACCATTCAGTTACACATTACCCCTCCAAGATCAGCCAGTACCTGTGTGTGGCCAGAAGCAGAAGAATCTAACCTCACACAGGGGTGAAGAGCAGGGCAGCAAGCAGAGTCACAGACTACTTCTCTCTCTGACTGTGGGGCTTCACATGCCAGGCCCCCGTCCCCACGTCTCTTCCGTTATTGAGAAGAGAATAAGGCTTTCTCGTTAGATAATATGATCACAGCTTCCACAAAATGCCCATATTTGGTACAATCATTTGGGGAAGGAGCTTGGGGGGGTGGCAGTGATATGTGGTTTTAAGTAGCCCAGGCTGACCTTGAACTCCTGACTTTCTTGTTTCTAGGATTACAAAGGGTGCATTACTTTGCCTGGTTCTGGTATAATGATTATAATCATTATAAAACTGTCAGAGTACCTAGTCTTGATCCAACCCCTCTACAACCCTAGAACTGTCCTAAAAAACACTTCTTTGTTTTTCTTTATAGTTTGAGCCATTTATGAGCCTATTCCTTGGACACAGAACTCCTTAATTTTGCATGTTTTAAGCTTTATAATAACAATACTGGGATAAACATGTATGTTCTGAGTTTTGCTTCTCTCTCTAAAATACTCTGTAAGATGGATCTGCACACACCTCTGGATGCTCGTTTTCCATATTTTCTGTTACTGAAAAAGCTCTCATGGTGTGCACAGAAGACAATTTATTCCTTCATTGAGTTGCTCCTGGATGGCTAGGTTGTTTCCATTTTGCTATGACTCTGAGCAGTGTGCCAATAGGGATTGTTTAAGCCAGGTTTATAGAGGTAGACCGTAAATAAATAAATAAAAACATTCTCAGAATGAGCAGTCCCATGATGCTGGCAAATGGAGCTGGTTTTGCTCCTGTCTTTGACACTGACCACGTGCCCCAGCTTCTCTTCTGCACAGACTATTCCCAATCCCCTCACCTGCAGGAGGAAGGATTAGCCAAGCCCCTCCACCCTCTGCCTGGTCCACCTCACCTTCACCCTCTTCTATTCATCACACTGTCCTGGAGGCTCCATCTCAGACCTGGTCCCTGAAGTGTCTCAGATATCCATCTGCTTCCTCAGTGGATTCCTTGTGATTTGCCACAAGTCACTACAAAGGCTCCAGTGTCTCAAAAACAGTATTGACCCTCATTGTCATAGGCTATTGTCAGTTCAAATTTCACATGTCTCAACGCAAATTCTTTTCCGCCAGCTACCACTTGCCATGTGCATGCATGTATGTATGTACATGTAAATACATGCACACTCCTTCCATATAGGCCCTAAAAGCCTAAACCAATGAATGCTCAGCTTTTATTTTGTCTTATCAACTTCCCTACCATCAACACTTCCCAAGTCCCTTCATTCCAACTGTCAAAATCTCTCTAAGTTCCCACCCACTAGTCCCTCTGTCTCCATACACCCTCTGCTGTTCATTAGGAGGGTTACCTCCTTAATCTACAATAAGTCCTGCAAAGCAAGCTACCCACTCTGGTCTTTCATGAGATGTGACATGCTGCTGCACCAATGGTTAACCTATGGCTTTCCCCTGCTTAGCTCCCAGCATCCTTCATATGGAAATGGCACCCTTAACTAGAACCCATCAGCCAGATCATTGGCATAACCATGCCTCCAGGTATGGGAATCGGTTCTCAACAGTGCCCATCAATAGGACTTAGTTGGGAATGAGCCTATTGGCTGGTGGCCTCTGATAGGAAGGATGTTAGTTTGGAGTTGCTAGTCCCTGTCAGCCTGGAGCTGCCTCAAGTTGGTGGGAGGCTGGAGGGGGAGAGAGAAGCCCATTTTTAACATTCTTAGGATCCATGAGTCCTATAGCCATGTTATCTGTGGACTGGATGGTATAGTCCAAAACATTCTCACTCCACTTACACCATGCTGGGTGTTCTGCAACAGAAGAATCCACCTCACCTCCCTCCCTTCCCTTATTCTATCACCCCAGCTCTACTCCTCAGTCAGACAGAAGGCCATTTTCTAAATGAAGAGCAAGAGCAGGATGTGGGTTCCCAACTACAAGGCCCTGGGTTCCATGCCCAGCGCAAGCTGAGGAAAGCATGAGGCTTTCAGGGAGTTTCCAAATGCTCCTTGGACATCTCTGTGCCGTTGCTCCTCCTGGTCTCAGGGTCTGGGCTGCCTTCTCTCTCTGGTCTCTGGGATTGCTACTTTTCTTTTTGGACCAATACCTTTTGTTCTATGATGTTTCTACTATTCCTCCAATTTTTTATGCCCTAAAACATTCCACACACCCCCCACTCTGGTTAGCTATCCCTCAGCAAAGCTGCAAGTTAAAAAGGACCAAGTGGCTGATGGTCATCTCTGTAGCTACTCAGAGCATTTGTGTGTTACTGCGTAATATTGTGTATCACTGTCTATTCCTTTGCTTCTCTGTTGTCATAAACCACTTACCAAAACCAACTTGGGGGGATTTATCCCAGCTTATTGTTTAGAGTCCATCATTGGGGAAAGTCAGAACAAAAATCTACGGCAAGGACCTGGAGGCAGGAACTGAAGCAGAGACTGTGGGAAAACACTGTCTACTGACTCGTTTTTCATGGCTCACTTATCTTGCTTTTTTTTTTTTTTTTAAATACAACCCCAGGACCAGTTGTCTAGGTTTGGCACAGCCCAACTGGGCCAAGCCCTTCCATATTGACCATTAATCCAGAAAACACTACAGATTTATCTATAGGCCAATCTGACGGATGTATTTTCTTGACTGAGGTTCCCTCTTATCAGATGACTAAAACTTGTGTCAAGTTGTCAAAAACAACCAACCAACATGGCCATCACAGGAAGTCACCCAATAAGCACTTTTCTAAAGACTACTTCATTTTTAGACTGGTCTCTCACTGTGTTGCCCTGGCTAATGTAGAATGGTAGGTCTAAGAGACACTATCTCAGTCTTGAACTGAGGAACTGAAAATGGAAGGAAGATGGGACATCAGAGGCAACTGTCCCTTCTTCTTAGTCACTTGGGGCCTTGTCAGGTACAGGTCTCACACATTCACCCTCTCAGACAGAGAAGGAGGAGCAACTTGGAGGATGCAATACCCACAGTTCAACTCCAAAACCCAGGGCAAGCAGAACAAACTTGACGTGTGGCATCAGCCAGGTGGGGCTCTGATGAGCACCTGAGCAAGTGTTCACTTTAGGCTGCCTGTATGCCTTGAAGACAACCCACTCTTGTCTCATTCTCCTCCCCCCTCCATGCCCCAGCTCCCTTCCAGAAGGTCTTTCAGAAGTTTACCAGCCCATGGTCTCAGAACTCTCAGAGCTGAATTGGCCCTATGGCTTCACTTGAATCTTCAGGCAAGCATACTAGGGCATCCCTGGCAGTTCCTGGCCATAAGGCAAGGGTGGAAGGGAATTAAATATACACTGGGACCCCTTTGGCCGAAGTGGATTCAGGGTGCCCCCAAACTCTTGGGCTCTTGGCTGTGCTCATTCACTTCATGCTGTCCCTTTCCTTCTTTCTTCTTCCAAGTGAAACCCTGCCTTTTGTTTCTGTTGTTGTTTGGCTGGTTGTTTGGTTGATCATTTGTTGGGTTGACCAATCCGTTGGTTTTTTTGAGACAGACTGTCTCTGCATAGTCCAGGCTGGACTCAAACTCACCTCACAACCTGCAACTTGAAGTCCTCTGGCATCATCCTAAAGAACTCTTGAGGTGGCTTCCTCAACTCGGATGAAATGATATGGCTAACCACACAAAGGTATGGTTGCCTTTGTCCTCATTCTGTGACTTCTGCCTAGAGATTTACTCTACACTCACCCCAGAGAATTAGCCTCACACAAGGAAGTAAAGTGATGAGGAGGACCAGGGTGGTCCAGGTACCAAGCAGAAAGGAGCCTTCCTTTGCTAATACTAAACAAGAGCTTCTCATCCCAATGGCTGAGGTGGCAGAGAAAGGTTGTACTTTAGGCATAACAATGAGGAAGAGGATTTGTTCAGGGCTTTGCAGACACTCTCTTCTGAGTATGGCAACTAAAATCCTGAACCAAGAGGCAGAGTGGGGACCACTGGCATGGGAGCAAGGAATGCCTGCCTGATGCTCACTTTAACCAGTTCCAGGACCTTCTCTAAGGCCCATCCTCTCATTTTGTGAAACAGCCAGCAGGATTGTGTGAATCATCAGAATGTGCAGAGAGTCGAGACACACCCATCCAGCCTCTCTCTTGGCCACACCCTTGCTTACCAAATACAGCTGGGCCCACTGGCCCAATGCAGATCTGGAATACATACATGCTGGAGTACATTCCTAGGGATCTCAAGAAAGGGTTCCATATGGCCCTCCTGGGCTCCCGGCATAAGTGCTGAAGCAAGCAGCTTCGGCTGAAAACACTCCACGTAGGCAGGGACTCCCAAACCTTTCTACTAGCCAGTACAAAGCTTAAAGATAGTCACAGTATTAAGAGATGTGAAGGAAGTGTCTTTCCAGTGCTCTGTGGTAGCAGAGGCAGAGGTCAGCTTCCTATATTTGCACTGGAATTTCTAAAGGTAAGGAGTGAAGTGTGGTTTTTAAGACCCTCTATGCAATTAACAGAGATAAGCAGCACAATAGGAAAGAGTTTCATGCCAGGTGGAGCAGAGCCAGTCAGAACAATGCTAACAAATCTACAGGCAGGGCCCTCCATGTAAAAGGAAGCGGAATCCCCATCACTTTGCAAGATTAGTCACCCTGGCTCACCACTTTAGTGTACCAGTCCCTAGTGCCCTCTGCAAATTCCATCTTCCCAAAGTTACACTCTTGCCAACCTAATGCATCCTCAAACAGTAAATTAAATTTCTTCCAAATGCAGAGGGACTAAGTCAGCCTCCATTTCCCACCAGAAGGTATATAATGGGTAGAGTAAAGACCCAGGTTTCCCTTCTCTCCTGCTGAATCCCAAAAATGCTGTAGCTCTTTTCTGTAGCTTCTTAGTACCAACTCTCTCATTCTGTCTCACTCCCTCTATCCAGGAATGGAAAGAGAGGCTGGAAGTGAAAGGGCCGAAATCTATCTCTTCCCTTCCGTATGGAGAGTTCTAAAGACATAGGAAAGGGAAATGGGAACTTTGGGTTAAAAAAAAAAAAAAGACTTGGTGGATTTATTCACACTTAACAGGGAGTTGAAATGAACAATGACTATGGTTCCTTTCAACCATAATTGATTTCATTCATATGTCTAGTTCAACTTGCTATTATCAGACTTAGCACAGATGCTCAAAACCCATTGCTATCTACTCAAAAGAATGGTCAATACCTGCCTGCCTGGGTTTCTTGGCATCTTTCTCCCTTCTTAATGTCTTTGTATGGATGTGAGTTCAAGTACTGTCTCACACAGTTAAACACTGTCTCCTACTGGTCAACGTGCAGCTTCTGCCTCCTTATCTCAAGATTTCTCCATGTACTTCTGCTATGCTAACCACACCACTTCCTCTCTCTGCCTGAGGGCCAGATGGATCTCTCATGTCTTACTCCACTAAGTGCTGAAAATCGAGGATTTCATCCCTACCACGTCTCACGATTTACTATAGTCCTTTCTCTGGAATCAATGGACTTTAATTCTTTTCAATGGGTGTTACCCACAGTCTTTTTCTCATTTTGTGAGAGGAGGAAGGGGCTGATCTCCCCTCCCAATCACACCACCTCGAACCTCATTTGAAAGCTGCTGAGTGATTTTCCCTGTTTTCTTTCTGAAAAAAATTGCTGTCACTTTTGAAATCATTATGAAGAGGCTACTAAGCTAGAAAATGGAGCTGGTACCAAGGAAGGCAAAGCCAAGCTGAAGAGACGGCGCAGTGGGCAAAACACCTGTTGTGCAAGCATGATAAACAGAATTTGGAGCCCAAGAATCCATGTACGCTCTGAGCAGGCTCATAGCCACCTGCAATCCCAGCACTAGGGAGGAAGAGACAGGGGGTCCCACAACAAACTGGCTACCTACAGTATCCAAATGGTGGCGCTCTGAGTTCAGCAGGAGACCTGGCCTCAAAAATTCAAGCGGAGGGAGGATACCTGAGAAAGATGCCCAGTGTGGACCTCTAAACTCCAGAGATACATGTGTAAACATGTGCATTTGCACACGTACAGTCACACACGTGTGAAATGTATGTACACATGTAGTCTACCATACACATACACTCAAAAAAAAAAAAAAAAGAAAGAAAGAAAGAAAAAGAAAAAAGAAAAAAAGAAAGCCTGGAGATGAAAACCTTTCTTCTCCTGCTCGTTATTTACTATTACACAACAAATAGGCCCAAAATGTGGTCGTTTAAAATAATAATTGTTTTGCTCAAGTTTCTGGGCACTGGTTCCCTGGGTCCAATTTTTTAAGACCTTGAGCTTCATTTAGACTCTCTCTGAGAGGAGGCTCCACGTGAGAACTCTGCTCTCAGGCACAGTCACTGACTTCTCACAGAACTGAGCATTGTGGGGACCTGGTTCCTTGCCACACCAGCATCTCACAGCATGGTAAATAGTGTCCCTCAGGATCAGTTTTCGAAGAGCAAGGCAGTGGAAAGAGCGAGTTCAATGTCAAGGTCATCCTGTGGCCTACTCTCATGTGATATCCCTTTGCTTCTGTAAGCTAGAAAGGAGTCATCAAGTACAGGGGGATGGAATTAGTCAGAGGAATGAACACCAGGAAACATGTTTTTCTAGGGGACTTCTGTGAGGTCATATAACACAACTCCATGAGCATCAAAGCCTCCAGACACAAACCTGCTGGTTTTTCATTTATGAGAGCCAATTAAACACTCCACCTCATACTTTTTTTTTTTTTGCTTTTGCTGCTGAGCTAAGTGCCAGCAGACGTACTTCACCTCCTGTGCACTATCACACTGACTCTCCCGGATTCCTCCTCACATTTCCTGAAAGAATGCTTTACTTTTGACCTTTATGATGTCATGAGTTTTGACAACTGGATGAGCCCATTGTCTAAGTTGGGCTCTCAGTTTTTTCAGTCTTTTTGCTCTTGATACAGTTGGATGGCTTAACTTGTCTCAAACTGCTGATGGCCTATGTTGAAACTTTCTAGGGAGACCAGTACTGACAGAAGCAACTGAGTAACCACCTTTCTTCATGGAGTGCATACATAGGGTAGACCAGATGTCCCAAGGATACAGTTTTGGGTACAATGAGGTCATCTTAAAGTTTGTAAAGGTCACACTGCTCTTGCCAAGTGGCATGGCATTTCTTTTGTTGGACCATGAAAGATTAAGCAACTTAAATGGCCTTCAAATGTTCATTTTGAGTGACTCAAATTGTTTATATAGACCAGAGCTCACACATCACTGGGCAACCCTGCCTCCACCTCATCTTTGCTACCTCCTCCCATGGTCATTCCATTGACCTGGTATTTTGCACAGGTGCTTATCATACTTAAGTTAATATCAGAATGACCAGGGGAACTTTTAAAAGTAGGGCACCACCCACACTAAATTAATTCAGAATCTTAATTACCATTGAAATATCCAGGCTCTGGGTTTTATTTTTTTGCTATTGTTCTGTTCCAGCTGTATTTTTATTTAAGCTCCCCAGCTATGTCTGAGAGGAGACTATAAGGCCACAATCTCAAATAGACAGTATTTCTACTCATTCTACATGTCAATGAAATGGGCAAGTTCTGAGGTAAATTGTGAATTCCAGCTTGGAAATGGTGTGGCTTCCTAAGCTTCCCATTGATGAAGTACTGTGTGGAACCTTGCAGCTCAGAGTAGGGTCCAGAGCCCAGGAGGGTTCACTTCACCTCAGGAAATGTGTCTTTTAACCAGTCCCCCAGTGATGCATTTGCATACTGAAGTTGGAGACTAGTTCAATTAGCCCAATTCCTTATTTCAGTCACCCAGTGGGTTTATTTTCCATATTTAAAAACAATCACATATTTCTCTGATGGTGGCCTTGCCTCACACTTCAGTTACAAAGACAGGAGCCATCATCGGAGTGACTATTGCTCAGCCACCCACGCAAATTCCACCCTACCTATATCATGCACACACACATCCCAGGGAACAAAATGCAGTCTACCAGCAAAAGCACTCTACCTGCTCCCCATCAGCCTACAACACCCATATTTCAAAAGCATCCTACCTGCTCTTCATCAGCCTACAACACCCATATTTCAAAGCAGTCAGTCTACTCCTCACCATCAAGCTTCAAGATCCTGCCTTATTCTTTGGTTTTCCAACAGCCAACATTTTCACTAAGAATATTATGAGCCAGTCATAACTCCCACTTCCTCATCTCCAAGTCTCTCCTACAAAGTCCTCGAAAACTATCCTTTATGCCACCAATGGCCTTTACGACCTCATAATCAAAGGGTACTTGTTTTTTTCTACAGTCCTGGGCTAGAACTTTCTAAGATCTAAGTCTTTCTAGATCTTTCCCCTAGGCTCAGTCTTAATGGTAATAGTATCCCTGGTCTCTCTCCTCCTTTTCTACAGACTTATTCTCTTTGGTGACCTGACTCTGACTCACAGTTTGATACTTTTTCAATTCCCTGATGTTCCTAAACTCCAATCTCAAGCCTTTACCATGGTCACCTGGCTTCTTATCATCTTTACATTGATGTTCGGGAGAAAACTAACAAATCGAACAAAAAAACTTGTTCTCTTTACTTACAAAACAAAACACCTTACTATCCGTGGCACAGTTGGTAGAGGGTTCACTTATCGTGTATCAGACTTGGTGGAACACACCTGTAATTCCAGCACTTGGGAGGTAGAGAAAGGAGTCTCAGAAGTTCAAGGTCATCCTCAGATACATAGAACCCACACAAAAGCTTTGCAGTGGTAATCAGCTGTCACCCAATCCCTGGGTGTCCTAAGATAGGCAAATCCCTTAGTGTGGGGGTTAGCAAGTTCAGTTGAATTGGTGAGGTCCAGATTGACAAGTGATTGGGGAAGATACCCGGTGTCGACCTTTAACCTACACAAGTCCATGAATGTGCATGCACACACACACACACACACACACACACACACACACACACACAGAGAGAGAGAGAGAGAGAGAGAGAGAGAGAAACATTAATGAGATTATGTCAACTCTCTAAATATCTGAAGGCTTTTCACAACTCTTTTTTATAAAAAAATAATTCATATTATGAGACTGGAGAGATAGCTCAGCAGTTAAGATCACTATTTCCCAGCACCACACCATGACTCACAACCATCCTAAACTCTTTCTCAGGGAGTCCAGTGCCCTCTTCTGGCCTCCTTGGCACCAGACATGCATGTGAAACATATATATACATACATACATACAGACAGACAGACAGACAGACAGACAGACAGACAGACATACAGACAAAACACCCATAGATTTAATATAAAAATGATAAGTAAATCTTTAAAACTTCACACCATCTAGCATAATGCACGAAGCGATGGGGAATGACCTCATCTCTTGCCGCTGTGACTTCCCTACCTACCTCTAGCTTCCCCGACTTTCTTGCCCGGTGCTGTCCAATGCAGTAGATGCTGCTCACGTGCAGCTGCTAACAGTTGCAATTTAATTGTTTCAAGCTCGAATAAAATAGAAGAATCATTTCCTCTGCCTTACTGCCCACCGTGCCAATACCTTAGAGTCATGTGTGGCCAGTAGCTGCACGAGGCACCGGACAGATAGAGAACACTCTCGTCACTACAGAAAGTTCTACCAGACCCTTTGGCTCCTGCTGTCCTCAGACAAAGCAAGTTTGATCCTGCCTCTTGTTTTTTGCATTGTTCTCTCCCTACCTGAAGTGCCGTTGCCATCTCTTCTCATGGCGAGGTCCTTCCTGGCATCTAGGCAGCAGCTTAAATACCACCTCCTCAGAGAGGCCTTCCCCAGGCACTCAAGCTAAAGAAGCCATCCACCCACTCCCAGTCCCCTATTCACAGAACTCTCCAGATCACTCGTCACCAGCTAATGCTTTCCTTGTTTATTTGTGTTAGCCTGCTAGTTGCCTAACTCTACCACGCCACGCTGCTCCACCCCAAAGAATACTTATGAGATGAGACTGCTGGCTGATCTTACTCACCCTGCTTGCAGCTCCTCATCCCTGCACCTGCAGCGTGGACTTCCCAGCAAATTCTATCAGTGAGCATCCGTGAAGTGTTAGCCCCGAGCCGTGTTCACACCGCATCTCTCACCTCACATTCCCCTTTTCACACTGTCCTTGCTAGTACCTAGTCTGGTGGCAGCCAGGAAGGCAGACCATTCCACCCTTTCACCTCAGTTCACTCTGCCAACACCAGCAGATCGCTCCTGGTCATTTTCCTCTTGCCCAATCAATTTTTCTGTCCCTACTTCTGGTCCTGGACATCTTCTAAGTCCCCAGAGGTGACGTGCTTACCTCTGGAGGCTTCTTCCTCTGCTCAGAGCCCTGGCCCTGCTTCTGTGTGTGGAAGCCACACCTCAGGCCTGGCAGGTGTGGCTCAGGTAGTACCTTCTCTGCAGGCACAGGTCCCTCCTCAATCCTCCCCAGCAGGCACTTCCTGTCTGAGCCTGGGGTTCACACTTCTCCACCTCCCTCTGCTGGCACACAGGTAATCTCAGATCACACCCCAGGCTGCAACAGTTCTCAGACCTTCAAACTTCTCTGAAGATCAGTCTCTTGGGGAACCAGGGAACCAACCACGTATGGGTCCAGAAACACAAGAAGTGATGCTCTGAGCCCTGACTGGAACAGTTCCACATCTCTCTCCCCAAACCCCAGGTGACTTTGACACACAACAAATATGAGATCCACTGTTCTAAAACACCAGGCCATCCACGTGAGCAACCAAGTACTGCCGCCCAAGTTCACAGACCCAGTACACTCACCGCTTAAAACAAAATCGTTCTTACACAATAATAAAGAAAAAGACCCCAGACACAGCCATTTTCTTTTCTAAGACAGGGTGTTATGAGGTCAGGATGTCCCCTCAAACTGACTATATAGCCAAGAAACCCCTTGAACTTACGATCCTACCTCCACATCCTAAGTGCTGGGATTATAGATCTGCATCTTAACACCCAGCTTAATTCACAGCTTTATAACCAGAACCTTCTAAAGTTTCCTTATATGGCATAAAGACTTTCAAGGGGTGTGTTAAGTTTGGGATTCTGAGATGGAGAGTTACATGGAATAGTTCCAGGAAGTTCTTAAATGCAAGTGAAAGAGTCTTAAGAGGGCCTGGGAGGCGGTACAGGGGCAGAGTGCTTGCCTAGCTCCGAGGAAGGTCTGGGTTCAAACCTAAGCCCCACCACTAAACAAAAAGGTCCTTCTAACAGGAAGACAAAGTTCTGAGAGGAAAGAACACAGGAAACAGGAGGAAAGACACATGATGAGGAATCACAAACCCACAAACCGATCGAGATAGAAAGGAAAGGAATGGCGTTTTTCTCAGAGACTCGAAATGAACCAGCCCCAGGCCACACCTGGATTTTTAACCTTGTAAGACCCATTTCAGACTTCAGATCTTCCAAACTGTGAGTGGAGAAATGTGTTGCTTAAGCCACTAAGTTTATGGCTCTTTTACAGGAATTTACATAGCTCTTCTTTTTTTTTTTAAATGTTTTTATTTGTTTGTTTGTTTGGGAGGGTACACGTGCCAATATGTATGTATAGTGGCAGAAGTTTAAGATTGTCTTCAGCTACATGGGAGTTTGAGGCCAGCCTGGGCTACATGAGACCCCTTTTTATTTATTTATTTATTTATTTATTTATTTATCTATGTTATTTATTATTTTTATTTTTATTTTTGGAGGACAAGATCTCATTATGTAACCCTAGCTGCGCTAGAACTCCCTATGTAGGTTAGGTTGGCTTTGAGTCAACAGAGATGCACTAGCCTCCAACTCCTAAGTGTTGGGTTAAAGGCATGTATATGCCACCCTACTTGGCTCCATTAAAAGGCTTTCAGTGACCTATTCTTATCCTTGAAAGTGTTTGCCTTGGAGCCTGGCTTTATCTGACATGGCCACTGCTGGGCTTAGGCAACTATTTAAAGCTAAATTAATCCAAATTAAATAAAGTTAAAGAGCCCAGTTCCTCAGTCCATTTTACCACATCCCCAGTGTGACCAAGCACACGGTAGTGACCCAAACAGAAGGTTTCTGTTGCCACAGGAAGTTCTACTGGGCTGTGTCAGCTTAAGGGATCCCTCGAAGCATTCCAGGCTCTAGCTGTACTTCCATCCCCATGACTAGAAAAACTTAAGAGGGCAGAAACGATCACACCACACCCGAATCCACCCTGGAATTCATTCTTGAGCACATGTCCCAAGAAATGGTGTCAAGAGGCATTTGCCATAGTCTGACTTTTACTGAAAACCCTGGACCCTTGGCATGTGAGAAGCTGAACACACAGGGTGGACACTATAAGCAGAGTCATTGGGGTTGGGGTGTGCAGATAGAGATTAGACTAGGGAGGAAGTAGGAAAGATAAGAGGAGCTGCACATAGGAAATGAAGCCTGCTAGCGTTATCACAAATTATAAGTGGAAGTGCTTTAAAGGGCAACCCCTGGGGCCAGGCAGTATGTGAGACTATCCACTGGTTCTTCAGAGGGATTCATCAAGTCTGTAAAAGACTACAGGATAGAGGGTCCTCCAAGAGCCCCTGGGAACCAAACAGAACCCAGCCAAGACCCTTGAAAGGCAAGAACAGTGTTTGAGAAAGAGGTCAGAGGAACTGAGCAGAAGGAAAGCCAAACTTCTGCAAACAGTTTTTGAAACCTAAAAATTCACTATGTTTGCAAGGCTCTGGGGGAGGGGGGAAGGGCCTTCCTACAGATTAGGGCTCCATCATTCATTATATTTGTCTTATTCTAGACAAGGGCCTTTCCAAGATACTCAGCCAGGTGTGGATGGATGGATGGATGGATGGATGGATGGATGGATGAACAGGGTTCTCCATAGCTGGTGCTGCAGAGTGATCACAGACAACTTCCTTCTCTGTCCACAAAGTGGGTGGTTAAAACATTGCACAGAAGTTTGGTAGCTAAACTCCAAGACTCATTCTATAATTTCAAAACTGCAGTAGTCAGGTGGGATGGCGGCACAAGCCTATTATCTCAGCGCTTGGGTAGTGGAGGCTGGAGGATCAGGAGTTCGAAGCTAGCCTCAGCTACAAAGTAACCTGGATGAGTTTACCTTGCCTAGCATGCACAAAGCCCTGGGTTTGGTTCCCTAAAGTGCAAATAACATACAGTCATCCCGGTTGTAGTTTAGAGGCAGCATCCATGTTAAAAGGGTACAGACACCTGAGCTAGAGGAAGGGAAGAAACACAGACACTTACAAATGCCCACACACTATTTGTGGACGTCCCTACAAGAGATCAGTGATTTGACTCTAGTAAGATTACTCAACAAGTAAAGGCTCTTGCCTCCAAGCCTGATGATTGGAGTCCGATACTCAGGACCTACCTGATGGAAGGAGAGAAGCTAGTCTGTCACCAGTCCACTGTCCTCCACTTGAGCACCATAGTAAGTGTGAACACCCTCCCACCCTGCCACCACGCACATGCACAAACAAAATAACTAAATGACATAATTCTAAATGTAAACAATTTAAACTGGATATGGTGATGCATGTCTTTAATCCCAGCACTCAGAAGGCAGAGACAAGCAGGTCCCTGCGGGCTCAAGTTCAGCCTAGTCTTCATAGCAGCTTCACAGGCAGGGTTATGTAAGAATATCCTATCTCAAAGATAGATAGATAGATAGATAGATAGATAGATAGATAGATAGATAGATAGATAGATAATAAAATGAAATATTTAGGCTGGTGAGGGGAGAGGAAAAGATGACTCAATTGTTAAGAGCCCTGGCTGCTCTGTTTCCAGCACTCACAACCATTCTAACTACAGTTCCAACAGATCTAGTGCCCTCTTGTGGCTCCCGTGGATACCACACACATTTACTGCACTTACGTGTTTGCTGACAAATACACATAACATTACATATATACATACACACACACACACACACACACACACACACACACACACACACATATACTTGAATAAGGACTACAAAGATGGCTCAACAGTTAAGAGCACTTGCTGCTCTTTCAGAGATCCTGAGTTCAGTTTTTAGCATCCATGTAAGGACAGCTCAGAACCTCCTGTAACTTCAGTTCCAGGGGATCCTAATGCTCTCTTCTGGCCTCCATGTGCACACATGTGTGTGCACACACAGTCATAAAAATTATTTAAGTAAATTTAAAATTAAAAAATTGAAGAAACCAATAACTTGTTGGGTGTCTGGGAGGAAAGTGACAGGTAGGGACAAGGGTTGGAGGAAAAGCGAGTTTCACTCGATAGTGCTTCATTCTTTTTCAAGCATCAGATGTCAGCAAATATATAGTCCTGGCACTGTAGAGCATGGACCAAGGCAGAAAGATTGTCATGAACTCAGGGCAGCCTAAACTGTATAATGAATTTCAGGTAAGCCTGGGCTACAGAGTGAGACCCTGTCACAAAACACTAAACAACAACAAAAAGTGTAAAATTAACAGAAGTATAGATAATTCTTGATTTACACTGTTCTGACCTATCTTGTACCTCATCTATCTATCTATCTATCTATCTATATATATATATATATATATATAATCTATCATCTATATTTACCTCTATCTTATTATCTATTCATACAGTGTGTGTGCTGCTATCCATTCAATAGAAATTGCATCCAGAGATTTCTCACCTTGATCTTTTCCTGGGCTGATAGCAATGTGCCCTTTGATCTCTCTCATGCTGGAGAGCAGCTGTGGGTGGTAGCTCCTTGTCACCCCCCCCCACCCAAAATTTCAGGGGGAAACAACGGAGCCTCTAGAGTAAAATGGTGTAACTCAGATGAGGGCTCTCCTGCTATATTTCCCCCCTAATGATCTTTCCAGTGTAGGGTGAGTTTCTAAGGGCTGAACCCCATGTCAAGGGAGAAACATCAGGAGACTTCTGTATGTGTGTTTACAGACCCAAGCTGTGAATGTTGTTGTCTCATTGGAAAAGCAGTGACTGCACAAGACCCTGATCCCCTAGGGTTCTCTACAGGCGTAGGACTTCTGTCTCTGCTTAGGATGCCACTTCCTATTACCTGTGGCCCCTCAAGACAAGTTCCCTCAGTCAATCTGGGCTGTAGTCCAGTTTGGGAAATGACCACGGAATGTTTTCCCCCAAGTTGAATGCAGCTTTGTGATCCTGTTTCTGACTTGGGTGCTACCACACTTCCGACAGCATAACCAGCCACCGCTGAATGATCTCCTGCCATCCCTTCACAGCAGGGAAGAAAATCAAAGTGAGTCCCCATGGCTGCCATGTGATAGTCGCTATGGACACCAGACACTAGCCTATATCAGATGGGGTTGCATCCAATTAGCCACCCCCACAACAACACCATAGCAACAAGGGTAATATTATGGTTCTTGAAAGGAAACAGACACACACACACACACACACACACACACACACACACACACACACAGAGTCATGTGACACTTCTAAAGCCACAGAGACAGCATTTTCCACACCCTCCACTGCCTGTCACTTCCTAGCACTTGGCTTCTTCAGTAGGCAGTCACAGGCTTGAAGCAATTACCTCTTCACACCCTTGCAAGATGTGTGCCCTTCAAGGGGAAGAAACTGACAGGAGAGTGGCAAGCAGCACATGAAGGCTGTATCTTCCCTGGGCTCCTGCCTTAGGGGTGAGGAGGCCAGAGGAGCTGAGCCAGCTGCAGACCAGACAGGCTTAGAGAGTGAAGTATGCCACCGTCTGTCTGTCTGTCTGTCTGTCTGTCTGTCTGTCTGTCTGTCTGTCTTCATTCTCTGCCAGGCCCACACTGGGCACTTGGGTTTTGGTGGTTGTAGAAATGGCTCACATACTAATCACCAGACTTCAATGTTGGAAAACATTAACCCAAATGAAAAGGCGTAAATCAAGGCCCGAGTTGATGGGTTCGGAGGAAAACAGTGCTTCTCTGAGAGCAGGAGCTTAGGCTGTTGCACAAGAGCAGAGAGCTCTGTGAGTCAGCGGCCAGCAGAGGAGCAGGCGGAGGGAGGGGGGGGGGAGGGAGAGGAGCCATGTGGGAGTGGCCAGTGTACTGGAGGGCAGAGTGGTGCAAAACCACAGCTGGAGGTTCACTCTTAAGCAAGAGGCTTCCTCAGCAGACTGTAGGAGGGTGCTGGGGGTGGGGGGAGATTGGGGAGAAATTGGGGGGAAGGAATCATATCCCCCAACTCAGTAGATAATTCCAAACCTAGTCCTCCCAGAAGAAACAATCACTCAAAGGGCAACTGGTCCCCACTTGCATCTGCAGCTATGTCCCTGGAAGCCTGTCTTTCTTGGCTCCTCCTTGACCATGTGCTAAGGACTCAAGTGGAGGCTCACACTGTGAACACACAAGTCTTCCCTCACATTCTAGACCATTCCCAGGACACTGTTTCATCATTTTCTTTCCTCCTCGTTCCACAGACCACATCCTCCACTCAGACTATCCTCAGGACAGACTGTTGTAGGTTCCCTGTCACTCATCCCTGGGGGTTGGAAGAACCCCACATCACCCCCACCATCTTATTCCACTGGCAACATGGACTGCAAACCCTCACCTTCCACACTGTCTCTGAGTGCCTGCTACGATCATGGAGCCATGCTGCTCCTGGCTTTGGCTGTGGGGAGAAGGGACTCCTAAGTGGATACTCAGCTGGGAAAAGACCTGAGGTGCCAGGACTTCTCAAGCCTGTAGGCTCTGGAAATTACAGGCGAACTGCAAACTGCAGTGGGTCCCTCTCTCCTTTAGGTCCTTATTACTCTGATAAACCAAGACTGGGTTCAGAGATCAGCTGGGTCCTTTAGAGTCTGACAGTGATCACTTATAAGAACTATGCAGAGCAAAACATTCCTTCACCTAATCCCTGGAGAATGTGGTCCAAGACCTGCAGTGAGTGGCTAGACTCACAGATAATACTGAACTCCTGAATATACCATTATTTCTCTGTATCCATAGAGGATAAAGACCAGGATCCTCCATGGCAACCACAACCTGGAGATGCTCAAGTACCATATACACACATACACACATACATACATGCATACATACACACATACACACATACATACATACACACATACACACATACATACATACACACATACATAAACACATACATACATATACACACACACACATACATACATACATACATACATACACACACACACATACATACATACATATACATACACACACAAATTATTTAATTTTGATATTTTGTGTGTATGGGTATTTTGCCTGCAAGTATATCTGTGTACTATATGGGTGCTGTGTCCCTGGAGGCTGGAAGAGGGTGCTGGAGTTACAGCCAGTTGTGAATAAGCTGACATATGGGTGCTGGAGATCAGACCCCAGGTCCTCTGCAAGAACAGTGAGTGCTTTTAATTGCTGAGCCAACATCCCAGCCTCTAGAGAGTGCCTTATGTGAAGTGGATTAGTGTTTGTATAAAACCCACACACTCTCCTCTTGTACTTCATCTTAAAATTAACTTGTTTGCTCTGTGTGTAAGCTTGAAAACACACACACATACACACACACACACACACACACACACACACAACGTGCTCACACCCAGACTAGAGAACAACTTTCAGAGATGCTTCTCTCCTTCCACCCTGTGGCTGACTTGACAGAAGGCTCCTTTACTTGCTGAGCCATCCTGACAGCCCTTCCTGTGCATTTTAAATCATATCTAGATACATGTGATACCTAACACCATGTAAATGCTGAGAAAATAATTGTTATACTGTGTTATTAGGGAACATTGACAAGGAAAATAGAGTTCATTACAGAGGCAATGATTGTCTCTTGGGCTACACTTGCCTCAGCTTTTTCTCTGCTGGCACCAGAGCCACTGGGGTGTCCAAAGTAGAAGTGTGACATGATCCGAAACATTACTTAAAGAGAACAGACCGGGGCAGGCCGGCCCAGTGGTACACGCCTTTACTCCCAGAATGCATGGGGCAGAGGAAGAGAGACGGGGAGGCAGAGAGAGGCAGAAAGAGGCAGAGAGACAGTCAGAGAGACAGAGGGGGTAGGGGTTTGCAGAGAGAGAAGGAGGAGGTGGCAGGAAGACAGAGGCAGGTGGATCTCTGTGAGTTCATGACCAGCCTGTTTTACATAAACAATTCCAGGCTACACAGTGAGAGAGAGCCTGTCTCAAGAAGAAAAAGTAAGTAAAAAGAAGGGACTGAGAACAGGCAAAGCAGTTCAGAAGTGACTACAGTAGAGCCAGATCACATTGGCAGCCCCAGCTCTGACCAACAGTATGGAGAGGGTCTGGGGCACAGGGGTTGTTAAAATGGTAGAAACTTAAAATCAAGTTTGCAGGATGAGGCCCCAACCTGTTTCTGAAATACTTGTGGAGAGAAGGACAGAGGATAAAGGGGGGAGAGGGGGAGGCAGAGAGGGAGGAAGGGAGGGAAGAGGAGAGGGAAGGAGGGAGAGGAGTCAAGGATTTTGAGGACTTGGACTGGAACAGTTGAAGATACACCTGTCATTCTCTGACCTCAGGGAGCCTAGTTTGGGGCAGGTTGTATGGGAATGCCAAGTGCACATCGGATACACACACGTCGGATGGGATGCAGGGCTCCAGGCAGAGCACCTGAGTTTGCTTTCTACCTCTTAGGCAACAGGAAGCACCAGATGCAGTGGCCACCCAGATGAAGCCTGGGAGCCTCATCCTAGTTGCAAGACAAGACAATGGAGACTGAAAAAAACTGGGATTTAGTCTGCACCCTGGATTTCCCAATCAGGCATTTTTCCACTTGTCCTAGCCTACAGGGCGGGAACCAGTGTGGAGGCAGGGCGGGAGAAAGCAGCCCAACCACAGACTCCAAAATCTTGGCTGCAAACAACTCTACTCACTCAATACCTGTCAGCCTCCCTGGCCTTCCCTGGAGGCCCTCAGAACCCTGCCAAGAGGTTCCAGAAAGCCCAGTTGTCTCTGGGCTTTCTGGGGATTGGGGTGGTCCAGCTTCAGGGCCAAGTTAAGTCCAGAGCACAATGCAGGGCCAAGTAGGGTACCTCCCAGGGAAGTGGCTCCTCCCTTCTTGCTAGAAACCAGCATAACAGCATGTTTAAGGGCCTCTCTGGGACTGATGGCACCAGCCAAGTGTTGCCTGGCCCGTTTCCTCTGTGAAGCATCTATCAAGTACAAGGCCCTGTTTCCAGGTACTCCTGGTCTATCAGTGGACAGGAGAGAAAAGGGAAATTGTTTCTGCCCTCCAGGGACATAGGTTCCAGTAGGATGCAGGGATGCTACTCACAACACACAAGTAAGATATAAAGAATCTTAAAGGGATGGGAAAAGGAAGGGAAGAAGAAAGGAGTGGAGTGGAGGGAAGTGAGGGAGGGGAAGAGAGATCTGGGTGTGGTACTGCAAACCCAGAACCATGAGGTGGAGAGACGACCACAAGTTCGAGACCATCCTATGATATACAACAAGAACGACAAAACCGCCTCTGATAATGTTAGAAGGTGGTGATGGGTTAAGAACAGAAAAAGAGAAAGAGAGAACCAGGCAAGATGGCACCTGATCTCATTGCCTAGATGACTGAGGTAAGTTCCAGACCAGCCTGGATTGTGGAATTACAGAAAGAGGCTCTGCCTGGAGCAACAAAACTAAACAAGCAAACAGGGGTGGGGTGAGGAGACTGTTGGGTGCTCAGGTGACCTCAGGGGACCTAGGTGGTGTCAACCTTAAGAGACTGAGGATGTGGTCAGTTTTTTCACATCACTGCATGGACGTCTTATGAGCCCTTCTGGCCGTTCCATTTACTTAGTCTTACATGCAGTGACAAATGACTAATCAGAGCCACCAATGGCTTATTAGCAATCTCTTCTCACCAAGGTGACATCCTACTCGGAAGACAATGAATTATGGAAGGTTCATCCTAAGATTCTTACGAGCATGGCCATCACACAGAACCATGGAACACACCAAAACACAGTACCCCAGGACTAGCTGATTCTGGAGTCCTAGGTTCACACTGGTTCCCAGCCTCTCTAACATTGCCATCTGAGTTAGTCAGTACCTACCCTCTTCCCAGCTACCAGATGAAACCACACTGCAGTGGTTTCTCTAGAAGAAGCTGGGATGCCTCCTTACTCCTTGCTACACCACTGTCCCAGAAGGCATTGCTTTTAGGGCTGTGTGAATTAACTTCACCATTCCATGTGCTAGAACTGACCCCGGTACTAAGTGAGCCCTACTAGCTGCCATCACCAATGGGTGCTGATGAGACACCTGTTAGAAGGGCTTTGCCTCCACCCAAAGCCACAGCCTGAAGAGGATGTCACACCTGGGTACATGGAAGACCAGCCTGGGTTACAAAGCACTAGGCCCCTGACCACAAGCTAGCACTGTCATTTTAGAAACATTAGCCACCTTCCTGGGGCTGCTAATGAGCAGAACTCAAGGTACTTCCTGTTAGGAGCAAAACGAAGGCTGCCGTTGTTGAAGGCCCATGATGGTCTATCAGCTCTTGACCTTTCTATCTCCCTTTACTTTGCATGCAGCTATGAGCTGGCTGAAATAGTGCCAGGTCCCAGGCCCCAGGCCCCAGGCCCCAGGCCCCAGGCCCCAGGCCCCAG
>JANHMN010000002.1:52541887-52570735 GCA_030674055.1 Rhabdomys pumilio
CCAGGCCCCAGGCCCCAGGCCCCAGGCCCCAGGCCCCAGGCCCCAGGTCCCAGGTCCCAGGTCCCAGGAGAAGACATATCCTTCAACAACAGAGCAGCTCAGCCATCAACAACAGAGATCACCAAGAACTAGTCCAGACAGAAACTCTTCTAGTTGTCTCCCTTGATGAATTTCAGGGTCTTAAGAGTTGCCATAATGAGCCAAGGAAGGAGGGACACTATTGTTCTCCCCAACCCCCCAACTAATTGAGCTTCCTGTTAGGCCCAGGCTCAATCCTACTCTAGCACTAAACAGCCCAAGAGATTTATTTTCAAATGCATGGAATCAGCATCTACTTGGCTGGGAGTAGGAGGGGGTTCATGGAGGATGACATCATAGGGTGAGGACAAGTGCATGGGTGACAAGCAGGGACATGCTGCAGAGGCCAGACACCAGGGGTTTTGTTGTTTTATGACAAAAAGCTCCTGTGGTGACTAACCCAGTCCCTTAAAGCCCAACCTAGGCCAGCTAGATGGCTCCATGGGTAAGAAGGCTTGCTTCCAAGTCTGTGGATCTGAGTTCAGTCCCCAGGACCCACATGGTGGGAAAAGAGAACTGATTTCCAAAAGCTGTCCTCTGATTTGACACATACACTGTGGCATACACAAACACATATACAAAGTAAATTTAAAAACCACAAACAAGACAAAAATTACATCCTTCTCTTCCTCCAAGATCTTATCAGAAGGCTTGACTACCCAAGCTTCTAGAAAGAGACATTAGCCCATCCACAGCATGTTGCCACATCATTACCATGGCAACCAAGTTTGGATGTGCGTTTAGGTGGAGGTCCTATCTAACCAACAGAGTATGGAAGGGAAATCTTAAGATATAAGCAGGACTTTAAACCTTGGGCCCTGGAGGGGTAGGAGGATGGCTCCACAGTTAAGCATGTGTGTACTCTTTCAGAAGACCCCAGTTCAGTTCCTAGGAAATACACATGTCACTGGACTCCTCACAACTGTCTGTAACTCAGACTCCAGAGGAATCCAGTGTCTCTGGACTCCTCAGGCACCTGCATATGCACCCATCAAAAAATAAAATACAATCTTTAAGAGGAAACCAACTTGGGCTCTAGAGAGATAAGACCTAATTTATAGACCCTGACTGCCATTTGCTCATTGGACAATAGATGGAGAATCATTTGGCTTCTCTGTGACTCAGTTTCCCCAGATGTAATATGAAAAACAATCACAAGACTGTTTGTGGATTACATGAGAAAATATAAGTCAGGTATTTTCAACAATGCTGGGAAATGAGCAGGACCTAAATGAATGCCATTATTCAATATTTCTGAACAGATTCATCTTCTCACATGTGAAATGTATGTCCACTAATGGGTTGAGAAGCTGTGGCAAGTATAAGGTGAGGTGAGAGTGGCTAGCCTCAGACCTCTCCATTTTGCATCCACCTCTCCTGTATCCAACCTCATTCTGCCCCATGGAGTCTCAGGAGCCCACAGTGCCCCCATTCAGAATGTGATATTCTATCCCGTCCAGCTTCCCTCAGAAGCCCCTAATAACTCTCACAGAAGAGTGTTTGCACAGTCCCACAACTGCCTAGAACCTCTCAGGCTCCTATCACAGAGTATTCGAAAGCACAAGGCACCTCTCACCAGTGGGGTGGAGACATGACCCAGAAGCTGGCCATGCAACTGCCACTCCAAAAATCACCCAACAAAGCTCTATATTCAAAGTGGAGTGGACACCATAGTCCTTAGGTAACAGGCAGGCAGGAAGGAAGGAAGGAGGACTGCACAGAAACATGAGTTCTCAGCTGTCCAGTGTCCAGTGTCCCATCAAGCATACCCCCGCCCCCACTGCACAAAGTTCTCAGGGCCACGCCTAGCACAGCACTCCCAGAGCCATCTAGCCAGGCCTCACGGACTCCTAAGGCCTTAAAGGCACTCACTTGCATCCTTCCCTCTCACTGAAGGCTTACATATGGAGCTTTCTTTTTCTTTGGAAAGGTAACCAGTGCCCAAGCCTGCTCCTTCTAGAATTCTTCTTCTACTGGGCACACATTTACTGAGAGACAGCCCTAGATACTGTCAACTCGAGTACTGTCCCAAACATTAATGTGAGTGGGGCCCTGTGCAAATACTCAGAATCACACGTGTCTTCCCAAACACAGTGAGGGGGACACAGGGACCCTGACTGTGACTCCTGCTGGAGAGTAGCCTCAACCCTTGCCTAGGGGCTCACTGCTGAGGTAGTGACCATCATAGGAGATAAGTGAGGGTTTTAGGGGCAAGGTGAAGATCCCAGAGGACAATTGTAGCAGTTCAACACAGGACAACATTTGCTTCTATGGAGACTTAGTGTCTACACTGATAAATTAAAAAACCTATCTCACGTGGTGGCAAAGAGCAGAAATCTGTAGGGTAAGTTCTTTTAAAGTAAACTGGGAGATAAACAAATATTATGATTACATCTCTTTATTTGATACCTATGGATATCAACATACCTGCTGACCTGTCTGACCCCAGGAAGCATTTGGGGAGGTATTAGGACACTTTGTCTAGATCCATAGACCAGAGTCCCTGAAATAAATGCTGCAACCGAGACTTCTGAAGTCCATTCCAGAATTTGAAATAGGCAGTTATGGGTGGGTCTGAGAACATGTAACACCAGCCAGTGAGTTTCCAGGATGGGCTGGTACAGCCAGTCTGGGGAATGCACTTTGAGAATCAAAAGCTATGAGGTCTTAAGACTAGAACTAGAACGTGTGCTAAAGATCACCTGGGATGACCCCGAGGAGAGCCAAGGAACACAGTAGGAACACTATACGTTTTTCTGTTGATGTCTGGTTTGCTCTGAGCTTGTCAGGCTGCAGATCCAACCCAGAGAGTCTCATGTACACTAAGCAAACAGGCTACCACTGAGCCACACCGACACCCCCACGGTGAGCTTTTGCCTGGTTAATAGCATCTTGTTGGATTTTCGTGACTGGAAGACTCTCAGATGTTCCATGTCCTGTATCAGACCTTAGGCAGGCCTAAGGGTTGAGGCCCCAGGGCTTTGTTTATCACATTTGCCTTTTCTAATCTCCACAGAGTCCTACATCATCCTTTGAGGTTACAGTAAAAGGCTTTGGGGGTCCCCAGCTGCTTAGCAGCCTTTACTACCCAGCCTCCAGTTTTTGCTAATGCATGCTACCCTTCTCAGGGATGGTTTCCTTTCCATCCTTCCAGAAGCATAGCTAAACCTTGGGCTCATCAAAGCTGGTAACAGGAGGGACACTGCAGAGCGCTAGACCAGATAATATAAAGACAAGTCCCTCCATCCTGGGCAGAGCCTGGTCATGGTGGGTTCCTGGGGCCCGGACAGGCATATACACTGAACCCACTGTCCCAACCACACAATGCACAAGAGGCTGGCAGGGCAGGCAGCCAGGGCCCACTCATGCCAGTACCATCTGGGAGCCCTTGCCAGGCCTCGAAGGGCCGGCTGAAGAAGCTGGACTCTGTCCTGGGGCACAGTTGGGCTCTATTCTTATGTCAAGGGGGAATGTGTGACTCTCCTTGCAGTGAATGGGGGCCCCTGGCAAGGCAGAGGAGGAAACAGAGCCATCACTGTGCCCCAAGAGGGCTCCCCACGCGGCCCCCTGCTCCAACCAGCCCCTCGTGGTGGGGCCTTGCACAAGTCTCCTACAAGAAAAGACCAAGCTAAAGGCAGACAGGGAAATGGACAGTCCACAGTCCAGTACAGGCATCCCAACTCCTACTGCCAGACCTGGACCAGAAAGGCTGAACCAGAAACTTGTACCCAAGCACGCAATGAGACCTATTCTGGGTAGGGTGTGAAGCGACAGTACAGCATCTGTGACACAGTGTCCTGCCTGTTGCCAACATGAATACATCCAAAGACTCAATTCTGTAGGAATGGAATATACCTCATGCTAAGAAGAGTCAGCACACACAAGCAGAAGTTAGTATGGTAGGCTGCTGAGAAGCCAGGGACCCCTACAGCCTTTTCCTGCAACTCCCAAAAAGCTCTCAGATCCAATACATGTCATACAAGATCACAAGTCACCACCAGCAGGTACTGTCTCCCACCTCCCATAGCATCCCTTCTACAGGCGGCAACAGTATCATTAAATGTTATCTGTGGTTTGAAAGAGCCTGTCTTGACAAGCAAACATGGGATCAGGCATTATAACAGACCACAACTTGGCCTGACCTTTCTAAAGAGCAATAGGACAATGTTGGTACAACCATTTACAGGAACCTCAGGCAGAAAGACAGACAACGGCACAGAGAATATTGTTTCTGTTGATTTTAATAGAAAAAAGAATTTTAAAAAGTAAGCAACCTCAGTACACATCGCTAGGGGACTTTAAGCAGTAGAAATACAAACTAGTAGTAAATATTCAAAGTGGCTGAAAATGTATTTGTTGATAGAAACATTCTACCCCCTGCCCCATCTGCCCTGACTGTCTACAAAGTCTCTCTCTGTAACCCAGGGTGGCTCAAACCTTTGATTTTTCTGCCTTTATCTCCTGAGGATTACAGATGTGTGTCACCACACACCAAGCTTGATACAAATATACTTACAGAATATTGTTAAAGGACTGGAGAGGTAGGTGGCTCAGCAGCCAAGAGCACTGGCTGCTTTTCCAGAAGACCTGGGTTCAGTTTCCAGTACCTATGTGGTGGCCCACAATAGTCTGGAACTCCCATTACAGGGGCTCTGACGCCCTCTTCTGGCATCTGTGAGTACTGCACACACATGGTACAGGTAAACATCTAGGCAAAACACCCACACACACACACATAAAATAAAAATAAGCAAATCTTTAAAATATAAACATTTAAAATGAGTGTTAAGCTGAAAAGCATGTTGCACAGTGGTGTATATATTGAGAGGGAGAAAGAAGGAGCCTGAAAGAGGGGAGTGAACTGTGAGGCAGTGGGGGAGGGGGAGGCCTGGGTGGTACTGGGAATGAGGACAGAGAGCAAGGGGGCCAACTGAGGATGGGAGCCCATAAAGGCGATTGACTAAGTCCCATAGCCTCCCCCTGAATTAGCCTTAAAGAACTGTGAAAACATCCGGAAAATATTTAGCTAGTAAATCTCTCAACAGCCCCTCCACCCTGCTTTGTTTATTAACACTTTCCTTCATTCTCAGCCCTCACATACCCAATCCTATCACAAATTTGGGAACCCACAGAGCCAGATTCAACCAGATAGGGCTGTACTGGGTGGGCTCGGTCTGTAATGGGTGCTGCCCATCAGTGCCAAACCTCCATCTTGGAATAACCTCTGGATATGCAGGGGATGGATGGAGTGCTGTCCCAATAACACAGACATCTCATAGCCATCAGGGAATGACCCAGGAATTCAAGGAAAAGCAAAAGTTAAAGGGCCTTCTGGGAGGAAGAGGGGGAGCCGCTTTGCAGATCGCATGTTGGGATGTCTTTGCTCCAACTGGCTCCCTTCTTCTGGGACTCCTTGGGGGTTCTCAGAGTGGACACAATTGAGTAATGAATGAATGGGAGCAGTTTGTGAGGGAGAGCACTCACATGTACACAACTGTCGGGTACACACACACACACACACACACACACACACACACACACATTGAAGATCTCCTCTTGCTGCTTAGAAATCTTCAAAATTCAGTGAACAAGTGCCCTAGCTTGGGAGCTGAACCAATCCCAATGGATTGGGTGTGAGAAAAGGAAATACATTTTAAAACTAACAGGCTCTGATTCTAGTTTTCACAAATAGCAGGACAGCCACACAGCAGGTTATGAGTTCAAATCCCACCTCCGGTACTTGAGCTCTGTGACCTTCCATAGTCTATTTCCTCACTTGGAGAGTTCCAGTATAGTTGCAGGCAGACAGTGCTAGGAAACTGGAGCCTATAACTCTAAGTGTGTCTGCAGATCATGTACTATATTTTTCCACCAATCTTTTAGGTGCTTAGGATTTAATTTCTAATCTGTGAAGACTAAAACCTAAAGGCTGGACAGAAGTAGCCCACTGGAGCAAGTGTGTTGATTTTCATTTGAACCGATTAGCTACATTTCAAGACTGGGGAACTTCAAGATTGCAGCCTGGCACATGTCACACTGACAACTGGCTAGTGTAGTTTGGAGTGGTATTCAGTTCCTGGATTCTTAGGTACCTGGCACTTGTACCCCTAAACCCACTCAAGATGATTCCATTTCTGTGACGGTCAGCATCAGCTTTGCTCTAAATGATAAAGATAACAAGCAAGCGATTTGGGAAGCTCTAAAGGAGATTCATCAGTAACCCCATCAACCTCTCCTCAAGTGTCCCCCAGCTTGTCTTGGAGTCCCTTGGTTTCCAGGCACTACTGGAAACCTCCTGCTTCTGTACAGCCTGCTGCATGAACCTGAGTCCAACACAGACAAGCAGACACAGTTGCAGCTACGATAGCCAGTATCAGGGTCAGGTGCTCTGAGGCCTGGTGCTGGGCAGTTCCATAGAAGGCTCAGTTTTTCTCTGCCCCATGTCAGCATTCAAATCCCACCCAGCAACCCTGGAGGATTCTAGGTGTGCACTCCAAGGGACACATTCTGGCCACAGCTAGGTTGGAAAGGCATGAATGCCCTTTGAGAACTTTGATCTTGCAGACATGAACTTGAACCAAGGGAATAAAGGCTAGTGTAAGGTTTTCTCTGGATTCTAGGGTAATGATGAGAAAGCAGAAGTACTAGGTTTCCTTCTAAGAAGCAAACTGCAAGCTGTCTAGCCCTTGAATTCCCAAGCTTGGGCCAGTTCCCAGCAGGCTGTATGTAACGTGCTGTTACCTCTTAACCCCATCCCTCTTACCCCCACTCCCACCCCTTCACCTCCTCCCTGCAGATGCTGATTCAACAGTAGAACCCTCACAGAGATCTGAGCAAATTCCATGACTACCTCTTGGGCCACATAAGCTCTCTGCAGAGTACAGGCAAACACTGAGTCAGACATGTAAACATCTGGGAGTTAACTAAATCTTCTGCTCTCTGGGTCAGTTGAGTGGATTCTGAACTGGACCAGTGAAAGATTCAGGTCCAGTTTCCAGGGAACCTGGCCAGGTCTGGGACTCAGGTCTTTGACCCTGTCTTGGACCAGGCTGAGTCACAGAAGCCAAGGCTGTTGGTGCAGCCTCACAGCCCACACCAACAGTTCCGGGGCTGCTCCACACCCAGCCCACAGTGGGAGGCACAGGCTAAGACGCTCCAGGATTCCATTCTGTGGTGGAGGAAACAATTCCCTAATCCCTTCCTAAATCAAGTCCTTGCCCAGAATCCAGAGGCCACAGCTTGCTCTGCTGGGATGTTCCAATGTTGACCTCCTGCTGTGGGAAGTCCTGAGTCAAGGCGGGCAGGGGGACAGGGAAGAGGTGGCCAGGGGACACACAATTCCTTCCATGCACGATCCCAGGGCCAGAGCACCCAGACTTGATTATTTCAGCTTTGATTTTCAGCCCACACCCCCATGGAATTCCAGAGTCAGATGAAGCCAAGGGCCTCCCCCTTCCCCTTCACTGAGCCAGAAAACAAAACATGGTGTCTCCCTGCTTATATTTAATTTACAACACTTGTTCTTTGCCTGCATGCAGGGTTAATAAAAAATGTGAAGGACTTTTTTTTTTTTTAATCCAAGCAGAGTGATATTATAAAGGGAGATGATGCTTGACTGATTCCTCCCTGTAGGTCAGCAGCTTTATCTGTCATCCTTTGATTTCAAATACACAGGCACAGAAGTGTTAGCCTTAATGCAGAGACCATTCATTAGGGAAAGGATTGTCTCACCAGCAAAGGATGCTGGGACAATAGGTAACTGCATGCAAAACAATGGAGCTGGACCCATTCCTCACACCATCAGGCTCAAAATCCTAAGTGGCAGAGCTAAAACTACAAAATTCTTTAAAGGGGCTAGAAAGATGGCTCAGCTGTTAGCAGCACTTGCTGTTCTGTAACTCCGTCCCCAGAGGATCCAATGCCCTCTACTGGCTTCTGCGGGCAACTGCACTCACATGTACAAACACAGACAGACAGACAGACAGACAGACAGACAGACAGACAGACAGACAGAGACATTCACACAAACATAGACAGACAGATACGCATGCACGCTCACAGGCATGCACACACACATATACACATACATGTATGCAGGCACACGTGCCTGCATGCCCTAGAAGAAAATGCAGGCGAAAGTCATTATGACCAGGATTAAGCAATAGTTTCTTAGGACAACAGAAGTAGAACAGAACAAAGTCAGTCAACGTTCACCTAATTTAAGAGCCTTTATGCTCTGAAAGGACAAAAGGACAAAAGGGAAAAGAAAAACTTCATAAAGCGAGTATCTGACAAGAGTGTCTCTTTTAAAAAAAATATTTATTTTTATATATGGGTGTTTGGTCTCCATGTATGTCTGTGTACTATGTTTGTACCTGTTGCCTATGGAGGTCAGAGAGAGTGTCAGATCTCCTAGAAGTGACATTACAGACAGTTGTGAACCACCATATGGATGCTAGTAACCAAACTTGTGTCCTCTACAGAAGCACTCAGTGTTTTTAACTGCTGAGTTATAGCTCTGTCCCCCTGAAAAATAACTTCTGTCTTCGGTATATAAAGATTACTTACGACTCAATTCTGAAGACATTTGGTTTTTAACCCAAATTTTACAAATTGACAAAAGCATGTCTGTCATGGTGATACCATTAACCCCAATACTCAGGAGGCAGAAGCAGACGGATCTTTGTGAGTCCAAGGCCAGCATGATCTACACAATAAGTTTCAGCCCAGCTAGCACTACATAGTGGGACTGTGTCTCAAAAGAGGGAAGGGGGAGATAGACTCACCAGGCTCATTAATATAGACCTTATTTCAGTCTGGAGAGGTGGCTCAGCAATTGCCCCTCTAGAGGATCTGGGTTTGATTAATACCACGAATGTTCAGCAGCTCACAACCACCTGTAACTCTAGTTCCAAAGGGTGAATGTTCTCTTCTGACCTCCTTGGACACCTGCCCCCAATACATACATAGCGTATATACGTACGTACGTATGTACGTACATACATACATACAGACAGACAGATGAATGAACAAGTGAATCAATAAATGAATGAAGAAATATTTTCATTGGCAAAAGCTCTGAATAGACCTTTCTTCCAGGAAGATGTGTGAATGACCAACAAGCCCATAAGAAGATATCCATCACCATGAGCCTTCAGGCGAAAGCAAAACCAAAATGGATAGCATGCCACACCCACTAGCAACAGCAATGGTAAAGAAACACAGATAATAACAAATGTTGGCAAGAATGTGGAGGAGTTGGAAGGCTCCTAGACTCCTGCTGTGAATATCGAATGGTACAGCGGTCTTGGAAAACAGCCTGGCAGGTCCTCAAAGGTTACGCACTGTCACCATACGATCCAGCAATTCCACTTCAGGTATTTGTCTAAGAGAATTGAAAGCATATGTCTACATTTGTCATTCCTAACGGCCAAAAAGTAGAGATGACCCAATAATCGCATCAACTGATAACTGATTAGATGTAATGCAGCCTAGACACCCCAACTGGAGCATCATTCAGAAGTCAAAGGAAATGAAATCCCAACACACAGAGATAAACCTGGAGCATACAGAACACACACACACACACACACACACCCACCCCCACCCCCACACGGGGGGGGGGGGGAAGGGGTAAGTGAGTGTGGTTGCTAAGGAACACAATTTCTTTTCATTTCTTATGATTTATTTATTTATTTGTTGGTGTGTGTATGAGAAAGAAGAGAGAGAGAGGAGAGAGAGAGGAGAGAGAGAATCCACACTCCTCACTCACTTCTTGCATTCCTATCCCTCCCAAATCCCCAGGAAGCCAGTACAGTTAACTACTCTGCTACCAAGCAGCCTTTCCAGAGTCTTGGTTCAGGTGCCAGAGCCCCTGACTTCTTTCCTTTCAAGACAACCACACTGTTTCACTCCTGATTCAGAATCCCTGGCCTTGGACCGCAGCCATCCTGAGGTGCAGGAGGCTGGCTGCTGTAGCTCTGGCTCACCTCGGCTGACACCACCTTGCAAGAGCTTCACACTCAGGAGTCCTTGTTTTGCTTTTGGTTTGTGTACTTTGGGTTTTGGTTTGAGACAGGATCTCTCGTGTAGCCCAAGGCTGGCCTGCAAGTCTCTGCCTTAGCCTCAGGAGCTGAGATCACAACTGTCTGCCACCACACCAGGCTCTGACTTTAATTAATTAATTAATTGTTAGCTGAGTCTCTTTAAAAATGAGTAGAGCCTTCACTTTTAACATCTAGCCGAACCTCTGATCCCTCTCTTCCACCCTGACTCACAGGTTTAGAAGCAGCCAGGCTCCAAAACCTCCTCCACCCTCTCCCCAGAAGACTCCAGATGTCTCCCAAGCTCCTGTGACTGAGGTCTGTCCAAAGGCCAGACTCTCATCTACATACGCATTCCTAGAGAAAAATGTCTCTCCTGTTTTCCACTCATTTTGTGTACATTTTGCTTTAAAAGTCAAAATTGTACACACTTGTCACATCCAGACAGCATGGTGTTCTGAATTTCATGCACATTGTGGAACCGCTTCATGGTGTAACACGTATGACATCAGACATTTATGACTTGTGGGAAGAACACAAAATTTATTCCTGGCAATTTTCAAGAAATTCTTGTGACCTCTAAACACCACGTTATTCAACTGCTCCCCTTAATTTACTCCTCCTGTTAACTTAAGTTTTGTATCCTTAGATCACTATGTGTTCAACTCCCTAGTACAGTCACCTGAGTCCCCAGTACACACCATTCTGTTCTTTGCTTTGCTTGATATTAGATTCAGCATGTGACTGAGATCATGCTGGGTATGCCATTCTGTGCCTGGTTTATGTTGCTGGGTCGTTGCAAATGACAGGACTATCTTCTTCCTTTTTAAAGGTTGAATAATATTCCACTCTATACATATAGTATATTTTCTTTCTCTATTCACTCATCAGTAGGCACTAGGGTTGATTCTGTATGTTGGATATTTGATGAACATAGGGATGGAGGTGTCTCTTCAACACAGTTTCCTTTTTCTCTGGACGTTGTCTTAGTGAGGGTTTTATTGCTGTGAAAAGACTCCATGACCAAGGCAACTCTTACAAAGAAAACCATTTAATTGGCTTATAGTTTCAGAGGTTTAGTTTATTATCATCATTAGGGGAGTCATGGTGGCACAGGCAAGAGAAAACGACTGCCCCACTAGGCCTAGCTTGAGCATATAAAATCTCAAAGCTCAACTCTACAGTGAAGAACTTCCCTCAACAAAGCCACACCTACTCCAACAAGGTCATGCCTACTCCAACAAGGCCACACCTCCTAATAGGCCACTATTTTGGATCAAACATTTAAACACATGAGTCTGCAAAGTCCACTCCTATTCAAACCACCACAGACACGTATCCAGTGAGTGCTGTAATGCTGTGTGACTTTACACCCTACACAATGTGTGCTAGGATTTCCACTTCTCCAATATGACCATTCTTTCTTCTTTCTGAGTCTATCCTTCCAGATTGCAGAAGCGCTGTCACTCTGCCCATTACTGGCTTGATTCTTCATTACCAAGGCCGGTCCTGAACTTGCTGGAGAGATTTCTCCTAGTAACACAGTGCTGAGCTAACCCTGCTGAGGCACTCTGCTGGTCTATTCTTGTTTAAGCATCTTATCTCCTTACCATTGATTTTACTGTGTGTCTTACCCTACCCTGTGGTGGAAATCAGCTAGGCAAGCAGATACCCAACTTTCTTTTTCTTTCTTAAGCACCCAGAGATTGGGAACCTCATCTGAGGTTTGTGTTCAGTAAACCCACAAGACACTCCAGTCTCAGAAATGAGGGACTGAATGGTGTCTTCAGTCCAATTCCTGAATGCCCAAAAACTAGGAAAGGAAGAAGTTCCCAGCAGAAGTGCCCAGTGTGTGGGCTATACCTGCAATACCATCATGCTGTGGGCTGATGCAGAAGAACTGAGAGTTTAAAGACACCTTGACTACATAGTGTATTCTAGGCCAGGGAGAACTGAATGGTGAGACCCTGTCTTAGTAAACAAACAAACAAAACAAAAGCAAAAACAAAAAACCCCAGCCAACCAACCAAACAAACAAACAAGAGAAAGAGGAAGATGGTGAGGAATAAAAGATTATGGACAAAGAAAGGGAGGAGAAAATCCCTCAGAAGAACCTATGAGGAACCAGTCAGGAGAAAACAGTGAGGGACAGTAAAGTTAGTACTATTGAAAAGAGAAGAGATGTCTCCTCAGATCAGAGTCGTGGGGGAGGGGCAAGTGTAAAGAGCTAGGCATAAATTAGTAAGATGGCTTCCAGGACTGAGAGGAGGATCAAGCCAATTCCACAAAGGGCTGTCTAAGGAGAACTAGAAACACTCAGGAAAGGCAAATGCCTCCTAATGCTGTATCTGGCTTTTATTAATTAATCACAATGTTGCCTGTTGTGAGTGAGCGGATGCTATGACCAACTGTGACAATGGCAGCCAACTCACTGGCTCATCTTCCCTCCTATCTGACTGTTCCACATCCAGGGGTCACAGTGAGAGTGTCTGAGTCTCAGGATGGAGTTCCCCTGGGGCCACCAAACCCTTCAGTTAATTTCATTCCCCAGTCTGGAATTCTGGGAAGTTGCTGATTCAGCACAATGGTGTTGTTAAAAAAGGAAGAAAAAAAATCGGCCAGATTCCCAGACTGAAAAGCAAGACAGAGGATGTTTTCATCTCACAGGAAAAAGTCACAAGCCCATCTCCACTTTGTCAGGAAAACCTACCAGCCAGCACTGCCTACACAATGTCCCCCAAATGCACCCTCACTGCCTCTCTTTACTAATACAAGTTGCACCACCATCCCTTCCTCTGCCTCTCTCTATTCAAAACCAGCTTCACTCACTGTCTACTCAGCAGCTACTGTGATCCCTTAAGAAAACAAACCTGGCTGTGCCACCCAGAGGTCTCAACCCTCCAAGTGCTTTCCTTAACACTTTGAGAAAAGTAGAGTCCCCAGGATAAGTTACACTGCCTTGCAAGAGCCTAGCTCCCGAAACTCCCAGATCTCACATCTTCCCTCCCTTACCTGCTGGACAATTTATCATGCTCATCACCATTGTCACCTCGGGCCCTTCACCCTTCCTATTACCCCAGGTTTCTATAAAACTCATTCACTTCTGTCCTTACGTTCTCGGTCCAATTGTTACCACAGAGAGATCTTCTCTGGTTATGCCACTTCAGGCCAACCCCTTGTACAACTCTTCTCAACCTCTGCTCCACTGTGTCTATTTCACAGTAGTAATCACTTAGCTGACACACATCAAGTCTGTGTTTACTGGACTGCAAGTTACACTGTGTGGAGAACTGGTCTACCTCGTAAGTGTTATCTTACCAGTATCTACAGCAAATTGTAAAATAGTATGGGTTCAACATAAACACTTGTTGGATGAATGAACAAAAGAAGTCTTGGTTGACTATGTACAATAATTAAGGTTATGTTACTTGTTTCAAACATTTTTATGTTTTTCATGGGTCTTTTACAGCTTGAAAGCCATTTCATTAAATACAAAAGTCTGTGCTACTGACTCCTCTTTGCCCTTGTAGCATTCTAGGAAGGAAGTGAGGGCAACCATGGTCATCCATACCACACAGGTAAGGAAACACCAGACATGGAACATCCATTTAGCAGGATAATGAAGGTCATTGGGTTGTCCAAGGTCAAAGTTGTAAACAAGAACCAAACCAGACCAGAATCCCAGGTTTCCAGACACTCTGCCTTCTACTCTTCCCATCGAGGTTCCTTTAACATCATCAGTCTATCCTGCTAGAAAATAAATCTATTATTTATGTTAGTCTTACTAATATCTAAAAATGAAAAAAACAAAAAACAAAAAAACAAAAAAACAAAAAAACAAACCTATTTTGAAAAAGGCTGACAGGCCCCCATCTGCTGACATTGCACATCTGTCCGAGGCTTTAAAAACACTTTCTTGGGGTGCTAAGCCTGGGATGATCTCAGACTCTCTATGAAGACACAGAAAAACAGGCATAAAAGAGTATTAAAATGCTAACTAGGAAATATGAATGCTAATCTAAAACCAACAGCCAGCCTCGGAGCTCAAGAAGATTCCAGAGAAATTCCTACTGAAGATGAGAAGAAGTCTTTTTATTAGCATCCTTCTGGGGCCGTATATCATCAATAACCAACTGAAAACTTAATTACACTTCACTCACAATAATAAGAAAAATATCAACATGATAGAAATAGGCCCAACTCAAGGAATGCTCCAGGTCCTTGAGAAGAAAGCATTGGTCCAGTGACAGAGTCAAACTCAGTCACTCTGAGACATCAGGTTCCTTTTTAGCATATAGAACTGTAAGAGGTCAAAGATTTCTTCCCCTGTGTCCAAGAACAAGGCAAGGCAATTGACAGTCTTAATTTTATCTCCTAACTAGTAAGTCTCTATAAAGAGGGTATTAGTGTGGCATTTCCCTGTTAATTGGAAGAGGCACAGACAAGATAACTTACTGAAAGCCAAAGGCCAGGGCAGTCGGGTTTGACCCTCTGACATGCTATGAGTTCCCTGACTCATCCCATCTCCTAGTGGTGTGAAGTCATCCACTCGACACGTCCTTGTATTCTTTCCCTGTCTGTCCTGGGTGGGCAGACCATCAGAAGAGTCTTAAGAGATTTGGTAGAAGAAAGGTGTGGTGGTTTGTATTTGCTTGGCCCAGGGAGTGGCACTGTTGGGAGGTGTGGCCTTGTTGGAGTAGGTGTGGCCATACCTCCCAACAGTGTCACTCCCTGGGCTAGGCATACTCAAACCACCACAACTGGAGATGCTGGAGGTGGGACATTGAAAGTCATCACGGTGGAAAACAGCAGCAACTCCAATCTGCTACTTTGTCCCCTAGGTTTCCAGAACAGTCCTGGAGATAAGTGCTGAAAACAAAGTGCTAATAGTGATTACCATCTCATCGTGCCTTCACAGAACCCAGAGCAGGGTACACAGACCCTAAGGGGTCTGTCAGTACCACTGGGTGCTGGGTGACTTCATGGGGCCTGAACTTGTCTGTTACCCTCTGACAACCATGAAGTTGCTGCTTCTGGAGATTTGAAGAGGCTCAAGGTCCTGGCTCACTCTCCACTGAAATTCTCTGCCATGCAGGGTACAAGTAAGAGAAAAGTTATAGCATCCATTTAAATGAGTGTCCAGGGACAACCCCCCACCTCATGATACCCCTAAAATCCAGAGCAGGTCTGGATTACTTCACTTATAGCTTGGAATTAGTCCTTACAAAAAAGCCTACTTCCAATGATGTAAAACTGAAGCAGGGGGCAAGGGCACTGGTTTCCTGAGTTACTGGTCCAGGTGAAGGCCTGGAGTTGGTGTGTAACATAGCCTCTGGGCTAAACAGCTTCCAGGCTGAATTCCAGCTTCATTAGATACTAACCCAGGGGACCTTGGGCAAATTCCCATTCCTCTCAGGGCTTTCTATTCTCATCTTTAAACTATACACAATAGATACCTTGCAGTAGACAGCTGTGAAGAGGGTCAAAATAAGACATAACAAATGGTGTGAAGATTAACACTCTTGCAGTGTTGTGAGGCTCAACAGGTAAAGGCACTCACCACCAAGCCTGGCAAGCTGAGCTGTATTCCTGGGACTCACGTGATAACAGAAGAGAACAAACTCCTTCAAGTTGACCTCTGACTGCCATACATGTGCCATGGCACATACTTAAACGCACGCACAGAACACACACACCACATATTACACACATATATGCATATGGCACACATAAATACACACATACACATTCACATGTATCACACACACACACAAATGTAATACTTCTCTTAAAATATTGACAGTCTTCCAGAATAATTGTATCACTACTCATTAGCAGTGATGCAGCAGCTCCTATGAAATCAGGACAGGCAATAATATAAGATTATATGGTCATTACAAAGATAACGACTGAAACTAAAATCAGATTATAAACCTTTCCAATCACCCAAGGAAATCACACAAAATACAGTCAACAAAGCAGACCATGTCGAATACAGCATATTTTAGAGCTTAAAAAAGCAGGAGACATAACATAAAACGAGGGAAAACATAACACTAAAACCAACCATAATTCTCAGAGAAAAGATTCTTGATGTCTCCAGTACATAGCAAGCCTATATAATTTTTTTTCAATTTCACATATAGCTCGTTAGCTGTATAGATTTATATGGAGGTATTCGCTGAATGCAGAGCTTTGGACATGAATAGAAAGGTGTGTGTCGTGAACTGAATTGTGTCCTCTCTTTATCACTGTCTCTGTCTCTGTCTCTCTCTCTGTCTCTCTCTCTCCCTCTCTGTCTCTCTCTCTATCACACACACACACACACACACACACACACACACACACACACACACACAGACGCACAGTAAATACCTCAGGGCACGACTAGTAGTTTTGTTTTTTAATCTTTCATTTTTGTCTATCTTTGTATAGTGCTTGTGTGTGTGTGTGTGTGTGTGTGTTTACATGTGAGTTCGAGCGTGTGTATATATATGCACACAGGTGTATGCACACTCATAAATAAGTATATGTGTGCGGGGAAACCAGAAGTCAAGGTCTAGTTTCTTCCTCTATTGTTCTTTACTTTCTTTTGTGAGACAGTCTCTCACTAAACCTGGAGACCATTGATTTGAGTAGCCTAGTTGACAGATGAGCTGCAGGAATCATCCTGTCTTCAGCCCCTGCCACCCCCCTAGTGCTGCGGTTGAGCCTTCTTGTTGAGCTTTTACATGGGTGTTCAGCATCCAAACTATGTCCTGAGGTTTGTGCAACAGGCACTTACTGACCGAGCTGTCTCCTAGGCCGACATGCCTGTGTTTGGAGATAGCATTGTCACAAAGATAAATTAATTGAGTGAAAATGAAGTGAGTGAATAGAGCGGCTCCTAATCCAATATGACTAGTGTCCTTGAGAGAATGATTGCTTGGGAATCAGCATGCATGAGGTCCTAGGTTCAACTGCTATAGCGGGTGGGGACGGGAGCTGGGGTGGGGAGAATGGGAGGCTGGGGAGATGGTACAAGCAGGAAGGACCTGAGTTTGGATCCACAACACCCATCTAAAAAAACACAGATGTGGGATTATATTAATAAACCTCGCATAAGGGATTCAGAGACAGAAAAACTCCTGGTGCTTGATGGTCAGCTAGTACAACCTAATCAGTGAGCTCCAGGTCAGTAAAAAACCCTGTCTCTCTAAGAAACTAAGGTAGCAGTGGCTGGTACTTAGTAGTAGAGCACTTGTCCCATATTCATGGGGGATTCAATTCCCAGCAAAACAAAACAAATAAGTGGACGGTCTTCAAGAAGGCTCAGCAGCAAAGACACTTGCTGCCAAGCCTGATGACCTGAGTTCAATCCCCAGGGCCCAAATGGAGAAGAGAGAATCAGCTTCCACCAGTTCTCATCTTACCTTCACATGTATCCATGGCGCTTAAGAGTTCCCCACAGCAATACATGCATGCAAACATACATGTAGGAATCTCATACTTTAAAGATGTGGAGAGCAATTGAAGAAGATATATTACATAGACCTCCTGTCTCCACACTTCAATATGTACATGTGTGCCCATGCACATTCATACACACACACACACACACACACACACACACACACACACACACACACTCATGCACAAGTGTAGGAAACAAACATGAAAGGAACACCATGTGAAGACACATGAAAGAGGCCTCTGAAGAAACCAGCCCAACTAACACCTTGTAATCAAGCTCTAGTCTTTATAATTTGAGGGGGAAAATTCTTCTCTTTGCACCCTTCAATGCCTGGTAAAGTCACAGAGCATGTCGGCTGGACCACACAGGCAAGGAAGGTGGTACCACAGTTGGTGATCAGCTACTTCTCATATGGTCTGAGAATGCAGCTGACAGTGAGAAGATTCAAGGAGATCTGTCTCTACTCTCATTCCCATCCAGCCCATAGCCAGGGCACTGGTGACATGAAACATGGCAAGTCCTGCTGGGTGTTGAGCTCCATAGGATTGTAGATGGGAACAGGGGACAGATCATCATAAAGGTAGGACAATCAGGGGCTGATGGGAAGTTGTGATCCCGGGAGATTCTCAGGACTCAAGAAGGCAGAGAAGACTGTTAACTGACTCCAGTTCAAAGCACAGAGCTCCATGTTCGCCTGCACTTCTTGTTCCCCTAACACAAACCAGGGTGCTGTTCTGATCGTGGGATGGACAGCACTTGCTGGAAAGGGGTCGGGGGAACAGGTGAGTCTCCCTTCTTTCAAGTTGTGTCAGACTAGAAATATCCCAAGGGACGGGAACACAACCCAAGAGTACCTCTGGGAACCTTACACACTGTTCAGAGCTGTCAGATCAACCTTCAGTCAGAAGCCGATCTCAGCAGATGCCCAATGGGCACAATGGGACAAAATACTATAGGTTGAGCATTCCTCAGATACAAGGCCTAGGACTGAAAATGAAGGACTTCAGATTCAGGGGAAAGGAGACTTAGAATATTTTACATAGGTAACAGGCTAGTTTGGGGATGGGGACCTCTGAGTAAAAACCCAAACATACATATACTATATATAGAGATAGAGAAACAAATAGAAATGGAGATATATATAAATAATATATATATATTGTATATAACAGAGACATAGAAATTGATTAAAGGTAATTACATACAACATAAAACTTTATATAATCAGGAAATTTTCACTTGTAATAATGTCACCGTTCAAAATATTCTGGAGTTGGAGCACTTTGGATTTTAGATGTTCAAGTTAGACCAGTTCATACTGTGTGTAAATCCTTCTCTATGGATGCTGGATTTAATTTTTTTTTTTTTAAATGAAGGTCTTGTGTTTTTAATTGACATTTGATGACAGTTCTATGACAGATACGCAGCTGGCCAGATTAAGCATTCTTGCCTGTGTCTGAATAGAAGCTACTGTAGACCAGTAGACAAAGGACCAAGGATGAGGAAGGAAAGAGAAACACAGGGCAGAAGTCACTTAGTAGTGAAGACCAGGGGTGATCACCAAAGGCTCACAACTAGTTCTCAAAAGAGAATGCTCTACTTGGCAGGGCCATGCCATTGAGATGGTATAAGGAAGGCTGGTGGCCCCAGGCAGAGGAGCGGAAACCCTCAAAAGGCCCATGGTCCTTCACTGGCAAGCAGCCTAGCTCAGATCACACCAGCAAATGTTCTGGTGTCTGGGGCTGACTGCCAGGGCAAGGAGAATGCTGGGGAAGAGTAGAGCCCCAGGGACTGGCAGCAAATGCTCAAATGCACATCAAAAGGAAAGAAAACAAACCATCCAGCACATCAAAGGCAGGTTGGGAAAGGTACATACAGAATAGTGCTCCCAGGTTCCACAAGAGCATATCACTCCAGGTTTAAATTAAAAGGTTACTGGGAGAAGCCCAAGCCACTGAAATCAGAAAGGCTCCCAAGCTTACCAAAGCCCAGCTCAGGCTCTGGTGTGGTTGATACACAGTACTGAGGAAAAACAATAGTTGGGACCCCTGGTTCAAGACCTGAGGTCCCTCTGGTGTAGCAGTCCCATCAGTGCTGATCCTGGCAGAAGGACAGGACACACCAGCAGATTCTCTTCTCCTGCCAGGGCCACCACCAGTTTTCTGTTGAGCAGAGGCTGGACCAGGACAGCATAATGGGTTTTATAGGTCACGACAGGTCATGAGGAAGACCTTTGAAGAAAGGTATAATTGACTTTGAACATAGCCCATCTCAGAAAGTTCCCAAAAGGGGACTCATTGAAATGCAAAGACCCACCATTTTGTTTCTGTGAAAGCAAAGAAATACCTCCTCAATGAGAAATCTGATGGTCCCGAACAAAGGGCAAGGACCAGAGTGGGAACTAAAAGATCCTGTCACAGGATAGTGCCTACACTGATGGACCACAGAAAAATAATGACCATAGAAGACAAACTCAGAAACAACAACAACAACAACACACACACACACACACACACACACACACACACACACACACACGAGCGTGCACACGTTGGGGATGTAGCTTATTGGTAGAATGCTTGCCTAAATATGCAAGGCCCTGAGTTTGATCTCTATCACAGAAAAGAAACAGGAAGTTAAGGGAGAAGAGAAGAGGGGAAGAAGAAGGGGAGAGGAGGGAAGTAAACATGTTTCCCTTTTATAGCTCAGTGTGTCCACATCAGCCCTTTGAACCCAGTTTCCAGAAGCAACTCTAGAAGATGTCACAAAGACTTGCCTAGGGAACTGATGCTGGCCACATCTTAAAAGAGATAACTGACTTTCACATCTTTATTGAAAAGGAGAACTACTCTGGAGAGACAAGGTGTGGATTTCCTCACAGCTTGCTATTGTAAATGTGGGACACAGTCCAGCATGACCTGGGAGCTCATCAGAAGCACAGCTTCTCAGGCTCTGATCCAGACTTATAGAATTCAACATTCTGGGCATTGTGGCTTAAATACAAAACATCCCTACATAGGATCATGTTTTTAAAGACTTAGTTCAAGCTAATGGTTCTGTTTTAGGACCATTAGGCAATAGAGCCTAGCTGGAGGAAGTGGGTTGCTGGTGTTTGGGCACTGAGGATTATAACCCGGCCCTACTTTCAGCCCACGATCTCTGCTGCCTTGTTAACCAAAGTATGAGAAGTCCCAGCCTTGGGCTCTCACTACCATAAACTCTGACAGCCTTCTTTGACATTATAGATTGAGCTCTCAAAGGCCATCAGCCAAAATGTCAAGTATTCTGTCACAGTGAAGTGGGAACTAATTGACACAGATAATCTGTACCAGGAGTGGGGTTACCACTGTGATTAACATGATCATTTGGATCACAGTTTGGAAATGAAGAAGAATGTGAAAGCTCTGCCCACTAGAGAAGCCCTAGTGAGCTGGAGACAGAGCTTAATGAGACATTCTGGAGGCATCACAGTGCACCAGAACACAGACCTGTGCAGTGAAGACGGAACTCACGAGGTTTCCCAAGGAAATGAGATCTTTGTTGGGAATTCAGCTAGAGACCCCCTGTGATACATTTTGTAATACAATCTGGATTCTGCCTGTGTCCTAAAAATTTGAGTGTGACTGAGCTCTAAATGAATGGACTAATTTGTTGTGGAGAGGAAATTTCAAGGTTGCTTAGCATTCGGGCCATGGTTGTTGTTTGCTGTGGTTAGCCAAGTTTACAGTGAGGAATCTCAGTAAGAAGTGGAACAGAAAGATGTAGAAAGTGTGTGGTTTGGTGAGGAAAGGAACGTGAAAAGGTTTTAAAGTTGTGGACAAGGCAGGTACAGATAAGCTAAAGAATGTGGTTATAATCATTGAAGAAATTAGAATCAAAAAAAGAAAAAAAAAAAACTTCCACATTGTACTGGGGAAATTGGGAAAGGTGCTTTGAAACCAGCTGCCACACATGAAGCAGCAGGACTAAGTGTTTCCCCTGGGAGCTTTGTTCTTGCTTGGGTCCAGCCTTTCCTTTCTATGCTACCATTTCTTGGGTTTAGAATGGCAATGTTTACTGTGTGACACTGTATATTGCTGCAAGCACCTCCAAAAACCTGTTTGACTTTATAGGGGCTCACGGTGAAAAGTTTTCTTTGAGTCTCAAAAGAGACTTTGGACTCTTGTCCACTGGGACAGCAAGATGCTGTGGACCCTTGAAGTTGCTCTGAACACATTCTGCATTGTAACATTGTAAGCTGAAATGTTACAGTTTGAAAGTGAAATGCTCCCTTCGTCCCAATCACCTGTCTTTAAACACTTGGTTCTCATTTGATGGTTCTGTTTAGGGAAGCTGTGTAACCTTTAGGAGGTGAGGTATAGCTGGACGAAGGGGGTCACTGGGTGAGACGTGAGCATTGAGAGTTATAGTCAGCCCCTCCTGCCCCAAGCTCTCTGCATCCTGATCGTGATGGCTAACCATGATTGTCAACCTGACAACATCTGTAATCAACTAAAACCCAGTCTGCTAGGCAATCTTAAGAGGGATATTTGAAATCATACTATTTGAAGCAGTAAGACCCAACCTAAATCTTGACAACAATTTCTGGTAGTAGCCTACACAAAAAATCTTGGGAGATGGAAACTTTATGTTTTTGCCTGTTTACCGTCATTCTTACAGGCAAACCCCTCTATCTTGTTGCTGTGGCATACCTTCACCTATGTGAGAATGACTTCTCCGGGATTCCAAGGCAGACTGAAAACCAACAACTTTCTAGAAATCCTTAAGGATTCCAGTGTCAGATTGGGACCAATGAGACAACCAGCATTGTTGACTGAACAACTGTGAGATTCCTGGGCCTCCTGCTGTGGGACAGCCATTGTTGGACAACCTAGACCCCCTATTATGAGCCAGTTTGATAAATCCCTCTTTGATATATGTCTTCATCCTGTCAGTTCTGTTCCTTTAGGACCTACAACTAATAAACTGATCCAGCAAGATGGGAGAGATTTGAGCCACACACTCTGCTGTGATGAAGTACCATACCGCCATTGTCAGGATGAACTGTGTCTTCCAAAACTGGGAGCCAAAATAAACCCCTCCTCCTTTAAGCTGTTTCTGTCACATCTTCTGTTATTCTGTCACAGTGAGGAAATCGGTAATTATCCAGTGAATAGTTACTGTTCAGGAACTTGTGTTTGAGCCCTCTCTTCAGGATGCAAGACCTTAGCCATGGCTTATAACTGACCACCTCGGCTCAAAACAGACCTAGTCATCATCAGGCATTAACAGCTGAAGGTACGCTGACTCCCAACAGTTAGACCATAAACATCCCTGCATCTCAGAATCTATGCTCTTACCAAATTGAGACCTGCCTATTAAGTCAAGATGTATGGATAGAGCCAGGCAGTGGTGGCGCACACCTTTAATCCTAGCACTTGGGAGGCAGAGGCAGGTGGATTTCTGAGTTCAAGGCCAGCCTGGTCTACCTAGTGAGTTCCAGGACAGCCAGGACTATACAGAGAAACCCCGTCTTGGAGAAAAAAAAAAAAGGTGTATGGATAGCATAACAAAGAGGAAGACAGGTCCTTCAGACGCTTAGTTATCAAGCATTCTGATTTTGAATTCACTATTTATCCAGACCCATCTAATCAGCTTTATTTGATTTACTTACACAAGTTCCACGTGGTTGGTTCATAGCTCATATATAAACAGATAGGTGCTGTCACACTTCCAGGCAAAGTCACACAGTGGGGCTTGGTTGATCGTGAGGGTGGCATGTCTCTATCTATGAGTTTAATCACACCACAGTGAAGTATCAACACATCATGTCAGTGAAACTTGTTGAAGCCTTGGGACAGACTGAACAAAGCTACTCAGACAAAGGGAACAGCCAGTAAGTTGTTGGTAATGAGTTTTGATCTCACGGCTGAACCTATCCCCCACATGGGAGTTTACTCAGCACCCAAAGGAGCAATAGGCTCCTAGTATTCCCTGTTACAGATTAAAAGAGACTGTTGGATCAGCCAAGTGAGCTAAGGTCCTTACACACAGACCATAGAACTGTAGAAAATGAACTTGTGAAAACAGGGCTGAGGAGGTAGCTCAGTTGCTAACATGCTTGCCTAAAATGCCCAACGCACTGGGTTCCATCCCCTGCACAGCATAACATCAGATGTGCTGGTACACACCTGTAATCTCATCATGCAGGGGGTAGAGGCAGGAGGATCAAAAATCAATCTGAGCTACATGATCCCCTGTCTCAAACACATCCACACAGAAACATACCTCTACCTTTCTTCTCCCAGACCTCATGCGTCCCAAATTCATGTTTTACTGATCTCTCTCAACTTTGTCTTACTTAGATCTCAAAGGATCTTACATTCTTGTTTATACTAATGTTTGATGGGCAAGGTTCAGCTAATCGCTCTGACAGCAAATAACTAGTCTTCAAATACGAGCTGGTTCAGCCAATGTCCTTGATTCCTTCCCTGCTACCTTGGGAATCCATCAGGATCAAGGTTCCCCTTTGTGCTTTCCCTTCCCTGTTGATAATTTCTACTCCCTTCTTCCTTCTACCCACTCACCACAACATGGCCACCTTTCCTGTTCAGAGACAGCCTCTGCAACAGTGCAGGATGTTAAACCCTCAAGTGACAGGTTTGAGTTTCATTCAGGAACCTTGGAATAGCCTCAAGAGAAGCACAGTACAACAGTCCTATTTCCAGATGAGAAATCCAAGACACAGAGGCCAAATCCTCTGCCCACAGTCTCACACTTAGTAAGTAACAGGACCAGAGGTCAAGCCTAGAACTCTGAGAACTGTGAGCCACATCCTATCCTCCAATGTGTTTGAGGGCATACACCTGGGTGCACTGGAAACCAAACTCACTCAACCTCTGAGCTGCTCTACTGCTCTCCTAACCCAAAGTCCCAAAGTCCACATTCCTCCAAACAAAACCACGGTTAGGCCTATCACAGCAACAACCCAGCCCTCTTAGGTTTTGATTGCTGGGAAGAGTCACCAGGACCATGACAACTCTTATAAAGGAAAACATTTAATTGGGGCTGGCTTGTCAGAGGTTTAGTCCATTATTGTCATAGCAGTATGTAGGCAGACGTGGTGCTAGAGAAGGAGCTGAGAATTCTATATCTTGATCCAAAGTCAGAAGAAGAAAACTGTGTCCCACACTGGAAGCATCTGAGAGCTCAAAGCCCATCTCCACAGTGACATATTTCTTCCAACAAGGCCACACCTCCTAATAACAAGTGCCATTTCCTATGGACCCAGCATATATGAGTCTATAGGGGCCGTTCCTATTCAAAGCATCACAATGTCCTTGCCTGGAAGCATAAGTTCTTTCACTGTGGCCAAGTCTGTTTCCCAACTTCTAACTGACCTGTTCTCCCTGCCTATGGTTCCCCAGCTCCACCACAATACCACCTCCTTCATCTTCGTTTGGTCCTGGATAGCTTTTCCTCAGGGAGCAGAACTCTCTGGTGCTGGGTCCCGCTGAGCTTCCTTGCCTTCTCAAGTCCCAGGTCCTCTGCAGTACACATGGTAACAAGTGCCCTGCACATGACCCTCCCTCTGCTTCTGGGAAAGGATGTCTTTGTATTGCATCCCACAGCCTACAGGACCTCACGTAATAGTTCCCAGGTCAAAGCTCCCTTCCAAACCCACAAAAAGATTTTGAAATGAATTCTTTAGACCAGTATGTTCATGTTCTAACATAAGATGGAAGCTCCAGAAATATCTATGGGCTGATTACCACGTCCGATGGTTCATGTACCCAAAGACTGCCCTGCATGGGAATCATGGAAAGATGGGTTCACCTTTTAGTCTGGTGAGCTCAGTCTATGGGGGACAGAAGTGTGTCTCACCTGATTCATCTTGGTGGGGTGTTTTGCATGGCAGTGGACATGACTTTTTGAGCAATTCAATGTCCTTGGTTCAGACCTTCCTCTCCCCACTTTAGATTTCATCATCCCTACCCTGACCCTCAGTGCATAATTACTCTTGCTCAACTCTCCCACCACCCCTACAACTGTTTCCCATGGACTTTTATTGATCCATCCCCAATGGTGGAACTCAGACACTGCAGAGATGAGAACAAACTCTTTGGGAACCTATTACCGAAATTAGGGTCACAACCTGTGCCAACTCAGGTCTGGTCATGCTTCCTCCATACGTCAATTAAAAGCAGAAATCAGACAAATGAGATTTATTCAGTGTGACCACCTTGAGAAGAGGGACTAAGAGAGCCAGTGAATCTGTCTTCAGGATACTGAAGAAAGATCCAAGTTTAAATAGGGAGCCAAGGATGTACACATTTAAACCATCCTGGCCAAGGTATGCATCACCCACCAACCATCCATCCTTATCTGACCTTCAGTCTCCTGTGAGGTTGTCTGACAAGCCATTATAATTCTGTGAAAACTCAAAGAGACAAGTTCCTCTGTGGTTGGTGCTTTTTCTTTCTCCCAGTATGAGATTTCTGAAGAAATTCCCATTTCGTTGGGGTCTATCATTCCCATAGTTTGATACTTATATAAGAGACAGAAGGTATATCTTTAGAGTATTGATATTTTGGGCAAGCCCGTTACACATGCAGGACATGACGACATTTTGGTGTCTACTTCCTACTAGCATGGTCAGTAGTTCCTTCCATTGTGACATCTGATAAAAAACAGATAGCTAAATGGGGTTGCATGTGACCCAGTTTCTCCTAACCTAACCCATCATGGTGACAGGCCATCTGTGCCCAGCCACTGTATGAGACAGGACCCTGAAAGAAGCAGGAAACTCTTGCTGGTCATAAAACTACAGTGAATCCACACTCCTCAGCCTACAAATGGCTGAGGACAGGCCTGAATTCCAAAATCCGAGGCCTGCCATCCCTGAATGTTGCCAAGGATGTCACTTTTTTTTTAAAGGCCATTTTTTCCATTTCTGTCAACTTCTCTGAGAACATTCTCCTTTGTCCCCAGACCGTTGCCTTTCATAGGGAAGACACATCTGCTCAGAGTCCTGCTTCTCTGGCAGCTGCGGGTCAAATCCTTTCAAAATCTGCTAATGCTTTAGTGCTCTGTTGGTGCCTGACACTCATCAGGAAGAAAGTTACATAACTGGAGATGATCAGAAGATGAGGCTTCAAGCAGAACACTTCCCTGAAGTTCTCTGCTCTGTCCAATTTGGAGCTAAGTTTTAACAAATCAGCATTTCCTTGCTCCTGATGATGGGAACTTTCAAAGGTGTGAAAAAGTCACCTTCAGAGAAGGGCAGACTTTTCGAAACAGTGGCAGACATCTCTGGCATGCACAGGACAGACTCTTTGGAACAGCAGCAGACATCTTTGGCACTTATTCTTTCGCATCCCCTGCAGAGGAGCCATGGGGAGGACAGAGAGGAGTGCTGTGAAACTCCCTCTGGATATGGCTGTCTGTCCTGCTCATGAACTCAAAGCAGCCATGGTTACCTGCACAAGATGAGGCCTATCCACCTCCCATATCCTATCATACAGCAGGCTGGGGCTCCTGAGAACCTACCCCTCCCTGTGGAGCTACTGGTAGGTGGTGGTGGTTGGAGGAGGGAGAATCATTTTCTGGAGAGTTGTAGCCACTGGCAAGCTGCCCAAACTCTAGTAAATACACTCCCACCCAAGTTCATGCAGGCAACCCTAATTAAACAAAGTGAGCCCCCCTACTCCCTCACGTCTCCAGATTCCTGTGTGAGTGTGTGTGTGTGTGTGTGTGTGTGTGTGTGTATGTGTGTGTGTATTATTTTATTATTCAAATAATAAAAAGTTTTAATGAAAGAGTCATCCATGGACATATGATGATAAAGACACCTAAGTGACCAATATACATATTTAAGGATATTCGTATCGTATCAATATATCAGGAAGGTGCAAATGGTTACAATAAGAAGCTGGAAAAGATGGAAACTCAGCAGTTAAGAGAGCTTGCTGCACAGTGAGGATTCAAGTTTGGATCCCACAGAACAAAGCAAGTGTCCCACAGACACCTGTAATGTCAGCTTCAAGGGATTCAACATTCTCTTCTGGCTGCACACATGTAAAAATTCTCTCTCTCTCTCTCTCTCTCTCTCTCTCTCTCTCTCTCACACACACACACACACACACACACACACACAGACACACACACACACATTAAATCTTTTAAAAGAAGGAGGAGAGAAGGAGGAAAGGGGAGGAGGAAGGGACAAGGGGACAGAAGTAGGAAGGGAAGAGGAGGAGGGAAGAGGAGCACTAGCACAAGTGGCAGCAGAGTGAAGAGTCGAGCATCTGCTTATAGCAGTACAGTGTGTGTCTTACAGGAGGGAACTGTGGAAACTTCCTAGAGGGATGACGGACAGTCACGTTCTTCATGCTGACCATGTTTGGTACACACAGGGATATGTATGTATTAAAACATAAGAAATGTTCCTTGAGACAGTGCACTTGATGGTGCATAAACACCACAAGGTGAACATCCCGGAACTGTAAATCCAAATTCCTAAATGTTCGAATTTCTGGAGCTTTCTGTGCGCCACCAACATGATGGCCACAAATGGAAAATTCTACATAATAACATTTTTTATGCATAAAATTATTAAAATTATTGTAGAAAACTACCCATAGCTAGCTGTGCATACGAGATACATTTGAATCAAATGGACTTTAAACTTGGATGTATGTTTCACCCTTGTAGCATGTCAGTATGTATATGCAAATACTCCAAACTCCAGAGAAACTGGAAATCCAAAATGCTTGTAGCCCTGAGCATTTCAGACAAGACAAGAGAAAATAAGCAACCATAAGCATTGCACAGCAATTGAATTCTGAAGTGTTTGGAGTGAAGGGTATGGCTATTTTTAAATTTGAAATCTCCAAGAAGCAAGTCAGAAGGAAAAACACATCAGAAGCAGGTGTGATAAAATGTCCCTGGCAGCATCTAGGTGACGAGTGTGTAAGTGCACTATAAAATTTGTTCAATTTGTCCATTGCTCTAGACATTTTTTAAATAATAAAGTATTGAAAAAATTCTTAAAGGCAACAACAACAACAACACACAACAACAACAACAACAACAACAACAACCACACACACACACACACACACACACACACACACACTGATGTGAATCACTGTATGCTTACCCAAATGACTAACATTCAAAAGGCCAGGGTTTGGAGATGGCTCAACACTTAACAGCACTTTCTGCTTTTGCAGAGGACCAGAGTTTGGTTCCCAGCACCCACTGGTGTCAGAAATTTCTGCAGTCCCATTAGGG
>JANHMN010000002.1:52571135-52597935 GCA_030674055.1 Rhabdomys pumilio
TTTTATGAATATCACAAGTTAAGTAAGATTCAAGCAACAAAAATCCGCAGGTGGTGTCATCTTGCCCTGAATCCAAGCATTATAACAGGATTCAACAAAAGGAGAAGCCTGCGGATTTTGAACCTGAACTTCCTGCAGGCTCAAGTTCCCACGCACTTCTACTGACCACTCAGCAGTTAATCTCCCAGATCTGCTGTTCCACTCAGTCATGAAATATCACATTGAAATCAAACATGCCTTTCAGTCCCAGCCAAAACATCCAGCAAGAGATGAGGGAGCCAAATACTTTCGATTTGACAATCTGTTTCTTAAAGGTACCTTCCCAACATCCTAGCAGGACCTCCGTAGGCTCTAGCTATGAAGGTGTCAGTATTCCCCAGGCAGATGCCTGGTCCCTCTGGGGACAACTGAGACTTGGCTTTGGACTACCCCTGCTTTGGCAGCCAGGCCTGAGAAAGCGGAACCCAGCACTGGATGCAGCTTGAGCTCAGAGGGAGGTGGACCAGTTTGGAGGACTGGAACCCCACCCCCAACTCCAGGAGGGTGATGCATGTTATGAATGTCATGAGCTCCTCCAGCTATCACTTCCTGGAGTCCTTTAAAGAGCTTAACTTATCCTTCAGACTTCCCGAAGTCTCTCTCACTCATGACAAGCATTCTTAGATTTTCTTCTTGGCAATTGAACTCAAGGCTCTGTGTGTGCTAGGCCAGCACTCTTCCAGCGAGTTACATCTCAGCCTGACATTTTAAAATAAAAACAAGCAAGCTGGGCGTGTGGTTCCATTGTTGGGGAGCCTGTCTGACATGCTCAAATTTCTAGCACCACGAAAAAACTGGAGCCGGTAGTGCACATCTGTAATCAATCCCGGCACTTGAGACGAGAAGGAAGATCAGAAGTTCAAGGGTATCCTTAACTACATTTGCAAGTGTGTGGCCATCCTGAGCTAAATAAGACCCTGTCTCAAAAAATCATCATCATCATTAACATCACTCATCATCATCACCACCATCATCATCACCATCATCATCAAACAAAGCCTATCAGAAAAGGAACAGGTATTATGATTATACGTCTATGATGTAGAAGAGTGGAATTTCTAGAGGCAGAAGCAGTAGCTGCCAGGGGCTTGGAGAGGTGGTGAATGGGCAGCCAGTGTTGAATAGAGCAGAGTTTTGGTTTTGTAAGATGAGAGTAGCTCTGGAGATGGGCAGAGGTGATGGTTACATAAGTGAACATTTTTCGGACCACTTAACTGTACTCTTAGAAACAGCTAAGGGGGCGTGCTTTGTGTTAGAGCTGCCTTGCTGTAATTTTAAAAGTAAAAGTAAAAACGGACGAGGTGAATATGTTTTGCAAAGGTTCAAAGAGTCAAAGAACTAGAAATAGCTCAGTATGAGTAGGGCTGGCTCAGAGGGTAAGGGTAACAACTCGAGTCCAGTCCTTACAACCCACATGCTGAGGAAGGGGAACCGACTCCTGAGTTTTGATCCCCGACTTGCACATGTGCACAGGGAATCACACGTGTATACAGATCCACATGAGCTTGCTTGCCCCCCACCCCTGCCATCCGCCAACAAATGAATACATTTTCAAAAGCTAATTAAGGTAAGAAAATGTTTTAAAGTGCTTTAGAGAGGAACATTAAAGGTATAAGAAATAAAAGCAGCAGCTAAATGTCCTTTAGGCTGTGCCAGGAGTCTGCGTCTCTCTTCTTTCTGTCTCAGCTTAGGCACAGGCTAGGCTCTGAGTGCCCACAAGCCTTTGGCTCCCATCCATTCTCCTAAGGCCCTGGCATTCCCCAGTGCTTCTTCACACTGACAGATGGAGACCATGTGAGTCACACAGGCCCAGGACGGCCCTTTCTACCTGGATGACCTCAGGTAGATTTCTCCAGTCCTTGTGAAATGAGCAATTCCAGCCCTTCCCTCTGAGGATGAGATGGCAAAGGATTGCTTCATCAGCACGCTGCCTGGACGTGACACATGTGGTGAACTGCATTCATCCTCCAAAAGTCAAGTGTTCTGAGTTTCTCACCTTTGACTGCCTGTCACCACCAGCTGAAGAACTTCATCTTAGTGTGACTTCACTGACCTGGGTGAGGAATGGGTGTGGCCTGCACATCCCTTCCCAATCTGATTCAGAAATATGGCCCGGACTGGTGTTTCTCCTAGAGAAACCTGTCGAAATCACATTTGCCTCAAGATGTAGCATGACTCCCTCTGGTTCTGCTGAACGCAAAGTCGCTGAGCATATGCACTGCTGGCAGAGCCCACCCTCTAGGAGCTCAGGAGCCTTTGGGCTAATGACGGGAGAATTCTTGTGGCACTAGAGAGGGGCCTTCATTGATCTCACTGACAACGACTTACTGGTTAAATAGGCAAGCTTCGTCTGGTAGACGAAGCTGATTTGTTGGTGGTGGTGGTTGGTTGGTTGGTTGGTTGGTTGGTTGGTTGGTTGGTTTTTTTTTCCCAACAGCAAGCACTTTCACAAGGAAGGTCAAACCTCTCTTTTCCCTCTGGACATCTTAGAATTATGCATGGTGGCCCAAGCCTGTGATTCCAGTATGAGGGAACTTGAGGCAGGAGGATGAGTTCCATGTTTGCTTGAGCTATACAGTGAGTCCCAGATAAGCCTGAGCTTCACCAATGAGCCCTTGGCACAAAAGGAAGGGAAGACATATTATACTATTATACTGAAGTAAATGTAAGTGAAGGGCCCATTGCTTACTTCTTTTTAGCTTTCATATTCTCCTCACCAATGCTGCCCCCTCAGCTCCCACATGGATGAGGGATGCACCTCCTCAACTAAAACAGCTGGAAACAGGACACTCTAAGAAGAGCTGGTTCAGAGCCTTTCACTTTGTCCAACCCTAGGGCCCAGCTGTGGCCCTTATTGCACTATCACAGAGAACAATCAGGCTACCCTTAGTTGGCCAGGATCAGAGCTACTGGAGCCAAAGGCACCCAGGGCCACTTCCCTAGATGGGGACCACTCCCAGGAAGCTGTCAGCTTAGTAATGGGCATCAGAGTCTGCACAAAACAAGCCAGGAGGTGCCTCTTTCTTTCTAATTTCCTTCTTGCTTTTAAATAAAATATCCATTTCTACTTTATAATACATTATGTATTTTTTATGATTACAACATTCACTCAGGTATTTTGAAGGAAAACAGAGAGGAAAGTTAACCAGAGAAAGCTCCAGAAAGGAGATAAATAGTCTCATAACCCCTAGCCCAGCAATAGTTGCCATTAGCATTTTTATGAATCTCCTAAAGTCTCTTCTACATGTATGTACTCAAGTACTCACTGCAAGCTTGGCACTTTTATGTTTGTGTATTCTGCAGCCTTTTCACACTCACACCTACCCTCCCTACACACACACCTACTCTCCCTACACACACACACACACACACACACACACACACACTTCTTCCTTCCTGTAAGTTACTAAAGGCCACATTTTAAAATTGCTGCTGCTGCTGTTTATTTAATTAATTGACACCGGGTATAGGGGTCTTAACACCCAGAACCATCTTCTGGACTCTATACATATGCACACACGTGTGCACACACTGTCATGCACCCATACGGAACAATAACAGCAAAACCTCCTCAGCATCTCTTTTCCCAGAGGACCAGGAAGGTAGTTAAAGGAGGTTTTTAGATTATTCTAGGTTTTTCAACCTTTTTTTTCATTATCATCCTTCCTAAGGAGACTTTGTAAGATAGCTCTTTCCTAATCATGAGCTCACTATGATGAAACTGTAATGCACAGACACACCATGGATTTGTTAACACACTGCAGCCCACTGGAGGGCTACAAACCACTGTAGAACTGTTTTGTTCCTGCCAACCAAGTGCCAATTTCCTACCCCGTTAGGGTGATATCACCCCTATTCAGGATGCATGATCTAGCTCATATATTACTTGTGTGATTAAAAATTAATAAATAAAATAGAGCCGGTGAGACAGTTCAGCCTGTAAGGAAACTCACTGCCTCCAAGCCTGACAACCTGAGTTAGAACCCCTGAACCCCACATGGAGTAGAGGGAAGTGAGAAATGACTCCTGCAAGTTCTCCTCTGATCTCCACACACATCATGGCATGTGCGTGCTCACACACGCAATAAATAAATAAATAAATAAATAAATAAATAAATAAATAAAGCTTAAAAATCAGTTCTTTGAATAAACAATATCTACACTCAGCACAATGTAAAACCTCATAGACAGTCTATTGTCTCCATAAAGTTGGCTGGGGGCATAGCCTGCTAGGGAGGCTGACCCTGGCAGAGACCTGACCTATGGTGAAGTGTCTAGTTTTTAATATATTTTTACATGCATGAGTATTTTGTCTGTGTATATGCATGTATAGTATGTGCCTAAAGAGGCTAGAAGAAAGTGTCAGATGCCCTGAAACTGGAGCTACAGAGAGTTGGGAGCTGCCATGTGGGTGCTGAGTTGTCTGCAAGAACAGCAAGTGCTCTTAATGGCTGGGCCACCCCCAGTCTTGTGCTGAAGTTTTTCTTGTACTGAAAAAGGTTCTGAGAACTCGTCAGTAACATTACCCTGGTCCTGCAACCTCATCTCAGACATGTGTGGGGTGTTCCTGACTTCTCCATCCCTCCAGAACCCCTGGTATATATAGCCAGCATCCCAAAGACCGTGGAGCTGTTCTGGCAAAGCACAAGTAGGGTGGGCTAGAGGGTGAGAGGGATGGGTGGTGGTTAAAAAGCACATATCTGCTTAGCTGTGTTTCAGCAGGACATTATATGACCAGTCAAACAGTAAAATCACAAGGTCACTCACAGCCGGGTTGGACAAACATGGCCCACCGAGATCTGAAGTACCCCTCTGCATCATGGTTATCACAGGCTATCTTTGTGTTATTCATGTTGCAAGACTTCCAGATATCATCACCCATCCATGACATATCCAAAAATAAAGATTTATCAGCTGGAAAGATGACTCAGTGGTTAGGAACATGATACACTCCTCCAGAAAAATAATGACCTATTCCTGGGATCCCCCACCTTAACTCATGAATAACCCTCTTCTTTATTAATGTTGGCAAGGGAAGATATCTGTCCACAATGTTCCCAGCATCGAGGTGCTGCCCTAGAGAAGTCCGAACTACTTCTTGAGTCTGTTTTTTTCTGTAATCAGCCTTCTTCCCAGTTCTTCACTTGGTCTCACCTACATTCTTTATCTAGTGGTGATAGAAATCTGGGATCACAGGGTAGAGGTCTCAATCCAGTCTCTGTTCCTCTGTGATCTCCCAACCTTCGTCCTTGTAATACTGGAATCATTGTCCAGTCTCCTGGGTTTCTCCCGACTCCCTGTCTGCTCCTTCTCCTTTGCAGATCTGTGGTTTCCTCCTGCTGCCTTCCATCCTTTCTATGAAAGCACCCAGGTTGGGTCCTCCAACCTACACAGTCTCTTCATCTTCTGCTTGATCCTATCCAACATGGTGGCTTGAAGCCTATCAACATTGTAACTCCAAATTCATACTTCCAGCCTCAATTTAATTTCTCCTCTATACTCAAGAATGATCTTTCCAAATACCCCCTCAAAACTGAGGCAATATCTCAATGGTAGAGCCTTTGCCTGGCATGAATAAGACCCCAGGTTCAACCCTCAGCATGCTAATGCCTTCTTAATATTGTTACTTCAATGAATATAGGAATCTCAGGCTCAACCTGCCCACAACAAACTACAAATCTTCTCTTAAATCTGCTGCTTCCAAGCCTCACTTCCTGAAGAGTATTCCTTCCTCCCAGTCGATTAAGCCAATTAGCTTTGCTTTGAAACCATGTCCACTTATCTCTCAAGTTTTATCCATCTGGTTCATGCCAAGTCCCATAGTCTTGCCTTCACAACTTGACTGTGTTAGCCTTTTCAATATCAGCATACCAGGTCAAAGCCAACATCACTCATTGTTTGCTTTACTGAGATAGAACTTATCACTCTGTCCTTCTGTCCTTCTGTCTTGGTTTCCCTCATGGTTCAACCTCACAAAACAACAGTGTCTCTTATAAGATGATCAAGACTCTCCTCTATCAGAAATGATGTAAAGCCAGGCATGGTGACACATGCCTTTCATTGCAGCACTTAGGAGGCTGAGGCAGAGGGATTTCTGTGAGTTTGAAGCCAGCCTAGTCTACATGGTGAGTTCTAGGTCAACCTTGCCTACATAATGAGATCCTATCTAAAATAAGTAATCTTTTTAAAAGCCTGCTCTAATTAAATGTCAGGTCTCCATGGTATTGGTGACCAGGGCCTCTCTGTTCTTTCAATGCTTCTCCATAGGCCTTAATCTCCCACACAGCTGTCTATTCCAGGATGCTCAGGCCTCTGGGTCATTGCACATTCAAATGCCTTCTGACTGGGATGACCTTATTCCAGAAATCCACATATTTGTTCTCTGAGGTCTTAGGGATATCCTCTCTTAAAGAGACCTCGTGCATCTATCTATCTAAATATACAAATTTCCAAATCACCAGTTGACTTAGTTTTGATGGCTGTGTTTGTGGTCTCAAACTAAAGCATGTAGATGTGGGGGAGGGGAGGCTGCAGAACAAGGGCCCCGTGGAATCTGATCATGGTGCTCTCCAGCTCCCGGGCTCCAGCTTGCAGAATAAGCAACTGCTCCAGGAGCATCCTTTCTGGGTTTTGTTCTTTTGTTTGTTTTCTGAATGGGAGCTGTTTTCCAAGCTGCCCTTGAATTAGAGATCCTCCTGACTCTGAGCCCTAGGCATATAGTCACGTCTAGGCTAAAGAATCCCTTATGTTATCAGATGTCTGAGGGGACCTCTAAACGGAGAGAAAAGGTATGAAGGCCCTTTAACTTAAACTTCAAGTCACCCCAGGGGATGTCTTCCCCTCAGAGCACTCCCAACTATGCCAACTCCCACTCACCACACTCACAGATCTTAGCAACTCTGAGGCCATTGGACACTTTTTGTTGTTAGTCCAGCAAAAGCCACTGGCAATCAACTGTCTTCTAAACCTGGGACCCAGCCAAGAGAAAAGATCTTCCAACTCCCAGGCATTTCTTTCCAGCTTTACTCTAGCCACAAAGAGCTTAGTAGGACCTGCCCTACTCGGCTCCATTCACAGAAAACCCTAAAACTTTCTTTACCCCTTAGGAAAGAATCTTTTCCTGTTCTGGTTTGGAAGAAGACCAGAGGTGTTAAAAGCGAACATCTTGACTGAATTTCCTCCAGGCAAGCTTTCCCTGGGTTCTCCCTCCAGTACAGCAGCTTCTGCCAGATGGAGCCACAGCCAGGCTGCTGGAACTCTGTCCAAAGCAGCACTCCTGCAGAGCATTGGGAACTCAGTCCCAGGCTGCAGGGTCCTCCACAGCTGGCTCCACGCCTGTCACCAAGACACAGGGACAGCAGTATCTTCAACTAGACCTTTGGAAACAAATGAGGAACACACCAATTTAGAGGGAAATTGGCTTGAACACTGTGGAGAAAAGAGGCCTCTGCACTGGTTGAGTCACAGGAAGAGCCACCTGTGGCTTGCACAGAACTTCTTCCTGACTTGAAAAACCCTAAAATGTGGCGGAATGTGGTGGCCCTTGTCTGCAATCCCAGCACTTGGGAAGTTGAGGCAGGAGGACTGTTTTTAGTGTGAGGCCAGCCTAGCATACATGGGAATTTCTAAGACAGTGTCTCAAAGGAAAAGAAGGTGGGAGGAGAGAAAGAGGAAGAAGAAGAGGAGGAAGAGGAGGAGGAGGAGGAAGAAGAGGAGGAGGAAAAAGAGGAGGAGGAAGAGAAATCCCAAAATGTTAGGGGGAAAATATTCTCCAAAATGAATGCAGACCAACTCCAGGACTCATTTCCCATCTCCCTAAATAAACCCAGCCACATGGTTCTTATCTGCTATTAAAACCAGACAGGGAGGATAAAAGGGAGGATAAAACATCGAAGAACACTGGTTCCAGGCAGCGTTGGGACCTCTGACTGTGTGGTCTGAGAAAACTCCATAGCCTCTCTCTGGGCCTTCAGTTTCTTTATCTGAGAACTGGAATCCACTTTTCCAGGCTGTTTGGAAGATTAGATGAGAAAGCTCCCTGCAGTCATTAAGAACTAAACAAATGAAGCCTTTGACATCTCACAGTAAGCTCTGTACTGCTTACATCACAAGTGCATGTGGGCAAGCTGCCTATGATGGCCGACATCTGTAATCCCAGCCTTAAGATTGAAGAATCTCCAGACACGGACAATTGGAGGCCAGCCTGGGCTACACAAGAAGATCCTGTCTCAAAAACAAGACAAAGCAAACAAAAATCCCAAATGGGTTAGGTTGATTGGTAGAGTTCTTGCCTGCCATGCACATAACTCTGGGTTCAATCCACAGCACTGTACAAATCACCTGGTACTACACACGTATGAGGGAGAACAGTCGGGAGGTAGAGGCAGGGGGAATCACCAGTTCAAAGTCACCCTTAACTACATAGCAAATTTAAGCTATCCCAGCCTATATGAGGACAGAAAAAGTCTATGAGCAACACCATGAACAAACATACTAGGGGAAATCAAAGACCAAACCTGTCATTTTCCAGAGGCATCAGGACACAGCATTCTCAAAGCAACACACCCATCTGCTGCTCTGCCCCAAGTATTCCCCAGGTCTGCTGGCTTACATTCTTCTATATGCCAAGAGCCCATCAATCTGCCCCCTTTCTGGACTACAAACAGCCTCAGGTTTGTCTGGAAACCAAGCCAGAGACAGGATGACATTGCTGAGTGTGTTTGGACACAGAGACAGCCCTCCATTGTCTTCCACCTATGAGGCACTGAACACAGCATGCTGTCAGCAGCCCCAGGTCAGCAAAAGTCAGGGAAGGAGAAAGGAAAGCAGAATCTTGTGTAGCAGATAGCAACCACAGATGAAGATGTAGCAAGACACAAACGGAGAATCCAACCTTGCGTTCCCTGCCTGTGCCCCTTAAGAGACATTCTGCAAGGCTGAGTGAGCAAGGCAAGGAGCTGAAGACCCATTGAGGAGATGGGCAAACTGTGGATGGACAAACCCCTGGACCAGGGTAGAGCACAGATCTGCATCTGCTGTCTCCTTCAAGTGCTTTTCCCAGAACCAGTAACTTTCAATGACAGCTCACTGAAGAGCCAACATTTGGAGACAGAATTAACCACCAAAAATATAGTGCATGGGCTCACAACAGCCCAACAAAGAACCAACCCAATAGCCTACCCTTTGGCAAACAAAGGGAAATAGAATATTATTCAGTCACAGAAAGAAATGAAGCGCTGTCACAGACTGCTATGTCAATGAACCCTGAAGGCCCTGGAAACCAGCCACTAGCTACAGTTCTAAGGCTCGTCTACAATAGGCAAATCCACAGAAAGAGAAAATATATTAGTAACAGAGGTTGAAAGCATTGAGAAGGAGGAGATAGGAGGGCCTGCTTATTAAGTTCAAGGTGTCCTTGGGGTAGGGGGATAATAAGAATCTCTCAGACTTAAGAGTCAGACATGATGTGTCATGTCTGTGATCTCAATACTTGGGAGGCTGAGGCAGAAGGATCACAAGTTTGAGGCTAACCTGAGATATACTATGAGACCTAACCTCAAAAGCATCAAAGCGGAGACCTTTCTGGAATGAGACAGTGGGGATGGCAGCAACATCCTGAGGATGTAGCAGGTGCCACCAGCCATGTCTTTTAGAACAGTGGATCTGAAGCTCCGTGACCTCGACCCGTGCTTTTGAAAAGAGAGGGTAGAGAAAACGGAAGAGAGAATTAGTCAGAAGCTGAAGGAACAGATCACCACTACTTCTCAAGAGCGGAGCCTCTTTCCTTTTACAGGCAGGAGCCACAGGCTCTCAGCTGTGTAGCAGAGAAACCTGAAGGCTGAAGCCTGAAAGGAAAAGGTTAGTTAGCAAGAGGAAGTGGGAGGGGCAGGCTGACTTGCCCACAGTGTATGCCCAGCTCTGGGCCAGGTCGCATCACAGGTGTTAGAACACTGAAGTCACCCAACCCCTGGCCTTGGGGCTCAACTCTCTGGGGTTAACAGTGTTCAAACTCACTGGTGGCTGGTGACCCTGGTGGAATAGGATCCAAAGCTTAGGCTGCAGAGAGTGAATAAAAACCAAGAATGTCACCAAGTGGGTATCTAGGTGAAGATTAGAGAGATTGAAACACAGCCCTGGGAATTAGCAATGCGTTTCCTGCTGGGTGAGCTCTAAACTGAGACCTGAGGTGGAAAAGCAGCTATTTTAATTAAAAATTTTGGATTTCAGTCCTGACTGAGGAATGTGATCTCTAACTCTTGTTTTAGACTGAACTCACCCAAAAGACATGTGTCCAGGACCCCCAGAGCCTCTACTTGTGCTGAGTTGTGGGGACCTGGAAACACAGAGATATTCTATGCCTTATGGAGCTTCTGGTATCATGTGAGAAGCGAACGGCAACCAGTTGAATAAGCAGAATACAGGGCTGTTAGCTCAGAGGGGAAAATGGAAGAAGTCCTGGTGTGTGTGTGTGTGTGTGTGTGTGTGTGGTGTGCACGTGCATACAAATGTGAGCTCAAGGGAGGCATGTGATCAAGGGTTCATGATTCTACATGCCACGGCACACATGAAGAGTTTAGAGGACCACTTTCAGAAGTCACCTCTCTCCTGCCAATCTAGGAAGTGGCTTCTGGGGATGAACTTTTTGTCAACCCTATACCGCATGCGCTTTTACCCACTGAGCCATTTCAAGGTAGGGTTTTTGATGCAAAGTCTCACTATGTAGTCCAGACCGGTCTCTGCATCTGTCTGTTCCTGGTCTCCTACCTCTGTCTCCCAAGTGCTGGGATTATAAATGTCAGCCATCTTGCTCAGCTGACGGGGTTGGTCTCTTCTGAAGCCTCTCCTTGGTATACAGGTTGTCATCTTCTCTTTGTCTACTTCATGTGGTTACCCCACTCTATGTGTGTGTGGTCTCTGTCTAATTTCTTTTTTCATAAGGACCCTCATCTTATTAGGACCATAACCAAATGACTGCATTTTAACTTCACTTTTAAGGACCTAACCCCCAATACAGTGTCAGTCTAAGGTTGCAGAAGATAGGACTCCTACTTAGGAATTTAGAAAGGACATGTCAGCTGCTCACAGACTTGGGGCTCTCATCACCCTGGATGGCCCCCAGGGACCCTGAGCCTTCTCCATCAGCAACCCTTGAGTCTAGATAGGCTCAGCTCACCCTCAGCTGCATCTTCGGGGCCCAGAACACACCTGACATCCCAGAAGGCTCTATGAAAGGCTGCAGTGAAGGGCCAAGGTGAGCTAACACAACTCTCCCTGAGAAGGTAAGTCCTGTTAAGACCAAGAATTGAAACAGCTTTCTAACTTCCTGAGCAGAGAACAAGGAGGTCCCAGGAAGATACCCCAAAAGCTACTTTAGAGAAGTTAAAGAAAGGATAACCATAGGACCGAAACAGGAGGTTGGGATGAGGGGCAAAACTGTGCAGTAGATTCTGAGTGGAAGGACACCCAAAGTCAGAGCCTACTTCCTGAGCAGTCTCTTATGGAGACAATATTTGTCTTACCATCACTAGTCCACACACGTCATAACACATTCATGTTGGCTCCATAAGAATCTTCCAAATACCCTGAGAGACAGTGGGTCCTCAAGGAATACTATCCAGTTTAAGGAATGAACAAGTAGCCACTCCAGTGTAGAAGAGCCAAAGGCCCAACAGTTAGAGCCCTGAGCCTCCACCACTGTGACAGAATCCATGATAACATCTTATAAGGACAAAAGGTTTGGTTTTTTTCCACAGCCAGCCTTCCCCTGTGGCATCAGACACCAGGTCAAAACACAAGATAGGTGGAGAGGGGAAGGGAAAAGGGTAAGATGAGGAAGAGGGAGGAAGGGAGGAAAGGAGGGAGAATGGAGGGAGAGGGAGGAGAAGAGAGGGAGGAAAGAAAAGGGAAGATAGACAGGATACAGAGGGAGAGAGGTGGCATGTCCTTTCTAGGGCAAGCCTTCACCAGTCTAATCTCTCTTCACTTGACTCAAGCCCCTAATGTTTCCACATCTGGCTGAGCACCAAGCCCTAGATACACAGACCTGTGAGGAACATTCCTTATCAACCCAGAGCTAGCCTGTCATCCTTAGTTTTCCATAATGCCAAAGCTCACATTGTCAAAGCTGTCTGCCTCTTTTCTGAGAAAAACAAATTAAGCCATAAGCCCACATTCAGAAAATGTGCGCCAGGCTCCCAAAGGTAAGCTCTCCCTTTATTCTCATGAATTCATTCACCTCGTTCTTCCACAGAGCCAGCCACCAAGTAATTATCTAGCCAGCCAGACAATGCCAAGTCCTGTGCCAGGCCAGAGCTGTTAAAGTTTATGACATTCTTACCCAGGCCTGAGGAGCTCAGAGTTTAGTGGGTCAAAACATCAAATAAACCAGTTCCTGTAATCCACAGAGGGAGGTTCCACAGAAGCTGCAGGGAGGAGAGATTAGCTGGGAGAGACCAGAAACCACCAAGCAACGAAAGGTCCACCTGGATGGATCTTGACTGGATCATCACTTCTGAGTATATCCATCTATTTTTTTTTGTTACTACAATAAGATATCCAAGGCCTGAAAATTTTATAAAACTAAAGATTTAGTTCTGAGCTTGTTGGCCCATACCTGTAGTACCATAATTTGAGAGGTTGAGGCAGGAGGATCATGAGTTCTAGGCCAGCCTGGACTATGTATAGCAAGATTATATTTCAGTAAATATGTTTTTTTTTTTAACAGAGGGAAGGAAGGATGGGGGAGGGAAGTAGAGGAGGGAGTAAGAGAAGGAAGTAGAAGAGAAGATGACAGGGAGGGAGGGGAGGAAGGAGAGAAGGAAGGTAGAGGAAAGGAAGGAAGGAGGGAGGGAGGGATGGAAGGAGGGAGGGAGGGAGGGAGAGAGGGAGGGAAAGTGGGAGGGAGGCTGGTTTACTCAGCTCACAGTTCTGGAGGGTCAAGGGCTGGAGCAAGAAGGACTATGCTTGCCCTTTTAAAAACACATCTCACCCAAATTAACTTAGGGGTCCCATAAGAACTAATCAATTCTTTCCAAGGCTAGCACCCACAATAGCCTAACAACTTCCCACCTAGCTCCACCTCCTAAGGTCCCAATGCTTCAGCACTCCACACTGAGCGCCAGGAGGAAACAGTCAGGCCACATGTGTACCATGATTCCCAGGCAGGCATGAAGGGAAGAGCCTTCAGACAGGAGCAACTACTGAGCCAAGCACAAATCTGCCAAGGGGTCTGGCTCTTCCCAGTATACCTGGAGAGCAGGGGAGGCCAGGTGATATTTGCTCAGGGACCCTGTCTGCACAAGGGCCAGACGAGAGGGCCTTGACACTTCAGGCCACAGGGATCAATTTTAAGGATAAGATTAAAACTCAAGGAGGACACTGTTGATGGTCACCTGCAGTCTGAGGTCCTTGGTCCAGGAGTCATATAAGAGACCATTTTTAAGGACCAGGTTAAAGAAGAACCTGTGCCCGCTACTAGGATGTCAGAGACCTTCAAACCACTCCCTCTAGCCTTCTCTTATGGGGTGCAGCCTATAAACATGGCTGCTCGTCTTCTCCCTACAAATGACAGAGAGTAACGGACAGTTAACCTACTGGTAATTGGGCACACAGCTGCCTGTGTGGGTGCTAACCTTGTCTGTATCTCACACGGCTCCTCGTTTGTAGCTCTAGCTGTAGACATATTTTCACGATTCCCAGTGAAGCATAATTTACACCTTCTACTGCTTCTTGAAAAATCATTTCCACAAGACTAATAATAAAGCAGAGAAGCCACAAAGAGGAATGGTGCACCCCAAATACCCTAACCCTGCCATTCACTGTAACCATGGCCGACATGGACATGGAGAAGCAATGGCTTCCAAATTGTGTCCTACCGTGGCCTAGGGATGTGAGGTCTGTGTTACAGTGCCCTGGGTAGGGAGAGTGAGATATAGGAAGAAAAGTAGCCAAGTCCCCCCAAAACCAGCACTAGGAATCCTAGGTCTGGGAGATAGGGGTTTTTAGGCATGCATGACTCTCTGCTTCCTGCCCCCATATGCATTCTCCCATCACTAGTTTGTTGGATGTTATGAGCTGGATTTAAAATGTTCTCCCCCGCAAGCTCATATTTGATCTCTTACTCCTCAGCTCATGATGTTATCTTGAAATTGTGCAGCCTTTAGGAACTGAAGGTACAGATGGCAGAAATAGGCCACTATGGGCATGCAGTTCCATCAGTCCCGGGTTCTAATCCGACTCTCTACTTCTTGATGATGATCCTTGATGCAAATAGTCTCTCCTGCCTGAACCAGCCTCCACATACATGCAGAGCTTTTTTTGATATAACCTCCCCATCATGATGGACCAAAAAGATCCTAAACCATGGGCTAAAGCAAACGTTGCTCTCTCAACTCGTTTCTGTCAGTTATTATGGTCATGGCAACACTAGTACATTGGGCAAGGAGCCAGGTCAGAGGCAAAGGGCTGAGGCCGACACTGCTTCCTCAGTCTCCACAGTGTATTTGGCTACATTCCAGCATCTCCATGACAGGGCTCTCCTCCCACTGGGGACCACCCAGGATGGCTCTATGAGAAACTCTTACCACAGAGCAGCTAGCTGCTGTTCTACTTCACTCCTCCTAGGTGGGACCCAGGAAGGACATCTCAAGTTCAGAGCCCATCCAGCTTGATGTCAGGCACACACACCATTGGGCTTTAGAGGGCAGATACAGAGCCTGGCTCAGAACCCTCTGTACAAGCATCCAGGAGACCCAACTGCACATTGCTCTTGAGTAACATACTGTTATCAGCTAGAGGACCACACCCTCCCCTTTTCTGTGTGCTCCAGACCAGATGCTTCCTACTGCTTCCAATAGAGTATGAGGAAGGTCCTCCTGTCTTCTCACCTAAACAGCTGTCACAATCCCAAGTGGGGACAGACATCTCTGCATCCTGGTTAACCTAGGTAATTGAAGAAACAGGATTTACAGAGGGCCTGCAGATGCCACTGTAAAGGACAGGTGACAAGGACAGGATTGGCAAGGCTGCTCAGGTCTTCAGAGATTATTGCATCTGAGTGAGTTGTTAGAGAAAAATTTTCAATATTCCTTCTGCCATATCCCAACTGGAAGACACTCATTGGTTTTCTTCTGATAGCCCTGATAAGAAAGTCTGTATCTTAGCTAGCCATAGTAGTACATGTCTGGAATTCTAAGCACTCAGGGAGCCAAGGCAAGAGGGCCATGGAGGCCTGAGGCTAGCCTGGGATAGGCAGACAGATTATGTAAAGAAATAACAGCAGAGGAGGAGGAGAGGGAGGAATAGGTGAAAAAGGAGGAAGAGGTAGAAGAGGAGGAGAAAGACAAGGAAGAAGAGGAGGAAGAGGAAGAAGAGGAGGAGGAAGAGGAAGAAGAGGAGGAGAAAGAGGAAGAAGAAAAGGAGGAAGAGGAAGAAGAGGAGGAGAAAGAGAAGGAGGAAGAGGAAGAAGAAAAGGAGGAAGAGGAAGAAGAAAAGGAGGAAAAGAAAACCAGGAACAATGGCAGGCACACATGTAATCCCAGCATTAAAGAGGTAAAGGCAAGAAGATCAATAGTTCAATGCCATTCTCAGTGTACAGCAAGCTTGAGGCCACCCTGAGCCACATAAGACTGTGCAAGAGAGACAGTGAGATCAAGAGAATCTACTCGGTTCAGTAACCTCTCCTGGCCAGAAAAACACTTAGGGCATCCGAATGCATCTGCTGCAGAAAGATCTGTCTATACTATGGCTTATCCATCACCTACTCTAAGACTCCCCTTAATTGCTGACTCGCTGTTAAGATTCCAATCTGTGCTGCATTTTATCATCCATAACCTCGAGATGAGAAGAGACTGGTTTAAGTTAATAGTTCAAATTCACCTTGACTGACTTGAAGGACCACAGAATGGCAATGGCTTTCTTGGGGAAACTCATCTTCTGCGTGATGCTACCCACAGATGAAAAGTGATGGTGACTAAGAGGTGTGGAGAGACTCTGAGAAATCGGATTTCTTTAACCAAGAAAAAGTAAATTTATAGATAGCATGGACTAATAAATCATCAAACCAGAAACTAAAAACAGAAAATGAGATGATGAAAGCCAGAGCCATCATCAGTAAGCCAGACCCTCTGCAGAAGGTGTGTTCAATGAGACAGAGCTTACTTTCCATAGCTCTGTGCCTTACTGGACCTAGTCAAAGACACGGAAACATAGGCACAGGGCAAAGTGTACATATGCCCCCAAGTTTCAGTGCTCAAACTGAGATGGTTCATCTAAGAACAGTCATGGACACCATCATGACACTAGATGCCCACCCGGTACCAAAGACCAAGCACTCCTGTCCCAGGGTCATAACTTCTGATGAGAGCGTGCTAATAGCTTGGCCTATGGTCTGATGGGCAGTTAGTAGGTCCTAGTAGAAGGAGGTTACAACTGTGCCTCTGATGGCGACAGCAGGACCCCTCTCTCTGCAGCAGCTGACCTGCCTGCATTTGCCACAACTCACTGTGCTGTCACAGGCTCAAAGAAACAAAGCCAAACTGTGGATTGAAAGGGTGATCCCAAAGAAGCCTTTCCCTTCAGTTAAGCTGATTTTCTCAGGTGCTGGTCATAGCAATGGAAAAGTCTTCCTTTGTAGGATTTACCCAGTAGTCAAGTCAGCCTCAAGAGAGGCTGATTTCTTTGGTGCCTGTTTTTCCCTTCAGTAGTAACCAATAACAACTAAGGCTCTTTCAGACATAAGGTGACACAATTCACATCCTGGAGGCTGAGTAAGTGGGTTTTCTCCTTGACAGACAGGATTTGCCTTGAGTCACACATACACATACACTCTTCCCAGTCCGTCCTGTTAATCACAACCCATGGGTGTAAGATGTCTGGGTGGAGACAGCACTTCCACAAGTGGCATCAAATTCCTGTGAGTTTTTTTGTTTGTTTGCTTTTTTCTGTGTGTGTGAAATCAAATTACTATCATGGTGGAGGACAGAAACATAGTTACCTGCATCCCTGTCAAAATGAATGATCCTTCTTGGTCTTATGGTGTCCCTGGACCAGGCTCTGAGCTAGAGGCCAGATCTATAAAAATTGCTTGGCCTTAGGGACCCCAGAGGGTGGAGGAGTCTAGGCATGTAGGGTGAATGGCAACGTGTCATTAAAGTCTTCCAAGGAGATCAGGACCCAAAACCAAGGAGTGGGAATGAGCTAGTGAAGCTATGGGATAGAAACCAGGTCTCCAGGTCATTGAAATTCTGAAACTCTCCAAAGTGTCTTGTCATTTTGTCCACGCTTACCTATTAAGGTAACTGATGGCCTGAAGCTCCTAACTTCAGATTAGGAATTGATCACAGGAAAGACCAACACAAGATTAAAGAATCAAGACATCTCAGCTTTACTCTCAACTCCAGGGAGGAGAGAGGGGATGAGGATGAGTCCCTCCCAATGAGCGATAACTTAGCCAATCATACCTACAGAGTGAAATGCTCATAGAGCCCCAAGGGTCTGGGTGGAGAGGTTCCTAGAAGGTGGTAGGAAAGGACGTGGAACCCCTCACTCCTTCAACCCCTGACCCTCTGCTTCATTGTATCCCTTCAAATAAGGGTAAATCGTTGTTTTCTTGATTTCCAAAGCTGTAGCAAACCAGCTGAACCCAAAGAATGGAGCCAAAAACAGCAAATGTAGCCAACAAGAAGGATGCACAGGTACTAGCAATGACCTCTGGCACTGTGCTCTCAAGCACAGCGGCCTGATACCATCCTCAGGTGATGTCAGAAGTGACCTGAGTCTGAGGATACACAGGGCACTCCTGTGGTGAAGAGAGACCCCTGTGCCCTTCTGCACAACCCAAGAAGAAATCTGTATTGTGAGACCAGTGTGAAAGCAACTGATGTCCTCAGAATGTTCATCTGGATGGAGAGAAGTGGGGAGCACAGCAGAAAGACAAACATGTGCCAAGGGAAAATGAGTCTAGAATAGATCTTTCTCCAGAAAAGAGATACAAAAGCTATTAAAATGTGTGTGTGTGTGTGTGTGTGTGTGTGTGTGTGTGTGTGTGTGTGTGTGTGTGTTGGGAGCAGGGATAACATAGCAGTATGCTTCTGTATTCTCAGAAATAAAGAGGTGGAGACTGGGAGTTCAAAGCCAGCGTTGGCTACATTGTGAGCTGGAGGCCAACCTGGGCTACATGAGACCAAGTCTCAAAAACAACAAAAACCTGTGATGTGAACCTCAGCACAATTAGTCATCTAGTGAATGCAGCCACACCACAAAAAGAAACAGTTTCACAGCTTAAGACAGATAAGAACAAGTGTCCGTCACTGTCAGAAAAGCAGCTTCTTAACATGTCAAAAACAGAGGAACCATGTGATCCAGCAAATATATAGTGAAGGGAAGAGTGAAAACACGATGCTTGTTACACAAATATCCATAGAAGCACCATTAATAATGAACAAAAAAAGAACCCACCGAAATGTCCACCCCCTGGCACATGGGTAAATCAATGTGGCACATCTATATAATGGAATATTATTTGGTTATGAAAAGGAAGAAAGTGCTGATATAAGCTACAATATGAACATTATGCTATTTAGGATGAAATGTTACCTCCAAGAACTAAAGACCATCTTAAAAACAAAAAACAAACAAAAAAAGAAAACAAAACATAAAAAAACAAACAAACAAAAACCCAACCAGGTTTGAGAACTCTTCTTTTCAAATGTTCGGTCACAGTTGTCCAGGAAACTTCTAAAAGATTTCAGGCTATTGCCATTATCCTTGGTTACCCCTAAAAGGTAGAAGTAGTCTCTACTGCTAAAGACACCATGCACTGCAGACCCAGGGCCCAGAGTCTGCTAAGCTGAACTGACCTGAATGTCTCCACCCTGAGGACTAGTTTTCATGGTACAAGAAGGCATGGAAGCAACCAACAGTCCTACCCAGCTATTACATCTATGAACCACATCAGTGACCAGCACGGCACAATGACCCAAGGCTGTAGTACTGGCATGCATACCTTGGCAGTAACCAACAGCTCTCTAATTGGACTTAAGACCCACTCAAGGAGGAAATCATGTCTGGTACTAGAAACCTAGCCAACTACCCAGGGCTAGTGAGGTCATGAATGCTGGAAGAAAACCTACAGCTGTCATTTTACTAAGGCAGCATAATCCCTTAACTACACTCTAATTTTGTCTTTCTACTTACATGTAAGTATAGTGTTCATCCTTCATCAAGGAAACTTCTCTTTGCCATGGGTGGAGACCATTATAGAGAACCACAACCAACCAAAATGGAGAGTTGTGGAGGCCAGATCTGAGTGATACATCTACAACACAACTCCTGCACTAAGGCTCAGGAATCTGTTAGAATAGCGGGCAGAATGACTGTCAGAGAGAGAGAGGATCAATGAGTGTGCTGTGAGGTGGTGTCTCCCAGTGATGTCATAAACTACACCCACAAGGTCTCACCAAAATGACGTCCTAAACGTGGGCTGCACAGGATGACAATAGATAGGCTAAAGTAGCAGAGGAAAGACCAGAAGGCCTCAACCCCACCACAAATAACTACAGGCCACTGAGGAAGGCTGAGCCTGGGAGAAATAGCCTCCGTCGGGGAAGAGTACACAAACAGGCTATCTAATACCAAATGGTCAGCCCCGAAATCATGTATATATAAGTAACATTATACAGACCAAGAAGATCGCATTTAGGAATATATATGTCTATGGGTATACATATATGTATATGTATGTAATAACAATTAATGAAAAAAAAAGAGGCCATGAATTTGAAAGGGAGCAGAAAGGAATATTTGGGATGGTTTAGGGGAGGAAAGTGAAGGGGAAAATGATGTAATTATACTATAATCTCAAGCATAATAAAAAAAAGAACATTATGCTAAGTGGAAGAAGCCAGATATGACTTCATTTACGGAAAATCACTAGAACAGGAAGTCTACACGCAGTAAGTATGAGGTCACCTGAGCCTAAGGTGGAGGGGACTAAGGAGCAAGGAACATGTATGGGCTTCTTTGAAAGGTGATAAAAATACATGGAGGGGTCTGTGGGCTTAGATACATGTGTAGCAGAGGATGGTCTTATCTGACATCAAGGGGAGGGGAGGCCCTAGGTCCTGTGGAGGTTTGATGCTCCAGCCTAGGAGGGTCACTAGAGTAGTGAGGAGGGAGTGGGTGAGTGGGTGGAGGAGCACCCTCATAGAGGAAAAGGGGAGGGGGAAGGGAGGGAGGATAAGGGGTTTGTGGAGGGGTAACAGGGAAGGGGGAATATCATTTGAAATGTAAACAAATAAAATGATTAATAAAAAAATATTCTAAAAGGAACCATGGTAACCCATATAGAATTCCACGAATGTTAAAACAAATGTTTTAATGTTAAATTAAATTAATGTTAAATGTTAAAACAAACACAAATAGCACATACACTTTTGTGTGCTTCTAATGAATGTTATAGTATCTTGTATGGTTCTGTTTGCTTGTAGTGAATGCTATATCTCAATAAAGCTGTCCAAAAAAAGAAAAACAAAAAAGGGAGAAAGAAGAACAAGCCTAGGAGGAGAACACTGACTGCAGGGAGCAGCAACAGGCTGGGAATAAAACACCATGCTGGAGAGCAAACTCACAGAAAGACGGAAGTTCCAGGTGTTTCTCTGGCAAGGCAACAGTGAGAGAATAACTAAGAAGGCAGACGGGGCTGGTCTCAGACTCTCAGCAGGCACAGCTAAAGCCTGCTCTACAGCTGTACTTCCCTACTCTCAAAGCCCCAGATCCAAAGCAAAATGCTCCACCCACACGATGCCCCAAATGGAAAATTCCACACTGACCTCATGTGATGAGTCTCGGAGAAAACAAGCAGATTAAAAAGACCAGAGGAGCTGGGCATTGTGGTGCAATCCAGTAATCCCAGGTATTTGGGAGGGCGAGGCAGGAAGAGCAAAAGTTCAAGGCCAGCCAGGGCTACAAAGGGATCATGTGGCCAGCTTGGACAAGTTAGTAAGATCCAGTTTCAAAATAAAAAATACAAGTAGGGCAGGGATGTAGTTCAGTGGTACAGTGGGACAGTAGCACCAGGATACGAGTCTAGCACGTGTAAGACAGTGAGTTTAATCTTCAGTAACTTGCACACACACATGCACACACATACACACACAGAGGCATGCACAGGCATGCGCACACACATATGTGCACACAGGCACATGAAACACTTGTGTATGCACATTCGTTCTCACCCATAACTTCTATTTAGACTTAGGTCACGTACCCAAGATATCTCAATTCACATAAGCAAACATTCAGAAATCTGAAATGCTTTTTGATTGAAACACTCTGGCTAAGGGACCCTCAACCTTACTGTTGCGGCAATGAAAAGAAAAAAAAGAAAAAAAAACAGAAACATCAAACAAGAGAGAGTGCTGTGGTCAATCAGCTTTAAAAACATCACCAGGGAAAATAGCCAGCAGTCTGGCTATCACTACTGGGGTTGCAGTAGTAATCCAGAGACTAGGAGATAAAGTCCAGGGCAGCCAGGACCTGCAGATCCCACTTGGGGAGATTAGCAGTTTGGTGACATCATCTCTAGTCTGGAGTGATCAAATGATGGCCCAGGACTTGACTTAGTGTCCCACAGCAACACTTGAGAAAGGCCCTTCCAGACCACATCTAACCTAGGCTACAGAGACTCTGTCTCAAAAAGTGGTGTGTGTGTGTGTGTGTGTGTGTGTGTGTGTGTGCGCGCGCACGCGTGCGCGCAGAGAGAGAGAGACAGAGACAGAGACAGAGACAGAGAGAGACAGACAGAAAGAAATGGAGAAATTACTTAGCATAAACAAGGGGCCTGGGTTCTATCCTTAGCAGAGAGGGGAAGGGGAGGAGGAACGTGTGTTCCATTTAGGCTCTTGAGACTTTTGCTCTAGGAACAGGCAAAAGATGAGAAAAGAAATTCTGACATCCTTTAGCAGTTTCTAGAACTTTACTCCGCCCCCATCCACAAAAAAAAAAAAAAAAAACCACCACCAACAACAACAAAAAACCCTCCTCATTATAAGAAGCATCTCTTCCAAGAGTGTCCAGGAAGCCAGAAGCCCATCAGACCAGGTAAAAAATAATTAAGACCAATTAGCCCAGCCCTAGCAATGGGGAATCTTATGTAACAGTCTCCACCAAACTAAGGAGAGCTTCAGCTGCAGCTTTATGTGCTTCAGACTGGCAAGGCCTGTGTGTACCCCAAGGCTCCTAAGAGAGTGCTTGTAATTATGGGGACTCCCAGGGGTCTCCCCAAGATCCACAGTATCCCCAGAAGTGGAGGGATGCAAAGCAAAGCAGAAGCCAAGGCTCTACCTCAAGTCATAGAATCTGAACCTGGATCTCATGAGAAGCCCAGAATATCTGTCTTACCTGTTTGCTGCACTAAGACCTTCCTGTCCAGTGATCTCAGAAGGGCTATGGAAAGAGGTCTTAGCAGCCTCCCACCCAGTGGAAACCCCAATTAACAGGCAGTAACTGAGTCCAACTTGGCTCAAAACCAGAAGCATAAAGAACCCTGAATTCTGCTAACAGGGTGTGTACAGGCGTCAGGCTCTTTCCCTGACCCTCACGGGAGCTCTATAAAACTTACAGTTCTGCACTTGCCCAGAGTCTCACAGGCAGCAGAGCAGATGCAGGAATCTACAGCAGCAGAGGCTAACCCCCTGCCTGACCTGCATTCTGCTGCCCACATCTGGGAGGCAGCCCCACCACTGACTGTGTGCTATAGAGTATATAGTGACAATGGGGACAGCAGCAGGGCTCACATTGAGCAGCCCCCCAACCTTGTCCAGCCTTGTCCACACAGAACATCAGCTTCCCACTGGAGTTAACAAACAGCCTCAAGAACTGGAGGCCATGTCCTGAGTGTATGAATTTTCTAATATTGGGAACTGTGCACAAGACTCTCCCAGGCTTGTTCCCTGCCACTGAAGCTGTTCATCCAGACCTTGAGCCTGCCTCTTGTCACCCATCACTCTGCCTGCATCCTTCCATCCTGCCCTGCTTTACTGTGGGCTGAAACCTGCGCTTTGTCCACTGTCAGTTTTTTGCCCCCTGCATTTCCCCTGTAGTCAGAGACCCACTGTGGGCAAACAGGAATATCAGCCACCAGGTTATCTCTTTTCCTCAGATTAAATATACTTATAGAGGTCTAATTCCAAAACTCACGCCTTCCATGACCTCCCTTAGCTCCACATAATCCACTTAAAAAATAAATCCAACATCTGATCTAATTCCAGGATTTAACATGTCTTCTATATAAAATATAACCCTTCATGCGCCCACACGCCTTGACGCTCAAACTGGGGTCTGGAGGCCAGTAATAGCAGCAGCCTCTCTGTGTGGTAGAAATGAGATAAGAGTTGACTGCCGGGATACAGGTGACATGGGTTGGCCTCGGTGTGTGAGGCAGAGCAGTCTCCCGGGACTGTGCCTTTCACCTGCAAGCTCTCGTTCATCCCACAAAGCCAGAGATGTCAGGCTCCATGGAATCAGAGCAGACCCAGTTGGTATCCATGGAGAACAGCTTGAGGGAGGGAAGGAAACCTTTGGGGGAAGTCACAGAAATGTTCCATGTTGCCAGTGTCCAGTGAAGGGACTGGGGGTGTAGCTAGATGCAGAAGCAGGAGTGAGATTTGATTTAACTGCGATACTCAGCCCCTTTGTTTATCATATTATAACACAGGAATCCTAGACTGAGTCCTAGATTTGATTTTGTGTTGAGCATGCCTTTGATTATCAACTACTCAATGGAGCTGTATTTTTCCCTTGAAGCACAGCAAACGCTGGGAGTTATCTATCAATAAAACACTTGCTAAATGAGAACAGTAGACCCGAACTAAATTTAAAGTTCCGCTTTCCTATTTCCACTCCTAAATTATACGACAAATCAGAAGCAGATGCCTCCATGACGGGCCTTCCAGGAGCCACCGCTAAAATAAGGACGCTCTCCCTGATGATTAAATTAGGACGAGGAATTGTTTCGGTACAGTTTTTAAAATAGCACCTCTGAAGAATTTCTACAACTTAATTAGTTTTCTTGTTGATTAACCCTGGCATTCTCTGGATCTCTGCATCTGACGGGCAATGGGGAAAAGGGAAGAATTTTGTGATGCTAACATCTATCTGAAAGGGCTTTGGGCAGAACTTGTGTGAACTCAAAGGCTCTCAAAAAAAGTCTCCTGTCAGAGCGGTGCAGGACAGGAGAGTCTTCAAAGGCTCCCCAAGGGAAGTATTTTATTTTTGCATTTGTTTGTGTATGTGTGTATGATATGCTTACGAATATATGTACATGTATGGATATGTGTGAACATATATGATGTGCAGGTGCATGTAGATATGTGTGTGAGTGTGTGGAAAGGATAGAGGTTGACATCAGATGTCTACCTCAATTGCTTTCCACTTTATTTGCAGCGAGATGGTCTCTCGATGAACCCGAGGCTTGACACTCAGTACTCTAGCTAGGTCCTTTCTCCAGAGACCCAGATCTATCTCCTCTATGCAGGAAATTTACAAACAGGTGCTGGGGATCCGAACTCAGCTCTTCACATTTGCAAGACAAGTAACTTATCCATTGAGCCATCTCTCCACCCTACCACCCCTTCCCCCCACATACAGGGGAGTTTATAACTGCTAACCTCATTGTGTTGCCTAGCTTGTATATGCATAGTACATTAAAGACACACACACACACACACACACACACAAAAAAAATCAGAGGCTAGAATCAGGAAATGATCATGTCTATGCTGAGTAGACCAAGTGTTTACTTGGCGTGCTCAGGGAGTACTCGCCACCAGGACAGCTTACAGGGAAGAAGCAGCTCTGTCTCCACTTCACGGAGATTTGGTGATTGGAGTCAATTTTTTTTAAAGGCACTGGACAGAGGTGGGGATTAACATATGAAGACTCTGGAGTCACGCTCAATGAAAGACCACACGGTTGAACACTTAGCACTTTCTCAGGGAAGAGGGAGAGGGGAGGCTGTAGAGTTGGAAGCAAATTTTGACAAAGAGTGGTTTTTAGGAGAGATGAATAGGTCTGGAGAATGGATAATAGTTTGGGACAAACTTCAGCTGGACCGAGCATGGTGTCAACTGTAATCTTTCTTCCTGAGAGTTATTCGGAGGACCTGTTCTTTGGGTAGATGAGGAGCAGCTCCCAAAGAAAGCCTAAGCTCTGTAAGTAAAAATGGTGGAGGTGAGGGAATGGAGATGGGAGAAAGGTCAGACAGACCTCCATTAGCCTTCTGTTCAAAAGATTTAAAATGCTAATGCCATTCCCCAGTGAATCTCCCTGCTCCTGAGGACCTGGAGAGGCTTGTAGCCCCAAACTACCTCGCAACAGACTTTTAGCACAAGAGGCAAACTATGTTGTTTTAGCGATGCAAACTCCAGAACTATTTGTTACGGTTTGTCCTCACCTGTCCTGACACCACACAAGCTCATAATGTGATCATTTCCAGAATGTCTCTTCATTACAAACCGATCAAAACATCCTTACCCAAAGGTGAGGCTCTTATTTGCCACTGAGAAACATGATTCGTCTCAATTGCCCTCACTTCAACAGTCCTTACTTCCCTTTCTTTTCCTTTTTGCAGGTTCCCCTCCGTCTTTGTGATTTTATCTTTTTGTACCATATGCTTTTTAGTAGAATGCCTTAAATGCTTTCTGAAACAAGGTGACAGACAGGCAGTCACACACAGACACGCACTAGACTTGGCTGCAGATGAAATCCGTTTTTCTCAAAAGATAAAAAAATAAAAGCCAAATTTACCTCTCAAAATGCAAAGATTTGCTGTAACTGGGACTGTCTAAAATGATGCGGGCTGAGCCAGTACATAACCCTTCGACCTGTTCTAGCCACAAACGCTACTTAGTGTGTAGTCCTCGACATCTCTGTATTTTTGACTGTAACTCATGTCTGGATGCTACCATTTCCTTTTGCTTTCAAAATGTTACTAAGCAACATTTTGAATTTTGTTTTATTTATTGAGTTTTATAAATTTTAGTTTATTTATTGAGCCCTTCCAAAGCCTGATCTGGGTCTAAGCCTAGGTAAACCTCATTTTAAACTTTTCCTCTCAGAAGAGTTAGAGGGTAGTTAAGCTTGCTGTTACTAAGAAGTGCTTTGTTGGCATGGTGATGTTCACGCCTTGTCAAACAGAGGCTTTTAGACTAGAAGTACATCCAGGGGTCAGATGGCATGCACACTCTCAATGCTTTTCACTGACAGAGAGTTGTGGTGTTACATTCCTGTAATCTAGCACTTGAAGGCTGAATCAGGAGGATTGCTTATGACCAGTCTGGGCTACATAATCAGTTCTAGGCCCACCTGGGTTACCGAATGAGACCCCCATCTAAAAAAAACAACAATGGAAAAAAACCCACCTTTGTTACATTTTTTCTTAAAACTGTCTTTTGTAGCCAGGCATGGTGGTACACATGTAATCCCAAGAAATAGGGGGCAAAGGCAGGAGAATGGTTCCAAGTTCCAGGCCAGTCAAACCTACATAAGTGGAGTTTATCTCAGAGAAATCATAAGTAAACCTTTGCAGGCCCTGAGTTACATTAGGATGGGATCTATTAGTGGTGCTTTGTGTTCTTATCAGAAAGGGTCTACTCAGTGACTCTGTCCCTTCCTGTGGGAATCTGTTTTCCTTTGATTTGAGGATTGTTTGCTTTTAATGTGTGTGTGTGTGTGTGTGTGTGTGTGTGTGTGTGTGTGTGTGTGT
>JANHMN010000002.1:52597945-52610470 GCA_030674055.1 Rhabdomys pumilio
GTGTGTGTGTGTGTGTGTGTGTGTGTGTGTGTGTGTGTGTGTGTGTGCGTGCGCCTATGAAGAACAGAAAAGGACATTAGATCTCCTGGAACTAAAGTTACAGGCCTAATATATGTGTGGCCTAATATGCATGCTGGGAACAGAACTCCCCTCTGTAAGAGCATCAAGGACTCTTCACATATCAGCTATCTCTCCAGCTAGATTTGGATACTTTTTTAAAATCAACGCATAAAATGATCTTTGTGCATTATGGATATGGACATAAACTTCTCAAATGCTGGGATCCTATGGCAGAGCAAACTATTAACCCAAGGCTGAACAGGGTGGCTTATGCTTGTAAATATAGCATTCCAGAAGCTGAGGTAGAAGGACTGTCACAAGTTCAAGACCAGCCTTGACTGACTAATGAGTTCCAGACCAGCATGAGGTAAAATATGGTGCCCTTTTTCAAAAACAAACAAACCAACAATTGGATACGATTGGAAAGCATGTTCTCAATAACCTTAAGACCTCCTGTCAGGCTTCTCTACTCTTTAAAGGTTTCCTTTGACCAACTAATACCACGATGAGGGCCAACCCTTTACTATGTCCACCCCTGAGGACACTTAAGATCCAAATAGAATCTGGACAGGGTGGTACACACCTGTAATCCCAGCATTTGAGAGGCTTAGGCAGATTTCAAGGACTTTGGTGAGTTCAAGAACAGCCTGGGCTATACTTGGGAGGTATGGGCAAGAAGAGCAGGAGTTCAAGGTCATCCTTAGCTGCATCATGGATTTGAAGCCAGAGTGAACTACATGAGACCCTGTCTTAAACAACCAACGTTTTCTCAAAGCACTACCTGAAGCTCGGGTTTCTGAACTACCTATAGTAGTTTTTGTATTGTCACAGCAGCCCTGTGGGGTGGTGACAGAGTGCATATGACCTTACCTCTCGCTGCCTCCTGAACCAGCTTCAATTTTATTTTGCCTCTTGGCTCACAAAGCCCAGAAAACATTTCCTGGCCTTTGCTAGAAAAACTTTGCCACAGCAAATGCAGAAAGAGAAGGCTCCAAGAAACCTACTGAGGGAGGAAGGGCAGACTTCCTAGATAAAGGACAGGACAGGAAGAGGAAGAGGATCAAGCATAAGGGACAGGATGGACAGAGGGAGGTTACCTTCCCTCGGTCAGGAGAGTGGACAGAAGAGGATGGCGAGAGTAGAGACTATGGACTTAGTTTTGATGTGTGAAATCTGAGTGCCTGGGAATTCAACCAGGACTTGAATTTGTAGCTTGTAAAAGGAAGTAGATTCAGTGAACCGGGAAGTGAGGCAAATAAAAACAAACCTTTATCAGAGGGCACATGGAGGAGATACCAAACGGGACAGAAGGATGTAAGCAGATCCTGTGAACTTCTACATCAGGGTGAGGCATGCAGCTCAGAAACTGAGCACTTACTGAGCATGTAAGGCCTTGGTTTTGGTCCCCAGGACCCCCTCCCCCCAACAAAATCACTCCACATAGACTTCACAGCTATGCCTTTACTATGTCACCTCATGCTCTGCTCTGACAAAGGAGAAGCCAGGCACACCTGCTGGCAGCCATGTCTGCTTCTTCCTGTAGATATACAAACACCACCCTAGAATCCTTGCCTCTGCAGGAGGAGAGGAAATTACTAATTTGACAATTAAGGACAGGGGAATCGGCCTGGGTGCTCTATCAAAGAGACTTGCCTTGTATTACCTTGCTGCTGTGGATAATAAGGAAGCACATTCTAGGAATGCTGTTCCTTGTGGGCAGTCTGGTAACAGCCACAACACCATGTATGTACACAGGGCTTCTTGGTTTACCACACACGTCCCTTCACCAGTGGGGCCAGCACAGCATTCCCAGTGAGGGTCTACCCAGCCAACAGGCACAAGTTGGTCTTTTTAGGCTGAAATTATAGGTAGGTGGTGGCTCATTCATGTTTCTAGGTGGAAGTAGATCTTACGAATTTGCCCAGTGGATATCAGATGTCGGGAATTCCTGCCAGCTTGTTGCTAAGGGAACTTTTGTGAAGATGCCTGAAGTCCATAAAGCCCAGCGCTGCTCAATGCTTTAAAGTGTTGTGAGTGGCTGTGTGGCCAGGCCAGCCTACAGTGTTTTTGAAGGGTGGTTCCTGCTGGGCAGAGAGAGACAGTGCTATGGCCAAAGGTAGATGTTCAAACAGCAGCAGCTGCTGATGTGGGCCCCTAATTGAATGGCAGGAAGACTCTGAAAATGGCACAATTTTGGTCCCAATTACATACCCTGGGAGCCACCAACCCTGATTGTGAACAGAGTCAATGACAGCCGGGGAAAAAAAAGATATTGGCGTGAAGGTCAAAGTCACACCCATTTTAGGTAATTTTCATGTTACGGGAAAAACGACTCTAGATTAAAATCAATTTATGTACCATAGCAAACATCTCCTGAATGTCAGGCAGCTCAGAGACACTGTGCCCATTAATTATCAAAGCTCTGTCATGAAAAGGCTGGCTTGGTGTGCTGGCAGCTTAGTGGACAGGCCCAGGCTTTAGGGCCAGGCAAACGTGATTTGAGACTGCAGCTGCATTATTTACAATGTGTCTCTATAAAGAAATCTCTGGAGACTAAAACAAAACACCCCAAAACTGTAGGATGGAAATAGAGGAATAAAGACTCCAAATTGAAAGGCCATTTCTATGACACTTTTTCTGTTTCTAGGGATCTATATCTTCTCTCTCTCTCTCTCTTTCTCTTCTCTCTCTCTCTCTCTCTCTCTTTCTCTCTCTCTCTCTCTCTCTCTCATTGGTTCAGTAGTTGAACTTAAGCCTTGCTGCCTCTTTCTAACATCTGTCACATGGTGTCTTCACTATTCCTGGGAGTCAGGAAAGGTGGTCCTTCACGGACCCTGCTCCTGCCTCCCAGACTGAACGACCTCCCTTCCATGCCACTGCCAGACTGCTCCTGTGACTGACTCACTTTGCCAACAGCAGGCAGAGTGATGTGCTCATCCTGGGTTGTTAAAGCCTTAAGAAAGCCCAACAAGTCATCCATTTGTGCTCTTGGAAGCTGGTCACTGGACTATGTAAGAACTTAAATCCCAGCACTTGGGAGGCAGAGGCAGGCAGCTCTCTGAGTTTGAGGCCAGCCTGGAATACAGATCCAGTTCCAGAACAACCAGGACTACACAGAAAAACCTTGTCTCAAAAAACAAACAACAAAACAAACAAACAAAAAATATAACAACAGCAAACCCCCTCTAACTACCTGCCAGAGAAAGCCCATGTGAAAATGCCCTGTAGGAGAGACACAATGTGGAAAGAGGCCACATGGAACAACTAGGTGAGGGAACCTGGCACTTCTATGAGTTCAGCTCAATGGAGTCACCAGGACTCGACCCGCCTCTGCCATTTGACTGCAGATCTCTTCACAGAGATTGCCAAGGTGAATAAACAGAAGACCTGTCTAACTGAGCTGCAGCCACTCAGTCAGATAGGATGGATTCTGGGGTGCTCTGTTACCTAGCAATAGAAAAGTCCATCTCCTCATATCCACAGCACAAGCCCATAAACCCCCACAGCTATTCCTTATAACCTCCCACCACATGATCACATGACCCTAGGGTGAGCAAAGAGGGAGAAGAGAGGAGATAGAGTTCAAGGATTGCCCTCTGCACCTGCCTTGTCCCACTGACAAGCACTAATGAAGTCTGAGTGTGAGGCTGACTCCATTTTGAATGGCTATAAGAGAATACCACAAATTGGGTGATTTATAAAAATAAATGTTTCTCGTGGTTCTGGAGGCTGTGGAGTCTAATATTGAGGTGCCAGCATCTTCCGCATTCTTATGGCATCATCCCATGGTAGAAGGCAGAGAGAGGAAGGGCAAGCTCTCAAACTATACACCTTCAGGCCTCTTAATAAACTGGAATCAATTTATTCATGGGGTGGAGCCTTCGAAACCTAATACCATCTAATACTGCTATTTTTGAGTGTTAAGTTTCCAATACAGACATTTGGGAACATCTCCCCAAATTCTGGGTGTTTCTACTGAGATCTTACACCACCCTTTAGGCCTGACTTCTATCCAAAGAAAGAGCAGACCAGAAGGAATTCCTGAGTTTATTTAGGCCTGACCAGCCTGCGTGCCTACACAGTTACCACACCTGACTCTACAAGTCTTCCTTGGGATAGAGAGCCCACCTCCCGACCCTATCTATCTTCCCCTGGAGCTGTGCCTGCACCCTTGAGGGCTGGTGGAAATCATCCCTTGTGTGGGTCCACAAGTCTATGGAGGCGACCCAGAGCCAGGCCTGGAACTGGTCTGGAATGTACTGTCCACCCTCCAGACTGGCCTCATCTCTCCCCCACATCCATCTACTCTTCTACTGTGTCTCTCAGACAACGTCAGTTCATTTTTCTGCTGCTCCCCTACTTTGTGGCTGAGGGGTACCATCACGAAAGGCTTTTCCAGTTGCTCTCCTCCCTGGGTCTTCACACACCACAGACAGTTTTGGGTGTCAGCTGGTAGATCTGGTTATGGTTGCAATCTTAAAGGTTCCCCCAAAGTCCCATTTGCTCAAGATTCAGTAACCAGCCTGTGGAATTCCCAAAAAGTGGTGGAACCTTTGGGGAGTAGGTCCTAGTAGGGGATGGTTAGAGTTAAACTACCACTCCCCCTTCTTTCCTGGCCATTATGAGATGGTCTCTGCTACCATATACTCATAATTTACTGGACTAAAAGCTGACCATAAACTGAAAATTCTAAGCCAAGGTTCAAAATACACTTTTCCTCCTTGCAAATGTTATCTCAGCACCCTGACACAGCAATGGGAAGTTAACTAGCTTAGACCTTATATCTTTGGGAAGAATAGGTGCCCTATAAAGGGTTGACCACACCTTGAATAACCAGGACTCCTGTGGCCAGGGTTCCTGGGTCTTATATTTCTCTGTCCTGGCTTAGGTTCTCTAGAGTCCATCTTCGATAATCCAGATATCCATTGTAACATTTTTCCAGTTCCTGGGAGTCTTGACCAAAGAGATTTTTCCCCAATGAGCAGGTCCTCCTGAACCTTGCTCTCATTTTAGACTGGCTATCACCAAGACAACTCTAGTAGACCTTTCTGAGTTCAGCTCTCAGTTCTCCTCCATAGGGTTTCCTGCAAAGCTGGGCCTCTGGCTTCCCGTCCTTTGTCTGAACCAGGAAGAGATCCGTGCAGAGAGAGTCCACTTTGCAGATTCTTGTCAGTTATCTCACATCCTCCTCTAAGACACTTCCTGTTATCCCTCTTTCCACCAGAGGGCGAAAGGAACATTGTGAGGAAAACCCAATTCTTCAGCTGTGTGCCTATCACCCCATCCCTTCCCAGGGAGGCTAATGGGGTACATTCTGTTGAGATCTCTTCCCCTACAGCAGAACCAGCTTCTGAGTCTACAGGCCCTCCTCTCTCCCCCAGCAGCTGCCTCAGAAGTCATACAATTCATACTATACCCACTGCTATTCCGCAACTTACTCCCCACGTATGAAACTCAGCCCATCCCAAGAGACTCCACAGCATGTCCTCTATCCATTCCCAGCCTCTGCCTAGTGGTCCAGCTTGTTCTCATAGGAGGTCACAAGCCACCAAGAACCTGGTCCGTGAACCTCCATGATGGTGCCCAGAGAATCCTAGTCAGTACTTGGGCAGTAGGGCCAGGTCCACCCTTTCCCTCACCTTTGGGAAAATCAGCTGATTATAGGTGAATTGAGACTTTAGAGATGGCAGCAGGGGAGGTCCAGGCTGCCCCAGGATGCAGCAGCTATCCTCCCTTTGGTCCCAGAATTGCAGGTCATAATAAGGATGCTGTCACCAACATGCCAACTGGAAGGGCATGCCCACTCTTGTCCACATATATCATTCTAGATCCTTCCTTTAGCTTAGTCCAGGTGACTGGGGTTCAAAATCACAAGGAATTTATTCAGCCACTTGAGTTGTTTGGCTAACAGGCAAACATGACTCCTTGGGTGGCAGACTTTCTTTTCAAATGCTGTCATGTCTTCTCTATCTGTTAAACAAGGACAGTGCCAGATATAGAGGTACGAGCCTGGAATCCCAGCACTTGGAAGCAGAAGCAAAAGGATTGTAAATTTGAAGCTAGCCTTAGCGACATAGAAAGACTGTGACTTAAGACAAATCAAGTTTCCTACATGGAGGACAGTATTTAAGACCTTCACATAACTGTCAGGAAACTGACAACAGTCCACATGGCTTGTGTAGGCACAACTGGAGGGTCCTCCTGGTAGCACCGAGGTGCTATTAATAGGTGAGAGGTGTCTGAAAAGTCCTTAGGTACCAGAGACTTCTTAGCTCCATAAGTGTCAAGGGATGCCACAGGCACACCCAGGTCATCCCAGAGGATAATTCTGCTGTCTTCTGGGCCTGTTCATGCTCCCTTCCCTTCACCAGTGAAAAGCAGGGGCACTTTGTTCTTAGGAATTCCCACCCAAAAGAGCTGGCTGAATCCAGTCAGGGACACTCCTCATCAGACAGACAATCACCAGGCAAATTTCCACATCAGTATTTCCTGGGGAAATGTGGCCACCAAAAGAACTCACACATGCCTCTCAGAGAGTTTTTTTTTTTTTTCAGGAGAATCAAAGGATACTTCCATTAATTTTGTTTTCATGTAGCCCTCAGAGATGGAACTTGGAAAAGCAGAAAACCAAGCCTGAACCTCCTCTGCAGCTACAGGTTCTTAGAGCACACCATGAGCTCCCAGAGACACCTCTGCTAAGACCCTAGGAAGCTCATCCCAGCCTTTCGCCTAGAAATACTACTGGTCCATCTTTGAGGACTACCATGATCTATTTAGAGTAAGTTTGTTTCCTGGACCCGAGAGAAGCATCATGTGTTTCCGAAGACTGAACAGACATTTGATGATGCTGCCACTGGACACTTGCCAGGCCTGACCACTCTACAACAATCTCTCCACCTCAGCCTGGCCAGAGCTGCATGTAACATTTTCATTCAAAATTTGCTACTATGTTCTTAAATAGGTTCCAGTAAAATAAAAATAGATTTGGTTCCTTATTTAGGCTGGGTTTTTACCAAAACCTAAGAATACATACATTACTGAGGGTGAGGGCTAGTTTAGTCTTTATGACAATCCTGGGGTCAGCAGCCTGTCAGAAGGACTGAAAAATACCACCCCACTCCACCATACACTACACACACACACACACACACACACACACACAATCACACACACACACACACACACACACACACACAAAGGACTTTAGAAACTTGGGCTTTCACTCAGATTGTGACCATGAGCTCAGTGATTAGAGGCCAAAGAGGCCTCGCAATTGTCACCCAGACAATAAACAGCCAGCTGACTTGGCTCAGCAATCCTATGAAGCCTTGGGGCCAAGCCAGATCCCCAAGAACAAGCCACTTTAGGGTACTGATCCTAAAGGATGGAAGGCTGCCTAGAGTCTAGCTGCATCCCCGGGTCTAGCCTGCTGCTCTGCTTAAGCTCATTGCTAACTGGTGCGTCTCAGCAGTTCAGCAAGTGGGCAGCCCCGAGGCAGCCAGGCAGCCTACTCCTGGTCACCATGACTGACCGCTAGTCTCCTGGAGAGGCAGGACTGTGGGACCACCTTTACAAACCCCCATCACCCTCGAGCCTTGCTAAGACCACGGGGCTCGGCGGCCCCTTGGTGGCCCCTGTCATCCGCGGCAGCGCGCCCGCCTGCTCCAGAACTCGCACAGGCAACAAGTTCTCGCTTCCCCTGAGCGGCCACGACGTGCTCAGGAGGCCGGGTAGGAGGAGAACGCTGTCCACGCCCCAGCCCCTCCCCCGCACCCTTAATCCCCCAAACGGGGAGGTCTGGAGGGTAGCTGGTCCCCGACCCCGGCCCTGGCCTCTCACCTCTAGCAGTTGCACGTAGCTGGCTGGGAACCAGCCACGGAGACCGTCATCCTTCTCTCCTTCCCACCAGCCACCGTCCGGGACCTGGAGCAGCGTGAGCAGCTCGCCCGCAGCGAAGCGCAACCCCTGGCTGTGCCGCTCCCCGGAGAAGGGGTACAGGGTCCGGCAGCGGGCGCCGGCCATGGCCCTGGCGCCCGGTCTCACAGCACAGCCCGCATCCCTGCCGAGCCCCGCGGGCTGGCCAGCGGCTGCGCGGGGTCCCAGGTGCCCGGTGCTCCGGGCTCCCGCGCTCTGGGCGCGCGCCGTGGCGGGGTTGCGCAGGGGTCCCCGGGCCGCCAAGCCACGCGCGCTGCTTGCAGGGAAGCGGACGCTCGCCAGCAGCGCTGGCTTCGCGGGCTCCGCGGGCTCCGGAGAGCGAGCGGCGACGCCCCCGGGCCGGGCGGCTGTGCGGTCCCCCGCGCTGGGCGGGGGGCGGGGCTCAGGAGGAGGAGACCCGGAGGCCGGGAGCTCACGAGGCAACTTCCTCGGGCTGCCGCGGCTGAGGACTCTGGAGTGAGCGGAGAGGCGCAACTGCCTTAGGAGGTGGTGCCAGTAGCATCCCCCTCTGTGGGTCTCGTTCGGAGCAAGCAGAGCCAGGGAAGACACGGAGGAAGCCGCGGTTGGCGGCCGGTGGCCGGGCGGGGACTCTCTCGAGGCGACCAGGGCGGGCCAGGGGCCGGGCCAGACCGGCCACGCCCGCAGAGGGCCGGGCGCTCCCCGGCAGAGGGACTCCCGGGCGACCCCGCCACCCAGAGCCACTGGAATGGGAACGCCCCTCGGTTCCTCCCATTTAGATCTGGTGGTGGGTGACAGGCGGCGCTGCCTCCCAGGTGTCTGCAAAAGATTGTGTTTGTGACCATCATTGTAGTGCACGGAGCCTGGCTGAACTTGACTCACAGGAAACTGAACAATGGGTAAAGACAGGTTTGAAGCCTGGCGCCGAAGCCGGGAAGCCCAGTGACAGTGTGTCACATCAGAGGAGGACGCGGTGGAGAGATGAGGATAAGTAGTCTGGGTTGGTAGGTTTTGGAATCAGGTGGATGGGACTAAATATTGGAAAGGTTAAATTAAGGTGAGTGCAAGAACATTTCTGGCGTTTTGGGAAATGGTTAGGGGGTTGGGGGTGTCATGGTCTAGTCCTCCTGAATTCAAGATGGGTCTGCTGAGGGTTATCCGCCCATTTAATGAGCCACCAGACATTAGCAAACATTAACAGGGGCTTGCGTGTTCCCTGCCTTTGAGACATCCGTGAACCTCAGGTGCTGAAGAAGCTTACCTTAATTCAAGAGTACATAAGGGAAAAGATTCCTTTCTTAGCTAGCTTAAAAATTAAAGTATATTTTCTAACCTGTAAAAAGCTGAACCCTTCACTATTGCTGTCATAATCGCTTGAGCATCCCCAATCAAGGACCTACAGCCCAAAATCAATTGTCTGTGCTAACAGGATGTTACTGTCAAACAAAACTGCATCCGTACTGGATGACAGCGCACACCTGTAGTCCCAGCCCTGACAGATAAGGGTTAGAAGATGAAGAGAATCCCGGGATAGAGTTGCCTGAGAAAAGGAGAAGGAGGGAGGGAGGGAGGAAAGGAAGGGAAGGGAAGGAGGGAAGGAAGGAGGGAGAGGAAGGGAGGGAGGGAGGGAGGGGAGAGAGGGAGGGAGGGGAAGAGAGAGACTAATATCACTGAAGATATTGTATAAAGTTACATTTGAGCTATGAATACTAATATCAGATTCATTAGATTTGGGTCACAGTCCCAAAACACTGTATTATGTATATGCAAATATTACAAAATCCTCAACATCTTTGGTCCCATTTCTATTTCTTTACTTCCCTTTCCCCCACCCCACGACTTCCCTTTCCCCCACCCCACGACAGGGCCTCACTATGTAGCCCTGGCTTGCCTGAAACTATGTAGACCAGGCTTACCTCTTAACTCACAGAAATCTGCCTACTTCTGATTCCTGCCAAGCTTTTCCGATAAGGGATACACAGCCTATAGTTCTTACCAACTCTTTATATCCCTTGCTCAATGACCTTGTATGGCTTCCTAAATCTATTCAGCTGGGCATAAACCTCTCAGCACTTTAGGTTGATACCCATGACAAAGTCAGTTTAGTATTAGGTACAAAAAGACTTAAATTCTTGTCTGAGCTTTGAATCAGGTTCCTTTAACGTGGTCCTCTGTCTTGCAGTGGTCCTCCGTCTTGGCAGGACATTAGAACCATTCCTGTAGCTTTTCAAAACTGCTCAGGTGGGCCCACCCTGGCTTTGAGAGCATGCCTTGGGCCCCAGTCTGCACTGAAGCCATCTTACCTAAGGAGAATCCTGGACAACCTGACAAGTGCACTTACAACTTGTACTTGTCCAGGAATTATGAACAAGCTTCATTCAGCCAGGCTACCGTTAAGAGATGATACAGAAAACAACTGTTAAATTGGGGGTGATGTCTTCTATATGCAATCCCAGCATTCAGGAGGCTGAGGCAGGAGAACCACCAGAAAGTTCAAGGTCTGCCTGAGCAACATAGTGAGGTCCATGCCAGTATGGGCTCTAGGTGTGAGTCTATCTCAAAAAAGATGAAACATTAGACAAACTAACAACAACAAAAGCTTGCTAAACATACCAACAGACCAACCACATCTTAAAAGAATTCAAACACTCTGTCTCCGGTACATGACTTCCTGCAAATTATCCAGACTTGATGATATAGCCTGGTCAGTAAGAAGAACCAACTGGTTTAGAGCTATCCTGCAAGGAAGAATTCTTTATTACAGAAGACTCAATCTCCACAGCATCCAGAATCCTTGGCACCAAATAACCTGTCTCTGGCATTCCCACCATGGGTGATGTAGTAATGTGCACAAGAAAGGGGGAAGAAACTGAATTCAGAGGATGTGACTTGCCTGTAATCATATGGCCAGTCAACCACAAAACAAGACTTTAAACTTGGGTTTGGCTTACTGTGCTGGAGTGCTGTTTCCTCTGGCCCACTCTGCCTGTCAAGCAATGCATCCACTATGGAAGGATGGGCATGTGGCTCGGTGGTACAGTTGCGCAGCATAGGCAAGGCACTGGGTTCCATCCCCAGGATCATGAGAAAGCAAGAAAGATCCTAGGGTCTGCCAGAGCAGCTTTCTAAAGATAGATGCAGCAAGACTCACCTAAAGTCACAGCACTTAGGAGTCTGAGGCCAGGCTGGGCTACACAGTCAGATAAAGAGGACAGGAAGAGAGGAGAGGAATGGAAGAGGAGAGGAAGGGAGGGGGCATAAAGAGAAAGAAAAGAGACAGGAAGGAAGGGCTCTATGGGGCAATGTGCAGTATCTATAAGTCAGTATAGAGATAAGACTAGCATAGCAAAGTGGCACTAATGTCCAAAAGAGAAGTGGAAGGCAGGCATGGTGATACAGGCTGGGGCAGGACTGTCGTCTTTAGTTTGAACTCAGTCTGGGCTACAAAATAAGATGCTCTCTCCGAAAGAAACAAAACACAGGGAGCTGAGGATGCAGCTCAGTCGCTGAGTATTCAGCTAAGTGGATAGAGTGCTTGCCTCAGAAGCAGGAGGCCAGAGATTCCATCCCAGCATCTCATGAACCTAGTGTGGCAGTGCACACGTATAATCCCAGCACTCGGGAGATGGAATCAGAAAGACTACAAGGTGAGGATCAACCAAAAGTAGAAGGTGAGACTGTTTCAGAAAACCAAGGCCTGCAACACTCAGCATGTGCAAGGGCTTAATCCCCAGTGCAAAGGAAAGGGGGAAGGAGGAAGATAAGGAAGAAAAAATATACACCCATGCAAGACCTGTATGCCAGCATAGCAGGCTAACAACTAAACATGGAAGTGACCCAAATGTCTGCTGCTTCATGCCAGACAGAATTTAGGGCTTCTACCTACCCAGCATGCCATGGAATGGTTACTGAGCTTCAAAAAGAATGAAGTGCCAACTTGCACCCCAGCACGGACAAGCTTCAAAGTTATTACGCAAAAGCTTCCAGATGTAAAAGGCCATGAGTTCTATGATTCCTTTATGTAAAATATCCCCCCAGGCGGATCCATAGAGACAGTAAATAGATTGGTGGTTGCCTGGGGACAAGAGTAAGCAAAAGAAACACAAGGTTTCTTTTGGGGTAGTGAAAATGCTCCCAAATTAGATTATAGTAATGATTGCACAATCTGGCAAATCGCTAGATTGTACACTTGAAACGAATAGGTTTTTGGAATGTAAAGTGCATCTCAAAGCTGTAACATAAAACAAAAATAAATGCAGATCAAGGCTCCCTGTACCTAGTCAGTGTGTTTTTCTCCACCTCTGCATACCTTTGCATACTAGTTCATTGAGCAATAGCTCAAGGAGCTGTTGAGTACACGCTGTAAGCTGGGCACTGTGGAACATGCCTATAATCCCAGCACTTGGGATGCTGAGACCTGAAGATCAAGCCAAGTTTGAGGATAGCCTAGGCTATATTGCAATGTCAGGTTGACCTGCTCTGCGTAGCATGACTCTATCTCAACAATAAATAAAACATGTGATAAAGTACATGACATCCTGATCTTAAGGAATAAAAAGAAACACAAAAAAA
>JANHMN010000002.1:52610870-52629872 GCA_030674055.1 Rhabdomys pumilio
AAAAAATCAATGTTTTGTGGCAGGGGACTACATTGTTTACTCTCTTTGCTATTATATTAAAAGAATTTAACTTAGCTGAACATTAGCTGGATGTGGTGGCACACATTTTTAATCTCAGCACTCTGGAGGCAGAGGCAGGTAAATTTCTCTGAGTCTGTGAGTTGGAGTCTAGTCCAGTCTACAGGTGAGTAAGACTGTGTGTGTATATGTGTGTGTGTGTGTGTGTGTGTGTGTGTGTGTGTGAGAGAGAGAGAGAGAGAGAGAGAGAGAGAGAGAGAGAGAGAGAAAGAGAGAGAGTGACCCTTTGATCATCAAGAAAAGCAAGGCATAGTCCAAGGAGACACCAGTATATTCCCATCTATAGTTAAGGTAGAAACAAAGCAAAAAAAATATACTGTAGGCATAATGTTATTGTACATTGTGTAAAGATTATTCTTGTATTATTCAAATGTTACTTTCTCTGTCCGTCCCATCATGTCTGGTTGCATCTGGATACAACATTGTAATATTTATTCTAAGTATCTCTTGTCTCAATGTTGTGTAAGGTTTGCTCCTCATTTATTCTCTGATTTGTCAATAAGAGCTGATCAGCCAGTGACTAAGCAGAGAAAAGAATAGGGCTGGACTTCCTCCCAGCCAGGGGAGAGAGAGGAAGTGAAAATTTGCCATGGGGGAGGTAGGAGGGGAGTCTAGGAGACACCATGAGAAAAATACTTGGAGCCCAGAGAGTCAGATCACTAATAAAATGCAAATATCACTGGGATTTTGACTGGGAGGTAGCCAGATTAACTTAGAGGATTAAAACAGAGTAATACTGCTCAGTTGTTGTGCCCTTAAAGCTTGTTAAATAAATGTAATAGTCCAGTCTCAGTTGTTTGGGAGCTAGTTGGGTTAAGAGGAAAACTGCAACAAACACTTATTAAAAAGCCACTAACGATATACAGGGATAATTCTCACACACTAAGAATCACAGCCAGTGGGAAAACTGATAGTACTTCACAAAACCCAACAGGTTCATCCTCTACAACCTATCAGCTCTTTCTAGAAGACATCCAACGGGGACATGCTCATATACTCATTAAGATACATATATTAGTCTGCTTTGTATTACTGGAACAAAATACCCTAGATGGTGAACTTCTATGGAGGGAAGAGTCCTTTCACTCACACTTTCAGCCTGTGGTGCTTTGGCATCTTTGCTTTTAAGCCCTTTGGTGGTACCATTCATTTGGTGGCTCTGTGTGATAGAGGGGGATGCTTACCTGACAGTAGCCAGGATGCAAAGGGAGGGAGAGGGGAGAAAGGACCAGGATCTCTAAGTCTCCTTCAAGGTCTAACCTCTTCTCACTAGACCTCATCCCCATGATTCCACCAACTCCAAGGAGTACCACAGGCTGTCACCCTTGCTTTCCACTCATTGGCCTTTGAGAGACACTTATCCAAACCATAGCATATGTCAGCAGCATTCACAGCAGGATCGTTCATGCTAGCTCTAGACCAGAAACAATCTGGCATCTGTTAACAGTAGGATGCATACTGTGGGAAGAGTACATATTGTGGAGAACTCTATTCTTTGGTGGAGAGCAAGTCACTGCCACTGGGACAGGATGAATCCCACAGATGGATCGTGGGTCAAGGAGCTGAGCTTTCAAGAATTTATAGGATCACGAGTGACTTGACTTATGAAATTCCTAGAAGTCTGGATAGTGGATAACTGGGGGACAGCCATGAAGATGCTGATGCCACTGCAGGGCATTTGGGAAGGGTTCAGAGATGGCTCTCTTCTTGCGCAGCGCCCAGGTCAACCTCTAATTACTATTTTTTTTCTCCCTCAGCCTCCCAAGTCCTGGAACTACAGGTGTTCACTAGTGCACTTGGCTATTTATTACTTAAATATTACTATATTTTATTTGTTTGGTGTGTGTGTGTGTGTGTGTGTGTGTGTGTGTGTGTGTGTATGCTGAGGCACAGGCACAGGTATGGAGATCAGAGGACAATTTTGGCAGTTGATTCTTTCCACCATGTGGGGTGGGGTCTTAGGGATTGAACTCAGGTTTTCAGCTTTGTTGGCAAGTGTCTTTACCTGCTGAGTCATCTCGCCTGCCCATATGTGATGTAATTCATCCAATCTATCCTCCCTGGTACATTCTTTTGTGCGGATGCTGCATTTTAATGCAGTTTATTAAATAAACAAAAATATTGTCCCTGCATCAAAGAACTTTCTGTTGCTGTGATAAAGCCCATGTCCAAAAGGAACTTGGAGAGAAAAAGATTTATTTCAATTTACAGTTTATAATCTGTCACTCAACAAGAGGTCAGGGCAGGAACTCAAGGCAAGAACCTGGAGACAGAAACTGAAGCAGAGACCATGGGGGAGGGCTGCTTATTGGCTTGCTCAACTTGCATTTTTACTCACGCAGGACCACCCACCCCTGGCTCCATTTCCAGTGGTCTGGGCCCTCCCCACTTTAATCATTAATTAATAAAATGTCCCATATACTTGCTTACAGGCAGTACAATGGTGGTGCTTTCTCAATTGAGAGTCCCTCTTTTCAGATGAGCCTAGCTTGTGTCCAGTTAACATAAAAACAGCAGACATAAATGGAGAGGGCCATCAAGCATGTTATCCATGCACTTCTCTCATTAAGCCCTTCAAATATCACAACTAATACAATATGAGCAGATACATACATACTAGTTCACATTCTAAACATAATTCCGCTATAAACATGATTTCATTTAAACATAATAAAAATAGATATTTCTTTAAGATTTACTTATTTAAAAAAAATTTTTTTTGAGATGTGACATGTGACATCAACTGTAGAGCACTCTTTGGCTTGGTCCTCATTGTGTAGATGAGGCTGATCTTGAACTCATAGAGATCCCCTTGCCTCTACCTCCAGAGTGTTAGAATAAGACGTGGGCCAACGTACCCAGTAGATTCCTATCTTAGAATCATGATTTTGGAGGCAGTAAATGGATGTGTTGTGTGGTAGCTCCTGCTTGTTGTCCTAGCATGTGGGAAGCTGATGCAGGAGGATTACTACAAACTCCAGACCAGTCTAGGTTATACAGCAAGACAAAGCAGGGGACCTGGTTTGTTCCCTACTTGGAATACAAGAGGAAGTTGGCACTGGGCGTTGTAAAGAAAGCAAAGCGCCCTACCCTCCCCGCCTCCACTGGAGCCTCAGTCAGATGGCCCAACTCAAGATTCTAAAACTTGTGTGTGTGTGACTCACTGTGGGGGGAACTGAATCATGGCTGCTTCTCTCCAACACCTGTCTTTAGTAGCTCCAGGAACTTGGATACCCTCTTCTATACTCTGAGAGTCCCTACATGCACTCACACACACATACAACACACACACACACACACACACACACACACACATACACACACACACACACGAATGCGTACACGTGCATGCACACAACACACATACAGACACACACAGAGACACATACACCACTCATAAACACACACACACACACACACACACACACACACACACACACACGAATACACACATCCACACACAGTATCACCTTGAATTCTAGGCCATCCAGGGCTATGCAAAGAGAACACTGCCATTTGTAGGTTGGTAGCCTTTCTATTGGTATCTTATTTGGTGAGTATCACCACTTTTTAAAATTAGAAAATCCGGATCAGTGGCTCAGCCCTGTGACCCCAGCTCTCAGGAGGCTGACGTTGAACATCTTTTTGCCACTGCCTCCCAAAGGCTGAGATTACAGAAGCATCTGCCACCATACCAGCCTTGTTGGAAATCTTACTTGGCTGCCTTGGTGGCCTGGGATGAGCAACCCTTCGAACCTTGAACATTTCTGTCCTTCCCAAGTCTTGCCCACCCGTGAAGAAGAAAGGAGGTCTCAAAGTTGGAATTCCCTCTTCAGGTGGACTAGGTGTAACCGGATGGATCTAAGGTGACTGCCAGAGTGACAACCAGACAACTTTGAACTTCATTGTAGTCTCATCAGCATGCCAAATGAACTCCACCACCACCCCAGTCCCCTCCACCCCAGTCCCCATAACAGTCAACAGTCACCTTGGCAAGGACCACTGGAACAGTACAATAAATAAATAAATAAAAGAAAAGAAAAGGAATCCCATATATTTTCAGAAAATGCAAGACTATTTCTTCTCTTTATTATCCCATCTTCTTCTCTGATTTTCTTGACTTGGCACGAACAACCCAGGCCTTCAGCCCCAAAGGTAAGAAGTTGATTCAACCCCCTCCCCCACCATTTTCTCTTCTTATCTTGTTCTCAAGTGTTGATTTGTGAGAGCCAGGCATGGAGCTGCACACCTGTAATCCCAGCAATTAAAAGGAAGAAACAAGAAGGTCAGGAGTTCTACATATCAATTTCGAGGCTAGCCTGGGCTACCTAAGAATATGTCTCAAAAAAAATTGTGAGTCTGTCTCTTCCAGACTTCGCCTATTCTTCTAAGAATTAATGTCTACACTTCTCATTTGGTTCTCTGGTTTTACTGGTCTCATGGTTCCCTGAGGGAGAAAGAGTGCACCTAGAAGCAAACACTGCTAATAACTTCACTCATAAAACAGAACATGTTTCAATGAGCCCAGGAGGCTCCTGTTGGCTTATAGATAGAAAGGAGGCAAAACAAGGAAAGATTGGTGGGGTTGGCTGGAAGAGAGCTTACCCAGCAAGGGCAAGGCCCTGACTTCAGACCCAAACACAGGGAAAAGAAAGTACAAAGAAGAATGGGTATTTCGGTTACTTGCCTTCTAAGGTGGAGGCAGAGTCAAGACAATAGAAAAAGAACCTATAGTCACTAGCAAACAACTGAGGGTGGCTCCCAGTGGTTAAGGCCGAGAAAATGCCATTATCTTTCGGACTGATGCCATTTGGAACTTTGGCTGTTATCTCTCTGACTCTGATTTCTGTGGCCAGTTAAGCAGCTGCAGGGTGGCGGCAGGAACTTTAGATCGAGTGACTCCGTTTTGATTTGATTTGTTTGTTTGTGAGGAGGGATGGTCTATTGCGGCAGTACAGGAGTCTAACCTAAAGCAATGGTTTATGATTTTACTTGGCAGAATTATTAACAGAGAAATGAAGAAAGACAAAGAGTGTTAGAAACTAGAGAGACAGAGGATAAGAATAACTGAAGAAGAGATTAGGGAGAGAGAGGAAGAGAGAGAGGGAGAGAGGAAAGGAGGGAGAGAGAGAGAAAGAAAGAGAAAGAGAGAGAGAGAGAGAGAGAGAGAGAGAGAGAGAGAGAGAGAGAGAGACCACTTTCTCATTTCCTTCACATAGACAGATTCCAGCCTCCAGGGTTCTCCTCCTAAGTGGGCAATTGAAGACTTGGTTGAACTAAATTAGTTGTGGGTCCAAAAATAACACCAAGAAATTAAAGTCTGGGCATGAGGGTGTGGCTCATTGGTAGAGACTTGCCTAGTATGTGGGAGGCCCTGGGTTCAATCCACAGTTCTATCAAAAAAAAAATGAAAGAAATTAAGTTGTCTTTTGAGTATTATTGCCTGGAGCAAGGCAGAACACACACACACACACACACACACACACACACACACACACACACACACACACACACGCTTCCAGATCATTTCTATCTTACTCAGCCAAAAGGATAGAAGGATAGAAACCGGATTTCCTTTGAGGAGAAATTAACAGGAGACATTCCAAAGAGGCTCAGTGCAGACAGAGACTAAGTCACAGAAAAGTCTGTAGTAACAGGATTCAGGTCCAACTTGAGGGCATTATTAGCATTATGTGAAGCGTGAAAAATGTCCGCCCAAGATCCCTTAGAACTGCTAAGGCCCTTTCAGCCGCTCATGAGTACCACTGCCCATCCCAGGGCCTATGGGACAGCAACGAATAGCCTTGCAGCTTCCTTCCTTGTCCTTCTCCATCAGGGCATTCCTAACCCCTTTTGCAGGGGCACCGGACTGAAGCTGCTTCTTTCATTTGTAGCTGATGCACCTCTACCAAGGAGAGAGAAAGGTGGTGTAGCTTTGTTTGACACAGTCCCTGGAGGAATCTTGAGGTTCCAAAATAAAACTAAAACAACAAGGAATGAATGACCCAGGAGCAGGTTCTCCACTTTCTCCTGTGAAAGACGGAGCTGGCTGACAAGGGCTGTCAGAAATAGACTGGCTCTTTCTCTGAACAAAACCCTACCACAAGGCCCTATTCTTCTGAAAGCTAAAAATAAATTCAGAATTAATCACAACAGAGAAGGAACCATCACTTCAACGACTATAATTAGCCCCATTTATTAATGACGATTCAAATAATGAGGCTCATCCGAGTCCCAACTTTTTTGCTTACTAATTACACACCCATGGTAAGTGGCTGCACCCTTTAGGCCTCAGCTGCGGAACAGGGTTTTGGTACCTGTTTTCCAAAGCCTTGAGGGAGATGCATAAGCCCTGTGGGAAGGTCAAAGGTTGTCTCTCTGGATCATCCAGGGTATGTGGAGGAGATAGATTCAGACCAGAAGAAACGTCTTGAATTAAAACCCCTGACTTAAAAAGCCAGTACTCTCTATAGACACTTTCAGATCAGGCAGGTAAGGAGGTAAAGAATGTTATCAGTGAAAATAAAATAAAATAAAATAAAATAAAATAAAAAACAACAGCAACTCCTACCCCAAAGGAGACAAGAGATAGTTTATTCTAGAGTCAAATATGAATGACCATGAACTGGAAACACAGATTTAAGTTACTCCCAATTCCATGGTCCATAATAAGAGTTTGATAAAGTTTTTATAGTAATAGAACAAAGAAAGTCATAAATAAAGACACTTTAAAAATACTCTGGGGAAACATTAGGTAGGTGGGCTAAAGCAAAGTGGATGCTTCCAAGTGAATAAGCCTGATAACACTCTTAGCACGTTGGTTGGTGGGGGTTTGGGCACAGGTCTATTTTAAATTCCAAAGTATTTACCTAACAAAAATGTTAACCCACAATGGGGAGCAATAAATGGCTCTGAAGAAGATGAAAAATGCCCCAAGCTAATTTGACCATGAACTTGAAATAGTCCAGTATTTCAGCAATCACTGAATTTCTAATTGGCTAGTTTGACTTGAAGAAGGTTTAGTGGAAATTGTTTCTATTAACAAGGGAAAACATCTTTACTCTCTTGTGTCTTTGAAAGCAAGCTGGGTGAGGAAACACAATGTAGCACTCCTTTTGGCTCCCTCAGCAGGCTTCCTTTGCTGGACGAAGGTCAAGAGAAGGTGAGACAGCAAGTTACAGGGACTGCCACCTGAGGACCTGTTGATTGGGAGCAGCAGCTGCTCTGCCCACCGCCCTAAGCTGCAAAATCTCACAGAACCGTCGTCTGTAAGGAGTCAGTCTACAAGGCACAAGCTGTCAGCCATTGTCATAGAATTTTGTAAAACTCTTCCAGTCCGGATTAACGATGGTAGTTCTAGAAACGAAATTCGGTTCTCAGAATTAAAGAAACTTCTTTGCCTAGATTCCTAACCCTGCACTCTATTGACGCCCCTCCCTTCATAGTGGCTGCCTCTAGAGATACTTATCAATCACCCTTACTCTTTAACTCACCACTCCCTGTTTACCTCTAGGGACTCATAACAATGGGTAACCACTGGCCCCCAAGGGAAACTTTTCCACCTCAGAGAATGGGTTCTTACATCAAACGCCTCCTTTGCTGATTTTTCTCCAGAATAACTTTACACTGACCTCACATTGTGGGTTCCCTTGTCTGTCTTTCCTTCCTGCTGACCATACATCAGTGACTGTCTTGGATTTCTAGTGCTGTGGTTAACACCGTGTCTAAAAGCAACTTGGAAAGGAAAAGTTTTATTTTGCCTTACAGCTTAGAGTTCTTCCTTAAGGTTGGTGTGGGGGAGGGGGGAGGAACTCGGGGTAGGGACCTAGAGGCAGGAACTGAAGCAGAGACTGTGGAGCAGCAGTGCTTACTGGCTGGCTCAGCCGGCTTTCTTAGACAGAACCACCTGCCCAGGGGTAACACAGCCCACAGTGAGCAGTACCTTCTCACACAAAGATGTCCTACAGACTTGCCAACAGACATTCTGATGGAAGACTTTTCTCAGCCCAGGTTCCTCTTCTCACACAACTCCAGTTTCTGTCTAGTTGACAAAAAGGTCAATTGGGACTGGCCCCTTGGGAGAAACAGAGTGTGCACTCTCCGACAGGACTCTCCGTGTGCTCCTTTCTCCCCTTCATTCTTCTCCATTCCCCCACCCCACCCTGAGCAACCCCACCTTGGCCATCTCCACTGCATTTCTGGCATCCATGCAGCCGATTCTACTCTGGGTGAGTTTTGAGGCATTCTCCCTGCTCCGGATGCTCTTCCGTTCAGACCAACCACTAGAGATGGATGGATTTCTAAGAGACTAGCCCTGAGTGAAGACTTCTCCACAGTTCCTACGATAAGTGCCCCTTAACAGAACCAGTGGAGATACCCCTCTTCCTCTCAGGGGATGCCAAACCTCCTCAGAACAGGGATACCCTTCCTCCACATGAACCAAAAAGTGTCACCTTGAACTTCCAAATTCAAAGAGACTTTGAACTTTCCCTCTAGTGCAATGGAGAGCAGGGCTGAGTTTTGATTCCCACCATTTGAGCTCTGATTCGTGCCCCTATCCCCATCCAATCAACCGCTGCCCTCTCCTTATTCTTCTTGCTCCATCTTTCAGGTTCCCGTGTCTCCAATGAGATCCTGATCCTCCTGATGCACCCAGACATGAGCCACCGCCTTCCCTAGCCCATCCTTTAACCTACCTTCTGCCCCTCCCCCAAACCTTCCCTGCTCACACCACCTCTTCCCCACTACCCATGCATTCTTCTTCCTTCCTCCTTTCACAGGATCCCACTCAGAGAGATCACTGGACCAGAGGACCCCATGCACATCATGTTCTTTTCTCCCTTGCCAATCTCTCTCAAGTAGGAAAGCTTCTAGGCTTGGATTCTAACTCCCATTGCAAAAAATTCCTATGCCTTACAAGTCCTTTGACCTAACCTGGCATGATAGTTATGTCACCCTGACTTCCACCCTCTCTTCCTAGGACAGAGAGCATACCTGGATGACAGGCAGTTCAGTACACACCAGTGAGACACTTTTCTAGACTAGGATAGGGATCATAAACCTACCTGTGCTGTGAAGTTCCACACATGGACTCCCAGTGGAATTACCAACCCAGTTCAAATAATGTCTAAGGAAGATCAGAGAAGGTAACTGGCAAATAGGACCAGAATACCTAATACCCCATGTATGACGACAGTGTCATAATGAAATTCATTATTATGTATAATTAATATATTAATAAAAGAGGTGTGTTTTCTTTTTGCTTTTAGACAGAAAGGGCCCGGGGACATAGCTCAGTTGTAGAACACTTGCCTAGCATGAGTAAATCCCGAGGGATGCAAAATGAGTTAATGAATATTTCAAGTATCATAGCTAGAACTGTATCATTAGCCTCATATATTGTAGGTAGTAGCTGCAGAGGTAGAGCTCATGCATAGCATCCATGGACCCTTGAGACTGACTCCTGGAACCACACAAAAGTGTTAGGAGCACAGAGGCTGGTCATATACTAGCAAGCAGATCCCAGACTGAGCTTCTAAGTGACATTAGTAACAATCCTAGTTCTGCCTTCTTGGAAAAGGCCTCAGTTTCCTCATCTGCTAACGGGAGCAAAACATCTGCTCTCTATATCTTACAGGCTCACCAGGCAACCAAAGTAAGCACTGCAGAGGGAGAGTCATTATTCAAACCTCAGTACCCAGTGTGGACAGAGCTTGATAGTGGCCCTACATCCGTCCTGGCTTTAGAGCCAAGGATTGAACCTAGGACCCCAGGCAACCCAAGCATGTTCTCTACCCTTGTCCTATGCTTCACCCCTGATTTAATCCATTATTTAAAAAAGTCAACTCAGTATAGAATAACATTTTCTAAGACCCTCATCTATCAGGGGTAAAAGACTTCAAGTTACATCCAGTGTTTGTGAGTCAAATGAACAGTTTTGATGACTGAGCAAATTCATTTACGTGGGAACAACTCATTTCCTAACTGAAATTAAGTGAGATGATTGAATGTTGGTTACCTGGGAGAAGGGGCTGGGGATGGAGCAGGAGGGTGGGAAGAGAATTGATTTTCTTTATAAAGCTTGGCATTGACTTATGGGCTACAGTGAGCTCCAATTACCTTCGCAATCTAAAAGTGATTAAGAAGAAAATTAAGTATTCATAATACAAGGAAAAGGGAAGCAAAGGTGCTGTGTACCTTTACCAGGTGGCTTCACATGTCATCATCTTTAGCCTGTGGTAGGTGAGTTTCTCCTACTGCTTTCCTGATCATTGCTCACCGTGGGCAGAGGCTGCTGGCTGCTCAATATCCTTATAAGGCTACTTAGAACCCTGACCTCTGCCCTCATCCCAATCTTGCTTTTTTTTTTTTTTTTTTTTAAAAAGAATCTTATAGAAGCTTCTTGTAATAACTAATATTATATCAAGCCGTCCAAAGATATCCATGACAGATCATATAATGTTCACACAAATTATTTTTAACTGAATGCCTTCAAAGCAGCATCCTAGTCTCAGTCCAACCTCAGGGGTAAATGGAGGCCTTGGCAAGCCAGCAATCCCTCCCACAGCTCCCTACCCACACCCTGCCTGACTACACTCTCACTATGAAGCTTTGCCTTATGTTTCTCTGGGGCAGTGGTACATCACACCACTAGCATCTCATCGGATTTACTGGAAGCTGTGGAAAAGTCGGATACTGGAAGCTTGCTGAGGCCGCTCATCAGTCTGTAGAGTACTTGCGTAGTATGTGTGTGAAACTGTGAGCTGGCACCTCAGTATCATATGAACCCACTGTGGTGGTGCGTACCTTTAATCCCAGCGCTTGAGAGGAGGAAACAGAAGGATTAGAAGTTCAATGTCATGTTCTGCCAAGTGATGTTTTATATTAAAGAGGAAAAAAAAAAAAAGCAAACTGGAATGCTTCATTCTTAAGTTCTCCAGGGAGTTCTTGAGCATGAAGCTGTCTCCCAACCTTGGCCTTGTAGTCTTGCTTCTTACACTTAGCTACACTTTAGAACAGTGGCTCTCAGCCTATGAATCTTGACCCCTTTGGGACCGAATGACTCTTTTATAGGGGTTGCCCAAGACCATTAGAAAGCACAGACATTTACATTGTGACTCATAGCAGTAGCAAAATTACAGTTACGGAGTTGCAAGGAAAATAATTTTATGATTGGAGGGGTCACCACACTATGAGGATGAGAAACTGTATTAAAGGGTTTCAGTCTTCGTAAGGTTGAGAACCACTGTTTAAGAATCTCCTGGAGATAATTCTGGAGGTGGAAAGTGAGCATCACCTCATATGTAACCTCTCTTGGGGACAATGGCACATTCAAGATGCTAACCTTTGTTTTTGAGCACATAACTGAGGAGTGCTGTGATGGTTTGTATATGCTTGGGCCATGGAGTGACACTATTTGGAGGTGTGGCCTTGTTGGAGTAGGTGTGTCACCGTGGGCTTGGGCTTTAAAACCCTCATCCTAGCTGCCTGGAAGCCAGTCTTCTCCTAGCAGCCTTCAGGTGAAGCTGTAGAACTCTCAGCTCTGTCTGAACCATGCCTGCCACGATGCTGCCCTACTCCCACCTTGATGATAATAGACTGAACCTCTGAACCTGTAAGTCAGCCCCAACTAAATGTCCTTTATAGGACTTGCCTTGGTCATGCTGTCTGTTCATAGCAGTAAAAATCTAAGACAAGTCCCCAGAGTGCAGGCTGGTAATAGATTTGCTCATGTAGGTGGCTTTGGTTAAACTCAGAGTCAAGGGTACTTGATTCTCTAGGACCAGGTTTGCCACTTTTTTCTTCTAGCCATGGAGTTGAGACACTGGCTAAGTCTCTGGTCTTAGGCCCTTCTGTTTTCTGAAAGGCCCTCCTTCAGATGTCCACTGCACTTCAGAGCAGCTTCCCCCACATAGGAGTGTAGCCTGGACCCACCAGGGAGCTTGTTGCCATGACAATGGTGGCATACAGCTCCACAGAATTCACAGGACTCTTTCAACTTCCTGGGTGTGGAGAGTTCCTCTCCTGTGCCATAGGAGGATGGGACAAATCAAGCAACACCAGACTCACAAGGTGAAACAGAATCTTCCTATTTCATTGAGCTACCCAAAGAAACCAGTTTTCATGAGCCAGATGTGGGGCTGCATAGCTAAGATTCCAGCATTGAAGAGGTAGAGGCAGGAGGATCAGAATTCAAGACCAGTCTCTAATACATAGTGAAGTGAACTAGAAGCCAGCCTGGGCTACATTAAACCCTATCTAGAGAAAAAAAATAAAAAAGAAAAAGAAAAGAACCAGTTTTCAGGAATGGTGTCTCACATACTGCTTAGAGGTTTGGAATAGGATTGTTGTAAGTTCAAAACTAGCCTGAGCCATAGAGTGAGGCTCTAAGAAACAAACAACAAAGAAGCTAGCCTCTCTTCAAGCAGAGCTTCAGTACCATCCTTGCCGTGAAGTGTCTACTGAGGAAAGAGAGAGTAGCCTTAAAAGGGAGATTGCCAGGAAAAAGCAATGATTCTGAAGCAGATGGCTGACATGTTCATCTGTCGCCTATGGCTGTGACATCAGCTATGCTCCAATGTATTACTGGTTTCAAACACACTCCAGCAGGCAGGGATTCACCAGCAGCTGGGAGCTTCTGGCTTGAGACTGCCTGTGAACTTCCAGTCCACAATTTAGTCCAGGCTATAGCCATCCAAAGCCAGATTGGGAGCTGACAGATCTACTTCCAAGATGGCTCACTCTTCAGGGCTGTTGGCCAGAGGCCTCAGATCTACATGTGAACTGGTCTGTGGGTATGTGGTATGATGGTTAATCCCAGTTGTCAATCTGGAATCAACTGGGAGATGGGTCTCTCCCAGTTTGTAAGAGACTGTCTTGATTTGGTTAAATGAGATGGAAAGACCCTTCAACTGTGGGTGGCACCATTCCCTAAGCTGGAATTCTGGACTGTAATAAAAAAGAGAAAGTGAGCTAAGCACACCCATTCATGTCTCTCTTCTTCCTGACTATAGATGCTGCTTCAAGCTCCTGCTTTCTTGGCTTCCCCACCACCATGGTCATGAACTGTACCTACCTTCCATTAAGCCAAAATAAACACGTCACCCTTAAATGGATATTATAAGGGACTTTTTAAACATAGCAACCAAAAAATAACTACAATAGGTAGCATGGGTGTCCCCATGATATATGACTCTCTTCTCCAGATAGAGTGCCCCCAAAGCCAGCAGGACAGACCTACAACACCTTGTACGCCTACAACTATGCTTTAGGTTAAGTCAACCCCACACAGGGAATATACAAGAGTATGGGTATCCGGAAGTGAGTATCATTGACAGCTATCTTGGAAGCAAGTTACTTCAAGCAGAAAATCCTTTCTCTGTTATGGGATCTCTAAGCATGGCTGTGCAAGCATTCCCTTCCAAGGAAACCAATAGGGCAAGCTGAAACTGTAATTTCAGCACAGCTTGATATTTTACAGAAAAAAAAAATCCAAATGCTTTGGATTTTTACCCAGGCTGATCCTGAGAATCAGTAGGACCGAAGCAGTCAGGGGCACCTTTTACAACAGAACTGTCAATCAAAGGCCATGTGCACTGTTCCCACATAAAAACCCTCTGTGTCATAGCCCCAGTTTATCAGGATCCTATAACACACAAGTAATCACACACACACACACACACACACACACACACACACACACACACACGCATACACACAAATGTAACTTAAGAAAAAAGAAGTGTTTATCCATATTAATGAAAAGTTCAGAGGGAGGGAGCTTCAGGTATGGCTGGGTCTCAAGGCTTAAGCTGGGGTCTTTCTGACTTAACTCCACTTTCATCTGATTTGACCTAACTCTGTTCTCCTAAAGCTCTTTTATTACCATGGTACCTGGCTGCTTTGGTCCTACTGATTCTCAGGATCAGCCTGGGTATGGAAGTTTCCCAAAGCATTTGGATAATTTTTTTTTTCTTCTGTAACGTTGGGATTAAACCTAGGACTTTCTGCTTGATAAGCAAATGCTCAATTACTGAGATATTTTTAATTAAAAGAAAAATTTAAGATGGGGGTTGGAAAAAATGATTCAGAGGTTAAGAGCATGTATTGTTTTATAGAGGACCGGAGTTAGGTCCCTAACACCCACACTCGTGCTCACAACCATCTGTAACTCCAGCTCCAGAGGATCTAATGCCCTCTTCTGGCTTCTGAGGATATTTACACACATAAGCACATGCTCATACATGATCACATGTAATTAAAAAGTAAATAATTATTAACAAAATTTAATTTCAGTACTGGGAGACAGATGCAGGCGGATCTCTGTGAGTTTGAGGCTGACCTAGTCTACTTAAGAGTTCTAGGCCAGTCAGAGTTATAGAATAACTTAAAAAAAGGTTTTATGAAAGAAGGTCTCACTAAATTGCTTAAACTGGCCTTGAATTCCCTGTATAGCCTATGAAGGCTTTGAACTTGTAAGCCTCCTGCCTCATCCTCTCTAGTAGCCAGATTTACAAACCTATGGAACACGGGCGAGCTAAGGGTTATTCAGGATGAATAGCTCTGAGATGGATTCTCTCTTACCCTTCTCTATGTGTTTGTTTGTTTTGAGATGCAGCCTTGCTGTGGAGCCCTGGTTGTCCTGAAACTCACTACATAGATCAGGCTGGCTTCAAACTCACAAAGATTCTTAAGCTTCTACTGCCTTCCAAGTGCTGGGGTTAAAGTATGCACTACTTATACCTGGCTTTAAATATTTATTTATTTTTATTTTTGTGTGTGGGTGTTTCTTCTGCATGTAGTCTGTGCAGCACATGTGAACATGGTGACCATGGAGGCTGGAAAAAGTCATCAGATGCCCTAGACCTGGAGTTAACAGACATTTGTAAGCAACCACGGGGGTGACTGGAATTGAACCAGGATCCTCTGGAAGAGAAGCAATTATTCTATTTAGCTTCTTTTCTGTTCCCACCTTGAACTTTTATCTGACCAAGAATGTAAAAATATTCTTATTGCTTTAGCCTGCAATGTATGTTCATTCTGGGCCAGTTATAGCCAGCAGAATGACAGAGAGAGAGAGAGAGAGAGAGAGGAATATCCAAGTTATCAAGCTAAGTGCAGTAGCCTGTCTGGCCAGATCCGACATCACATGTGTTCTGCAGCCTTTCTCATATGCCACGATAACTTGTAATAAAACTTTGTGTAAAGAAACTGTGCCTACTTTAATCTCAACCACTCGGGAGGCTGATCCTCGAGGTCAGCCTGGGCTACATAGTGACCACAGGTCAGCTTGAACAAGTTAGAGAGACTGTCTCAAAACAAAAGATTGAAGAGACAACTCGGTAGTGAATTGTCTGCCCAGCATGCATGAGAACCTGGAGTCACCCCTCAGTACTGCAAGAGTAAAATTAAAGTAGAAGCGAAATAAAGAGAAGGAGGGGGCAGGGGAGGGGAAGGAAAGGGAAGGGAAAGGGAAAGGAAAGGGTAGTTTCAAATCCAGAGTGGCTCCTTTTAGAATAGCTTTCAGGAACTGGTCATTTTTGTGGCTTTGCTGTTGCTACAACAGAATACCTTTAACTGGATAATTTATAAAGAAAAGAGGTCTGGCTAGCTGGGCTCATTGAAGGACACTGTCTATAAAATGTGTGACTTGGACAAAGATTGAAGTCATGTAGAGTCCAGAAACAGATAGCCAATTTCAGTTTAGTGGTGTTAAAAAACAATATTTCAACTCTTACACTCCCACAGGTAGGTTGAACTGTGTACTGACCAGAAACAGAGGCACTGTTTGTAGGCCTTATACTTCAAGTTAAGGCCTGAGAAAGGAATCCAGACGTGAATGAAAGTGGATTTTAAAATATCTGACCTCACCAGTTAAATTTTGTGCCTGAAGAAGCCGGTGTCAACTCATGGAATACTCAGTTTGTACAGTAAATTATGAATCTGGGAAGGCGAAAAGAGGTCTAGCTAGCACACACTTGAGAGTCTGAGAAGACCGAGAGCATGACTTCTCCCCTAGCTAGACCCCCTCCTCGCCCCAGTGCTGGGTAGCTAGTCCTAAATAACACACGGATTCTCCAATCCAGTGCTTCTCGACCTTCCTTGTACTGTGACCCTTGGATGCAGTGCCTCATGTTGTGGTGACCTCCTAACTATACAATTATTTCATTGCTACTTCATAACTGTAGTTTTGGTACTGTTATGAATCATAATATAAATATCTGATATGCAGGATATCTGATATGCAGGATATCTGATGTGCAGGATATCTGATATGCAGGATATCTGATATGCAGGATATCTGATGTGCAGGATATCTGATATGCAGGATATCTGATGTGCAGGATATCTGATATGCAGGAGATCTGATATGCAGGATATCTGATATGCAGGATATCTGATATGCAGGATATCTGATGTGCAGGATATCTGATATGCAGGAGATCTGATATGCAGGATATCTGATATGCAGGATATCTGATGTGCAGGATATCTGATGTGCAGGAGGTCTGAGATGAAAGTCCTGTGAAGGGGTTGTTCGACCCCCAAAGTGATCTTGAACCACAGGTTGAGGATTGCTGTTCCAATCCATTCTGGATTTAGCCATTCAGGACGTCAGGAGGGCAAGACTCATGACCCACTCACCTCCCTGAGCTCCCACGTCTCAACACGGCTACACTGGAGACCAAGTTTACAGCACATGGAATTCTAGGGGACATAGTCACATCAGAACTTATTGCTTAATCAATGTCATCTACTGCCAGGGTTATAGATACACATTACAATTCCTGGGCTGAATATTGCCCAGGCTTGGCCCAACTTGGAATGAAGGTGAGCCTTCTAGGTAATTAAAAAGAAAAAAACTTTAAGCTTTTATCATATATATGATATATATGTATATACACATGTATATGATATGATATATACATATATGCATATACATGCATATATTATATATTTAAAATTTAAACATCCATTTGTTTTTATGTGTATGAGTATATTGCCTATACATATGCACATGAACTATGTATATGCCTGGTGCCTGCATATCAGGATTCTCTAAAACTTGAGTTGTAATTTGATTGTGACTCACCATTTGGGTACTGGAAAACAAATTCTGTCCTCTGCAAGAACATCAAGTGTTCTCTTCCTCTCTCTCTCTCTCTCTCTCTCTCTCTCTCTCTCTCTCTCTTTCTCCCTCCCTCCCTCCCTCCTTCCCTCCCTCCCTGTTCTCTCTGTCTCTGTCTCTCCAAGACAGGGTTTTCTTGGCTGTCTTGGAACTCACTCTGTAGACCAGACTGGCCTTGAACTCAGAGGTCTGCCTGCCTCTGCTTCCAAAGAGCTGGGATTAAAGGTATGTGCCACAACTGTCTGGCTGTGACAAGTGCTCTTAACCACTGAGCCATCTCTCCAGCCTCTGTGATTAGTTTTTGAGACAGTGCCTCACTATGTAGGCCTAATTGGCCTAGAATACGTTATGGAGATTAGGCTAGCTTCTAATTCAAAGACATCCACCTGTCTCTGCCTCCCAATGGCTGGGATTAGAGGTGTGCACTGCTACTTTCTGACTAAAGTTTTTACATTTTTAATTATGTCTTTACGCGTGTGGATTTATGAGCACAAATACAATGCCCAAGGGAGCCCAAAGAAGGCATCAGATTTTCCTGAGTTAGTGTTAGAGGAAGTTATGAGCCCCTTGATAAGGGTGGTGAGGACTGAACTTGGGTCCTCTGGGAGAACAGTAAGTGCTCTTAGCTGCTGAGCCATCTCTTCGGCCCTTAGGAAGCATTTTAACAGCCAGCATATTCTCCCCCAACTGTGACCTCATCAGTTCTACATATGATGGCTCTTCACATTGACACCCCTTTGCATAGCCTTTCCTGGTTACTTGTGGGTGATTCTTCTCCAAGACAGCAGAGACAATGTCAATTCTGGTTCGGGCTGGGGAAATAGGCTCCTCTGAGCTGTGTTGCTCACGAGAGAGAGATAGATTCGATAGCTTACTGCCACACTCCTTGGCTCCCCGCTTTCCCTGTAAGAGTTTGTATCTGTATAGTAGCTACTCTACCAAGACTGATGAGTTTGCTAAATTCTGCATTTTAAAAACTGGCTCTGTGGAATTTTGCAAGAGCAATGGCTTCTATTTTTAAAGGGGCTGTTTGTTTTCGGATCATTATCATGTGAAATTTGTATCCAAAAGAGCCAGTTTGGAAAGCCCAGCTGCAGCGTAGAGACTTCCCAAACCCTGTAGAGCTAGGTGAAGGCTGCCCCGAGTGGGATCCCGTCTATTGGTGCCCCAGTGCTTCCTTACATAATTGAGGGAGACACAAGCATTTAAGAAAATGATGGGTGGACTCTTTGATGTGAATGGAACCTGCTGATTTAGGAATACAGTTGCTATGACAAGATGAGATTAGATAGCTCTCGTTGGTTCCACACTGGATAGTTCGAAGAACAATATTCCTTTTCAAATTAGGCCGAAATCACAGGCTTCCTTTCCTGTGATTAGTTATAATAGGTTAATATGAACTTGGTAGCTAAAAAAAAAAAAAAATACAAGGACTCCCCTAGAGTTTGGAAAGCAAGGACATCGAAACCAGTTTGATTCTGGTGTCATGAAGATGTTGGGAAATCTCTGCTCCCTTCAGAGGCATAGCGACCCCCTCCTGCAAGTGCTTCTGCAAAGCTGTGCCTCCTTCTCCCTGGATGCTTTACTCCTCTGGTGTCTCTGAGGGAATGAAGGATGCAGCAGAGAGCAAAGCCAATTCCTTATCAGGCAATAGAGACCCTCGAAGAAAAGTCACTTGTGTCTCTCTACTTCTAGAGGCTCTCAGTAATCTAGGATGTGAGGGTGTACAGTTCTGGTCTGTGTCTCCTCTGTGTGTGTGTGTGTGTGTGTGTGTGTGTGTGTGTGTGTGTGTGTGT
>JANHMN010000002.1:52629882-52641869 GCA_030674055.1 Rhabdomys pumilio
TGTGTGTGTGTGTGTGTGTGTGTGTGTGTGTGTGTGTGTGTGTGTGTGTGTGTGTTGTTTGAATATATTCATGTGTGCTTGTCCACTTAGCCACATGCATATCTATGTGGGTGTGGAGGACAGAGGTTGACATAGGTTATTTTCCTTAGTCTACCTTATGTGAACAGCATCTCCCACAGAGCTCTGTGATTCAGCAAGCTCCAGAGATGTCTGCTGCCATGCTCATGAGATCCACACTCAGGTTATTATCCCTGTCTGGCAAACACTTTACCCACTGAGGTGTCTCCTCAGCCTCCCTGGCCTCTTTATTGTAAAGAGGCAGGAGGATTGGTAAATTTATGGCAAGCTTGGGCTATTCACTGAGACCCTGTTACCAAACCAAACCAAAGCAAACAAAACAGCAAAAGCAAGCAAGCAAACAAACAAACCAAACAAAAAAACCAACCAAATGTAGCCCAAACTAACCAATCAAGCAACCCAAGGGCTGGGATGTAGCTCAGTGCTGAGGCAAGGCCCTGAGTTTGAACTTCAGTGTTAAAAGCAGTGAAAACAACAAAAAAGATGTAAGTGGAATATTGTTCTTTGAATTATCCAGTGTGGAACCAGTGAGAGCTATCTAATCTCATTTAGGACCTACCCCAACACCCCAGTCTCCACATTCAGGATCTTTCTATAGTCCCATCTCTAAAGGCTTGCTTTTTCCTTCTTTCTTTTCATCCTACCTTCCTTCCTTTCTTCCTTTGTATATAATGAAACATGTGACCAGAATTAATATGCCTGCCACAGTGGCCCAGGAAGTTATGGCAGCATAGAGCAGATTAAGAAGTAAGACTTTAACTGGTATGGTGTTATGTGCATACAGTCCTGACTCCTTGGGAGGAAGAAGAAAGAGAAGGGTTGCATCAGCGTAGGTGTTCATGGCCAACCTGGGCCTCTTGGCAAGATACCATCTCAAAGAGAAACAAACAAAATGTTTACTTTGCCTGCTTATACGTGTGTGTACCATGTGCATGCAGAGGTCCACCAGAGGCCACAAGAGGGTGTCAGGCTCCCCTGGAACCGGAGTTACAAATGCTATGAAGAGTGCTGAGAATGGAACCGATTCTTCTGAAAGACCAGTCAGTGCTCATAACCAATGAGCCACCTCTTCAGTCCCAACAAAATGCTTCTATATTTGCATTCATACTCCTGAGGGAGGGTTCTACCAACTGCTGTAGGTGGGGTTTTACCCTCGGCTGCAGCCTCTAATTCTTTGAAGACACCAGGAAAGACTTTGGGGCTCAGGCCCCTGGAGTCTTGGCAGAAGGAACATGGAGGGTAAGAAGTCTTACATCCCTTTGCTATGGCTTAAAATTCTCATTTGGTTTGAGTCACTTGTGCATACATTGGTGACAGGCAATACAGAACTCAGCGTATCATCATTTATACTATAATATATTAATTATGTTAATTTCCAGACGGACTGTTACTTTGTAGCTTACTTAGCCTCAAGATTGAAATCCTCCTGTCTCTACTTCCTGAGGGCTGGGATTTCAGGTGTTTATCACCACATTTAGCTGAAAACATCACTTTGAAGTTGCCGAGTTCAAATGACTCTCTTACTCCGTCCAGATCACTGCCTTGGGGCCCCCACCTCAGATTCTCTCTGTATTTATTTAAATTGCTTTTGAAATGTTAATCACAGCATGTTAATAAACAAAGTAATTATTCTTGATGTTCCATGCGGGCGCCATTTATTAAAGGGAGCCGATATTATTCATGATTTCACCAGGAAACTAGAGATCCACGAGCAGGCTAATGTGCTCTTCTTATGAAATTACCAGGACATTTTCCTGTTGCATAATCAGTAAATTAGACTCGGGATTATCACATTTCAGGGAAGGTGCGGGAGCCACTTCTCAGGGATCTGATTAGTGCATTCACAGCGGGAGCTTTCTCTTGGAACACTTTTGGGGGAAGGGGCTTAGCTGGGGGTGGCAGGACAGGAAGCGGATGGAGCTTTACTGACTGAATTCCCTGTAACTTGGAAAATTGTGAAGAAGTGTGCAAAAACATGGGGGGGGGGATTTGTGGAAGCAGTATTTATGGGGATCTGCTTTGCCTAGAATCAGGTTTGTACCACCTAAGGCCTCCTGCCCACCTGGTGCACATCTGCTCCGGCCTGCTGTTGCTCTCAAGTTATGGATACCAGCCAGGAATTGCTCTTCTGGCTGAAAGGACTGAAGGAGCCAGAGTATCAGGAGGCATGACAGCCTCTGGAAAGGTGTGGAGAGGCAGAGGTGGGCCAAGTTATTAGACTGTGGCGGGGCAGGGGAGTGAGTTTGCATATCCTCAAAGGATTTTGTGGTTGTTTATTTGAGACAGGGTTTCTCCTAACTGAGGCTGGCCTTGAACTTCTGACCCCATTTTTACTCTCCTAAGAGCTGGGATTACAGAAGTGTGCTGTCATGAGCAGTTTTTGTTTCCATTTTTGTTTTTATTAGGCCATGTTTTTCACTGTAGCCCAGGCTAGCTGTGACATCCATCTCACAGGCCTTTCTTTTGGTCTCTTATTCCCTAAGCCCCACTGCAGTGAGAGATGTGCCTGGCTCTGCATTCCTCACAAAGGGCTTTCATCACTCTTGGTTCCTCTGCCTACTTTCTACTGATCTATTGGTAAAAGAGCAATGAGGGAGGCCTCTCCTCCTTTCTGCAACAGTTCTGTCATCACACACCAAATGCTTCAGGGTGAGGGCCATGAGGAAGTAGGGTGTAGCTGAAGAGGGACACAGGACCTGAGGTGAGGAGGACAGGGCTGGATTGAATCCTAAGAGATTTACTAGAGATAGGAGCAGTGAAACAGAGGTTCAGGCTCAGCAACCTAAGCAGTCTCCTCTGGAACCTACGGGGCTCACTGGAGCCTTTCCTGATTTACAAAGGCATTGACTCTTAGGCAAAACCAAGGTGTGGGTAGAAATGAACTCTGGAGTCAAACCCGCCACCTACAACTGTGATGATGTTAACTGTAAACTTGACAAACTCTAAAATGGCCTAGGAGATGGGCCTCTGGCTGATCTTGATTGTCTTACTTGATGTGGGAAGGCCTATGTAAGTAATTATTTAGATGTATATGGGTAAGGTGGCTGGAACGCAGGGACGTCCTCCACGACTGCTGCAAGACGGCAGGCCCCAATAACCTGAGAAAGTCCTTGGGTTTCCAAAACGGCTTTATTGGCATGACAGATAATGGTTGAATCTGGATGTGTGCACACCCCTGCCATCTGAAACTCAGGGCAGACCTCAGTTAAATAGGAAGGGAGTAAAGGGGGAGGGTCTGGGGAAGAATGCTTAATTGGCTATGCCCACTGGCCTTCAGATATCTCATTAGTATGTAAATCTCTTGAGGCTGAGGCCTGTAGTCACACCCTCTACCTGTGGAGGTGCTGGTAGGAGCCTTGCCCTATGTGACTGAACAGTGCAAGTTAGTGGAGGTCTACACCACGCGTGGCAGAATAGATGCCCATCCCTTGCAGGGTCTCCGGGTTACTTCTAGTCAGTGCTTCTACCAAAAAACACAAGACCCCTTTCACAGCCCTACAGATGTATTTGTTTTATTACATATGTATGAGTGTTCTGCCTGTGTGTGTGTGTGTGTGTGTGTGTGTGTGTGTGTGTGTACCATATGTGTGCCTAGTACCTGTGGAGGTCAGAGAACAGAGGAGTCCCAGGAACTGGAGTTACATAGGTGTTTGTGAGCCACCATAAGGGGAGCTGGGAATTAATCCCAGTTTCTCTGCAGGAGCAACAAATGCTCTTTTAACCCCTGAGCCATTTCTCTAGTCTAGAAGACTCATCTTAATTATGGGCAGGGCCATTCACTGGGTTAGGGAAGCTGAACTGCACAAAACAGAAAGCCAGCTGAGCACACATGCATGCATCTATCCTGCTTGGTTTCCTGGTTATGGATGCTGTCTCACCTACTTCTTCACGCTCTTACCTCATTTTCCCTGTCATGATACGCTGTACCCTTGAACTGTGAAATGGAATAAACCTTTCCTCCCTTAAGTTGCTTTTGGTAGAGTACATTATTGTAACAACAAGAAAAAAAATTAAGGCACCTTTTCTAAAGTGAAGGTGCCAACTCCCTATTGGAGCACAGACAGAAGGGCCACAGACTCCCATGCATCTTAGTCTGTTTGGGGTATAGCAGCAAACTACTTCAGACCATGAAGTTTATAAACCATAGAAACTTATTTCTTAAAATTCTGGAAGCTAGGAAGTCAAGACAAATACCCCAGTACTTTCCATGTCTGTTGAGGGCTCCTCTCCTCCTACAGACGGTGACTACCATGTCTTTTCATAGAAGAGGCCAGTCCTAGTCAGAGCCAAAAGGCCCACTTTTTATGATCAACTCATTAAGTCTCTAAGTTCAATGAATGCGAATGTAAAGCCTTTAGGCCCAGAGCCCCTCCCCCCACGTTGACATGCTGCCTGTCCCCTGTGGTGGCTCTTGATGTAGATATCAATCCCACTCCAGTACAGAAATCGATTCCAGCATTAGCTCTGCTGGTCCGTTTTTTCACCTAGCTCTACGCTGTCTTCTTAGCTTTGCAGGTGGACACTGCTGACTTACACTCGGGCGCCAATTAAACAAGCAGGAAATCAACTGCAGGAGGCAACAATTCCAGTCCTGGGGAGTCCAAGAGGAATTTTGGAGACCTTGACTGGCAGACCCAAGGAAAATTTTGTCTGTTATCCTATATGTACCTTACACTGAACTTTGGCCTTTAGTTTTAAGTGGATGGGAGATAAGAGATGAGGTGGGTGGGGTAGAGGGTGGGGTTTGGAAACCTTGAGTGCCCCCTGCTGGCTAAGGCTGAGAATGTAAACAAGGGCCCTTGCATAAAACTGGAGCTGTTCCAACATTCGACCTCACTCTTCCAAGGCTCTGAGCCTACTCTACAGATGTGGTCAGGGCTCCTCTGTCTTGTTTGGGCCTCTAAGAAAGCTGGGGTCACCTGTTAGAGATCTCTGTCCTAAGACGTGGTCTTCCTAGATTAATCTTAAAAGGAAAATTTAGTACTGATCAATACTTAAACATCTGATTTGACATACATATTTAGAGATGGGGTTCTCTTCAAAATGTGCTCTGATATCTAGCTCAGACTCCTGTGTGGCTATGTTAGCTAGGACAGTTTAAGACGTATTATTTCTTTCTCTCTCTCTCTCTCTCTCTCTCTCTCTCTCTCTCTGTTTGTGTGTGTGTGTGTGTGTGTGTGTGTGTGTGTGCACATGTGTGTACTCAGAGATCAGACAAGGGTGTGGAATATCCTTGTCTATCTGATTCCACCTAGTCCTTGTAAGCAAGATCTCTCCCTGAACCCGGACTCACAGTTTCTTGGTTACAGAAGAAACTAGTAGGATCCAGTAATCTTCCTGCCTCTGTTTTCCTATTGACATTTACCAGATGAACAGAGTGTGATATCAGTGCTAGGATCCAAATTCCGGTCCTCATGATTGAGGAAACATGGATTCATCTTCACAGCTGCCGACTAGAGCAGCTTATGCAGTCTGGAAAACCCCGCAGCCTCATGCTGCTCATGGTCTGACTAGGTGGAGTGAGATAGAAACTTGAAGTAAATTATAATGTGTGGGTGGCTGGCCCAAGTCAGAGGCAGCCAGGTCATGTGATGCTTGTAGACCACTCAAAGGGCATCAGCTTTTATGCCAAGTGGATAGGCTTGGAGGAAGCCAAGGACATAGTCATATTTTTTTAAAATGATTACTTTTAGTTATATGTATGTGCCTGCATGCCTTTATATGTGCCATGTGTTCCCAAATGTCCTTGCAAGCCAGAGCATGTCAGATTTCCTGGAACTGGAGTTTCAGGCAGTTGTGAGCCATCTGAGAGAGAACTTGAACCCAGATCCTCTGAACGAACAGGAAGAGTTCTTAGTGGCAAAACCATTGCTCCAACCCCACAACTATATTTACTACGTGACATGTAGAAGGTAAGAGCTGAACCATGGGTCCCATTAGGCCTTTCTTCTAACTGAAGTCAGAGATGAGCAGAGCAAGGAGCAGGGCTGGTGTTGAGGTGGCCCCTACCACACAGAAGTGAAGCCCCCTGACATGAACTAAACACCTCCTCTCTCCTATCTCCTCGGGCTTCCTCTTAGTCCCAAGCAAGAGGGTCCTTGGTTGCAGCTTCCTCAGCTGTAGCATGAGTCATCAATCACTAGAATTGAGGGTCTCCTTCAACTTCCTCTCAGAGAGGTTACCCACCCCCATCCATGAATTTCAGAATCATTCACTATGACCCGGAACTATACCTTAACTTTAAGGAGTTTAAGGAGACTCAAGCAAATACTAACTAGACCTTGGTATGAGTGACTAGAAATTTCTATGTTGAAATGATTTCTGTAATTCAGTTGTGCTAATGAACTAAACCCTTGGAGGTCTCCAGAGGATTCTACATATTATTCTCTTTCCTTAGAATATGGTCAGTCCTTCTAATCCATGGGGGATATTTTGAAACCAGAGAACTTGTGAAAGCATGGAGGGGCTGGAACCCTACCTATATTACATATTCGATTTCCTTCCTTCCTCTCTCCTTTTCTCTTCCCCTCTCTCCCTCCCTCCTTCTTGTGTGCTATGGATCTGATTCGGGGTCTTGTACATTCTAGGCAAGTACATTTCCACCTATCTGTACCATCAGGGTTCCTATTCCTTCTTTTCAGCCACTTAGCATATAGTTTCTGTTGTTATTTCTTCACTGAGTCAGGAACATCTCCCCTTTGCCCATGAAGGAAGTATCTTCTAGCTTCTCTTCAGCATGCATTACTCTTGGCATGGACTTGGCATTCACTTCTTTTGCATGCCAGAGCCATCCTAAAGTAAGTTTACTTGAATGCAGCACCGAGATATTATAGCAGCACGTCCAATAGCCAAGATTATTGGCAGGTAACTAATGAAAGGGCAGTCTGGACAGTATAGATACACTGGAAAAAGGGAGTAGTTCCTAACCTGGGTGCTGATGACAGGTGGGATGACAGACTGGTATGGTATGAACTTTCATCATGCTACTCAAAATAGAATGCAAAAGTGAACCATGGATAAGACCCACTACTGTGTTGGGGCTGGAGAGATGGCTCAGAAGTTTAACTTGTTGCTCTTGCAGGGGACCTAGGTTTGATTCCTAGCATACCGTGGCAGCTCACAACTATCCATAACTACAGTCCCAAGGAATCTAGTATCTAGTGCCCTCTTATGAGTTCTGTAGGCACTGGGCATGCATATATATATATATATATATATATATATATATATATATGATATTCATATTCATAAAATAAATTAATTTCAAAAAAATCTATGCCAAGTCTCCAGTAAAACAAAATCCACCTTACACAGGACTGACAGGAGGTTCTAAGCTTTTGGGAGGCACCTACATTCAGGGTTATATGAGTGGAGGGCTAGATTTGGAATATTCCCTTGGGTTTTACATCAGGAGCCTCCCTTGCCTGAGTTACAAACCTGCATGTAGTCTGAGTCACATGGTGACACTGCATTCAGGTCCTTTGACAGAATGTCATAGGAGTACATTGATCTACAAGAGATTCTTACATGAGACTGGGAAGAGAGAAGAGCAAATGAAGCCACCTCTACTAACTGCACTGAGCTAACTGCCAGCAGCCCTCCTTGTCCCTAAATAATCACCCTAGGCTCACCCTGCAGCACCTGCTCCAGCTCCTGCTGCTGCTGCTGGAATGATGAAGAGACCGTCACCCAGGATGCCATGGTATCTTTCCACAGGTATCCTTCCCAACTTGTGCTTTCTAATAAGTGTGTTGGTTCCTTGAAGAGGCTTTCAGTTTCTAGACTGAGTCTGGACTGAGCCATTCCCTCAGACCCCCAGGAGCCTGGATTTGTCATCTTCCCATTAGGTGACATTTTCCATAAGACAGTATTGTGCACTTCATTCTCTCCACCCAGGTACCCTGTGTCCCCTACCTAGAGAGGCCATAAAATGACTTGAAAGATGTCCAGCCAGACCATGCTGCTTTGACTAAAATATCATACCGCTGGCCAGAACTACTTAGCTGGGATCCTCCCAAAGTCCTGATTCATAGAAACAAGATAGATCGAACTATAAGTTTTGAGATAAAAAATTACAATAGCCTTTAGATTCAAAGAACTTTTACAAATCTATTTAGAAAGCAAATAAATAGATGAACTTACTGGTTTGGGTATTGTTTTAGCCTTGCTCTCCTGTCAGGTAGACTAGCCTCTATTCCCTATGTAGCTGAGGGCCATGTTGAACTTCTGTTCTGCCTGCTTTACCCAACAAGTCCTAGGATTACAGGTCTGAGATCAGTTATTTTTCTGTTGCTGTGATGAAACACCATGACCAGAATCAACGTAAGAAATGTAATGGCTAATCTTGGCTGTCAACTTGACTACATCAGGAATCAAATTCTGTAAGGAATTTCCTTGATTGGATTATTTGAGGTGTGAAAAAAACCCACCCAAAATCTGGATCATAAAGAGACATGGAAGAAGGAAACCTTTACTTTTCGCCTGCTTGCTCTCATTCTTACAGTTCGTCTAGGTGCAAGGCTGCACCCTCTGACATGACTTCCCCAAGCAGCGCAACCAACTGGAGACCAGGGATTCAAATCCATAAGCTGTCTTAGGGTTTTATTGCTGTGAAGAGATACCATGACCATGGCAACTCTTATTAAAAAAAACCACTTAACAGGGGCTGGATTACAGTTCAGAGGTTTAGTGCATTATTGTCATAGGAGGAAGCATGGTGGCATGCAGGCAGACATGGTGCTAGAGATGTAGTTGAGAGTTCTACATCTGCTTCAGCAGGCAGCAGGAAGAGACAGTGAGCCATTGGCCTGGCTTGAGCTTCTGAAACTTCAAAGCTACCCTCTACCATTGATACACTTCCTCCAACAAGGCCACACCTCCTAATAGTGTCACTCCTTAGAGGCCTATGAAGGCCATTTTTATTCAAACCACCACATGTGTGGGTATAGGCCTATGGGAAACATTACTCATTTAAATTGACATAAGGCCTAGGCCAGTGAAACTGGTTTGGGTTTTTTTTGACCCAGAGTCTTGCTATGTAGCCCAGGTCAGGCTCAAATGTATCATCCTCCTGAGTGCTGGAATTACCGTTATACATTACCACACCCTGATAGAAATGAGTGAGTTTAACCAAGATATTCAACCAAGCTTAGAGAGTGCTTATAACATCCATGTAGCAAAGTTATAGATGGACCTGACCTACCTTTTGCAGACATATAAACATATCACCTTATCCTGTCTTTTTTCTCCACCCATGCCTATCCCCACCTGCTCAGTTTACCCTTCAAACCCGTATCCCAGCACATATCTGTCACCCTCTTCAAGCATGAGACTTTCTCAAACCTGAGCCCGATAAAGCTTTAAATTCACAAGCTACCTGCTCTCCCCAGTCTCGTTGTGGATATATTGCAGCATTGAGTCAAGGATGTTTGGACCACAAATCCCTTATCCTGGCTTCAGGATCCTGGCAGCAGTCATCCCATAAATTTTCTAGCAAGAAGCACATCCGCATAATTAAGCCAAAGATATCGCAGACTCAGACACATGCAAAGAGGGTGGGGCTGAAAGAAGGGCACTATTCATCAACGCCTCATCATAAATTCAAGTTGAAGGACTGAAAAGGAACAAAACATGGGTGCTTCCCAACCCTTGCAGCTGGACCCCTCACCAAAACCCCCAAATCAGTGCAGCTCAACTCCACATCTGGGCAAGAATAAAAAATAATAAGGATTTTAGAAAGAACAGACTCTGGGTAATTACCAGTTGAAGGGCGGATCAGGAATATAAATTTTCTGAGAGGCTAAAGACAGAAATATGCACTGGCACACGGGTCTCAGGGCTGCAAATTCCACCCAGCTGCGGCCACCGCACTTCTGTATTGTGACTAATATTCAGTTAGCAGATGCACTTTCCTTGCGATGGACATAATTATGCTCAGGTTGACATGACCTGAAGTCGGGTTGCTAAATTTTTATTTATTCCGTGCATCAGCTGTGGAATGAAATGACCAAGAGGATTTCTGATGCTGAGCACAGCACCAACGAGTATTGAGAAGAATGTTGTGTTTTTCTTTTGAGTCTGGTCCTTGCTCTGTTGTTCAGGCTGACTTCAAATGCAATGGTTCAGAGTGATCCCCTGGCCTTAACTTCTGAAGTAGCTGAGACTACAGCTCAGAGCATTGCATTTAGAGTCAGGTTTAAGATGTATCTCATCTGGGACTGGGAAGATGGCTCAGTGGTTAAGAACACATACTCTCGTAGAGGACCTGGGTCAGGAGAGATCGCCAGGCAGCTCACAACCACCTGTAACTCCACTCCCAGGGGATCTGCAGCCTCTTCTGATACCTGTATTCACATGGTGCACATAAATTTAGGCAGGCTCACACACAAACACATAAATAAAATTAATAAATAAATCCTGTTTTAAAACCTCTGTTTCAATTCTGTATCCATCACATGACTTCTAGGTATGATTTAATCTCCTAAGCTTGTGAAGAACTCTGTAAAAGAATGTAAAATCTACCTCACAGAGGGTTGTTTTTTTTTTTTTTACAAAGATTAAATTAGGCAATATGTGTTGAAAACCCAGTCTTGGGCTGGTGAGATAGCTCAGTTGCTAAAATATTTGCCACGCAAGCATGAAGACCAGTATTCCATACCCCTAACCCATATTTAAAAAGAAAAAAAAACCCAAAAGCCAGCATATGTTTGTATCCTGGTGCTGGAGAGACAGAGCCATAGGATCCCCAGGGCTTGCTGGTCAGATGGTTTAGTCTGTTTGGTGAGTTCTGTGCCAATAAGAGACTCTGTCTCAAAAAATAGACTAGGGTCAGGCTGGGGAGATGGCTTTTTTTCAGATGACCCTCCTGAAGAGGCCCTAAGTTCTTTTAGCACCTGTATAAGTGGCTCACAACTAGATATAACTGTGTGCTTATACACAAACTGACGCATATACATATAAGTAAAAAGAAAATAAATCCGAAAGGAATGAACAGCTAAACAAGGGGAGTGCTGGTGAGGTGGCTCCATGTATAAAGGTTACTTGTCATTGAGCCCTACAGCCTGAGTTCAGTCCCCAGAACCCAACTGGTGGAAGGGGAGAGTCCATTTCTACAATGTTTGTTTTCTGACCTTCATATGTGCCACAGAAATGTGCGCACACACACACACACACACACACACACACACACACACACACATTATAAATAAGTATTAAATAATGAAACAATGTGCACAGAGCCCAAGAAACAACATCCAAACATGTCCTCTGGCTTCTACAAATATACAGGTGTGCTACAGGTACATGCAGCAGCAGCAAAGGAGAGACAGGAGAATTACTTTGGGGTAGGAAACACATTAAGTCCACTCACTGAGCTATGACTCACCTGTGGAGGTCGGGGACCAGCCTTGGGGGTCAGTCCTCACCTTCCCAGCTTGTTGAGACATGGGCTCTTGGTGCCACCCTGGAGCTTTTAATGAATACTTTTACTTCAGCCTCCTGTCTCTGGGGAAACTGAGGATACAGATGCCGTGCTACTGTGTCCGTTGTTTATGTGGGCGCTGGGAATCTAAACAAGCACTTATCTACTGACCCAGCGATGCTGTTTTTGTGGATGTGATGGTGCAGTAGCAAGAACACCTGCATGATGCCAGAACTTAGGCCTTTGGATTGTGGCAATGCTGGAGAGTGAGAGCCACAGTCTGATACCCTGGACTGTGAACTTGGTGACTTGGTCCCATCTCAGGAATATCTTGTATCCATCACTTTCCAAGAGGCTTTGGCTTTCCTTCAGATAGAGTTGCAGCCAGGGTTGACAATGTCTGCTCTAGCTGAGTAGGGAGGTGAGTAGAAGAAGCCTTGCACACTGCTACAAGGTTTCTGGGAGTGGTGTATGTGGAGAGTGTTATGTG
>JANHMN010000002.1:52643838-52680576 GCA_030674055.1 Rhabdomys pumilio
CAGGCAGGCAGGCAGGCAGGCAGGCAGGCAGGCAGGCAGGCAGGCAGACCATTCATATTTTTATGCATGTGTTTGTGGATGCAAGAGGTTAATATTGGGCATCTTTCGAATCTCTTATTGTTTGCAACAGAGTCTCTCATTGTACCTTCAACCTGATACTCACCAATTTGCCTAGGCTGGCTGGCTGGCTGGCTGGCTGGCTGGCTGACAAGTCCCTTTAAATCCTTTGCTTCCCCAGGGCTGGGATTACAGGCATCTGCCATAGTGTCCAGCTTTTATGTGAGTTTGAAGACTCAAACTCAGTTTCTTATTTATTGAATGCCAACCCCATCCCCTCAGCCCCTATGTTTTAGACACTCTGACATCACCCAGAGTCCTTTTATGTAAGTATTTAAGACCATTGTCAACTGTGGCTACAGAAGTCAAGGTTCGTAGTTGCAGGAATGCATGAGCAGAAAGGGATGTGTTCCAGACAGTCATTCCTTTGCAATATTTCCAGGAAGGCTGAAGAGCCACACTTAGGTGGTGTGCACCAGGGACAGCTCAGCCAATCAGACACACTGCACAGCTGTGGCTCTTCAGTTCTCTCTGATAAGGTGCTGGGGACTTTATTAAGGGAATGTGGGAGTGAAGTGTTGAGTCTAGAATGAGTACACACACTCCCTTTTACAAGACTGATTTGTTGAGAGGCAGAGATACGGCCACACTGAAAGTATGTACTACTTGAATTTTAAAGAGTTAAGAAATCATCACCACCATCTAAATGTTTCACCTCCCTCCAAAGAAACATCATTGGTCTGGTGGTACAGGGCTTTAATCCTAGCACTCAGGAGTCACAGTCCAAGTTCAAAGCTAGCCTGCGCTACTCAGAGAGATCCCGTGTAGCCCTCTAAATGCACAGACCTACTGTCAGGGTTCTCTAAATGCACGAATCTACAGGATGAATATATATTAAAGGAAGATTTGTGAGATGAGGTTATGTAGTGCCCTCTGGGTACCATGGCTTGGTACACATTGGAGAGGCTGAGGACCTGATAATTGGTCAGTCCAAGGGTGACGTCTCAACACCCCCAGGATGCCCTTGATGGTTGGTTTGGATGGCCACATTGGAAAGCTCAATAACCTGCGTTCTGATGCAGCAGCAACAGACTAGATATGCTCACAAGTGAGAAAAGAAAGTAGGAGAGCAAGAAGCAATAGCTTTCCCCTGAGGCTTCCTTATATATGGGCTGCCACTGGAAGGTGATGCCCTCTATAGGGGCTGATCTTTTTTCTTCAGTTGATCCTGTCATGAAGTACCCTTATACAGACCTGCCTCAGAAGCATGTTTCTTAGTTGATTCTAGATCCAACCAAGCTGACAACCAGGAGTAACATCTCACCCTGTTTCTAAGTCTATTTTTAAAAGCAGCTGGAGAGACTGTTCTGTGGTTTAGAGTGCTCGTTACAGAAGACCCAGGTTCAATTCCCAGAAACCACAAGGTGACTCACAGGCATCTGCAACTCCAGTTCCAAAGAATCTGGCTTCCTCTTCTGCATCTAAGGGTACCAGTCTTGCACATGGTGCATACACGAATATTCAGGCAAAAGCATTCACACATATAAAGTATATAAATACTTAAAAACTGATTGAAAAAGAAGGAAAACCCCAACATAACGCTATGATCATTAACAACCACTCCGTATGGTCCCTCTTCCCTGTCCCTGGCAACAACTAACCTATCTTCTGTCTTTACCACACTGTCTGGTTCTGAACTCTCATATGTTCATGAATGCATGTGATAGACATTGCTCTTGCCTGACTGGCTTCTACCACTTACCATGTTTTCCCAGTTAATCCACATGATATCAAAACTTCATTCTTTTTTGTTGTGCAATAGTGTGGAACCATGTTGAACAATTCTACTCTGAGCACTCCTGTAAACACTTTTATGTGGTTACAGGTCTTCTCTTTTTTTTTTTTTTTTTTTTGAGTATTTCTAGGAGTTGAATTGCTGTGTCCTGTGAGAGTCCCTGTTGAGAATCTGGAGGAATTGTTGGACTCTTCTCAAAGTGAACACACACTTCAATGTTCCTAATGTGAACACAGTAGGCTTCTGGTTTTCCCACATTTTCATGAACACACAATATTCTTCTTCTTTTGTAATTTTAATTCTTACTGTGATTATACATTTGTATACAACATTATCACTTAAACCAGTTTTTAAAGATTAACTTTTAAAATAACTTTATCTCCTTCCCTCTTATTCCCCATCTCCACCTCTCTCTCTCTCTCTCTCTCTCTCTCTCTCTCTCTCTCTCTCTCTCTCTCTCTGTGTGTGTGTGTGTGTGTGTGTGTGTGTGTGTGTGTGTGTGTGTGCTGTCCATAGAGTTCAGAAAAGGTCCTTAGACTCCCTGCATCTGGGGTTACAAGTGGCTCTAAGTGGCCCAACATATAGGTTCCAAACTTAGGTCTTCTGAGAGGGTAGCAAGAGCCCTTAACTGCTGAACTATCTCCCTCACTCCACCTCACCCCCAATATTTGTTCTTTCTGTGTGTTTATTTTGTGTTTGTGTGTGTGTGCATGTGTATGAACTTGCACATGTACACATGCAGTTGGCTTATTTGACTCAGGAGAGTGTTTTAGAGGGACACCCATGTTGTGGCATGTGCTAGAATTTCACTTCTTATTGAAAGACATCACGTTATAAGTTGCTATGCGTTTATTATGTCTGATGCGTTATTCTGTCTATGGACAGTCAGATTATTATAGCTTTGAATGTCATGAATCATGCCATTAAGGGCACAGGTATAAAAACTCAGAGTCCTTGCTTTCAGTTCTTTTCTCTATATACCTAGAAGTGAGACCACTGCATCATATAATTCTATGTTTAACTTTCTGAGGCTCTGCCAGACGGTTTTCCGTGGCAGCTGCACCATTTTTAATTCCCAGAAACTTACGGGGCTTCCAATTTCTCCCTGTCCTTGCCAATACTTGTTATTTTTGCTTCTAGCTGTCCTGGTAGGTGTGAGGTGCTCTTTCCCTGTAGCAGCTCATGAGGTTGAACATGTTTTCATGGGATTGTTAGTGACCATTTGTATATCTTCTTTAGGGAGATGTCTAGTCAAATTCTTTACACATTAAAAAAAATCTTTAAATCTTTTAAGTCATGTTTGTTGTGCCTGCTTCCTTACTCTGGATGTCAGCTCTCATCAGGCAGTACCCTGGAAGTAGCATCCCACTCTGTGAGTACTGGCTCACTTGCTGGATGGCAACATTTGAAGAACAAAAGCTTTGGATTCTGATTAAATATCAATTTATGCTTCTTTCTTAAAATATTTATTCTATTTTTAATTGTGTGTATGTATCTCCATATGTGTATGGTGCCTGTGGAGGCTAGAAAAGGGCATCAGATGCCCTAGAGCTGGAGCTACAGGCAAGAGCTACTCAATTTGGACGCAGGGAACTAAACTCAGGTCCTCTGTAAGTAAGGTTCACACTCTTAACCGCTGAATCACCTCCCCAGACTCTAATTTCCCCTGTTTAATGTTTATGATTTTGGTCCCAGGCTCAATATTATTGATAAAATCAAAATCAGGAAGAATTACTATTATGCTCTCTTCTAAGAGTTTTATAGGTCTAGCTAGTATAATTAGAACTAAAACCCACTTTGAACTAATCTTTTATATGATGTGAGGTAAGGGTCCTAATTCATTAGATTTTGTAGTTTACATGTGTATATGCAGAGATTTTTTTCCATAATAAAAACTCAAATTATGAAAAGGCAGCAACAAGAAGGAGTACCCCAGGGTGGGCATCATTTAGTGTTCCAGAACAATCACCCCACCCAGGGGTGCTGAGTGAGGTATAATTGTTTGTCCTACTTACTTCGGGTAAAAGGATTTTTAAGGCAGATAGAGCAGAATAAGAGATATCTCTAACCACTCTTAGCCAGAGTATCGCTCTTTGTTTGGATGTTCCTACGTGTGGCTTTCATCCTTAAGGTTGCCATGGTCACGCCGTAGCTGCTGGAGTACCTGCCACTCCTCTTCATTTGGAACAGGAAGAAGAAAAGACAAATGGGAAATCATCTCATTGAATGACCTTTCTCCAAAAGCCTATTTAAAGTCTTGAGATTATAATTCAATGGCTCCTTTTAGTCCCTCCTAGGAAAGCTCGGCATACGAACATCAACCTCTGCAAAGGCTCTGACATTAGGGTCATTGAATACATGGGTCTCAAGTACCCATAGCAGAAAGATGTAGTGTTGGACACAACATCCCTCCCTCGGTGCTCTTAGGGCAACTAACACTGGCAAGCACTTCCAAGATTTTCATGCTTAGATCCTATATTTTATATGAACTCTCTAGCTTTTTCAGTGTTGGCAACTGATCAAAAGAAAAGAAAACCAAAACAGTTTAGTCTTGTCTGAGGTAAACACTCCCAGGCCAGTGTTTTACTTCTGTGCAGTTTTTTGGACATTCAGCTTCCAGGCAAATAAATGCCAGAGCCCTTTAAACAAAAATATGCAGAACACAGGAGTGTCATCCGTTCCTTTGTGTGGCGTTGAGCCAGCAGGCGGAAGTCACTGGGAAGTAGATTTTGGCTCTAGGAAGAACTTCATCCACAGAGCTGTCAAAATCCAGAAGGAGCAGCCTGGGGAGGTAGGAAGTTCCTACTGCTGGAGGTGTGTGCACAGATGCTGAGGAAGTGCTTGGCAGGGATTTATAAGGTCTTCCCAACCCAGAGAGACTCTGAGGCAATGTGGAGATTATCAGGATGTCAACTGCTGACAGAGGACCTTTGAGGAAATGAGATGCCACGTCTGGACTGCTAGGGTTCTGAGTCCCACCCTCTACAGGACTGGCCTTGGGAAGACAGGGATGACCTCTATAACATTTAACCTGTAGGGCAGCAAAGACCAAATTTTCGATTATTTACAGGAGTGATTTGATTCATGGATACTCTCTGCCTGTGAGTACCCAGCAGACCGGCAGCCCCTCCCACATTACAGTTAACTTACTCATTGATGAAGGACTGTTGTAGAAAGAGGTACTCCAAGCAAAACAGCTGCCATCTTCATCAGAGAAAATGTACCTGCTTGCAAGAACCCATCACAATGAGGTAAGTGTGTGGATTCTTGATATCCTCTCATAGAATTAGGAGATGGGGAGAATCATTGGTCCCCTCATCTACAGTCATTTCTAGAGAATTCTGCTGTAGTCGCAAGTGGTCTTTGGTTTTAGGTCTCATGAGGAGCAAAGGGTCATGTCCTGAGAAAGACTCTATGAATCCCGTAATGCTCTCTTGTCACCTTCCAAAATTTTTATTTTTGAACGAGAGATATTGTACTTCCATTTTGCACAGAGCCTTCACATCACAGCGAATCGCCCATCCTGCATACAGCTCAAGGGGGAGCCAATGTAAATAAGGAAGTGTTAGGCATGGACACAGAGCCACACTGAACAAGCTCAGAGTCCACCTGTAGGCTGAAGGCAAGGTTGGGGAGGGGGCAGGGGTGGAGCAGCAGGAGCTGACAGCTACTCGGGTGACTGATATAAAGATCCCTAAACTCTCACAGTAAGGACATCTAATATAGAGACTGATCGAGGCTGGAGAAGACGGGGTCAGAGAAGCTAAGGTCTGAGTTTCATGGTTGTTGAAGTTCTCTCTTCCCTTCACTCCAGAACTGTAGACAGAGAGGTGGCTGTCTAGAGAGAGAGAGAGACCGCATTTCCCACAACCCCAGCAGTTAGCAGCAATCATGTGACCAACTTCTTACCAATAGAACGAGGAGAAATGATGTGTGTGCTGTGGTTTGGATATGACCTTTTCCCACAACCCTCAAAGGCTCATGGACCGAGGTACTCGGCCTCAGCTGAGGGAGCTGTTTTGAGAGATTTGGGTAACTTTTGGAAGTAGGGTTTAACAAGAGGAAGTGGGATATTGGGGGCAGGGTCTTGGACGCTTCTTTCTCCCTGACTCTGTTTTCTCTCTTCGCTTTCTGTCCACGTGGAGGAAAAGACACTTCTCTCCCCCATGCTCCCACTACCACGATGTTCCACACAAGCGCACGAGGCAATCAACCATGGACCACATCCTCTGTGACTGAAACGATTGAAATCCTTTGGCCTTTAAGAAGTTTCTGTCAGGCATTTTGTCACAGAGCTGCCTCACGTAACTTTTCTTTCTGCCTATAGGTTGGACTCTGCGTGGGTTGGTGATCCAGTCTCAGCCAGTCAGGTGACCATGAAGAACAGAGCCTCCCACTGCCATGAGCTGCTCATCTCAGAACTGTTACAGTAGGAAGAAGCATATGTGCATAAATGTGGGTGTGCCCCTGAGCATGTGTGTGTGGAAGCTATAGGTGAACATCCAGTGTCTTCCTTTATCCACCTTATGTTTTGAGACAAGAGCTGAATCTGGAGATCACTGATTGGGCAGCTCAAACGGGCCAATTAGGACCCTCCTGTTCCTTCCAGCCAGTGCTGAAAAAAGAGGCTCATACCACATGTGTGGCATTTTTAGGGGGATTTTGGGGTTCTGAACTCAGGTCCTCATGTGCTTAGTAAACCTTTTCCTGACTGAGCCATCTCCTCAGCCCTGAATTCTTTAAGCTATTGTCCTATAAGAGAACTTGTTGTTCTCTTTTTTTTTAATTTATTTTTATTTTCATTTTTTCATTCTTTACTTTCTTTTTCTATTTAAATTAAAAAAAATTTTTTTGGGGGAATTATATTTACATTTCAGATTTTATCCCCTTACCCCACTTCCTCCCACCACTCAGAAACCTCCTATCCCATCCCCCCTCCTCATGCTTCTATGAGGCTGTGCCCCCACCTATCCTCCGCCCCCACTACCCCCTCCCCACCCTCACATTTCCCCCCACACTCTGTGTTCATTTTTCATGGGACCAAGCATCTCCTCTCCCACCTATGCCCGGCAAGGCCATCCTCCCCTACATATACAGCTGGAGTCATCGGTCCCTCCCTATGTGCTCCCAGGTTGGTGGTTTAGACCCTGGGGAGTTCTGGTTGGTTGGTATTGTTTCTCTCCTCATGGGGTCATAACCCCTTTCTCCTCCTTCAGTCTTCTCTCTAACTTCTCCATTGGGAAACCTTTGATCATATCAGTGATTAGCTGTGAGCCTCGTCCTCTGAATGTGTCAGTCTCAGGCAGACCTCTAAGGAGACAGCTATATCATGTTCTTGACAGCATGCACTTCTAGCCATCCACATCACTGTCTAGCTTAGGTGACTGTACATGGGATGGATACCAGTTGGAATGGTCTCCAGATGTCCCTTCCTTCAGTTTCTGTCCCATGTTTTGTTTCCATATTTGCTCCTTTGAGTAATTTTGTCACTCGTAAAAATAATGAATTCGAGAAATTTTTAGCTAAATGGATGGAACTAGAAATTATCATCCTGAGTGAGTTAACCCAAGCACAAAAGAACACACTTGTTGTTCTCTTAACTAAGTACAGTGTGGATGAGAATTAGGGAGATAGAGGGACGACATCTTCTAAAGCGTGGGGTCAAGAGAGAGCCTGACATATTTGGATGTCTGCAGTGGCTGCTGTAGGAGGGTGCTGTCTTGGGTAGGTTATAGTTCTATGGTACCACAGACTTAATGGTTTACACAACAGACCTTTGTTTCCCACAGTTCTGGAAGATGGAAGTCCAAGATAATTACCAACAGATTCTGTACTTGATGAGGTCTCTCCTCCTGGTTTGCAGGTGCCTGCTTCTCTGCCACATCCTTGTGATGGAGGCAGGAGAGGGAGACAGAAATATAATCTCTCCTTTTCATCTTTTTTCTCTCTCAACACTCTTCTTTTCCTCTCTTCCTTCCTTCCTTCCTTCCTTCCTTCCTTCCTTCCTTCCTTCTTTCCTTCCTTCCTTCCTTACTCTTTTTCTTTTGAGACATGATCTAACTATACACAGTCATATACATATAGCTCTGGCTAGTGTGGAGTTCATTATATAGACCAGGCTGACCTTGAACTCACAGATTTCTTCCTGCTTCTGCCTCCCAAGTGCTGGGATAAAAGGTGTGCACCACGACTCCTAGATAAGAGGACACTGATCTCATAGGGAGGGCACTACCCTCATGGTCTTATCTGCTCCTAATCACCTTCAGGAGACCCCATCTCCAAATGCTATCACATTGATGGTGGGGTAGGTGAGTCTGGAAGGATATCAATGCCGGGTATGTAACTTATGAGAAGAAACAAGACTCAACTGAATTACAAAGGAGTTTGTGTGTCAAACAAAGAGCTTGGGAATCAAATTGGGGAGTGGTGCATTAAATTTGTTTTTAAAATTTTTAAAGTGGTGTGTGTGTGTGTGTGTGTGTGTGTGTGTGTGTGTGTGTCGGAGGGCAGAGGACAGACTTCAGGAGTTGGTTCTATTCTTTTACCATGTGAATCCCAGGAGTCCAACGCAGATTGTCGGGTTTGGTAGAAAGCGTCTTTACTCGCAGAGTCATCTCACTGGTCCAGGTGTTTTGCTTTGTGACTTGAATTGTGTTCTGTGACTTTTTAAATTTGTAAACTACTTTAAGAATAGTTAATAATATAAGAGACACACATTACTTGTCCCCTAGCTTAGAAAAGTAATCCCAGAATCCCCTTCCTGATCTATCTTCAGCTTAGTTTCTTTCCTCCCCTTCGCCCTGTTTCTTTTTCCCACCCTCTCACTCTTTTATTGTTTGAAACAGTTTCATGAAGTAGCACAGCCTTACCTGGAATTTACTCGATAGCCCAGGCTAGCCTTGAACTCCCAATTCTCCTGCCTCTGCCTCACTAGTACTGGTATGTGTCACCATGCTTGGCACTTAATTTTTTTTTCTTTTTCTTTTTCTTTTTAAAGGGTTCCCGAAAAGGGAAAGACTAGAACTAAATCCTGGACCATTCAACATATGGAGCCAGGTACTATAGTGCAGGGTTTCATAGCAGCATCCACAGCCAAGTTTGAACAAGCCGTGCACATCTCAACATGAGATGACTCCTTCCTGAGACTGTGCCTGGCAAGCATGGGGGGTACTGTGTGTCTGAAGTGTAGTCCAAGACATGATCATCGTCTGTGTTTTCCGTGTCTTAAGCTACTACCTCCTTTTGCTGATGTGTGAACTCAGCGCTATGGTGATATGTCTCAAATGTGTTCTGGAAGCTTTAAGGTTCTGAGGCGGACAGTGAAGGACTTAGGGAAACTGATGTCGAAGCAACTTTGCGAAGTCCATGATGCTTGTGACTTTGGAAGAGAAAAAAGAGGATGTTGGGAGCAAGCAGCTGGTGATGTCGATGGTGTTGAAGAGGACTGCATCTCCTGGGCTGGAGCCCAAGATGCCAGCACGTGAGGCTCCTGCCAGCAGAGTGTTCTCCACACAGGGGAGACTGCATGGGGCAGGCTGGCTGACTGCATCAAAGGGCATTTTTAAAGAGTGTCATGGGCTGCAGAGTTGACAGCTGCTGTTCCTGGTCAACATCCACTTGCCATTCCAGTTTAACTCCCTCTCTGTTTTGAAGGCAAGTTGTCTTAGGAGTTCTACTGCTGTGATAAAATACCATGACCAAAAGCAACTTGGGGAAAGAGGAGAAGGGAGAGGGGAGAGGGGAGAGGGGACAGGGGACAGGGGACAGGGGACAAGGGACAGGGGACAGGGGACAGGGGACAGGGGACAGGGGAGAGGAAGAGGGGGAGAGGGGACAGGGGACAGGGGACAGGGGAGAGGAAGAGGGGGAGAGTGGAGAGGGGGAAGGGTGGAGGGGAGAGGGGGAGAGGGGGGAAGGGTGGAGGGGGAGAGGGGAGAGGGGGGGGGGGAGAGGGGAGGAGAGTGGGGAGAGGGGAGAGTGGGGAGGGGAGAGGGTTTATTTCACTTCTACTTGCACATCAGAGTCCATCATCAAAGGTAGTCAGAGCAGGAAGTCAAGGCATGCACCTGAGGGTAGGAACTGAAGCAGAGCCATTGTGGAATACTCTTACTGCCTTGTTCCCACGGCTTATTGAGCCTGCTTTCTTCTGGTATCCAGGACCATGAGCTCAAGGGTAGGGTTACTGACTTTGAGATGGGCTCTCCCACACTGATCATCAATAACCAATCAATAAAATCCCCCCTGGAGTTGGCTACAGGCTAATCCTATGAAGACATTTTCTCAGTTAAGGGTTTTTCTTCTTCCCAGATGCCCCTAGTTTGTGTCAAGTTGACATAAGAACTAGGCAACACAGAAGTCATCTTTCTGCTACTAAGAGAAAAACTTAAGCAATCTTTTGCCTCTATGGGTGAGTATACAACCCAGAGCCAGCCTATCAGAATCTCAGCAATAGCTGCAGAGGGTGTCACAGGACCCAGTGAGGGTTATGAGATTTGCTTGTTGGGATGGTAGACTGTGAGCTTGGGGTTGATGAAGTGGTTCTTAACCTGAGAATGAAGTCAGCAAGCAGAAAGTGGGATCTAATGGTGGAGAAGGAGACACACATGGAAACGTGTACATAGAGCACTTGAGTTGGCCAGGCCCAAAGGTACTAAAGATAGGTCCACTTCTTCTTTTTAAGTGATGTGAGCCCATTCTTGTCTGTCTGTCTATCTATCTATCTATCTATCTATCTATCTATCTATCTATCTATCTATCTATCATCTATTCATTCTCTATCATCTCTCAGATATATGCCATATATCAATCATTCTAACAATAGATCTATCATTTATTATTAATCTAGCTATATCTAGCCTCTATCAGTCATCTATCTATCTATCTATCTATCTATCTATCTATCACCTATCTATGCACAATTTACCTCTACCAATCATCTATATAGCATTACCATCTATCAGCCATCTATTTATCTATTGTCTATTTGTCTACCAACCTACCCATCATCTATCATCACTGACTCTTTTGTCCTATGTGGTATAGTGTAGTTTCAGTCTGATGAATCATATATACTGACAGTTGAGAATAAAGTACAAGGCATTCTTTGTAATTTAAAAGAATTTAAAAGAAACATGATGCTGTAGCTATGTGCTCTTGAGTGAATATAGAGATAACTGGCTCAGAGCTTTTCCTGTGGCCCTTGTGTTCATTTTCCAGTGTGGAGGATGTAAGGGAATGAATAAGACAAGGTATTCAATTCATGAGCACCCCTGCTATGTGGTAGTCAGACTGAGAAGACACAATGTAAAGCTATATGGTGCTGAAAAGGTGTGGACGTAACAGCAAGGAAAAATTGCTCAGTATTATCTCCAAAGAAAGACTAAGTAGTCTAATTATTACCATGGAGTTTGGAGGAGTGGGGAATAAGAACACCATAGAACAAGACCCCATACTACCCGCTGACCAGAGCAAAAGATCAGAGGATGCTTACCTAATACATATCCCCAAAGCCAAGGATGGGAAGAATTGCAGTTACTGAGAAAGGAGGTGGAATTCTTGTTCTGATGAAGTTTACAACACATGACACGTTACTAATTTACTCTATTAATGGTTTCTTAAAACTGAAGTAGCAAGGGAGGAGCTCTTTCTCTCTCCCCATTTCCACCTTCCCTCCCTCGAACTCTCCTCTTCTTCCCTTTCTCCCCCTCCCTCCGTCCTTCCCTTCCCACCTTCTCTTTTCTCTCATTTTTCCATTGAATATAAAGGGAAATGTCCTCGTGTGGACAAAATATAGTGTCATAAGATCAACTGCTCATGAATCTATTCCTCAGAGATAAGTGGTTTGGTTTGTGTAGTGTGCCTGATGCTGGCTAAGAATCTCATAAAGAGGCTTTCTCACTTCCCACAGAGATTTAAGAGGCACAACAGGGTGTGATGGGGTGCATTTCTTACTTTGCAGATGTGAAGACTGAAGCTGAGCAGAGCTGACAAACAAGGCCCTATGATCATACACACGGATTGGTGCTAGAGCCAGGGTTTGAACTCTGCAGGACTGGTCGGTTGTCGGGCCATGGAAGGGTGTCCTGGTTCTTGGGTTGTAGGTTTGGCCATGCCCCCAGAACCCAGGCTCCTGACACAAGGTCTAATCTCCATTCCACCTTTACCCTTCAGTCAAGTACACAGGTGGGTGTGATAAACAGCCCCCAGGCCCTAGAGAGATTTACATACTAATGAGGTACCTGAAGGCCAGAGGGTGGAGCAGACTAAGCATTCCTCCCCAGCCCCTCCCCCCTCTTCCCCTCAGTATTTAAGTCAGGCCCGGCCTGGGTTTTTTGGGGGGTGTGCATCCAGATCCATCCACCATCTGCCATGCCATTAAACCAGTTTTGGAAACCTAAGGACTTCCTCATGCGTTGGGGCTGTGCCGTGAGGAACTGTGGTGAACAACTGGGCCTAACTTCCAGCTGGAGGAACCCAGGGCGTTCTCAGCCAACTACACACAGCATGGCTTGAGAGACCCTGCGGGTCCCCGGCAGTTTTTATTTTTTCCTACAGTCGGTGACCACTGTATTCTTTCTGTACTTTCCTTCATGTGCATACATCCCCCATTACAGCTTATTTTTATCATTTTGTGACTGGCTTTTCTATTTCCCCAACTTTATTTGCACACTCTCTTATTTTGTTCAAAATCCTGGTCATTTACTCATTCATTTTTGAGATGGATGGTTTTGTGATATCGCTCAGTCTGTCGAACACAATGCCCTCCTCAGCCTCCCCAGTAGCCAGGGTTACAGATGTGTATACCTCAGTGCCAGGCTTCAACTTGTACTTTTAAAGTAAAAGTATTTACACACCCACATATCTTTCTGTTGCTGTGACAAAGTAAATATCTCAGTTGATTGATTGACTTGTAGGAAGATTTGTTTTGGATCAAGGTTTCAGAGATTTCAGTTCCTAATTGGCTCTGCCATCTTGAGTGTGTGAAGAAGTCATGGAGGCAGCACAAGAGGGAGGGGGCCTATTCACCTCCTTGTGGATGTTAAAAGCAGGGAGGGGGCTGGAGAGATGGCTCAGTAGTTAAGAGCACCAACTGCTCTTCCAGAGGTCCTGAGTTCAATAAAATAAAAAACAAACAAACAGAAGCAGGGAGGAAGGGAAGGAGGAAGGGAAGGAGGAGGGGAAAGAGAAAGAGACTGGAGTACAAACATCCCCTGCAAGGACACCCATGGCCTGTTTGTTTACTTGCTTGACTTAGGCCCCATATCCCTTAAGGCCCTACCACTTGCTAGTAACTCCACAGGTTGGCAGCCAAGGCTTTGGAATATGGAGGGCCTTCAGTGAACATTCCAGTTGCAAGCTATACAAACATGGATGAAGGAGAATGCCAGCCTAAAGGACTCCCAAAGACCCATCTCACAACTTCAATAATTACCAGACAACCCTGGTTTTTCATCAGCTTCCCACTACAATAACTAGAGCACAGGCTCAGTATTATGACACTTTTGTCTTTGGCTGTTTCAATGTGCAGTTTTAGTCATCCCTTCAAACTACCAGCTATCTGCTCGAGACTCAAACTTTCCCCATGCAAATGTTATTGTAAATGACATTCTGAGTTTGACTCTAAAACAGATGATGACATACAAGTGTCGTAGACCCAAAATGACCTTGCAATTTTATGCTCACCAGTAAGCCTGTCTGGTCTGGAACTGACTGGTATACACCAGGCTGGTTTGGAGCTCACAGGTAACATACAGAGAGCCCACACAGAACTCCTGCCTCTGTCTCTCTGGCGCTGGGATTAAAAGCATGCAACATCATACCCGCTCTGCTCTCCTTGATATTTTAGAGTTTGCCAATGGATGGAAAGAAAAGATATATTCCAAAATTAAGAAGCCAGATTCCCACAGCCTAAAGAAGGGGATAAAGGGGTTGTAATTAGGATGGCTCAATGTGTCAACACTAGTCACCCTCAGCTAGTGACATCTAAATGAATTAGATTGATTCAATAACATTTATAACCATGTTCCTTGATAGGACATGTGGCCAAGGGTCAATCATATTGGACAGCATGGATGCAGGACATTCTGTCACCACAGGAAGTCACACAAGGCACATCTGGTCTAGGGACTAAAAAGGAATCATTATTTGGAAAATGACAGAAGAGTCCTAAACAGGTTTTAGATATCTGCATCTTTGGTTGTGAAAGATATTGAGGGGTGGGATCATTGTGCCCTGAGCTTCCACGAGGACAGTGGGTACACTGCTCAGGTCTCGTGGCTTGTTTATAGAACAGCTTTAACAGAAGTGTCCTTACTTTGCCATGTGCCAGTGAGAAGGTTGCCTTGAGCCAGGTGTGGTGGTGCACACTTTCCTTTGATCCCAGCACTTGGGAGGCAGAGCCAGGTGTTCACAGAGAGTTCCAGGACAGTCGGTGTTACATAGAAAAACCCTGTCTAAAAACAACAACAACAACAAGTAGTTTGCCATATCTTTCCGGTGGCACAGGCCTATTGTCCCAGCTACTTGAGAGACTGAGCCAGGAAAATTCTATATTTAAAGCCTGCCTGGGTTAGAGTGAGTTCAAGGTCAGCCTGGTTGGCTTAGGGAGACCTTGTCCCCTGTGAGGTCTTAAGTTCAATTTCCAGTCTTAAAATAACATTTTTGGCTTTAATTTTTAAATTTACTTCTTTTTCCAAAAAAAAAAAAAGAAAGAAAGAAAGAAAGAAAAGAGAAGGAAAGAAAAGAAAAGAAAAGAAAAATCCTGCACCTTCAGCTTCAGCAATGGAGAAACTGAACTTAATCCAGTTTTATAAGTTTTATAAATATCAGTCCTGTCTGGTCACTTCAGTTTAAAAGTTTCATTTTGAGTAAACATTTCATAATGTTCAGATATTTTTATCCTCTGTTGCTGTCTGGTGTCAGGGTGCAGACTCGGAGGTTAAGCATCCCAGCGTATGTCTGTTTATCTCAATCCTTCAAGCCTGCTCCAAGTCTCCTTGTGTGGATAAGAAAGGTTGTCGATACCGGACAGGTCCCCTGTACTGTCTGGCTGTGTGTGCTAGGTTTGCTGCATCCAGTTGGCATCCTAGATCTCATCATGCTGCAATGAGCTGTTTGGTATAAGCAACAGCCAGTGTGTCTCTGCCCAAGGTCATAGGACAGGTAGAACCTCAAAGTCTGACAACCAGGTCTTCACAACCCTGATTTCTCCAGCCTCCAGCAAGAGTCCTCCTCACTCTCTCCAGACATGGCAGGCTAGGACCAGCCAACCCTTACTTAAGGTGGATGATCTCCCCTATGTGGAAGGATGGGCTGTGATGCTTTCTGTACTCAGATATCCATGGCTACACACACAAGCATCCAGCTGGCAGCATGTGACTCCAGTGGAGGAGGTCCAGTATCACTCTTGTACTTCACAGGCACCATCCTTGGGTGGTCTATCAATCTTAGGAGATGGGCCAAGATCCCTTCTATTTCATGGAATGAGGGGGTGGACAAAGCTATAATTCATAAGGAACTCAGCTGCCTCTCAAAGAGGACCCTTGACCTTTTTGTCTCTTCTCCTTCCCCTGCCCCCTTATTTCTTGCTGGCTTGAGACCTAGTAATCTGTTTGGATGTACTATATTGGTTATGAATTTTTGGCAGATTTAGTTATTCCAAAACTTAGCATATTAAGATGACAATCTTACTGTCTCTCATAGTGTTTGTGATGGTTTAAGTAAGAATGGTCCTCAATAGAATCATATCTATCTGTTGATAGATAGATAGATAGATAGATAGATAGATAATGCTTGGTCCTTGGATGTGGACTGTTTAGGAAGGATTAGAAGGTGTGGAGGAAGACACACTTGTTGGAGGAAGTGTGTCTCTGGAGGTGGGTTTTGAGGTTTCAAAAGCCCAGAAAGATCCCAGTTTCTCCCTCTGCCTCCAAGCTTTAGGTAGAATGTAAGCCCTCTGCTACCGCTTCAGCATTGTGCCTGCGCGCTTCCACACTCCCTAACATGACGGTCAGAGACTCACTCTATGAACCTTTAAGCAAGGCCCCATTCAAACACTTTCTTTTATAAGTTGCCTTGGTCATGGTGTCTCTTCACAGCGAAAGGAAAGTAACTCAAACAGTACCTGAGGATGTGGAATCCAGCCTGGCCTGGCTGTCTGGTTATTTGATAGGCCCCTATGCACATGTATTCATACGTTTAAGAGTTTAAAATTTTAACATTTAGTTAAATAATTTAAACAGACAAAATAATGTTTATTTAGTTATTGCAGTGCTGGAGGTTGAACTGTGGGTTTATTTGCAGAGCAAGCACTATCATCCTGAGCTATATCTCCAACCTACAAAATATTGATCACATACATGTAAGATGTAGCTACCATAGTCAGTTTAGGCATCCACACAATGACACTGTCTCAGAAGCTGCCCCCTTCTCCCTGGTAACAACTATCCTGCTTCATTCTGTGGTATCATTTCCTTGAGTTTTTCTGTAGTGTGCCAATTAGCCTGTGGCAGAAATGCTCTTATGCATTGTATTGTCTAGCTGTGTGAAGATGAAATGGAGTTGTACATCTGGCCTGGTCTGTGACTCGTCCCTCCACCATTCCACCTATATGAGAGTCACCCGGAAAGGAGGGCGTGGCTACAATATATTTCCTCTCCAGTGGGATTTATTGCTTCAGTGAGTACACACACTGCATGTGGATACTGGGAATTCCAGGGTTCTTGCAATTCTGAACAGTGTTGCTGTAGCACATTCTAGATGATGCCATTCTGTGCATGTGTGGAAGGGCAGCTCTGCAGCAGCCATTCCCAAACCTGGCCGTAAGTTAAATCATGTTGCAGTTAAAACCATGGGTAGGTGGACTTCCAAGATGCAGGGTACAGGGTCTGGTCTGGCAATTTTTTAAAATTTTGTTTTTAATTATACATAGGTATGTGGGTGTGCTCTCTTGAGTGCGGGCATCCTTAGAGGACAGAAGAGAGTGTTGGATCTCCTGGAGCTGCAACTCGAGGTGGTTGAGAGCCTGCCCAAGTGTGTGTTGGGAACTGAACTCAGGTCCTCTGCAAGTGCAGCCATCTCTCTTAACTGCTGAGCCACCTCTCTAGCTTTGGCCAATCTGGTTTATGTTTTATTTTATTCTATTTTAATTATGTGGTTTTAGAAACAGAGTCTCATGTAGCTCAGACCGACATCTCCTGAGATGTCGACAGCTGAGAAGGAGCTTGAGCTTTCTTTGAAATAATATGTTCTTCCTATCTTTAAGATGTTTTTCGTCTTCGTTTATGTGTCTGTCTGTTTTGTCTGTGCACCATATGTGTGCAGTGAAAGTGGAGGCCAGGAGAGGGCATTGAATCTCCTGGGTCTGGCGTTACAGAAAATTGTGAGCTGTCATGTGTTTGCTGGGAATTGAACCTGGGTCCTCTGGAAGGGCAGTCTTCTTAACTGCTGATCCATCTCTTAATCCCTGACCTGGGGCTTTTGATCATCCTGCTTCCATTCTCTAACTTCTAAGATCTTAAGACACCTGGTTTATGTGGTTTTAAGAATCAAACTCCAGACTTCCTTCGTGAGTGTTAGGCCAGCACTCTTCCAACTAAGCTACACTCTCAGCTCTCTCTCTCTCTCTCTCTCTCTCTCTCTCTCTCTCTCTCTCTCTCTGTGTGTGTGTGTGTGTGTGTGTGTGTGTGTGTGTGTGCAGGGGAGTGTTGCAAGCAGTTCTATTGATCACCAAGGTTTGGATGGCCTTCATCAAAGTATACACCTTGTAATACAATTCCAGTCTCATGGTGTGTGCATCTCCAGATGTTCACCTGCAGACGTAGTGAATGTTGTCAAATTTGTTCCCATAAGGAATGCACATGAGATGTGATTTTTTCTACTTCCCCACCAGTATATGTTATTTTATGCTTCTATTATTTGGGGGTAGACTTGGTCCTACCCGCTGTGCGAGCATTATGAATTTTAATCTCATTGTTCTGTTTCTTCATGATCATTCTTTATTGCCTCTGGAATGCTACTTTTATTAATCTCAGTCTGCTGCCTTTCATGTGCATCTGTTTTTGCCTAATGATGTCATGTTTCAGAAGTCCATGCCTTCTCATACCCCACAGTGGGTGCAATAAATGTCTCTCGACATCTTCCTTTCTTGATCTGCCAATGGGCACGTTTGCTCTAGGCTTAAACATACATTTTTCTTTCTTTTTGTATTTTTAAATGAATTTCATCTTGATTGTATTTTCCTTTTTTCTTGAAGGGTTTGATTGAGAATTTTCTAAACATATTCATAAAGGAGATATGACCTGTGTGCTGGCTGGTTTTATGTGTCAACTCGATACAAGCTGGAGTTATCATAGACAAAGGTGCCTCCCTTGAGAAAATGCCTCCATGAGATCCAGCTGTAAGGCATTTTCTCAATTAGTGATCAAAGTGGAAGGGCCCATTGTGGGTGGTGTCATCCCTGGGCTGGTAGTCTTGGGTTCTGAAAGGATGCAAGCTGAGCAAGGCAGGGAAAGCAAGTCAGTAAGTAACATCCCTCCATGGCCTCTGCATCAGCTCCTGCTTCCTGACCTGCTTGAGTTCCTGTCCTGACTTCCTTTGGTAATGAAAGTGTAAGCCAGGCTCTGGTTCACTTCCTGGATTAGCTCAGCCCCTGCTTTACTTCCTTCACTAAAAAAGGTTCTCTCCCTTCCCTTTACTCCCTCCAGTCAAAATCATAGCTTTTAGGAGGAGGGTTCACCTTACTGATTGACAACAGTTCTGCCTGCATCGAAAGAGGTGCAGGGAAAATAGGATCTTTGAGGGAAGAAAGAAACCATAATAGAATCTGAGGATTAACTGCAGAGAATGAGTTTAGCACTGTGTCTGCCAGATGGCAAGCATTTAAAAATGGCCCTGCCATTATTATTGTTTTGTTATTGGCATATTATTAGTTAGACCGTGTGTTTGCCATGAATGTGTTTTATTATTCTCATTCCTTGTTGATAGGAGACTTTATCTATTTTATTTATTTCTTTACCATCAGTGGCTCAAATGGGGCGCTCTGTATGGAAGATTCTGAAGAATATTTGTTGAATGAGGGAATTTGAGACTGTGGACAGGCTGTGGGAAGAGCCCCTAACCAATTCAGAATGTGCCATTTTGAGTCAGACTTTGCACTGTTATTTATAACAGCGAACAATTTAAATCAACCTGCACATCAAACATCAGCGCTAAGGTCAACAAATTACACTACATCCCATGCTGCAGGCTCTGCCGCTGGTGCAAACTGAATTGTGGCGTACTGTTGACAGAGGGAAGTGTTTACTTACATTGCTGAAGAGAATAAGGAGGAGTTGCAAAACAGCCCGCCCCTACAATACGATCTCCCATAAAAAGTGTATGTGTGGAAAAGCACAGACTGGATGAGCATTCAGCTCAGCCTGCACAGTGCTTGCTTAGCACAAACTCAGAAGAAACCCTTGATTTAATCACCACTATGTGCCTTGTAAACCAGGCATGGAGGTTGAGTGCCTGTAACCCTGGCAGTCAGGTGGTAGAGGCAGGAGGATGAGACATTCAAGGTCTTCAGCTACATACTCAGGCCAGAATAAACAAGTATTCTTGGCAACAAACAGTAGAAACGAATTCTGACCTGATTTAAGCAGCAGTGGAATTTATTTAGCAGAAGCAGGGTAACACAGAGGACTGATATTACTAACTAACCAGCCAGTAACCACGCCCCAAAGCCTACCACTAAACAAACTCAGCATCTCCTGTAATACAGGCTACTACAACCACCCTGCCACCCCAAGAACACACTTTGATCACCAGGATGGTTGCTCTGTCTGTAGTATAGTCTCCCTTCCACCCGGGTTTGCAAATATCGCTTATGAATGTGTCAGTCTTGTGAATGTGAAGGTCTCTCTGACTCATGGCATCAGACTTTTCGGAGTGAGACTCAGGAAACTGCTTTCAATAAGATACAAGGATGATTCCCATGGGGACTAATGTTTGAAGTCTCTGTTCAGAGACCAGTATACTTGGATTGGCAGATCCTGGCTCATGTGTCCATAGCCTTACAGCAAGAGAGGATGGAAGGTGGGTGCCAGTAATGTCTTAGTCCATTTGCTATTGCTAAGACGGAATATCACAAACTGGGTAATTTATGAGGCTGGAGTGAGATTAGGCAGCTGTATCTGGCAAGGTCTTTCATGCTACAAGGAGACTCTGTGTTCCAAAGTGGCTTGGGGCATCAGATGGAAGGCAGTGTTCTATCAATAGCTCTACCACCTTCTTCTTTCATAAAGCCATAGTCCCCTTGGATTAGAGCCTCAGCCTATGGCCTCCTTAACCTTAATTACTTCCCAAAGGGTTCACCTACAAATACTGTCGGGTTAGGTTTCTATGTTCTTAATGTCTCACGGCAGTGATTAAATTTCCACGTATGTTCTGAGGCAGACATGCAAACCACAGCAAGTAATGATGGGTTTCCTCAGTGGCTGCTGCCTCTGCTTTGGATGAAGATTTTTTTGGGAAGGAGTTCTTAAGATGTAAAGACCAGAGTCAGATGCTGTTAGGCCCAAAGGAATGACTAGAGTTTACACCTTGTCCTGTGTTTGGAGCAATTCAGGAAACAAGAACAGGACATTTCCAATGCATCTGAGATAATGACAGTGAAAGCGATATCCCTTGGAAATATTTTGTTCTGGTCTTTCTTACCAGTAAGGGCAAATTTTCTTTTTTCTTTTCTTTCTCTCTTTCTTTCTTTCTTTCTTTCTTTCTTTCTTTCTTTCTTTCTTTCTTTTTTTTTTTCCGAGACAAGATTTCTCTGTGTAGCCCTGGCTGTCCTGGAACTTACTCTGTAGACCAGGCTGACCTCGAACTCAGAAATCCACCTGCCTCTGCCTCCCAAGTGCTGGGATTAAAGGTGTGCGCCACCACTGCCTGGCAAGGGCAAATTTTCAAACAGAGAAAACATACGATAATGCTGGGTGCAGTGATGCATACCTGTTATCCTAGCACTCAGGAGGGGATTATGAGCTCTGGGCTAGCCTGCGCTACAGAGTGAGAAACACCTCAAAAAAAAAAAAAAAAACACATTTAAAAGACCATAAAAAAATTTTTAAAGGTAAATTGTAAACAAGAAGGGGTTTTATTTAAATCACTTCAGTTACTACTTTTAGATTGACTGAAGAATTAAAAAGTAAGAAAAGTTAAAATTCACAATCCTCCAGCCTCTGATTTCCAAATTCTAAGGTTACAGGTGTGTGCCCCTAAGATCAGCTGTGCTGTGTATTACTTATGAATGCATTCAAGTGTACCAAAAGGATAACACATGAAGGGATGTTTTCTTTGAGGTGGAGGAAGGTAAGAGTTAGACCTTAGCTCTACTGTGACATCTTGGTTCCTAAAAGTAAGGACACATCTGTGGTAGCTGCTGCCATTTGTTTCCTAGGGAGTACAATATTTAACCACCAGCACAACCCAGGTAGTGGCTAGTCAGATTGTCATATTGGTTCATAGGAGTGAAGGGCAGATGCCAAGCTTTGCCTCCTTAGCTGTTGGATGTGGGCAGGACTGAGGGTCCTTAGGATGGGCTGGTGGAGGTGATACACTGTAGGTAGGTGGGTTTGGGATGGTGATCGCTTGGGTGGACGGCATGCCCAGGACTGAGGATCTTAGGATGGGCTGGTGGAGGTGATGTACTGTAGGAAGGTGGGTTTGGGATGGTGATCGCTTGGGTGGACGGCATGCCTAGTAGACCTGGCTCTGCTTTGTTCAACAATGATGTTTATAACTTGCATGATTATAGAGCAGTGTCACTGGTCAAAGTTGAAAATAGTATAAGACCAGAAGGGATGTGTAATTACATCTGTGCTCCAATCATAAATGTAATCATATCGACAGGTACAATGAGGGATGGAGCTAAGTAGAGAAAATGAAAATCTTCTATTTATTTTTAAACCACTTACTGTGGCTCGGGGGTAGATGGTTAGTGTACTCAAGACCCTGGGTTCAATCTTTAGCACAGGTGACAAAAGAAAAATCCTGGTTTAAAAACCAATTAAGGAGAGGGAACTGTGCAAAATCTCATTAGAAAATTTTGTAATCTTTTTTAACCTTAAGCTAAAGTGAAATTTGGTTTTTGAAGATAATTTTTTAACACATAGTTAAAGGCTACATTAAAAAAAAAAAACATTTGTTTTTGAAGCAGAGATTTGCTGTGTAGCCCAGGCTAGCCTTAAACTCGGATTCGACTGCTTCAGTTTCTTAAGTTTTAGGATTAAAGAGTACACTAACCATAGCTAACTTGAAAGCAAACATTTGGATCCATAATTTATGTACATAGTTAGTAAGAAACTGTAAGGTAAGTGTGCACAGACATATGTATAGAATGGTTATCAAGTTATTGTGATGGCAAAAAAAAATGGTAATATTCAGAAAGGTCTGCTAATAGTCAAATTGGACATCCAGAAACTTTTTATACAAATATCACATATTTACTTAATATATTATCATATTTAATTATTATTCATTATATTTACAATATAAAATAATCCTTATTTTAATATAATGCATATTTATATATATGCTTTACAATACTGTACTGTCAGTATAAAAGACAACAGAGCTAAACACATAAAACAGTCCAGATTTTACAAATAAATGTTCACACCCGTTATCCCTTCAAGGTGGGTATCACAGGTATTTTTTAATTTATATTTTCTAGTTTTTTACAAAGATTACGTAATGCTTATTACTATGCTACTTCTAAGGAAGTAGCATTGAACTTTTAAAAAATAGTTTCAGTTCATAATATACTAACCTAATTCAGCATGTGAAGGCGTGATTATATATTAAAATGGGAGATGGGAGACATGAATTACCCATTGGTCTCTTCATGTACTTCTTGTGGCAGGGCAATAGTCACATTTTAATGTTCTGGAGCAGGACATTAAGATGTGGATAAATTTGGAAATTATGCCTGTAAAGAACTCTTTGAGAAGTCGGGGCTATTTATTTCTTTTAAAGAGAGCCAGTGGAACAAATATATTTCATTCAATGTCTGGACGGCAGTAAAATGGAGAATATTAACGTCACTACAGAAAAGAGCCTCAGGGCACAGCAGTGGAAATGGAACGGAGGGACAGTGCCTTTGGATAAGAGAACTTTCTGAAAATTAACAGCAGTATTGATATTACCAATGTGAGTTAAACAGATTCCAGTGAGTACATGAGGAAAAATATTTGAGGGTTTGGGGTTCTCACAGAGGTAAGAGAGGGGAACCAGAAATGGAAAATGACGGAACAAGAGCTATCTAGGAGTCTATGCAGTAGGAACAACTCAGGAGGATGTAAATGTTGGACTAATCTGGTCCTACCTGCCTTTAAATGCCATGGTATCACTACATCCAAAATCAACAGTCTGTAGTACAAGACTCAGAAGACTCTGGCTTGGGCAAGGGGAAACATGCAGTCTCACCAGGGTGGGAGGAAAGATGAGGAGGAGAAAAAGGAGGAGGAATAATAGGATGGATGCATGAACATCTACCAGATGTGGTCCAAAGACAACAAATGCCAGCACACCACCACCTCCATCTCTGGAGCCAAGCATTGCTTTCATCACCAAAAGATGAAGCATGGGCTGAGTAGCTGATTGATGATGGATAATTGAAGGCTAGGCTGCTTTTGGGAGGGGTCTATATGGGGCTTGAGGGAGGGAGCATATGGACTAAATGACTTCTGTGGTACCCTTGAACGACACTAGAGAGTTTTGTGGATGGAAGTGTCAATATTTGTCTAAGATCACCAAGAATGTATTCTCAAAGCTCGCCAGTGCCTCCTCCCGTACCCACGAGTCAGGAAAAACCCACATGAGCCAATACATGCTTTCATGGTCTACCTCTTCTCAGTATTTAGTGAGGTCTTTGGGGCCTATTGGTTCATGAAATCTGAAGGATGATTACCATATGTGGTAGTTAATGTTGATTGCCACCTTGCTTGGATTGAGAAATGCCTGGGAGATTAGTAAATAACAGGTCTGAGTGTGTCTCTGTGGAGTTTCTAGATTATGAAGGCTCTGATGTGTTGAGTTATTTAGCCTATGGATAGGCTCAAAATTTGAATAGATTATTGGGAAGTGGCAGAATGTCTGCTGGGTTGGAGGCTGTCACTAGAGCTGGGTCTTTGGGGACTGTCTCTTATCCTGTTCTCCTTTTCGTTGCTTCTTTCTCCTCTGTCACAATGTTCATGAGGTGCCTCATATCCCTGCCACCATGTGTGTGCCTCACAATAATCCCTGGGAAACATGGATCCCAGTGAGCATGGACTGAAGCCTCGAAAACTGTGAGCCAAAGACATCCTCCCTCCCTCCAGTTGTTCTCAGGGGCACCGTTGTCATAGTGATGCAACGGTAATATGCTGTGTGAACGATTTGTTCAGTCTCTCTGTTCCTCCACTTCTGCTTCTGAGGCCCCACTGCTTTTTCCTCATTATCATGTGTTGAGTGAACACAGTTATATCTGCCCTCAAAAGTTTAAGAGACAAGAAAATTGCCTGCCTGGTCGTGTTTATTAGCCCTCAGCCCGTGTTTGTTAGCTTGCAGGTGATCTTCCATGGGAAACGAGTAAACGTGCAAAATGGAGGGTCTCCATGTTTGTTTAGAAACTAGAATGTTCCCATCCACTAATCAGACATGTCTAGTTAGGACGAAGCTTGAGTGGAAGAGAAACCAGTACTAATTCCCAGTAACAGCGTTGGGGTTGGTTCTTCAGCAGTTAGAATCCCTAGTCACAAACCCAGAAAATTACTGGTGTTGATTAAAATGGTTTAAAAAAAAATTCATATTAAAGGATAGTTTGTAGAGTTCTCAGAAAGATTAGATAGGTGGAGTGAGCAAGTAGGAATGAAATAGTGTTTTGTGGTCAAAGAGCGGCATAAGTCTGACCACAGAACTTGTTGCCTGTGCCATTAAATTCAGAGACTAAGAGGGTACATCACTGACCATGCTGACCTGCATACTGGACACTGAGGAGATCACCGAGATCAGTGTGGCCCCTGAAACATGAGGGATCCTAAGAATGTTCTTGCAACTTTCCTTGCCCCAAATATTCTCCTCATCCTTACTTGAAACTTGGGCACACTCATCAGATGGACCAACTCTAGGCAACTGCCATCCCAACTTGTAGTGAGAAGGAAGGAGTACCTGGAGTCTTCTACTTCCCTAGAAGAGGACTCTCTTACGTGCATAGCCTCAGCAACAGCATTCCACTCTAGCACTTGGCATATCCAGTTCTCCCAATACCCCAAGAGTGGGTATTGCTCTCATTTGATAAGTACATAGTGGTATTTCTCCCGTGTCATAGACATATACACTAAGGTTCAGTTGGTTGAAGTAATGGACTGAGATTGTATAATGGGTAAGCACCTGAACTGTGGTGGGGATCCCAAACTCCATCTTTATCATTCTATAATGCCTTTTCTACGCCAGGCACCATGCTTAGCCTGTGCCATGACAACCTCCAAGCTAGGCATAATGAGGAGGCTGAAACCCACTGAGGTTCTCAGCCTGAAAGTGACGAGGAGCTGTGTGGTGTGACACCCCAGTCAGATCCTCCCACAGTCTCCTTACTGCCTCCAGGAAAGGACGATGATATGTGAATTCCTTTCTCATGGTTTCAATTTTTGTCAGGTAGACCTTGGAACTATGCCAAATGTCCACTCAAACACTCATCTCCAGCAACGAGACACTCATCACCCTGTTACACAAGATTTAAAACTTAGAATACCACTCTCCTTTGAAGCCCTGCCTGGCTTCTCTTCTATGGAGCATAAAATGCAGTCATTTTTCACAGACAATATTAATATTAAACCCCATAGCCTTTATGTCTACAAACACATCTCCAGGCTGGCTGCTATTACTCTATGCCAGTAGTCTACAGAATCTTCTTAGATAGTCTCCTGTCTCCAGACAGCTTGAGACAAACCATGACAAATGCCTGTGTCTTATCACAGGGTTTTTGTGACCCAATGCATTGTAATGGGTTGGGGGAATGGGAGATGCTTTGGAATTTGTTTGACTGTTATCACTAGAACTGCCATCTTGAAACCACTCAAGAATAATGTGAGCAAGTGCTTGTAGAGTTTTCAGAGTGAAGACATGGAAGACCGTGGGCTTCTGAGGAATCAGTGAGGGATCAGTCATTCATATATATATTCATATATATTCATATATATTCATATATATATGAATGACTGGCCTGAACTCATAGTGTGAAATAGTGTGATCCTTTGGCTTCAGTGCCCTAAGTGCTGGGACACTATGTCCATTCCCAAACCATCCTTAATAGGTTGCAGCTCTTCAAAGGAAAGCAATGGTCCTGGTAACCACCTAGCTGAAATGCAAATCTCATCATCTTCTTCTATGTAGTTTTGCAGTCACTTGAACCAAGGTCACAATCTTTCACATGAACCAGGCCAGATGCTTAGTATCAGCTGTCTGTTTCCACTAAGTTGCTGTCAGACAGCCCTATCTCATTTTGCCCACACAGCCGCACATCCATGCTGCTTCCTTTGTAACGTGTTTTTTTTTTCTTTATCCCTTCTCCATCTGCTACACTTCTATTCATCTCTCAAGCTCTACCCAAGTGACAGTCTTTCAGTGAAGTCTTTCCTGATCCGCACAGGCAGAATCAAAGAGTGCCTAAATGCTTTTGAGCGTCTTGGGTCTGTGTTATGGTGCTTTCTGCAGAAGCAGGTACAACAGCAAGTGCTTATATGTCTGTCTTGTCGCTAAAGCACGGGCTCCCTAAAGACAGGGATCAAACTCAAGCTATCCTTGTAGCTCCTGTGCCTTGTATGGGATGTAAACACCCTGTAAGTACTAAGAAGATACCCACTGAATAGATCCTTGTTCACTTGGGTTGTAGGGAACGTATGGCTATTGACTGTATTCACTCTTACTAGAAGAAAGGGACGTTATTAACAATGATGATATATTTAGGACTTTGCAGTTTGTGAAGCTCCTTCACAGCCACGCTAGGATCTCACAGTACTCCTAGAGTACCAATATTGTCCCCACATCACGTATGAAGACTGCACAGCCAATCAATATGGTACATTTGCTGAGTGCTTAAAATTTGCATACTATTAAGTAAGACACCAGCTGTGGAGGGAGGTTGCAAAGGACAGGAAACTAGTCTTTCATCTCACAAAGTTTGCAATTTACTTGGAGAGATAGGAAATACGGCAGAATATTTCAATCACAAGTTATGGGAGAAGTGAAACATGATTGAAGAGATGCAGAAGGCTGTGATTTATCATAAAAGAGGGACATGAAGTATAAGAATTAAAGTGGAATATAACACTGCTGTCTCAAAGGGAAGGTCCGTGGAAGACCTCTGAAAGGGAGCTGAATGTGGATTTTAGGCATTGTCAGGGGAAAGGCATTCCATGTGAAAGAGAAAGATTTTAAAAATAAGAAGTGGTTGGGCATAGTGGCACATGCCTTTAATCCAGCACTCAGGAGGCAGAGGCAGACCAATATCTGTATATTGGAGACCAGCCTGGTCTGCGTAGAAAGTTCCAGGCCAGCCAAGACTACATATGAGACAATGTATCAAAAACAAAACAAAACAGAAAATAGGGGTGGGAGTTGGGGGTTATGGTAGGTGATGGTGGGGGTAGTAAAAAGGGCATTATTTCTAGGCGAAGAAAGAACCCCCACCCAAGGAAATAGATACATAATTGTTACATGGATGGATGGCTTGATAGAAGGATAGTTGGATATGCGGGGATAGGTATGGATTTAGGAAGAAATATATGGACCAATAGCTGTTTTCTTAGAAGGATTGTCAGATGCTTGGATGGGTGAATGGAAAGGCAGAGGGGTCAAAATATGCATGGATGGATGGATGGATGGATGAGTGAATGGATGGATGGATAGATGGATGGATGGATGGATGGATGGATGGATGGATGGATGGATGGATGGATGAGTGGATGGATGGATAGATGGATGGATGGATGGATGGATGGATGGATGGATGGATGGATGGGCTAGTAGATGGTAGGTGGGTTGGTATATTGGCAAGTAGGTAGATGGACAGGTAGATGAATGGACAGATGGATAGACAGTCAGACATGTACATAGGTAGATGAGTAGGCAGGTGGTTACATGAATAGATAGAAATCCCAGCTTACAAAACCCAGGGCTCATTTACCAAGATTGTTTCCAAACACTGCAAGCACGATGATGAAATATATTCTCTTCACAGAACAACTTAATTTAATGTGTCTACATGAGAGACAAGCATGTGGGAATGAAAAATCATTTGTTGTAGTAAATTTTTTAAATGCGGTCAGCACTAGAAGGACAAGCCTGGGCTTAGGATGTAATCAGACCAGTGTGGCCTTTTGACATTTTATGTGGGTTTATTTTCCCACAAACACATGGGCAGAGGCACAGAGAATTTTGTTTGGGTTCTTTTTCTCTTTCCCTTTTTACTATGTGATGCCAAACTTATGTTTTGACTAGAGTGTCACTTTCCAACTTCCTGTGTGTGGGAGCCCAAAGCCCCATGAATTGGCTGAGCTGACACTTTGACTCATAATGACAGTGGGATCAGGCTGTTATGTAACTTGAGTAGAGGGCCGAGTTCAGCTGGTTAGGGAAAAGGATGGGGTCGGTTAGAACTTAGCCCATCTACTCCAGACAAAATGTGCCCAAGGTTCTCTTGATAACCAAGAGAGAGACATGCTTTGTATCTCTAACAGCAGAAGAAGCTGCAATTTTAAGCAGATAGCCTCCACTTCTGCCTTAATCCACAAGAATAGGTACCATCTTCCTTTTTGGTACTGAATATCTTGCTGTGCAGAGTCTGTGGATACAGTCTGTGGTCACACAGCTGAGACTGTGTGCCTTCCCTACAGCAGTGGGGCTTTCCAGCTTTGGATTTCCCCAAACTGGCCCAGCTTGGATCCAAAACACAATATTTAGGCTCAGTTTGAAGTGTATTATTTTTTTCTCAATTTTTCAAAAAAGGATTTCCCAGCCTAAGATGGTTTAAGCAACCTTCAACCCTATGTCATGTGTACTTGCAAGCTTTTCTGCCAGACACTGTCTTCACAAGGCATTGTTGACCCATTTCTTTTTCCTACAGCCCTTGATTATGGAAGACTGAAAACAGAACCTCCTTGTCTCCCTTGCAGTAGATGTAATCGTGTGATCTGAGTGAGGCCAACGAGAAAGAGGTGAAGTCTATTAGGGGTTTCTACGGAATCTTTTCATTCTTGTGTAGAAGGCAGGTCGAAATGTTCCATGTGATGGTGAATCTTAATTGTCAACCCGATGAGCTTGAGAATCACCTGGGAGATAGACCTATAGACTTGACTATGAGGTATTATCTTGATCAGGTTAATTAGATTAAAGGATCCTGCCCACTGTTGGTGGCGTCATTCCCTTGGATGAGATTCTGGACTGTATGAAAAGGAGAGTGAGCCAGTGAGCACAAGCATTTATTGTTCTGCATCTTTCCTGTAGAGATGCAATGTAACCAGCTGCCCTTAGGCTCCTGCTGACTTGAGTTTCCTACCAGGATGGATTGGAACTTTGAACTTGGAGTGTTTTGCTCTAACTTGCTTTTGTCGGGTTGTCTTATTCCAACACTTTGACAAGTAACTAATGAATACACTACCTCACCTTCATTTCTCCTATCTCAAATGTTAGAGCTCTGGCAGCCATCCTAGGACCATGATGCTGCAAGCACTTAAGATACAAGCAAACACTGAGATGGAGGGAGAGAAAGGTAAAGAGAGAGCCAGCAGGATGACTTGGAGGGTAAAAGTGCTTTTAGATCTTTGTTGTCCCCTTCTTTGATAATTCCAACTAAGCACATTCCTAGCTGACATTGTCTGCCAGTGCTTCGAAGGATGCTGGTAAGGGACAAAAAGGTGAGAATATGAATATATTATTGTTATTAATTTTACTTTTGTGAGATATGCTCTTGCTATACATCCCAGGTTGTAGGACTTAGACTGGTGGTGATCCTCCTGTCTCAGAAAAGAACCAAAACTGTGGAAAGTGGGAATGTGGGGAACGGGCTGGTGAAAGAGTTTATTCAGCCATTTTCCTCCTTGAGTTCCCCTCATTTCTCCTCACCAAACACCTCTTGGCTTGAGAGTATTGTGCTTGTTTTGTGATGCTGGGCCCAGACCCAGGGCCTTGTGCCAGCCAGGCAGGTGCTCCACCACTAAGCTCTACCATTCACTTTGCCTGGAATAGGAATTTGAAGTTACTTTATAGACAATCTTATCATCATGTCAAAGAGCCTTGTGCTGGCAGAAGTATGATTAGTAAGTGATCTTCCCTTCCAATCACCCCTCAAGCATGGGCTTCCTACTGTCTGGTTAAGTGTTTATTTCCAAAGGCTACGACAGTGTCTAGCATGTAGTAGCAACCCATTCACTGTTTGTTGAATGACTTACCAGATCTTTGTGTTCAGGAGTTCTCAATCTGAGAGACAAAAGCTTGGTGGATTGGGAAGCAGAGGGCCTGCAATGTGGCCATATTTTTTTTTTTTTACCTTTGAGGGTGGTTATTATTCTTCCAGTAAGTTCTCAGCTCTACCATGTCAACACATAAAAATACAAAAAAAAAAAAAAAAAAAAAGCACCAGTTTTAGGTGGGGGATGATCTTGGAAAAGGCTGTTATTCCCTTGTGAATTTCCAGATATGGTTCTGATGAGGGGAAATGCAATTGGGCCTTGAAGTTAGTCCAGGAAGGGGAAACACCGGCTTAAGGATATTTTGAGACACCTGAACAGCCCACGAGGACACTTCTTTTATTCTATTTTAATAGTACTTTAAGCAGAGGGTATTGAGTCTTGGATAGTAAATCCAAAGTTAACCCTCCCCTCCAGCCTCACCTCTGCCTTTGTCTTTGAACCCAGTCTCCAAGCCTACAGTGTTCTGTACTGCTGCTGAGATGGCAAGCTCCTACTCAACTCTCAAGAGCTAGATGGGGAGCTTCCCAACTTATTCCCCGCAGGGATAGTTGCTCTGATCTCAGGGAGCTTCCAGTCCCTCATTTTAGCCTCTGCATAGCAGCTTGTCACACTGCTTCACATTCTGGGCGCCTCTCCTGTGCTCTGCTTAGCACACACTGGGTTTGTAGCATGAGTGATGATGGTGATGGCTAGTGTTTGCCGGCACTCCCGTCTTCCCACATGCTTCCGTTTTACAGTACTCGAGAATTTGCCTTTCCTGGTAGTGAAAGGCAGGTACTGGTGACCTCATAGGTGAGGATTTTATACATTCAGCAAACACTCACTGAGCTGCTGTTAGTGCTGGTACTGTCCTGGGGACAAGGGCTATGGTATCGAGCACAGGGTACCTGTTCTCGTAGAGTTGTCCGTCTTGTTACAAAGCAGGTGCCCCAGCCTGTTTTCTTTGTCTAGTAACAAAACACTGTAGTCTGGATATGTTGTAAAGAAAAGAAGTTTTGACTCATACACAGTCCAAGAGCACAGCACCAGTGTCTGCTGAGACACTGACTCAGCTTTTTGGTACTGTCACAAAATGCCCAAGGTTACCAACTGAATGGAAAAGGCTTACTTTGGCTCATGGTCTTAGAGGTTTCAGTTTATGGTTGCTTGGCCCTGAGGTGGGTTAGTGTGTCATGGCAGAGGCCTGTTCACCTCATGGTGATCAGAAAGCAAAGGAAGCAGACAGAGCTCCAGCATCTCCTCCAAGGGCAGGCAGGCAAGCCTACTCCTCTGATCTCACTCTCATCAGGCTCCACCTCTAAACATTCCATCACTTTTTAAGGAGCAGCAAGGGCTGGCGAACAAGCCTTTATAGGAAGACTCAAGTTCCAAAGAACTGCAGGCCCTTAATGCACAGCTGAGTAAGACGGCTGGTGCCAAAGAAAGGGAATGGCTAAGGAAGCCCAAGCTTGCCTTGTAAATGCTTAGCAACTCACTCTGGTGCTGACTAGTCCAATGCCTTATAGACACACAAATACACACATATGTGTGTGTATATATATACATATATACACACACAGAGAGAGAGAGATACACTTACACACATAAACACAAATACACATACATACACACAGACACATGTTCACACACAGACACATGCTCACACACAGACACAGACACAGACACACACAGAGATACATATACAGACACAGAGACAAACACACACACAAACTAAGTCCAAACCACAGCAGAAGAGTCACCAGAGCAGACAGACTAGTGTGTGTGAACATTAGATTGGATGGACCCAATGTGTCTGAAAGGGACTTTCCTGGTCTTTGGACAGGAAGAGGATGCATCCTTGAATAGAGTGCCACTATTAAAACACCCGCAGACGAGGCAGGTGCAGATAAAAGCCTCATCTAAGGAAACTTCCCAGCACCCGCTGGGCAGAGATCAATCTTCACCTTGAAAAGAAAGCATGAAGAGGGGAGAGCAAAGCTGAGAGAGCAACGGGGTGCTGAGGTGCACGTGTCCCAGCAGCAGGGGAGAGTGGAGAGTGCTTGCAGAAAAGCCTTCCCACATTGTCAGGGCAGCCAGGAGCCAGCAGTAATGAAAGGGATTCTTACAAGTGGCTGGAAATAGCTGGCAATGATGGTACAGGCTTCCCTTAAAAAGCCTTTGTTGTGCTGGATAAGGAAAGTCATTGTGGTCTGCAGGAAAGAAGGAGCTCTTGGGTGCATGTGTGATTGATGGATGGGTGTGGGGGTGGGCAGTCCTTATTCTATTCTGCCCTTATGTCTGTGTCTGCGTCTGCATGAGACGAGCACCTGGGGCAGTACTCACAGGGATCTCCATGATGAAGCTGGGTTTGGGAGCCTACAGAAGACTGACTGGACATGCACCAGAGGAAATGACCTTAATGTGGTCCAATGTAACCCACATAATCAGCTGGACATAGAAACCCAGCCTATGAACTAGATGGGGCAAAGCCCAGATGGACTGCACAGAAAGAGTCTACTCCTTGGGGCTCTGGGTAAAAGAGCCAGGGATCTTTGGTTTCAGCTGCCCCATGGAATCCCCTTAGGAGTCCAGAGGTCTGGCCTCCACCAGCAGTAGAACATGGTGGGGTCCTTCGTAGGATCTGGGGTTTTCTGCTTCCTTCACCCACTGTTAAAGAGGCTGTGTGGTGAAATGCTCTGGAGCCTCATTCCCGGGGGATATTCAGGCTCTCTTTCTTTCCACAGAATCGTTTTGAGCAAATTCTGACCTGCTTCTGCATCTCAGAGTGGGGACCGCCAGATCAGCCTTGTAAGGCTGTAGGTGGGTAAGAGGTTTAGGAAGGGCTGCACAAATCAAGACCCAATAAACGTTCACATTTTATTGTTATTACCAAGAATTATTATTATTATTATTATTATTATTATTACTATTTAAAATGGAGTCTCACTTTGTAGCCTCTGGTTACCCTGGAATTCACTTCATAGAGTAGGTTGGCCTTGATTTCTATATGCCTGCCTGCCTCTGCCATCTAAGTGCTGAAATTAAAGGCATGGGCCACCACACTTGGCTACTATTATTAAGATTTATTTCATTATTTATTTATGTATCTGTCTATCTGTGTGTATATGTATGTGAGTGCAGGCACTCTAAGAGGCTAGAAGAGGGAGAGCTGTCCAACCTAGGAGGTGTGAACTAAACTATTGTTCTCCACCTCCTCCTCCTTCTCCTTCTCCTCTTCCTCTCCCTCCTCCTTCTCCTCCTCCTCCTCTTCCTCCTCCTTCTCCTCCTCCTCCTCCTCTTCTTCCTCCTTCTCCTCTTCCTCTTCCTTCTCCTCTTCCTCCTCCTTCTCCTCTTCCTCCTCCTCCTCTTCTCCTCTTCCTCCTCTTCCTCCCCACCACCATCACCACCACCACCACCACCCCCTGGAGTTGTTTGGTGATTTAAGCACAGTCCTTTAGAATACATACATTTTGCTTACTCCTTAGTTCTAAGGGCAGCCAAATTTTTTTCAATGCAGTGAAGTTTAGGACAGCGTTAAACTGAAATCCTGGACCTCGTTAAGCTCTTTTTTGATTCTATGTGGAGTAAAGGAAGCCTCTGGCAGAGCATGGTGACCCCGGTTAATGGCAGCTAGGAGTCACATATGGAAACAAACAAGCTCACATCCATACTTCTTTCCAGAAATGATAATCCCTAAATGGCATTAGTGGAGTGTCCTGGATGTCTGGTGACCTTCCCCTGCCCTACCCTCACCCCAAGTCTGTCCTCTTTCCTTGGGTGACACTGGAATGGTGGTGGAATCTCCATTCCCCTGCTCCCTACTCCCTGCTCTATTTTTCTCTCTGGAGTCTTCCAGAACAGGCAGGAATAAGGGGATGATTTAAAAACAGATTCTGAAGCTTTTGTTAGGTGCCAGGAGTTTGGAGAAGGGCATAGATGTTGAAGAGTTAAAAAAAAAATTAAAGAGAAATATTCTGGGAATTTCCAGTTTGTTCTTGGCACCAAACGAGAATGAGAATTCACTGAAAAGTTTCTCATATGGAATTTGTTCCTATCCTGCCCACCCCAGTCATGTCCACTCCTTCCTGTTCACATCTCCTGAATTTCCTAGACACTTGGGGATAATGTGACCCTTAAAGGAGCTACAATGTATCCTGTGCTTCTTGTTATGTGTCCAGGAATCTTCTTCCATCTCTCTGTCTCTCTTTAGTCTTGACATTTTCAGCCCCTTCAGTGATTTGGATCAGAAGCCTCCACAACCATCTGTTTGGGAGTACCAAGTGCGATACTTCTTCTGACACTTGTAGGTAGACTGTTCAGGACATATTTCAAGAAAGGAAGGGAGAAAAGGTTTCCTGTTCCTTTTCCTGCACTGTCCCCTGGGAAGCTCCCCTCACCTGGGTAGGGTCAACTAATGTGAGAAGAGGAATAGAAGGAGGCATCTGCCCTGTATCCCAAGGCTTTGTTCACAGCAGGCTTCTTCAGTGTCCTCCTGAAAGACACTGAAGGTCTTATGGTTTATGTGAGTCTTAATATTGATATTTAGTTGAAGAGGAAACAAAACAGAAATTTTAAAAATTAATTCATTTGAAATAGAACTATTTGGCCAGGTGTGGTAACAGGTATATGAGATTGGATGTCTGGTTGAGAGTCCTGTTTCTCCTCATGTGGTCCCTATACCAGTAATATCAGCATTGCTCAAAGAGGGAGCCTGTTAGAAACATAACTTCTTCTCAGGTCCTACCTCTAAACTAGAGAGTCAAAAACTGGCTTGGGCACTCTGATTTTTAGCCAGCTGTCTCCTGGCTGGAAGTTGAGAGCCACTGGTTTGAAGTCAAATGTCTACAGTGATGGATTTTCCTACAATCTGAATAAATTTACAAGGCACAGCCTATGCCTCGTCTTGCAGTACTAGAAAGGCATCCCACGCAATAGATGAACCTCCTGACCATAGGCATGGATGTTACAGCAATGTCAAGTTGTGTTTTTTTTTTTTAAGTTAAAAACCTCCAAACACTGTTTCTATTTGTGTTTCATTGAAGAACATTACTGAACAGTTCAGAGATGGACCCTGGTCTAAGACCGTAACTTGAAAGGAAATATTCTGGATCTGTGCCTCTTATGCTTAACATGTCCACAAACCACCTGGAGATTTGGTGAAGATGTGCCCTGGCATTCACTACATTTGGGAGGAGGTCTGTGATTCTGTATTTCTAAGAACCCACAGATATTGATGCTGGACCATGGACCACACTTAGAATAGCAAGACTCTAGACTAGAGCAGTGTGCAATACTTTCCTTCTTCATGAACATCTATATCAAGATGTGAGTCTCCTATCACCTCCCGTTTCCCAGGCTTCACCTTGAGGCCAATCAAAACTGGTTCCCTCAACTGCTCTTGATGCAGTCGTCTTCATATCCTTGACTCCAGTTCAGATGGGCCTATATGGATACCATCCATCTCCACCTCCAAGCTGACAGTCTTCCTTCTCCCAGCTTCCTTCCCCACCTTTCTCTGGCATAGCAGGCGTTTCACACTTCCTGGGATGGCTCCAGCTGTGGAATGTGGATATTTTTGTATTACTGATTTTTGGAAGCCTGAAAGGTAGAAGAAGAAAACCACTACAAGGCTGGACAGTGCAGTGTCTACCACTTACCTTGTACATCTGTTCTGCTGGGCTTTTATGCTCCCTCTACCTTTTTGAAGGTTCCATCCTGCTTCAGCCCATCCAGAGTCCCCATCATTAACACTGCCAATCTGAGCTTCCCTTTGTCTATTCATCCTTAGACACTCTGTAGAACACAGGGATGCAGGGGACAGAGTAGAACAGTGAAAGGGTACCTTCCTTTGCAGAAGGTCACGATGAAATAGCTGTTGTGACCTTGAGACTCTTTGTAACCCCTTCTCAAGGGTCCCTATGACACCAAACCTCTTCTTAGCCTCCCAGGACTGCCTATGGCCAGTCCTCCCTAAAGGTGGCCTTGAGCCAAACCTTTGTTTCCAGAAGTTCTGTAGAAGTGCCTCCTGACAGCGGACTGAGAGATTGAGGCAGTCTCTCCTAAACATCTTAAATAGATTCTTCTACTAAATTAGAGAGTCATTTGCTGAGTCCTGAGGACAGAACCCTTCAGGCAGCTAACCTACAAAAGCTATTCATATCCCTGCAAAGAAATGAAGATTCATGTATTGTAGAAACCCCATCTTACTCCTTCCTGACAAAGCCCTACATTCTCACATGATGAAGACTAGTATGTACATGGACTCTTTTTGTTTGGTATCTATGAGTATAAGCATTCATGTGTGCATATTGATGTCACTTGTGCATTTGCCTTTTAAAATATACATAATCCTGGGGTAGCATGGTGGCTGCAAGCTCAGGCTCTCTCTCTCTCTCTCTCTCTCTCTCTCTCTCTCTCTCTCTCTCT
>JANHMN010000002.1:52680586-52730740 GCA_030674055.1 Rhabdomys pumilio
CTCTCTCTCTCTCTCTCTCTCTCTCTCTCTCTCTCTCTCTCTCTCTGGCACACATGTGCACACACATACACACACACATACACACGAGAGAGAGAGAGAGAGAGAGACAGAGAGAGAGAGAGAGAGAGACAGAGAGAGACAGAGAGAGACAGAGAGAGACAGAGATATTGACAGATTTCTTAAACAGTCTGTGCCACATCTTTCAAATAAGGATAAAGAGCCTCCAGCACCAGGCTGTAGTGAGAGTTGAGAAGATCCAGGCAAAGCTCTTGAAATTGCACTGAGGATGTAATATGCACCAGTTAATTCTGTGGCTGTAACTATTACGTGTATTACCATATCAGACTCAGGCAGACCTTTGTTACTGGGCATTTTAGGTTTTAGCTATTTAATTATAACAATCTGTTATGCATGTCCATCCTATCTGGTAGTTTCCTGTACATTCACAGCCTTGTTTATGCCAGATATAAGATGGTGAAAAGCCTGTCAGTCAGCTCTTGACACAGATGACAATTTCGTGGTGAGAATATCACGATTCTGATGGAGCAAGGGTTTATATGGGACATGATGTGAGGATGGAAGAAACTGAGGCAAGTTATGTTTTTGAGAGGAAGGCACTAATCATTCTTGTTTATTTAACCAATGGTTTGTTTCCTAGTACCCAGAATAGCTCCTGGCATGGCATAGGACCTCAGTTAATTCATTGTTAATCAAATGAGTTGGCTGACATATCTCCAGAAGGAGCAATCCTCTTGCCCAAGCCAGCCGCTTGCTGTGGGTGGCCCTGGGTTCAGATGGAAGCCATGTCCCAATTTGGGTCCAGATGTTTTGTCTAGCCCCACCCACATCTGTCCTTCCTGACTCATGGGACAGGAAGTTCCTGACTGTGAGGCACTGACTCTGAGCTAGAGTCTCTCCCTCCTGCTGTCAGCAGCCAGCCAGCAGCACTGAGCACAATTGGAGACATCAGCTGAGGAAGACATGATGAGATGTTAGTGGAGGCTGGAGTCTGGTACGAGGTGTGGAAGATGAGAGTTGTCTGCTGGCCTTGGGTGCTGGCTGATTCAACAGTGAGCAAGAAGAGAGACATGTCCCACACTGTCAGAGTCTTATGGAGTGGCACCGTCATTCCAGGGAAAGAGACTAATGAGGATGAGTGAGAAAGAAAGGGAAGTGGCCACTGGCATTTGTGAGGTTACAGACCCTGTGTCACTTTGTCCTTCCAGTGACCCATAGGGAAGGCAGAGTCTGTCCAACTTTAAGAAGCACAGCTTCATTCATTCAGCATGGTCTCCAGCCACAAAAGGAACATCTGTTGCTTTTTTCATGCTGTGTCTTTGGAAATAGGAGCCTGACCCAGTGGGAGAGTAGGCACCACCCTCTTCACTCTCAGTTTATGGAGCTTGGGAGGAGCTGATGCTGCTCACACTTCCAGGACCTGTGACTCAGACCTGACCAGCTAGGCCCCACATCCTCCTACCCCCTCCTGCCCATGAATGTGGGACCATGCTCAGCAACTAAAGCAAAGCAGAGCTGGTTTGTTTTTTCCTTCCCTGCAAGTGCCTTTATGCAACCACAGAATTTTAAAATGCCAGTTATAAGTTCATCCATTGTGGAACCACAGTCGCAGATTTTATGTATTTATTTTTGGTGGGACACTTGATTTAGGGCTTGTGAGATGGCTCAGCAGGTAAAGGCACTGCCTAAAAGCCTGACAGCCTGACTTTAATCCCCAGAACCCACATAATGGGAGAACTGACTGCCAGAAGTGACCCTGTAATCCCCAAATGTTCACTATGGCACACACATGCCTACACACGTGCACATATAGGTGTGCGCGCACACATAGATGTAATAAAATTTCAGAAATACGGTTGGTTTAAAGAGGGAAGGAGAGAGAGGGAGAGGGAGAAGAGAGAGGGGGAGAGGGGCAGGGGATGGGGAGAAGGGAAGAGAGGGAGGGAGGGAGAGAGAGGGAGAGAGAGAGGGAGAGAGAGAGGGAGAGAAAGAGAAGGAGAAGAGAGAGGGAGAAGAAAGTCGAGAGAGAGAGAGAGAGAGAGAGAGAGAGAGAGAGAGAGAATATCTGAATGCCTTTATCCGAACAGGATATATCCAAGCAGACAGGCAGCCTGAAGATTGACTGCTCTTAGAACTTCATTTAGGTGAACTAGTAAATTTTCTTTTCAATTAGATATTTGGAGCTGACTTTCTGAAACAGTGGACTCCATCCTCAGGCCTGGAGCAGAACAGCAAAGAGGGAACTTCACAGCAGAGTCTTTCTTGTCCTTTCTGCCCTCTCTCCAACCTTGCCCCGAGGAAGACAGAAGAAATTGCTCCTCTCACAGGTTTTCAATGAGCTACCTTGCTTAAGCTGACACAGGCTAGAAGGGTTAGGCTGGGGTTAGCTCTTCATATTCCGGCATCTCTCACAGACAGAGTTTTAGATTTCTTTTGCCTGTATTTCATTGTTTCCAGACAGCAACATGCTGATAATGGGCTTACAAGCCTCTACCTGTACTTTGTAGTGTTTGCCAATTTTCATGGTGTGATATTCTCACCACGGCCAATTAATTTCAAGGAAGCGATGTCACGTGACCAAATGGGGCGATGAAAAAAAGTACATCATTAGATAGCATTTCCACCACGCAGATTTCATGATTGTAGATAACCTCAGGAGATCAGAGGTAATAAAATGTCATAGGTCATTAAGAAAGGTTGGCCTTGAATATGCTTTTGTTTTAAATGTAAGTCATTTAAGTATAGGTTTCTAAGACCTAAGATTTTATTAATGCTTGAGTTCAATAACTGGCTCACATTGCATTTTATAATTGGCTCTGCAAGCTGGTTCTAGCTCAGCACTGACATCACTTTGATGGGATGGATGGCTTCTTCACAGGTTTGGCAGCTTTTAGTAAGGATTGATGACAGGTTGAAGTATGTAAGGAAACAGAATGCATTGTCACCTGCCTGTGTAGGACTGTGGTCTACTGATAGCTGGGAAACACAAGGACTCTTATTGACATGGGCACCTCCATCAGAAAATCTATAAGCCCATAAACATACATGGGTAGAACAGGGAAGATCCTGTATCTGCCATTTTCCATAAGAAATAGATAGCACATCTAAGTTAGTCCATTAGGGAGAATATTTGAGGAAGAGACTTTTTATAGAGGTGTGGCCAAACATGGGACACCACAGGCCCAGCAGGGCTGTACTTTACAAGCCCAGGTTGCCATTAACGTATCAGTGCTTTCAGGAAGTGAGAAGAACCTACCAGAACCTGTAGACAAGAGAGGGCTGGGATACCTGATAGACAATGGGTTGTTTGGCTCTAGCAAAGAATGATGGGAATAAGTTGGATCTAATCTACTCTTTCCCTCTGCTCTTCCATCATGGCTCCTTGTTATCAGGAGGACCCAGCCGAAGCCATAGTACAGTGGAGCACATCAGTGTCCACCTCCTGGGGGCTCTGAACGGGTTGAGAAGGGGTAGCAATGGTATGGTCCTGCAGAGCGAACAGCTAGTTAGTCTTTTTCTCTTGGGTCTGAGAAAAGTTAAAGAGAACTTAATCTTTGGAACTGCTGTTTGCTTTCCTCTCATCCTTACTACAAGTAAGAGGCTTCCCCTGGAGGACCAAGGCATCATTTCTGGTCTGACAGAGGCTCCTTGAATGAGAAAGGGGTCATTAGAGCAGACTGTGACTGTGGTCCTGTGCTCCCTTAACCCCTGAAACCAGGGCCATCCATAGACAATAAACACCCACTTTTTTCTACTCAGCCATTCTAGTCTCTGTTGGGCTGCATGTTTACCTCACCATTGAGGTGCCTGAGTGCCACCTGCAAGCCTCCCAGAGGAGGCAGAACACAGTCCGTGGTAGGGGAGCTAGCCTGTGTGTGTTTTTCCAGGGGAGAAACAGTGGAGTCTGTAACGATGTTGTGGTTCTCAGCCCCCTGTATACCCAGATGCTGCTGGGGACCACGGGGAGTTGGGAACGGGGGTTCTTAGGGTCTGTGCTTTCTCTATGCACCAGGCAGGAAGGGGATAACTGAGCCAGGGACTGGGGGTGGAATCCGGTTGGTCCTCAGTGAGTGCTGAGAGTATGGAGGGGCTGGAAGAAAGAAGACCTTCTCCAGGAGATTTACACCTGCTCTTTATGATAAAGTCTTCCCCTAGGAGTGATCCTTGAAGGAGCCAGTTCTTCCTTGTCCGCATTGGAGTTATTTGATTGAAGATGTGAATGTGTACATCTTACTTGGGGAGAACCAGGGATTAGATACCTTTTGAGGGAAGAAATGCCCACGAAGGGAAGCTCATTAGCTAAACACTTGGGGCCTAATCAGATACCTCATTAGCATGGAGAACTCCAGGTTTTTATGCTAAGTGACTGAATGTCATGGTCCTTTCAGTGAAGTGTCATGGTTATGTGTTCCAGTTCAGGCACTTTGGCAGAGAGTTAGCCCCATGACTACCACTCTCAATTCTGAGATTTCCTGGGGTTTGGGCTTGCTCAGTCTTACCAGTTCTTCTGTCTGGTGACATGATTCACTTGTCCCTCAAGTCTTGCTGATGTTTGCAGGGTCTTTTCTTTGGATTTTGAGTGACCCCTGGTCTGGGATCCAAGAGACCTGGTGTGAGTGTCTGGCTCTGACACTGTCCCAAAGGTTCGCAGGACCATAACCAATCTAAACCTTCTCATTTGGAGAACCAGGAACCAGGAACAGACAATCATGATTCTCAAGGACATCTCTGGACCCCTAAACTCTTCCAAGAAATCATGTATTTAATCCCCAGATTATTTGCATAATGCAAAGCATTTCTTTCCATAGCCAGGAGGTGGCAGCAAAGTCCTGTTTTGGAGGAGGCGTTAGCCTAGGGTAGGAGACCTCAGTGCCCTTGGTAGGACTCAAAGTCAACTTTCAACACCTAGGTTTTAATGCTGAATAATAATTAATAGTAATAACAGCAGAACTTTATTATCATTATTGGTAACCAAGTAACAGCAATGACTCCACCTTCATTTGGGGCAGGGTTGCATAGCTGGGGAAACATTTGCATATTGTTACATAGAAATATGTTTTTTAATCTTTTTTATTTATTTTTTTTATTGGATATTTTATTTACATTTCAGATGCCATCCCCTTTCCCCATTTCCCTTCCCTAGAAAACCCCTATCCCGTGCCCCCTTTTCCATTTTGCTTTTATACAATTTTTTTTAAATGTTAATCAAAGGCTTTATAAGTATGGTAATGCTCAATCAGAAGTGTAACCCAATACCCAACCTAGCTATGTAGACTATCTTTGACTGGTGGAACTTCTGCCTCCATGCCCCCTCTCTCTTTCTCTCTCTTTTTCTCTCCCATTATCTAGCTTCTCATCTATTTCATCTTCTCCTCTCCTTACTCCATCTTTTCCTCTCGGTGCTCCTTCCCCCTTAGCTCCTCCTACATACTACCCTTCCTGTTAAAATAAAACTTTTCTCTCAAAATACAATTAGAGCATAATTATTCCTATTTGTACCAGTGAGGTACAAGATAGTCTTAATACCCAGTCCATCCTTTTGTTGACTAACCAGAACCTCTGTCGTCTCTCTTGACTAAAACACTTAGTTTTGAACCTGGCTTTTTCTTGGCTTTAGAATGAATGTCAGCTGAAAACCATCCACTCAGATCTTTTCTCTCAAGGTAAATAGCCAGGATTGGCTATGAGACTATAGGTCTTCAACCCTGTCAGAAATCCAGAATGACTAAATTAACTGAAGTTATGGGAAGCACAAAGCATAGCTTCTAAAACTTAGCCAATATATAGAGACTGCTGAACACCTGGACAGCCTCTATACTACCGAATGTTGGAGCATCAAATCTTCAGCCTTCTGGCCCAAACCCATCTGACAGACTTTAGTGCTGCAGAATTATTAAGGGCTGGCTACTCTGTCTAGACAGATATAATCAGTCGACTATTCTGCAAGTGTGTCCTTTTCTGGACAGTAATTTGTCTGTTGATGGAGAGAGGCAATTCTTGCCTGGTAGCTGTCTCACCACAACTGGAGTAACTCCAAGGATGCTCAATTTCTTCTTAGAATCCAAGACAGGAAGCTGTCAGGAGCAGACAGGTCTCTAATCAAAATGAACATTAATATAGAAATATTTGTGACATCAATTCTATGGATTTCTGACGTTTTGAAATCCAACTATCCATGTAAGGTAACCTGGACTGTTGTCTGTTAACTCCTCTCAGCTATTTCTAAATAAAATATAGAAAACACCCTAACAATAAACTCAAAGTCATGAATTTGCTATAGTCCCTTAACTCACAGGCTAATCATTCCAAATAAGTTAAAAAAGTTAAAGAAGGACTGGGTCTAAGCCTTGTATTTCTAATTGTGTTATACAGGCACAATGCCCATGAGAGTATCAATATTCATTTCACTTTCATATCAATAAGAAGCTCATACCAATGAAAACCTTAAATTTGAAATCCAAGTGAATTTTGTACCATTTAAGAAATTATAACTTCATCTTGATACTAAATTATACAGATTTCTACCAATAGGTTATGGCTATGCCATAAATCCTAGCTAATCCTCCCTGTTCCAACAAAACCACGACTTTTCTCCAGAGAGACAGCCCAATATTAACCACCTTAGTCCCCAAGCCCAGGGAATAGGGGCGCTGACTCTTCTTTAACTTCTTCAAGCTGATTACGGGCATTGAGTTATTAGAAGAGGGGTGGGGGAAAGAGTAAATTGATAAGCTTCTGACGCTGTGTCTTCACTGCATCCAGATGGAATTCCCGGACACCGGAGGTTTGAATAGGTCTGCTCGTTTTGCTTGATGAGTAGATACACCAAGGCTGTGTATTCTGCAATATACAATTCTCTGGACAAGTTTTAGTATCAAGAAAAAAATTTTTTTTCTCCTAGAGGACTGACATTTTTTAAAAAAGATTTTGGTTCTAACAACTTTTTTTCCCCTTTTATGTAGTTGGTTATAAAATTTACATTTCAAGTTTTATCCTCTTATCCCATTTCCCCCACCACCCAGGAACCCCTTATCCCATCCCCCCTCCTTATATCCCTTCTATGAGGCTGTGCCCACACCTACACCCCCACCCCCACTACCCCCTCCCCACCCTCACATTCCACCCCCATTCTGTGTTTGTTTTTCATGAGACCAAGAATCTCATCTCCCACCTATGCCCAACAAGGCTGTCCTCCCTACGTATACCGCTAGAGTCATAGGTCCCTCCCTATGTGCTCCCAGGCTGGTAGTTTAGACCCTGGGGGGCTCTGGTTGTTTGGTATTGTTGCTTCCCTCTTGGGGTCACAAACCCTTCCTGCTCCTTCAGTCTTCTAAGTTCTCCATTGGGAAACCCTTGATCATATCAGTGGTTAACTGTGAGCATCGTCCTCTCAATGTGTTACTCTTTGGCAGATCTCTAAGGAGACAGCTATATCATGTTCTTGACAGCATGCACTTCCAGCCATCCACATCAGTGTCTAGCTTAGGTGACAGTACATGGGATGGATGCCCAGGTGGAATGGTCGCCTAATGGCTCCTCCTTCAGTTTCTGTGTCATGTTTTGTTTCCATAATTGTTCCCTTGAGTATCTTTGTTACTGGTTCTAAGTAGAACTGAGGCATCCCCTCTTGGTCTTTCTTCTTCATGAGCTTCATGTGGTCTGTGGGTTGAGCCTTTGCTATTCTAAGTTTTTGGGCTAACATCCACTTAACAGTGAGTAAATACCATGTGTGTTACATAGAAATCTTTTAACAAGACCTTCAAGCAGGCAGATGATGGATAAGCAGACTTCTTATTCCATGCTGAGACTCGGAGATATTTTTTGGCTTTCCTATAGCCTTTGGAAAGTAGAGATGTGCTGGGCCAACCCCCGAGTTCTCTTGCTTCTATCCTGTGTATTCCCTAACTTGTGGCAGGCTCCCTTCCTCTTCGTCTGCATTTTGAAGGAGAGTTAGAGATCCAAAAGGCCTGAGGATTCAGGACTAGTCCCAGTTTCAAGTTGGACCTTAACATGCAGATGCTGAGGAGGAAAATTCAGGACATGAATCTCAGCTTCACTCTGTCTCTTTCAGCCCCATAAAAGAAAATTATCTTAAGTTACTTAATTTTTACAGGGTAAACCTGGTGGCTTAGCTTGGCATAAAAGACTGCCATGTATTTATCGATCTGTCCATCCTTCCATCTGTCAGCCAGTCTTTCTTTCTTCCTCTCATTCAGTAACCAAAATAGAGATTATAAAACAGTAAGTGTGCCACCATGATGAACAAATAAATGATGGAGAGGTGGGAGAAAATGGAGCAGTGTGTGTACAATGAAGAGAGGTGGAACTGGAGGCATGATGGTTGTGATGAGAGAGAGAGAGAGAGAGAGAGAGAGAGAGAGAGAGAGAGCACACTGAGGACAACATGCTCTCATTGCCCAGTAGGGTAGCAGCCTGGAGCTTATACAGATGCAGATTTAACCCCTGAACATGTCACCCTAGTTCTGGGCAACATCACAGGCCCAAGATAAGGAAAGTTTCACTTCTGAATTGGATCTCCTTGAAGGAACACTATGGTTCACAATGACACTAGAGGCCATGTTGGTGTCTGTGGTCCATGTTGCTGCCCTAAGCCACCATGAAGCCTGAGATCCATGTGGACCTGTGAAGTCTGTGCTGTTGACTGATGCCTTGGTCATGTCCTTGGGCTTTGCTGTCTGGGGTTGGGTGTTGATGTGAGTGGTATGTATAGCCAGCCACCTAAGGGTACTGAGGACCATCCATGAGAGGGTTGGTGGTCCTGATGTAGCCAGGGGTTGTATTCATGTCTGTGGCTGTTGCCTGAAGCCCTGGGCAAGGGAGAGCTGGTCCTGCCCCTCTCCATGGCTGCACCTTTCTCCTCAGTATCAGAATTCCATTGAAATTTGCTGGACACCATGGCCTACACTCTTGACCACACAGATCAGGTAGCCAATGAAGAAAGTCAAGTTTAGAGAACATACATTAATCCAAAGTCAAACAGGAAGAGCCTGTAAGTGGTTAGGCTGAGGCTTGTATTTAATATTGGTTTATAAGCTTCCTGATCACATCCCATTCCATCCCATCCCATCCTCCAGGACCAGCCAATCAGCAAAATCAAAAATCGGAGGACCTTTAGGACCCAAGAGAGAGTAGAGACTAACTAGTTTCTGTTTGGTTAGAGAGGGAATGGTGAGTGGGCCCAGTCTCAGCCTGAACTTTGAAAGTCAGAAGTTTTCCAGGCTCAGTTTGTCCCTTTGGGGGATGGATGCCTTGGGCATCCTGAAGAGGATGCAGGCAGGTGGAGAAGAGTTGCCCACGTCAGAGAGTGGGGGACCAAGGCCCAGTCTATATTTCCCCAATGTATCTGACTTGCTACAAGTGAATGGATTTGATGATACCTACTGCTTACTCAGATGCCCTTAAGTGGGCACCAGAAAGCTGTACAGTCCAGACTGTAAATGGTGCAGGAAGGAAAAGCAGAGTATCTCAGTGAGAGTGCTGGCCTGGGAGTCTGATCTCCAGGGACCAATTTCCACTCTGCCCTGGACATGAGCAGAGTGTTTAGTCATCTTAGTTCACTAAACCTTCAGTTAATTTAGGGGAGAAGATAGAAAATCTAATTTGTGAGAATTACGTATTCCTAAGAAGAAAGTAATAGTTACCCAAAGGTGTTCTCTCTCTCTCTCTCTCTTCTCTCCTTCCTTCCTTCCTTCCTTTCTTCCTTCCTTCCTTCCTTCCTTTTCCTTTCTCCATTTTTTGAGACAGTCTGTCTATGTAGCCCTGGCTGTCCTGGAACTCACTATGTAGATCAGGCTGACTTTGAATTCACATGAGTTCTGCATGTCTCTGCCTTCCCAGTGCTGGAATTAAGGGCTTGTGCTGCCACCATGCCCGGCCTTTTTTCCTTTCTTGACGTATTTATTTTTCAAGTTTATTGAGGTTTCATACACACACACACACACACACACACACAAATATATATTCAAGTAGGAGTCTTATAGGCTAAGGTATATAACTTGTTTTGGTGTTGTTTCTTTGTGTGTGATGCTCTTGAACTCAGGACCTCACATATATATTGATGAGTTGCTGTGCACAGCACATACCTTCAGAGCTTATTCATCATGTACACCTGAAACTTATTTTATTTTGGCCAACATTTTCTCATTCCCTCTGACGTCTAACCCTTTCTAACTACTACTATGCTTCTATGTGTGATTGGTTTTAATTCCACACATATGTGACATCATTTACAGGTTGTTTTTCTGTGTCTGGCTTGTTTCACTTAGCCTAGTGTCCTCTGTATTCATCCACGTTACCACAAACAACAGGATTTTCTTCTTCCTAATGGCTGAAGAATAGTCTGAGAAGAGTCTCAGACTGCACATCGAGACACAATTTTTGTATGTATTTGTGTGATTTGTGTATGGGTCTTTGTATACATGTACATGTGAGCATGTGGAGGCTAGATCTGACATCCTCTTTTAATGTTATCCATCATATCTTTTGAGACAAGGTCTTTCATTGAACATGGAACACACCAGTTGGGTAGAGAGTAGACGAAGTGACTAATAAGCTCCGGGGATCCTTCTGTCTCTGCCTCTCAGCACTGGGTTACAGGTGCACACTACTCCTCTCAGGCTTGTACATGAGTGCTGAATCTGAACTTGGTCCTCAGGCGTGCTCAGCAAGCACATTACCCACTAAGCTGTCTCCCTAGCCCTGGCCACCATTATTTTAAACAACAGATTTCTAAAATGCATTCATCCAGCACAGACATTCAGACAAGGGATGTCTCCACATCTTGGATATTGTGACTAAGTCTAGGGGAAACAGAAGTGCAATTTCATTGTCAAGCCCCTGATCTCAGAAGACTACAGGGCAATACCACAGCACTTCTTTGATTTGCTATGGAACCTTCATGCTGTTTTCCATGATGGCCGGACCTACTCACTTTCTCAGCAACAGTGCACTAGGGCTTCTGTATCTCTCTCTTGTCACCAACCCTTGTTAGCTTTCATCTTTCTGGGGAAGAGCTATTTTAACAGGCCTCAGGTATGGGGTGACACAGGGTCTTTGGTTTGAGTTAACTTCTTTTGTATGTGGTGCTGAGGATGGAAACTAGAGTCTCGAATATATCAGGCAAACGCTCTCTCACCGAACCACACCCCCAGCCTAATCTTTAAAGTGTTTGTAGAAACTGGAAGTTCACCTGGCAACAGGCTGGGTTTTCACCTTTTCTACTCGAGGCAAGGAGCAAACTTTTCCCCATTTTTAACTTTCTTTCCATTTACAACAAAGCAGGCAAGAATCTGAAACTAAACCCCACAATAACAAACACAGCGGAGCTTGGATGCTGAGGATGTAGGAGGGTTTATTTTTCCCAGTCTCCCTCTGCTTTCCCGGAGATGGCCCATGGCAACAAGCCTCAGGAGAGCCTCATTCTTCCATCTTCTGTGGGAGAAAAGAAATTGTACACAGGAAATGAGTCAAACTCCATGGGAGGCCCAGCATCCCCTTCAAGGAGAGCAGATGCAAAGTCTGGAACTTCAGAAAAATGACATTAAGGAATGGCTTTGTCTCCCTTTGCATTGACAAAGAAACCTGTTAAGCTGCTAGAGACAGGACAAGTCAATCTGAAAAGCAAGGGCTTCCTGGACTGCATCTCTATCAACAGGGAGACAGGGGGATAACATGCCTGTTCCCCTGTCCCTCTTGCAAGAGCCTGGTACACAAGAGTCTATGCTAAAATGACTTAAGTGGGTGTTTGACCGGTGGCAAGGATGAAGGCACCAAAAGCCATCCTCCGAGCTCTCCTCGGTTGGTCTGTCCGTCCTTAGGCATGATGACCTGTCAGGAAGACACAGTTCTCAGGTGTCTGCTTTTACCTGGCCTCCCACATCGCGGCTCTTGGCCCTTAGCTTGTTGACTTGAGACTCAGCGATGTCTGCCCTCTCCTCAGCCTCCTCTAGCTCATGCTGGACCCTCCGGCACCTGGACAGCTGTGTGTTGGCTTGCTCCTCCTGCATGGAAAGAAAATATACAGTTGTGGAACCTCTCTGTGAACCCTCTTGGGTTCTGGGGAGTTGGGGGAACCAGAAAAATGTGAGCCGAGGCTCCACTGACAGCGGTAAGGGGAGATGAGCTGAGTTCTCTTGAGAATGATGAAAGTGTCCTGCTCACAGCTGGGGTGTTATGCTAACTAGGGGCTCTTTGCAAGCTCTTCTTGTTCTTCTCCCAAGGACCATCACATGGCCCCCTAGACTCCCTCTCTGCAATAGCTCTCCCATGCAACCCATACAACCCAGAGATGACCCAGGTCCAGAATATTCTCAAGGCACCTGAAGGCATCAGACCGTTGGTCCAAGTCCATTCTGTTTTATGTGTGTGATAATTGCCATGTATCTGGGACAGACTATTATATGATTCTGTATTGTCCTGATGGAACTCTACTAATCTGATGCACAATCCCTCTACTCTTAACTGGTTCTGGTGTTCTTATTTGAGGTAGCTGACCAGGCTCCTGAGAAGGGAAGGAAGAGGGCAAAGGGAGAGGCCATACACCAGTCATTTCTTCCTTCAAACACTGGTCTTGGGGCAGTACTACACCCCAAAGCCAAGACACTGCAGAAAAGGCTCTGTTCTAGAGGACCCTTTTACTTTGGAGACTTAATTAATATATTAGCTATAAAATCAGAGAAATCCTTGAAGACAACTTGTTTAACCTTATTAGGCTGACATTTTTCTTTTCATTTAATTTTAAAGACAGGCTATCTCCATGCAGTGCAGGCTGGTCTCAGATTGCCTCCGTTTTTGGTGTGCTAGAGATCACAGGCTAGTGTCACTGCACGATTTATTTTCTGTAAAGAGAAAAGCTACTTCTCATCTTGGCCTTGGAATTTTGCTATTTGTAGCCCTCAGACCCAATGCCCTGGAAGACATCTTTCAAAGCACTGCTTTTGTCCCATCTCCTGTTTTTCCTGTTGATTTTACCTGTTTGATCAGGAGACGGTTAGTTAAACAGGGATGGAAAAGGAGTGTGAGGGTGTTGCTGAGGAAGACTGGGGGTGGGGTGGGGGACCAGGAAAGTAAATCGTGGTGGGATGATAAGATGAAGGGTTTCGGAGCAAGAAGACAGGAGCCAGTGCCAATAGGTGGTCTAGTCTGGTCCGGTTAGGGAGAGTTGGGATGCTGCAAGGTCATCAGAGTGAGCTAAGATGCTTTGTGGTAGATAAAATGAACCAGGATTGGGTTGGATAAAGAGATTTAGGTTGGGGAAGGAGATGGTTGGGAGAAGTTGGGGAGTTATGAGGGTACAGAAAATTTGAAGGTAGAGAAGATTCCAAACCATAGACCACGAGAACAGGAAGGACAGATGTTTCTGTGTGCAATCTGCAGGTGCCAAGTCAGACCTGGGGCTCTCTGACTAATTCTAATCAGTGGCTCCTACCCAGGCTTCATGAGGACACTCCAATGGGGGACACGGTGCATGGGGACTCTTGTACTCACAGCCTCCTCTGCCTGTCTCTTGTAGGACTTCACTTTGGCCTGCAGCTTGTCTACCAGGTCCTGGAGCCGGAGGATGTTCTTGCGGTCCTCCTCGGCCTATAAATAGAGCACCAATAGTAGAGCCCTACAGTCCCTGGCTCCCTGTACTGGGATGTGCTCACACAGCGATGCCTGAGAGTCTGGAGCTTGCTACCTGGTAAGTCATCTCTTTGACTTTGCGCTCATATTTGTGGGCCCCCTTCAGAGCTTCAGCTCCTCTCTTCTGCTCAGCATCCAGCTCGCTTTCCAACTCCCGCACCTGTGTGGGGTAAAGAGGATATATACCCCAAAAGTGAGGCCAAGGCTACTAGCTTTCTCTCACAGACTCACATGTTAGTCATTCTAAGGTAACCTCAAGACTCATTAGATCAACTTCGAAAGCTCCCAGGGGGAACAGGCTTCCTTAAGGCTCTGTGTCAAACAAAGTCCCTTCTTCTTTTATCAGGTCTTGTAACTTTCCACTTCCAGGCTTGCTCTCCAGGCCTCTGTAAGTTTTATTGGACTTGTGAGACTGAGCAGCTGGGATTGGAGGACACTCAAAGTGTCTGTTTTAGGGTAAGATGACAGCAGGCTCCTGGCCAAGCTAGGAAAACCCATAAGGTATCATGGGACTTAGTCCTTCCCTTCAGGAAAGGTTCCAAGAGAAGGATGGGCCTAAGCTCCTCCTCATGGAAAAGGAAGGAAAGTATTTTTTATTTGGAGCAGAAGGGCAAAAAATTTAAAAACTTTGCATATTTAAAAGGAACCATGTGCCTAGCAGCAACCATGTTCTGGGGAGGCTCAGATAAGGAACAATTGTACCAGGGACTTCCTGTTGGGAAAATTCTCTCCTCTTTCCTTTTTCTCCTCCTCTCCCTCCTCCTCATCCTTGCCCACGCTTCCATTTTCTCCTTTCTTGGGACAAAAGAGATATTCTAATAACCACCTCCATGTAGCCCTTCTCTGAAATGTCAATTGTTTATGCAGCCCATTTCAAAAATGTTTGAAATAATCCAACACAGATCTGAAGGGAAAAAAATCAGGAGCCAAGGAAACAAAACAGTGATGAGGGATATACATGAGTAACTGAAATACACCCAGAAAGCGAGCACAGGACCTCTGGCATTGGGGAGACAAAGATACACCCATCAAACTCCTTTACAGATGGAGTGGGATGTACCCCACAACTGCAGTTCCATATAGAGATTAGAAAAGGTGGAAAAAGAATAATCTGAGATGAAGAGACAGAGAGCAGCAGGAGCTCTGCAAGCAAAGCTTGATCAGAGCTAGAAACCACGCCCGCGTGGGGAATTTCATGGTCATAGAGCATCTTCCCTATGTATGTGTATAACCATGAATCTACATGGGCAAGAAGTGAGCATCAAAAAATGTTCTCTTTGCTGAGTGTATTGGTGCACACTGTTAATCCCAGCACTGGGATGACAGAGGTAGGTAGATCTGCATGAGTTAGAGGCCAGCCTGATCTACATTGTGAGTTCTACATAATAAAACCCGAGGAGGGGAGGGGAGACTTTCCCACCACTTAAATCTAAATTTCTGGTTCATGGCTCTACCCAAGATGGCTGAAACAAGGCCACATGGAAAGTGCCTTCTCAAATCACCCACCCTGGCCTCCAGTTTCTGGATCTGCTTCTTGCCGCCCTTCAGCGCCAGCTGCTCAGCCTCATCCAGACGGTGCTGCAGGTCCTTCACTGTCTGCTCCAGGTTCTTCTTCATCCGCTCCAGGTGGGCGCTGGTGTCCTGTTCCTTCTTCAGCTCCTCTGCCATCATGGCGGCCTGGGTCAGTTCACAGGACACATCAGTGGGATACCCACCCAGTGCCGCCCAGAGCACACAGACGATGCTGTAATCTTGAGCATAGTGCTGACCCTCTCCTCCCAGTCATCATGTTCCACTTTGCCTCTCCAGTGACCCTATTTCTCCCAATGTCTCTCCAGGAAGGCACTGAGTGTGCTCAGAAGAGATGAAGCCCCCCTGCCATGCCCTGGGTCTGAAGTCCCCTTTCCTCATCTCTCACTGCCATCTCTGCAGAAAGTGATACTTACGTCAGTGATGGCCTTCTTGGCCTTCTCTTCTGCATTTCTGGACTCCTGGATGGAGTTCTCTACCTCTGCCTGGCACTGAGCCAAGTCTGCCTCTAGTTTTTTCTTGGTATTTATCAGGCTGGTGTTCTATGAGAAAAAATTAGATCTGAGGGTGAAGGTTTCATATTGGCACTTAAAAGAATGAGGAGGGAGGGCAGTGGGCGGGGAGGGAACTGAATCACAGTCATGATCACTTCTTATCTTCCACACGAGTGCACTGGTGGGGACAATATCATTCCTGACTGAACAGAAAGTTTTGAAACAGAGCCAAGAACCGTCCATCAGAAAATTGGGTAAGTGATAAAGGGAGAATTTCAAACATTTGAAGATGGATAGATTATTCAGTAAAAGGCATGGGAACAAGAACATGATTGATAGACACATCTACGCCAAATGAAAAATATTTCTACTGATTAAAATAGGCCATGCATGGAATTGAAACGGGAACAGTGATGACAAACTAGAAAACATTATCTATCTATGAAAAACAGTCTCGTCCTTATATAAATAAGATGTATTAGTAAGGAAAGGGGGTAAGGGGAATAAAGCAGAAACACATAAGAAATATGACAGACACTCAAGTGATGACATGATCTACCTCATCATTAGTAAAAAAAAAAAAAACACTAATGCTAATGCTAATAAACCAATGGTGTCTGCTTCAGCAATCAAGTTGGTGAACATTTAACAGGTAGGGGCTTTTAGAATGTGTAGAAGAGTTCTCACATCGCAGTAGATGGAAATAAATTTGGGACAGAATTGTTAAGATGTAATTTACATGGGTTATATATAAAGGTTATATATAAATGTCTTTACTGTTTTAGCCCTGAAATTTATTTTCTTCCAGAAATATTGACAATATTAACACAAATGAATGCAAAAAATTAGTCATTAAAGACAATGTTAATTAGTCTTTATGAGAGTAAAGAATTTTATTGGTAACAATTTGAAATAGCCAGCCACGGAGGATTGATTACAGTCATAATATTCAATTTTTATAGCCTGCTTTTTTAGAAACTGTTGAAACCCACAGCACTGAAAGCTAATTTAAGAGTTAGAAATATATTCCGGACACATTAAATGAAAGGAAGCCATTGCAAAAGGTAAGTTTTACAAAAGCATAGCATTTATGTAATTCACAAAGATCTGAGAATGAAAAGTCCTAATGCATTGAGCAGTTGATTTTTCCTTCTGTTTGTTTATGCTTTGTATGTTTTAGAACGAATATCTTTAAATTTTGTAGGAAATTAATAAAAATAGGGTTTTTTTGGGGGGGGGGGGGGGGGGAGGGGGGGAATTCCTAGTGTCCTAAGATTTCAGCTTAAATTATGGGTTGAGCATTCATTCTCATTTGAACTCCTGAAATTCAGGTAAGATCCAAAATCTAAAACCTTGAGTAGCAGCAACACGATATCAAAGTGCAAACTTCTACATCCAACCTCATGCGATGAGCCACAGTCAAAATCATCTTCAGTGTGTGTGTATATAAAGAAATGAGTTTCAGGTTTAGGCTTGTCCTCAACCTCCACTATCTCTCATTATGCCTATGCAAATATTCACACATGCAAATCATCCCAAATTAGAAACACTTTGCCCCCCCCCCCCCCCCCCCCCCCAGTAAACCTGCCATGTGTATTTTGGATAAGGGTTTTGTGAGCTGCATTTCTTCTACGAATCCTTCTCTGCTTCCTTACTCCATTTCCACAGCATACAGCCTGCAAGATCTTTCATCTTTCCTTCTGATCAAACAGAGCTCAGAGGTCTATCAATTAAGAGTCAAAGTTTTCCTGGCTTGGTCTTGGCTGCTAGTCTAGGAGGAGTGGGGGGCTCCTTACCAAGGCACCTGAGCTTTATCTGTGCCACACCACACTTTGCTGTTCCTGCCCCCGCCCCCGCCCTCGCCCTCGCGGATGATGATGTTGGGGGTGTGCAATGTAGTGGAGGAGTTACCTGGGGAGAGGAAACATCTGGCTGAGCCACTGCCCTATCTGTCCCAGGGTGGATCTGAGTAGAGGAGGCAGCGTACCTGGGAATGGAGCAGCTGGACACGGTCACTGGAGTCCAACAGCTCCTGCTCTGACAGCCGTCGGGTCCGCTCTGTCTGCTCCAGGGCCACCTTCATTTCCTCCAGCTCCTCCTGCAGGAGGCCATTCCTGCGCTCCACAATGGCCAGCTGCTCCTTGAGGTCCTCGTTGCTTCTCTGGGCATCGTCCAGTTGCAGCTGGGAATCCTTCAAGGAAAACCAAGAGTGATGGCAGAGCTTCAGGGTGAACCATGAGCCCATAGGTCTGCCAAACTGGCTGGTGCTCACCTTAAGCTGGCCTTGCACTGTGCGCAAGTGTTTCTGGGTCTCTGCCACCTGGCGGTTGGCATGGCTCAGCTGAATCTCCATCTCATTGAGATCACCCTCCATCTTCTTCTTCAGCCTCAGGGCGTCATTGCGGCTTCGGATTTCTGCATCTAACACACTTTGCATGGCCTCCACCGCGCGCTGGCTGTTTCTTTTTATTTGTTCGATTTCTTCATCCTTTTCTGTGACCTTGCGGTCAAGCTCAGATTTTACCTGGCTTAACTCTAGCTGGACGCGCAAGATCTTGCTCTCCTCGTGTTCCAGGGAACCCTAAGAACAAAGGAGCAACAGGGATTTTGTGAATAACACTGTATCCATCCTTCCTTCCTTCCTTCCTTCCTCCCTTCCTTCCTTCCTTCCCTCTCTCCCTCCCTCCCTTTCCCCCCTCTCTTTTTCTTTTGAGATAGGGTCATGTGGTCCAGGCTAGCCTGAAACTCACTATGTAACCTGGGCTGTTCTTGAGAGCTTGTTTGGAGGTTCTAGCAGGGGAGAGCAGCTACTTATATACCCTTGACCAAAGACGGGTCCTCCTCTTTTGGGGGAAGCTGTCCTCTTTGATTGAGCAGGCAGCTTTGGAAGGGATGCACATGGAGCCATGAGGGAAGAAGGGGATACCTGTCTAGCTAGCCAGATCAGCTGGAATCAACCCTAGTATTCAATGGGTGACAGATGTTTCAGTCAGATTGCCCTCACATCCAACACAAGCTGTTCTTAAACTCACGATCCTTCTGGATGCTGGGATTACAGGTGTGAACCATTATACCTGGGCATCACCTTAAATGAGCATTCTCTTTCAAACTATGCTAATATGGCATTGTGATGCTCACACAGAGAACAGTGCTCTGACTCTGACGTTTGAGCATTTGATGGGTTAATGAATGTCCCCAAGAGTAGAGAAAGTCAGACCAAAACTTTGTATCTGCTATTAAATAATCTTATGTCTTAAAAGCATCAGAGCATCATTCAATCTGGTAAATATTTTTTTTATAAATGGTGTATTTAATAGTGACTATAATTCAGGAGCTGATCTAGTCTCTGTAGCTTCAGGACAACTGCTCTCTTATCCTGCATGAACCAAATCCCAGAAACATCTCAGCTGCCTGGTTGTTCTGTATAGACCCCTACTGATTATGACACCAGGAGACTCTGGGTCTATTTTGATGACACAGGATTCCTGGTAGCCAAAGATTCTGTATGACTCTGTTTGAAACTCAACTGGCTCTCAGGATGCTTGGTGACTGACAATTTCTTTCTTGAGAGGGACATATTGAGGATATTATGAACACGTTTATTCTCAAAGGGGAACGTAGGATAAATGACACCAGGGGATAAATGACCCAGGGCTGATTGGCTGCTCTTCCCAGTGTGGAAGCCTCTGGCTGCAAGGGCTCTTTGGGTGGGTGGGTGCTCTTTCCGGTTCCTATCTGATTGCAGACAAGCCACTTGCCTCCACCTCCTCTAAGGCAGCCTGGAGATCAGACTTCTCCTGCTCCACTTGTTTCTTTGTCTTTTCCACTTCCTGGAGGTTTTTGCCCGATTCTGCAATCTGCTCAGTTAAGTCAGAAATCTCCTCTGCAAAAGACAGGCTTGATTTGGGATTTCAAAAGGCTCCAGCTCACAGCATAGGCGTGTGCCAGACAAGTTAGAGGATGGCAGTTCATTCATGGCATTTACAGAGGAAAGAATAGAGGAAGCTTTTCTGATGAAGTGGAGACACAGACACAGAAGTCTTGCCTCACCCGAACGATGTAGAGAATGAACAACAAGAAGAGAATTCTTTCTGACCTTAAGTATACACTCCATGAAGGACCAGAAAACTCAGACTCCGAGTCTTTCAGGATCAGCAGAGACTTAGGGAAACATGGATGCTGTCTAATTTTATTAGTCAGAAGTCTGAAGTCATTAAGAGCTTTAGTAACAGGCTCAAGGATGCAAGGTCACTTGAAGACTAGAATCCCTGAAGTTTCTTGTATTGTAAGAGCAGCAGGCTTAGCAGCTCACTAGGTAGCTCCAATCCTCAAAATAAGAATCAGGGGCCATTGCACCTTTCATGAAGAGGTTTTAAGCCCTAGGGAACACTAGGAATTTTGAGGTTTTATGAATGAGAATATCATGAGAAGGAGGAAGCTGTGCCTAGTAAGGGCTGGAGTTGGCAGGAGAAGGGAGGGCAGTATAACCTGGCTGTGCTCCGAGGGAGCTCACCTTGCAGGTTTTTATTCTCCCGTCTCAGCGTCTCTAACTGATCCACCACCTCCTCGTAGGCATTCCTCATCTTGAAGATTTCAGTACTGAGGGACCTGGACTCCTTCTGGGCAGCTTCCAGCTCCGCTTGGCTTTCATCCAGTTTTTGCTTCCACTCTGCAAGGACCTGCAATGAGGGGATGGGGAACCTGGGAAACAGAAGAGCCTGGGGGGGCTTGAGAGAGACCATCCAAACACAGGCTGTGAGCAGTGCCAAGGCCTCACCCTCTCAACCTTGAGGACCAACAGAAGAAGGCTGGCTCTACTCTAGACCAGGGACTCCAAACCCAGATGTCCCTACAGGTGCCCTGCTGTGTTCTTAAATATAATACAGACTGAGTATTACTGATCTGACAGGTAATTTTCTCAGATTTCAGAATGTCTGGAGAATTTGTGTAGACATGGGAGATCTTAGAGATGGGACCCAAGCTCCATACAAAATTTACTTCTGTTTCATTTCCAACATTATGGACATAAGAAATGTGATGTAGTACTTTGAGCATGCTTGTGTGTATGGAGCTGTATGTGAGCATATGATGTGCATGTGTGTGTTTACATGTACAATATGTTTGTGAGGGAGAATTTGTATCTGAATGTAGGTGCAAGCATGCCATGATGTGCGTGCAAAGGTCAGAGGACAACCCTGGATGTCAGCCTTCACCTTCCACCTTGAGGGGAGATGCTGAGTCTGCTGGCCTGGCCTGTGGGATTTCCCTGTCTTTGCCTCCCATCCTCTGTTAGGAGTGCTGTGATCACAGATGTTCATGCTGTGTATTCAGCTGAGAATCTGAACTCAGGTTCTCATGCTTGAGCTTGTTTTTATCCAGTGAGCCATTTCCACAGCTAGGCATGTCCATGCTTTAACTACCACTCATCACATGAAATTGGACATGGAATGTTTTTCCCTTTGTAGCGTCATGGTGCTCAAACATTTTAGACGTGGAGTGTGAGTTAAAGATGTTCAGTCTACGTGACAAGCTCATCAGACTCTGAATTAGCTTTGATTAAAATTTCCCTTGGAGAAACCATTAGAGAAGTAAAGAAACACCCTAAATCTTCCAGCCAGGAATTGAGGATCTGGTTGTGTGCATCTTAGAATGCATATGTGAAAGACTACTGCCGAGATCACCATGTCCATGAAGCAGTTGGGGAAAGACCTTGTCGAAGTTTCTTTGCTTCTTGTCCAGGGTGGTGCAGGCTGTGTTAGCCCTCTCCAAGTCCAGCATCAGGTCATCCACTTCTCCCTGAAGCCTCTGCTTAGTTTTCTCCAGAGAGGCACACTTGGAGTTGGATGCCTCCGTGTTTTCCTCTGCCTCCTGGAGCCTCTGGGCCAGCTTTTTCCTAGGAGGACCAGATGTTGTTATTGTCACAGCAGAGTGGGATATTTTAGCAAGTAATTATCACACTGAAGGAAAATGGACAGTCTAGAAGAGGCTACTGAGCTCTGACATGTGAGTGGGGAGGACCCTGTGCAGTCATGTGCACATAATTATGTGCCCTGAACAACATAACCAATGGTGGTCCAATAAGACTATGAGAGAAGAAAAAAAAAATCCCTGTCACCTAGCAACACTCTAACTATTGTAGCAAGGCTACTGTTCAGCTGATCATTGGAAAGTCTAGCACAGGCAACATTGTATAAGTACTAAGAACTTTATACTTCAAACAGCAGTGTCACTTGGCTATGTATTGTCTGTACTACACTTTTTGTTCTGCTTATGAAAGAGAAGTTTACTATAAAGTGCCGTGCTTTGTTAGGCCAGTAGCAGTTTATATAAGTCAGGAAAACTGAGTCTCCTGATTCCATCCAGAGACCATATGGAGGACTGGCTTTCATACCCTCGAGATTTGAGAACTTACTCTTAAGGATTCTCCTGATAAAATCTCGACACATTTCTCAGAATATACCCCATTGTCTCGCCGCATATCTATATTACTAGAATAATTCTGAAATGCTTAGTGGCAAAGTTGGTCTTTAATCAGTCACCAGTTGATCTGAGTGGAAGGACAGCTCCTAGGACAGTGGGAATACTCTCTGAAATCTTTAAAAACTATATAGGAAAGAGAGATTCTCTCCAGGTAGTGGGGAATGCCCTTCTGGACCTTTTTCTAGGGCCTTTTCTCCCATAGGGAACTTGAGTCATACTTGGCTTCTTCCAGCTCCTCTGTGCGCTGGATGGCATCTGTCTCATATTTGGTCCTCCACTGGGCCACCTCGCTGTTGGCCTTGGACAGCGCCCTCTGCAGCTCGGCTTTGCCTTCCTGCTCCTCCTCGTACTGTTCCCTCAGCAGGTCACAGTCATGGCGGGAGGACTGCAGGGCGTGGGCCAGTGCATTCTTTGCCTGGGGATTACAATGGTAACCAATTGCAAGTCTACATGGGCCTCTTCCTAGTGAAAATATGAATCATTTTTCCCAATTTGAAACATTTCCGTGATGCTTCACAGATTTTGTCCTATCAGCATACTTAGTATTTGATTTTTAAAAATTCTCTCCATGATTATATTTACTTTTATAAGAAATTATTACACCATAATAAAGAGAAAGTTATTAATATTTAGCCAGCCATGGTACCACATATCTCTAATCTCATTACTTAGGAAGCTGAGGCAGGAGGATGGTGAATTCAAGGGCAGTCTGAGCCACATGGTGAGGTCTAAGTCATAGTAAAATCCTCCCTTAATGCCCTCCCCAAGTTGCCATAAGAAATTTATACAACAGACATAAAGCAACATCATCAGCACCTGTTTAGACAGTTTGCATGTTGTAGGTCTGTGCTTGAAGCTTGCCCTCTGTTTCTTAATTAAGTAACCTGAGAACCTGAAAACCTGAAAACCTGAGAACCTGAAAACCTGAAAACAACCTGAAAACCTGAAAACCTGCTGTCTACACTGAAGCCTTCCAATGGCTGTGATGGCAAGAATTAAAACAGTTGAAAAGTTAATCATCTTGCTACTTCAAGCACTATGACCACAAAACAGCCACAGCATCCTCTGGGGTCTCCAGAGGCCAGCATCCCCACACTGGGGACCACTGGTGTGAACTGATGCCCAGAGCCTCCTTCTACACTCATTACTCTCTGGACAGGGCAAATGTCTCTCTCTAGCTTTAATCGTTGCAATGCCACCACCAAAGAGTTCTATTGCCCCAGGACAATGATTTCTACATTTTCATCATTTTCAGAAGGCAGTCAGGCATAGAACTTTGCGTAAGGAAGGAGCCTTACGGCTGCAGTGAGAGGCAGGGAAGGGTGGCCTCTTGCCTCCAGTGACCTGCACTACTTGTTCCGTCTCTGGTTCTCACACTCCTCCTTGGGTCCTAGCCCACCAAAAACCTTCCTTCAGAGTAGAAAGACAAGAGACAAATGCAGTACTGTTCTGTGCCAGAAATGAAAGATAAAGGGGATTTCAAAGGCTGCCTTGTAAATCTCTCCCACACCACAGCCGTCTCAACCAGATCAAAGCAAACTTCCTTCATGTGGGACTTTGAATGTCTAGATTCTCGTTTTAATGCTTGAAACACTAGCATCAGCAGCACTTGCTGTATACACTGCTCTAGTGAGAATTTATTTACCGTCCACCAATTGCTGGGGGGTCGGGGGGGGGAAGAGGAGGTCATTTCTATTCATTTACAGATCAGTGGGTAGACATGGATTATAGACTGTATCTAGATGCTGAAGTTACCATTACTATCATGTTATGTTAGCACCCAAAGGCTTTCCCTCAAGTCATGTAGTCTCTGGGGAGAAAGGGTACGTAAGAACTGATCTTACAGGAGGCAGCCTACAAAGAGGATGGCATTCTAAGCTGCTGGAGGAGTTTCTGCATGAGATAGTCTAACTACTGCAGTAGCGGGAAGGGATGCTCCTGACTGGAAGGGATGTTTATCAGGCCAGCTGATGGGAGATGGAGGTGTAAAGGAGATGGGGTGCCTTGTTAGGGTTTTCTATCCCTTAGGAGAGGTCTAATACCAAGGTCCTGTCATTCAGGAACAGGTTATTATGACACTGAAGCAGAGAGAGATGAAACATCATTGATACCGTACTGCATCTAACTAGTCTTCCCTCTAAGCCACCCACCTCCCATGAGCCTCCCTCCAGGGTTGCATTCCTTGGCTGCTCAGGTTTATCTGACAACTGCTCACCCAAAGAGGCAACTTTACCTTGGTTTCTTCCTCCAGTTGCCTCTTAAGCTCCTCCAGCTGCTGGGTGAGGGCCTGCTTGCTTTTGGTTAGCTGTGAAACCAGAGACTCCTTCTCTTCTACTTGGTGGTTCAGCTCACCTGCCAAACAGATGTGGCTCCACTTTAGCAGGGCCGACTGCCAGCCACTATGTCCCCATTGGGCCCTGGAGGCTTGCCATCCTCACCATTCTGGGTCTGCAGCCTTGCCTTCTGCATGTTCAGATCGTGGATTAACTGGGTCTGTTGGTCATCCTTGGCTTTGATTTCGTTAAATTGGTCCTCCACAGACCGGCACATTCTTTCTATGTTACTCTGAAAAACAAAAAGGCCAGTGGGGATGGGGAAGTGAGTTTCTGGTGTTCAGCACCAAACTGGGCACTTTGATAGTCTGGCTTCTTGTTGGACTAAATGAAATTATGGGGCATATGAAAGTTGGTTTTAAGAATCATTATCATTTTGGGTTTACTTTAATTTTGTGTGTGATTATTGTTCTTCAGCTTTGGTTGGCATGCACCCAGTGATTAGTAAACCAGTTTCTAATACGATGCCACTCACAGGAACCCTGGGATCACGCTGGATGATAAGCAAGTCTATTGATAGATGGATACTATCTGCAAACCCTGCCTACATGGTGCAGTATTTCTTTCAATACTACAGCGGTTCCTGGGGGTGGGTTATAAAGATGAGGCTGTCACTACCCCAGCTTCCTGTCTGCCTGTAGTTGTGTGAGGTTCATTCAAACCTCCTGTGCATGTTTCAGACTTCGCTTCTCTTCTCTCCCCATTAAATATAGAATAAAGTGAGCATATGCTTTCCTTTCGACTGGGAAGTGTGAGACAGGTGCAGCAGAAGAAGGGCTATTAAATCAAAGACGGTCCTCAAGGAGCTCAGGGCCTGTTTTGAGGATGACGCATGTGGAAGACCTCCAGCGGGGGCGGGGTCTGAAAGGAAAGATAACTCCCAAAAAGAAAACACAAAGGTTACAACGACTTAGAGAAATGTAAAACAAGAAACACTCAGCTTTAAAGCTGTGAGAACAGAGTAAAATAAGCCATTCCAGAAGTAGGATGCTGCGAGATGAAACTTGGCCGCTGGTGTGGTGATATCAAGGGGAGGTGGGACTTTTAAAAAGCAGGGCTTCAGTGAGAGGTAATTAGGTCATTTGGGTACCATTCACTGAAGGAACTGATGCTGGTCTCTTAACACTAGATTAGTAGGCATGAGAAAGAGCTGATGTAAAGCTGACTGACATCTATATTCCTCTAACAAATGCTCCCACCAATGTGTTGTCACTTGCTGTCCTTCCTTGAGCTAAATAGATGTTGGCATATCTTTTCAACTATGGCTCAATAAAGCTATTGAGCTTTATAAAGTATAGAGCCTCGGGTACTTTACTACAGCAATAGAAAATGAACTAAGACAGGAAGTGACTAGAATTAGATTCCCAGCACCCCTGACAGGCAGCTCCCACCCATTTGTAAGTACAGTTCTAGGGGATCCAACACTTTCTTCTGGTCTCTGTGGGTACCTGCATATGCATGCTCTCCCACCACCAAATAAAATAAATCTTAAAAAATGAAGAAAGCAATACTATATAAAACAGAATCTAAAAACAGATAGCAAAGGGACTGTGGTGATAGCTCAGGGGTAGAGCACTTGCCTAGACCATGTGCAAGGCCCTGTGCGCGCGCACACACACACACACACACACACACACACACACACACACACACAGAGAGAGAGAGAGAGAGAGAGAGAGAGACATACAGAGACTCACAGAGAGACAGAGACATACACAGAGACAGACACAGAGAAGCAGAGAGAGAGAGAAAGAGAGAGAGAGAGAGATAGAGAGATTCCACAAGCCTATTTTTTCTGACTTTGCCTTCTCCTTCTACTCTTCCTCTTCTGGTTCATTTCCTGGCTTCTGGGATCCTCTTTGAGAGACTCACATCCCCGCTGGGGTTAGTGGTGTTTCTCCTAGCCCAGACAAACAGTTCCAAGTGCATCCTGGGGCATCCTGGGATGAGAACAGCTCTTAAATCAGGGAGGCTATGGTTGCTCTCTGAGGGGAATTTTTTATGAAGTCATAGAGAGGCAGCTTTGCTGTGAAGGTGGTTGGGTTTAAGTGTTAGAATCTCCATTTGCATGAGCCCCATGGAGAGTGAGGAGCCCTGGGATGTCCATGTAGGGAGGGGAGACAGAATATATTCCCAGAGATTCTCAAAGGAAAGGAAGCCATGTCTCTAGTGTCTCAGTAACCTGTGCCTTTTCTTGTTTATTTTTATACCTGTATTAACGTGCTGTCAGGGGTCTAACCACATAGCAGAATGATTGCCCAGTTATGTGTGAGGTCCTAGGCTCAATCTCCATCATCTCAAAGCAAGAGAAAAAAGCAACTAAACAAATGCTCATTTTATGCTTCGTTTCCCTAACTTTGTATCCACACGATCCTCAGCGTTCACAGGCACAGTCCTGAGGCTGGATTCATAGCAGATCCAAAACAATTGAAACAGCTATGGATGGTGGTGTGAATCTGCAAATCCTAGCACTTGCACTTGGGAGCTGAGGAAGGAGACTGCCATGAGTACAGGGGCCAGCCCAGGCTGCACAGGGAAACCTCATTAAAAAACAAACGGAGTTCAGAGCCACTAGATCTCCTGGAGCTGGTCTTATAGGCAATTGTGAGCTACCAGTGCTGGGAAATGAGCCCAGGTCTTCTGCAAGAGCAATGCATGCTTCTTAGCCATTAAGCCATCTCTCTAGTCCCTTGTGCTTTTTCTTAAAAATATCCAGTTCTACTATTAAATATGGCTCAAGGGCCACCCCCAGTGACAAATACTGTAGGGGTAAGAAGATAGTATAGAGAAAACCATGCTCACAAATTCTAGGTGTTAGCCAAGCTATAGATTTAGTTCCTGTACATGCCAGATGGACTGGAAGAGTCAGGAAAGGTATCATGACCTTGATGGTGGCAGATCGCTCAATCAAGCTGGAACAACTTTGCTCTGCATCTTTGTGTTTTCCATAAATACCCAAGTTGAAACCAAATCGCTATACATTGAGAAGTAGGGCCTCTGAGCAGGGAGTGGGGTGTGTGTGGGGGTAGTAATTAGGGTATGAGAAATCTTCCTTTATAGGGAGTAAGAGTCTCTATAAAAGAGGCTGGGAAGATGGATGTGTTTGCACATGCCTTTAATCCAAACAGTCTGGAGGCACAGGCAGGCAGATCTCTGTGGGTTTTGAGATTAGCTGGGTTTACATATGGTTCTAAGGCCAGCCAGGGAGAACCTTCCTCAAAAACAACAAACAAACAAACAAACAAACAAACAAACAAGAACAAATAGGTAAGAACTAGCTCCCTTGTTCCTTCTGACATTGGAGGACATGGGGAGAAGGAACCATCTCTGAAGCTGAGAGAGCCCTGGCCAGACACTGAGCCTACTGGTTGCTTGATCTCAGGCTTTCCGGCTCCCAAACTGTAAGCAGCACTTCTGTTATTTATAAAGTTGCCTGGTGTAAGGTGTTTTGTAGCCTCAGTTATTTAGGTTTGTGACTTGAAAGAATGTAAAGAGTTAGGAAAATCAAAGTTAGAAAAATGGTAACAATTTATGACACACAGTGAGTTTGGAGCATCAAATTCCACTTGCTCATGGGGTGAGCATGAAGACATGGCTTCCAAGACCAGAGAATCAGTCAGATACCTTTGACTTGGAGACTGTTTCAATGTTGCTGGCCATGTCATCGATCTCCATCTTCAGCTCGCTCTTCTCCTTCTCCAGCTTCTGCTTGACCCGCTGCAGGTTGTCAATCTGCTCCCCGAGCTCCGCCACAGTGTCAGCATGCTTCTTCCTCAGGGTGGCTGCTGTGGCTTCGTGCTGCAGGGTGGCCTCCTCCAGGTCCCTGCGAAGTTTCTGGAACTCGGCCTCTCTCTTCTTGTTCATCTCGATCTGGGCTGAAGTGGCCCCGCTGGCTTCTTCCAGCCTCTCACTGATCTCCTCCAGTTCCCTGGCCAGGTCTGAACGCTGCTTCTCAATTTTGGCTCTGACTGTGTGCTCTGCTTCAATTTCTTCCTCTAGCTCTTCTGTACGGGCCTGTAGGGGTCATCGCAATTAGGAAGGTTGTCAGGGTGGAGGGCAGTCATTTCAGGAGCAAGTAGGTGCTAAGGGGATGGGGAAAAGCAGCCCGAAATTGAGAACATGTTACGATTTAGTGGGGGGAACGAAAGGCCAAAGGCAGTTGTTTGGGAGCAGCCTATGTATCCATCAGTAGGGGAATGATCAATCACTCATGATGAGTGCCTTGTCATAACACCAAGCAGCAGCAATGCTGCAGCAAGTTTACTACGGAAAGCCCGACAGGACATGCCAATATGTGAAAAGACGTAAGCTGCACCCTGTGTGCTTAGGATGAAAAGATTCATGCTGAAAATCTGAAGGAATGCATGTGAATTATGAGTTTTCACATATATACCATATGTTTTCTCCAGGTCTTCAATATATACATAAACACATAGCAAAAGCAGAAACTGGCAGTTCCTTCTCAGAAGACTGGCAGGCCTTGGGCTTAGGGACAGTGGCCAGTGTTCCTTTAGTAGCAACAGTTGGCCACGTAATGATTGGCCATGTAGGTCATTCTTATCAAGAAAATTTAAACTATCTCAAAAACTGATGTGCTGCTGAAGCAGAGAGAAGAAAGAAGAAAAGGAAAGACCCGCATATAATGACACAAGAGGAAAATAAAGAATGGGAGAGAGCAAGCTGGGCACTTGCAGGCAGCTCTGCGTTGAGGAAGGACCTGGCGTCTTCACCTGTAATTCTTTAATCTTCTTCTGCAGCTGCAGACTGAGGACTTGCTCGTCATCGATTCTGGTTTGTAACTGACTCATTTCAAACTCCTTTCTGCAAGCAGGTTGAACAAATAAAAGAGCATGAGACACAGGCCTTTGGAGGGAGGCACGCTTGGCTTTCAGGCTCAAATGGAGGGGATAGAACACCAATCACCTACTTCTTCAGTTTCTCCTCCAACTGTTGTGTGTCATTCTCTAGATCCATGATGGATTCCTGGGACATTTTCAAGTCTCCTTCCAGCTTCCTCTTTACTCTTTCCAGGTCAGCCCGCAGTTTCTTCTCCTGCTCCAAGCTGCCCTCAAGCTGGGAAGACAGGTGGAGAAGTGGGCTTACTTATATCAGATAGCACTGTCACACCCACACCCTGTGGCCACCAGCCCCAGAAGGAAGGAAGCCAACCATCCATCCTCCACTTCTGTGTTCTTTATCTTAGGGGGTGGATATCTTTGGGGCTTCCTGGTACCTCTTTTCAGATCATTCCCACTTAGGCTGTCACAGGCCATAATTTCCCATAGGGATAAGTGGGGGTCCATCACTCCTCCCTCGCCTGTGCCACCCAGCCCTGAGGGGAGTCAGGCAAGAAACTCAAGTATGTGTGTAAGGCACAGGAAAAGAAGTGTATCAGGAAACACACCTACCCTGGCCTTATTAAAATAGAAACATACGAAAGGTCTAGCCATAAGAGGGAATATATTCAGCTAACTTGAAACCTGGCTCTCATGTCATGAGCAGTAAATCATTATGGAGGAGAAAAAGGTTCCTTTTCCTGGCCTGTTTTTCTGTTCCATTTTTGAGGTGCTGCAAGTGGAAGTCGGGGTCTCATGCATGCTGTACCACTGAGCTATACTCTTGCCTAGCATGAGGCTCTAAACACTGTGGAGAAGAACTGGAGGTTTCTGAACCTGGAATGCCTATAAGTAGATGCTAATGGTAGCAGTGGTTTATGCTTCACTGAAAATGTTATGTGTTAAACCCTTTTCTTAGATGTCCTACGGAGTCTAGCTTTTTGTATTGATGGCTCCCCAGGTCATGTGACCTGTGTGTCTGGGGCCAGGGCACAGCTGAAATCTGGACTCAGGCTCTGATCTGAATCTGAGCTCTCTAGGCTGGTCCCTATTCAGCCCCATCTTTGCAAGACTCGGAAGTCACGTGTCCTCACGTCATCCGTCTGCTGTTCCAGCTTGACATTGATCTTGATGAGACCGTTGACTTTATCTTCTTCAACCTGTAGGTCATCCAGCGTCTGCTGATGGGCTTCCTGCAGAGACTTCTTTTCTTTTGTCAGTTTGGAAATGGTTTCTTCAAGTGCTGTCATTTCTTCAGAGAGATTCTTCACCTAGGAGAAAATCAGTAACCCGTTTAATAGTGAAGCAGTGGACCCAGCAGCTGTCAGCAACAAAACCTATGGCTGCCTTCCTGTGTCTCTAGCTTCTTAGCATTCTGGGACAGGTTGTTTCTCAGTTTTTTTATATATAGATTTCTTGGTTTATTATTTTAATTTTATTTCATCTTATTTTTAAGAAAGGTCTTCAGATAGTTCCCAGACTGGCTCCAAATCCCTAGGCTTAAGAGATTTTTCTGCTTCAGCCTCCCAAGTATCCAAGACATGGCCCAGATCACTGTACTAACCATCCTTGCAGGGTTTTGTGAGACAGGATCTCCCGTGGCCTAAATTGACATCAAACTTGATGCCTAGCCAAGGATAATCTTGAACTTCCAACCTTCCTGCCTCTACCTTTCGTATGCTGAGATGCAGCATGTATCTTAGGGTGTGCATCTCTTGGGGGCCACCCATGTTCAGTTTCACATGGTTCTGGGATCAAACTCAGGGCTTCATCAATGCTAGGCAAACACTCTGCTGTCTTCTTCCCTGGTCTATCCTGGTGTGTCATGCCCCTCCATAAGGACCAATCTTTTCAGAATGTATTATATTTCACTGGGAAGGACTCTATCAGGATGCAAATTCACCAGGTGTGTGGAGCAGCACAGCAGTCTTTCCTCACACACCTCCAAACGTTTGCCAGGCAGCTGAAGGGGTTTCTTAATAAAGCAGGTAGGGGAGGGAGAGTCCTGAGGTGTGAGGCAAGAAAATCCAGAAGATGTACTGGCAAGAAGGGGCCTGGGGGCACCACGTGTGGAGCTTTCAGGCATTAAACAGAAACTTCCAGGTAGAGGCTGATAATTCCCACCTGTGACCTGAATCCAACCGGACATATATTTAATCTATAATGTCTTTTTGAAATGCTATCAACATTAGAAAAATGAGTCTACCCCATATCCTGATGTTTGGCTTCTCGGGGAGTGTTGGCTTCACAGTCGCATCATTTCATGGGACTGAGTCATGGCTGCCACGGTGAGATGGGCAGCTGGCAGACAGTGTTAGCTGCAGTCTCCACTTTCCTTATTGTCCATTCCCATTGCTTGCTATCGTTTATCCATCACTGACTCTGAGTGTCATCTGCCATTGTCCTCTCACACCCAGCGGACTTCATCCTTTGTCCTGCCTCATGGGTAGCCCTTATAGGGTGAACCGTGCCCGTGTATAAGCATGCTTGTCAAGCTCACACTTCTGTGCTGGGTGCATGCGCTTTTCCTGGTCATTTCGCTTGCACTTCTCCCCACTGAGCACCAGGTGCTTCATATTCGGCTTTGGTACCTGATTCACCTCACCTGATGCCCAGTGGAGCGCTGTGCTCTCCGTGTGACTCTACCATATCCTATGACATGGTCCCTGGTTCTGTCCCAAGCAAAGCTACTGACAGCACCCCTATATATGCAAATACCTTTAAATGTGTTCCCAAAATCCTGGTGAGAAACCTCCTTAGTCTACACTGTAACAAAATTGTTGGGGTGATAGGGTATATAGATTCTTTCTTTCTTTCTTTCTTTCTTTCTTTCTTTCTTTCTTTCTCTCTTTTTCTTTCTCTCTTTCCTTTCTTCTTTTTATCTTTCCTTTCTTTCTTTTTGTACAAGGTTCTTCTGAGCTCTGGCTCTCCTAGAACTTGTTATATAGACCAGGCTAGCCCCAGGCTCACAGAGATCTACCTGCTTCTGCCTTCTGAATGCTAGGATTAAAGGCATGCACAACTACTCCTGGAAATTTATTTGAATTGTATGGATATTTTGTCTGCATGTAAGGAGCTAGGTATACCATGTGTCTGCAGTGCCCATAAGATCCAGAAGACACCAAATCCTCTGTGACTGGAGTCACAGACTGTTGTAAACTACTTTTGGAAGAGCAGCCAGTGCTCTTGACTGCTGAACTGTCTCTCTAGCCACTAGATTCCCAATTGGACTAAGTAATGCCAACTGGCTTTCTTTACATCCCTCTAATAAAGCTTGAGGGCACCTGCATGCAGTCCTTGTCAAGAAAATGCACAAGTTAGCAACACCCCCAACCCCAGGAAGAGTTGAAGGGAGCTTGTGGAGTGGAGCTCAAGAATGAGCGCTCATACCTGGCAGCTGCTTGTTATGTAGACCAGGCTGTCTCCCTGTCTCCAGTTCCTGCCTCCCACTTCTAGGTGATAAGTGAGGATTAGCGGAAAGCCTGTGAGAAGCCTTCAGTGCACCCACCTTGTTCTCTGTGGCGTGCTTTTCCTTCTCAACCTTAGTTAGGGTCAACTCCAGGTCGTCGATGTCTCTTTTGAGAGAAGAGCACTTGTCTTCCAGATTCCTCTTCTTGGCAACCAGCTCAGAATTCATCTCTTCTTCCTCCTCCAGCCTCTCATTCAGCTCCTTGACCTTTGCCTCCAGCTGGATCTTGCTTTTGATGAGACCCTCGCACCGTTCCTCTGCATCCATTAGATTCTCTGTTTCCTGAAAGAGTCGGGTCACTGTGAGTTCTGGTCAGTTATCTGTAAACCCTGGGAAGAAAGGGCCTGGCCCTCTAAAAGCCGGCACCTCTGTGCCCTCTTAACCACTGAGGACACTATCACTGACAGCCAGTCACTCAAAGCATCTCACACGAAGGCACTCACGGAGTTGCAAGTTCATTGTAAACAAGAAACAAGAAGGCCTGTCCCACCAGTCAGTCTACTACACAAAGCAGATTGGTGTTTTCAAAAGTCTACTTACTACCTGTTAACATTCAATAAAAGGGGGCTGTGCATGTGTCCCTGGCTGTGCTTCCTCCAGCAACAGAACTGGAGAATAAAAACATACAAGACTAGGTGACTGAATAGGCCCATGTCCAGAAGACTGTAATGAGTTTTGTGGATAGGACTGAGACTGGTTAATTATGTTCATAATCTAAATCAGCCTACACCTTCCCATCGGAGAATGTTTGAAGCACTAGACACACAGTGCAGGGAAATAGATGGAATAAGCCCGGGAAGTTTCCTTGCTAATGCTCTCTGAACCTCTAGACGCCTCAGCACATGCTGGACACTTGACATGCATCAAGGTCTCCGGTTCCCTGACAACCATCCACTGTGAGCACTGTTGTGACGTTCATTATGTACTGTGAGGATGCTCGCTTTCAGATGGGAAGACAAGAAGAACATGAAGGCAGACGAGAGAACTAACCGGGCTGAGGTCACACTGCTAACACGTGGGGAGTCTGGGAAGTTAACCCAGCTGACTCTAGAATTCCTGTCCTCCGAGCCTTGGAAGATGGTGCTCCCATGGAGAGCACTCTATCCCCCCCCCCCCAGGGGTGAGAGTAAGGGAGAGCACATGACTACATGAAGGGGGATGCAAGGAAAGTCTCTAAGGGCTTTATTAACAGAAAAAAATACATTTCTTGGAGAGGAGACAATTATGCTGCCAGAATATTGTGGCCTGCAAATGTGGCTCCATCCCCCTGCCCCCATTTCTTTGGTAAAAATGAATTCTCTAAAGAACTTTTCAAAGAATAATCATATATTGAAAATCATGCATGGAAAATTAATTTCTGTTTTCAGTTGGCTACTTGATTTTAATGATCTATTTTTATTGATACATTTAAAATATGTGCATTTAAAAAGTACTTTCATTTCATGTGTGTTAGTGGGTGTTTTGCTTATTGTGGAAGACAGAGAAAAGACCAGAGAGAGCATAAAATCACCCGGCCAACATGTTTTCTGGGGAAATTAAGGCCAGCCCTGCTCCTACGGACCGGGTAGTGCTGCAATACTTGGTAGGACCACTAGGTGGCACCACTGCCTCTTAGATAGACAGCTAAGGTACCCTCCGTGCTCCTTCCTCGTCCTGGGAGTCTGTGTTTTACACCCTCGGGTAGAAAAAACTTACAGACTGGACTTGCAACTGGAGGTCATTTTTTTCCTGCAGCAGGGAGACCATTTTCTCCTCCAGCTCCTTCCGACGAGCCTCAGATCTAGCCAGTTCTTCCTTGGCTCGTTCGAAGTCCTCCTTCATGGTGGCCATCTCCTTCTCAGCCTCTGCACTCTTCAGCAGGGGCTTTATCTTGAAGAACAGGTTCATCCAGGGCCAGTGCTTGACGTTCATGAAGGAACGAACATTGTACTGGATGCAGAAGATGGACTCCCTGTGTACCCACAGGACTTGGATTAATTACCCACAGTACTTACTATTTTCCATTTGAACCCCCTACCTGACAAGTCTCAGAATCTTCATAGGAACTCAGCTGGGTAGAAGGGGGTACACTCAACCTTGGCAAAGCCTATGAGTCTATGTGAATGAGGGCAGGATGCAGCAGGAAATGATTAGGAAGAAGGGAGCCTGAGCCCTTCATGCCACCTCTAATATGTGAGCCAGGCTTATTTATGGCAGGTCCTCCTTTGCCTAACTATAAAAATGCCATTGTATTGAAGCTCTCTCTCTCTGCATGTGTCTGCTTTTCATGTATCTGTGAACTGTTGGAAGGCAAGGTTCATTTCCAAATCTCCCGTACACAAGATGGCTGCTCAGTCACTACTGGCCAAATTATTGAATGAATGAATGAATATTCAAAGACCCAAAGTAGGAAGTAATTTCCAGTTGCTGAGTAGAAAGGGTGGGTAAGAGAGATACTTTACCTCCTCTCCATCATCTTTTTGAACTCCACCCTCATCAGGTAGCCCCTGCACACTGCCTGCGTCCGTGTCATTAGGGTCACCAGCTTCTCATCTCTCATCTCTTCCAGAAGTCCCAGGAGTCCAGCTTTGAAAAACACCTGCATTAAAAAAGGAGATGAGCCCAGCTGTATCCTCAGCAGGTGTTCAGTCAGCCTCATGATGGAACTTGTTTCTTCCCAATTCCATCTTCATCACCCAAAGTGCGTCCAGGCCTCATGTCCCAGTGGGTCTGGTCTCTGGTTTTGTACTTCTTAGGCTGCTGGTAAGGCAGTGTGCTCTTTCAGGCCCATCAGCCTCCTGGGCTGGTTCTGCAGAGCCCACATGAAGGCAATCAAGACAAACCCAGAAAATAATCATAGGGCAAAATCGTGCCCAGAACAGGAGCGACTCAGTGATATATGTCTGGGTGGCTATGCACAGGGCACATACACACACACAATGACCAGAAGTCCTTCCATGGTTTTAATAATTACCTTTCTGAAGCCATCTACCCTGGAATCTGTCCTATATTCTATGCACACTGAGCTCTTTCTTCTCCTTTGAGAGTCTTTCTCCTGCCTCTCTCTAGGACACCAGGGTTCCCCTGCTTGCTGCTACATTTTCTAACTTAAGTTTCTTGCCTCTTAAAGATCAGCAGAGCCAGAGCCCCCAGCTACTGTCCCAGGGCTCCTCTGCCTGGGCTTTAAGACAAGGCTGGTCAAGTTGACTGGAAGAAGAAAGACCCTTCCTTCTGAGCAGTAGACAGGTTGCAGGAGTCTCCAGGCCACCTGTCCTCACCTTGGTATGGCCGAATCGGAACTGCTCTCGGTCCACATCGATGGAGTTCAGGAGCTTCTCGGAGGCGTTCTTGCTATCGATGAACTGCCCTTCTGGGATGGCGCTGGCATTAAGGATCCGGTACCTGAGGAGAAGAAACAATGGTTCTGACCTCTCACCATGGTCTTGTACCTGAGACCAGACTTTCTAGAACCTTCTGCTCCACTCTTAAGAAGGTAAATACTGTTCTGCTAGCCTGGGAGAGGGGAGAGTCCATGGGGTGAGTTTTAGGGTGTGGTGGAGGGAAAGAAGCATGAAGGAAGGAGGAAGATGAGTTGAGCACCTAGCTCAGAAAATTTGCCTTCAGGGGAAGTGGTTCTTCTCTGACCTGGAAGAGCTTTGAATTAAACTGTGGTTTGGAGACCTCAGCCCTCCAACCCCTCAGGGAGTCTGGACTTTTGGAAGGAAAAAGGTGTTCTGGAGCAGTGGGTTTCAACTGGAAAATTTGAATCCCAGGGAACACCTGGCAATATCTGGTACCTTTGATGGTTACAGCATAGGAATTCAGTGTGTGGTTTGCACCCAGCATCTTAGGGCAGAGGATAGTGATGCCGCTAGGATGCTTTAATGTATAAGAACTCCTCTATATAAAGGGTTATGGAGTCCCAAATGTTCATCAGTCCTATGATGAGACATCCATCCTTTAAAGTGACAGGTAAGTGACTTTACTGATAGTCAGGTAAGGTCTGACTGTACTGACAGACCACTTAGGGACATCCTAAGACTCACATTGGACATGTGCTTATCCTTATGGCAAAATGATACTTATTGAAAACCCTGAGAAGCATGTTAGTTTACCAACTGCCCAGGCCAAGGGTACTTTGGATGAGGTGTGTCTATAAAAGCTGCCCCCAAAGGAGATAGACACATGAAAGAGGTAACCTACCGTTGTTTGAAGTCAGCATAGAGGATTCGGCTAGGGAACCCTTTCCTGCAGATCCGGATGCCCTCCAGGACCCCGTTACAGCGTAGTTGATGCATGACCAAGTAGTGGTCCATCACACCTGGGGAAGTGCAGGGTGTGGAACATTGGTGACTTTTCTCTGTCTTGATGATCTGAGACACCATGAACTTCTTCAGTATCAGCAGCACTTGAGTGTATCGATATTAGTACTAAGTGGGAGTCTAGCAGTGACTGCAACTTGTCTAACAAGCCTCACAGAGAAAATTAACCCAGCCTTCCTGGGAGAGTCTAGCACCCTATGGCCACGAGAATCAGAGATGTATCCTGCCAGAAGCCTCAGCAACTATGCTCTGAGGAAAGCAGAGGTATGTGGAAAGGGCCTGGGACTTCCTGCTAGACAGCCTGAAGAGTCTTCCTGCCTGTGCTTAGGAGTGAAAATGTCTAATGTGCAGAACCTGCAAAGCCAGATGTGAAACAAAATCGAGACAGAAAGGAAGGTAGGAGTTGGAGGCTGAGTGTCGAGGACTGGTGGCCGTCTGCTCAGTATCTGCCTCAGAGAGCAGGAGTTGAGTGGAATAGTTGGGGCCAGAGGGACCAGAGAAGCCTATGGCTCAGAAGCCAAGGCTTGCTAACCAGCCTGGCCAGAGGGTTAGAGGAGAGAGACTGTGGCTGTGGTGGTTTCTCACTGTAAGCTTTCTAAGTTGCTGGGGAGGTGCACAGCTAATTCTGGCTTTGATGTCACCTTATAGAAATTTCTAGAATGTCTACAGGTTTTCCTGATTACTCTGAAGAGAAATCTTTGTAACAGTTTCCACAGCTTGATTAGAGATATAGCCTCTCCTAGTGCAGTAATTATCATATATGTGTGACCTTATACACTTGAAGTCATTAACAACAAGGATTCCTCTCAGTTGACACAAGTCAAACTTATTGCAGCTGGTGACAATGACACCACACTGTATAAAGGTAGAACACCGCCATCACTGCCCAAAGGTCCACCGGGTGGGAATTCCCTGAAGAAAGACTGGTAAAGACTGAGGAGGAAACATCTCTATCAGAATTCCAGAAGGATTTGTGCAGGGAACCGTAGACATTTTCCAGTCTGGTTCTTCCCTCTCCCTAGTTTCCTCCAGATTTTGGTTCTTTCCTTTTTGATGGTAATCACTTCATTTTATCTTGAATAGAAAATCCATTTAAGGGACCCTTAAGATTCTCATGGTGTAGGGTACTGTTAAAATTTCTCTTCCAGATTTATCAAAAGAATGAATTATTCTTTTTGGCAAATTTCCTACATTTCTACTCCATGGTTATATTAGAGAAAAATTTTAAATATATAAATAAACCTTATTTCTTTAATAACACATTGGTATTCATTTCTCTTGATTTTATAGCATGCAATATTTGCATTTTATATTTTTCATTTTTCACATCTCTTCTTAGTATCCACTGATTTTTAATTTTAACGGATGCACAAAACATTATGAGTATGCATATTAATGAGACACAGTGTATTTTCAATACACGAATGTGATTCCTACTGGTTCAAATCCCAACTGTGCTGTTTACCAATTGCATGAAAGGAAACCTTCTGTGTCTTGAAAAGAAAAATGAGGCCATGATGCTCCCAGGTGTGAGTTGAGAGATCATTTACTGTAGATTGGAGGGAGAGCAGAGACACAGACAACTGGAATGGTCCAGACTGAACGTGGCCAGTAGACTGCACCAGGCCGTGGAGTTGGGGGAGCAAGAGAGGAAGAGAAGAGAGGGGACAAAGAGAGTTCCCTGGAAACCCAGATAGCAACAGGTCAAAAGATCAAGAGAACACTAGCCAAAATGGCTGGGTTGTGGAGGAGTCCGAGAAGCTAGGGGAAGGGAAGCGGCTCTGGGGCTTGGAGGTTGAGGGTAGGGGTGGGGTGAGAAATGCGGAGAGGAACCAGAACTCTATAACAGTGTGGACAGTGCTGGGAGAGACTGGCCTGCAGCAATTACTTTGATATGTTAAATAGGCACCCTGCTCTTATGCCAGAGATGGGAGAATGACTTCTTTTTAACAAGCAGAAACGATCTTCTTAAAAGCCAGGGCTTTTGCTTAAATGCTGGACTTTGGGAAAAGGAATTGCTTGAAATCTAACACGTCTTGATTTCTTCATTTGTAAAATATGGAGAACAGTAGCTTCTACCTCCTAAGGCATAGGTTTGAGTTGAAGTGAGTAACAGAAAGCTTGTGGAAAGGAACCCCGGGGGCTTGTCATAGCTGTGGCCTGAAGCAAGCAGAACAAGGTCAAGGCCATAGCTATGGGAGAGTCAAGGGCAGGGAGAAAGGCAGAATTATAGGACAGCTGGAAGAAAACTTAAAGACTATCTTCTGGTGATGGTCCCATTGGCTCGGAGGCCATGCAAAACTCCATGGAAGAATCTTATGATGTGACAGGGTACTGTAGGAGACTTTGCAAGGCAGTGAGTGACAGAACAGGCTAGACTCTGCCTTCCTAGGTCCCTCTCACTGAAGCTGACTAGGAATTCTGAGATGAGCTCTGCCAGAAATCACGCTGTCTTGGCTTCCAGCCCTATAGACATGCTCTCCAGATGGCCCATGGATAGTTCTGTATTGCCTCTGTATGAATATGTCAAACCCATTTTTCTTTTTCTTTTTACCTTTTGGTTTTTGAAACAGAGTCTTGTTATGCTGCCTTGGCTGACATCAAACCACAGCCTTTTGCCTCGGCCTCAGGGACTCTTGGATTGGCAGTGTGCACCTCTGCGCCCCTTGTTCTGAACTTTAAATGGTTTCCTGAACCATCACCTCCTCTCCTCTCTTCAGCCCATCCTTAGGAATTTGCATACATTTTAGTGAGTCCTGTTCTCTTCAAATAACAGCTAGCCCGGAGAGTCAGTCACTCACCAGGAGTCTTGGTCTCATTGGGAATCAGGCATCGCACGAAGTGAGGATGGGTGCTCCTTAGGTTGGTCATCAGTTTGTTTAAGTTTTCCTGGGACACAGATGAAAACAAGCACGTTTCTCTTAGCGCATGCCATTTCACTGGACAGAGAAACAAGTGAAAGAGGAAGATATCGAAAGAGAAACCACCATGTACCCTGAACACAGCAGACACGGTCTGGAAAGAGGAGCCCTTCTTCTTTCCGCCCTTCTTGCCTCCTGCGGAGTCACCTGCAGGGGACACACAGAGATGGGATCAGGTGGCCTGTGGGAAAGATCTGTACATGCCCTCTTCTGAGCCCAGTGACAAGAGAGTTGGCTGCATTGGCCCAGGTCTTGTTGGGTTGTTCTCAGCACACACCTAAACTGCTCAGATTTGGGGACACTCAACTTTTACCATTGTGCTAATATTAGGGCTGGGGTGGGATGTAGTGACATTTAGCTGAGACCATAATGCACATTCTTGGTGTAGGGAGACAGTCCTTTTCTTGGGGAATCTGACATTTAGTCAAATGGGTTGAGACATTCTTCTCCAAGATTGGAATCTCTCTCGTGTGTTTACCCCATTTATTTATTTATTTATTTATTTATTTATTTATTTATTTATTTTGGTTTTTCGAGACAGGGTTTCTCTGTGTAGCCCTGGCTGTCCTGGAACTCACTCTGTAGACCAGGCTGGCCTCGAACTCAGAAATCCGCCTGCCTCTGCCTCCCAAGTGCTGGGATTAAAGGTGTGCGCCACCACGGCTGTTTATCCCTTTTATTATTCATAATTTTATTTTTATTTTTGAGACCAGGTCTTGCCAGGTAGCCCAGGCTGGCTTTGAACTTGCAGCAATCCTTCTGCCTCTACTACCCCAGTGCTGGGATCATAGGAATGGTCCTCAGTGTCCTGGAATCTGCCTTCATGAGGAAGAAACTGAAAAGAATAAAGCTATATTTTTTCATGAATATTCTATAACCTATTTCCTCCCCCCTTTTTTTTCTGGGAGAAACCATCTAATTTCTTTTCTCAGTTTGAAGTCAGTGACGTTTGGTCTAAATTTACTGAATGGCTGTCTTTCATATTAGCTTCTGAAACTTAATCTTGATTCAACTTGGGGTAAAATATTCCCTCTCTTTTTTTATACTCTGTCACTTGGCCTCTCTGTACGAGGCTAGCAGAAGTGTATATTTAGGTCAGGGAGGGAAGGCCAGAAAGCCTTTTTTTTTTTCAGATCCATATCCATCCACGGGTTCTTTTGATAATGTCCTGACATTGTTGCTAAGTTACATTGTTCCTAAGAGACAGTTAGAGGTACCCTGATCTGACTCAAAGAAAAATCATTTTTGTCATTCAATTTTAAATTGTGCTCATTTGTTACAGTTCTCAGCCCAAAGTATAACTGGACATTCACTCTTACAATGTTATGTCATTGTCTACTGAATGATTATCTTGCACTCATTTTAAATTAAAGAAATTAATTAATACACGCATGCACTTAAATGGTCGATATTTTAAAGCTACATCTTGGGCAATTGTTTAATGCACCACACCTAATAGTAAAGAGGTCGTGAATGGACTAAGGAACCTTGGAAGTTGGTGCCAGCTGCTCTGTATCCACTTTGGGAACATCTTCTGTAGTTTCCCAAATGATTAGACATAGAGGCAGGCTGTATCACAGTAGCCAGAAAGTGGAGATGGTCCAATTACCCACAGACTGGTGGCGGCAGAGACAAAGTGAAGACGACCCATGCACTGAGATATTATTGTCTCCAGAAAGGAATCAAGAACTAATACTGCCACGTCATGCACAAACCTTGAAAAATATCAAGCCTGAGTGAAAGACCCTCTCATGTCTGATTCCATTTCTATGAAATTTTCAGAAAAGGCCAAACACACCCTCAAGCTAGACTCAGCTCTACAGGAGTTCTCAAGTCCATAGCCACATATGTCCTTGTGGTAAAGTCTTGGTATTGCCCCTAAGTGAGGTTACAGAAACCCTGGCCAGCTTTAAGAAAATAGTCCATAGAGATGGAAGGTAGATCAGAGGTTGCCAGGCTCTGGGGACAGAAATGGTGAGTGACTGCTTATGGATTATAGGAATGATAAGATGTTCTTAAATTAGATAGTAGTGACAATTGCCCAGTACTACAAACATACATACTCACTGAATTTTTAAGTATTAATTTTATTGTATTTCAATTATATCTTAATTTAAAGAAAATCATTGAACAATGAATTACCAACTACCTTGTCCACTTAGGGTCCATTTTATCTCCACGAAACTTTGTGTTTTAAGAGGAACACTGGGAGTAGGAGCAAGAGAAATGGAGGCAAGAGTCTGAAACTCGTGTTAGGCCATCTGACACATGAGCTTTAGGGTGTGAGTGATGCATAGAGCTTCCATGAGGGAAAAAGAACCTTACCTGTTTCTGCTCCTGCATAGTTGGAAAAGAGGAAGGACAACAGCTTCAGGGAGGACTTCTGGTACAGCCCCACTACAGTCTCATTCAGTGGGTCCTTGTTCTTGTCCAGCCAGCCAGCAATGTTGTAGTCCACGGTGCCCGCATAGTGCACCAGGGAGAAGTGGGCCTCAGCCTTGCCTTTGGCGGGTTTGGGCTTCTGGAAGTTGTTGGATTTTCCCAGGTGCTGGTCATACAGCTTGTTCTTGAAGGAGGTGTCTGTCGCCTTGGGGAACATGCACTCCTCTTCCAGGATGGAGAAGATGCCCATTGGCTAGAAGGAGGATGAGAGAGATGACATCTTTATAGTTGAGAAGACATGCTAGTGGTTCCACAGATGGAAAACAAAGAGAAATCCTTTGGTGCCCTTACTGTGCTGCTGATAACACTGGACTGTGATTCATGAGAACAAGGTTCCAGGTGTGTGTGTGATGTGGTGGCAGAACAGTGGTAGATACACAGAATGAGCTCTTGCTGCGTAGAGTAATCTGAAACTAATAATTCTGCTTTAGATCCCCATCCATTGGGATTACAGGAATTTATCCCCTGGCTCAGCATTGAAGTCCTTATTAAAAATTAACATCATTCCTTGTTTTCACAGTAACTTTCCACTAAGAATACCAACAGCCCTGGTCTCTGCTCTTTGAATTTTGGGGCATGTCAGTAGGTAAGAGATGCCACAATGCAAGTTCAGAATCCACTGACATGCTTGTGGTCTTATATTTTAATTGCTTGGGTACCTCTTTAGGTGTGAGAACAGTTCAAAGTACTTTCTGAGTTTCCCTGCTTCCAGCCTACTCTCTCTGCAAAGAGGAATTCAGCTGTCTGAAAAGGAGAGGGATTAGAGATGCCCATCTATGAGCAGAGAAGAGGCAGAGGACAATGTGAGGGTACCAACCACGGAGGAAGCTCCCCTACCTTCTCGATGAGCTCGATGCAGGCCGCCAGGTCCATCCCAAAGTCAATGAACTCCCAGTCGATGCCTTCCTTCTTGTACTCCTCCTGCTCCAGCACGAACATGTGGTGGTTGAAAAACTGTTGCAGTTTCTCGTTGGTGAAGTTGATGCACAGCTGCTCCAGGCTGTTGAACTGGGTGCAAATATGACAGAGTTTAAGTCTGAAAAATCTATGCTAATGAATTTGGGACCAGAGCTAAGCAGAGAGAATAAGTCAGTCATGTTGCCAAAACAGCTCACATCAAAGATCTCAAAGCCAGCGATGTCCAAGACCCCGATGAAGTACTGCCTGGGCTGCTTGGTGTCCAGCTGCTGGTTGATGCGGGTGACCATCCACAGGAACATCTTCTCGTAGACAGCCTTGGCCAGGGCTCCCACTGAGTTGGTCACCTTGAGAAAGAACCATCCACTTAACATTCATATTAAAGCATTGGTTCACACTCATTGGTTGCATTAAGTTGAAGCATGAAATTTATATCATGATGGTCAAAAGTAATTGAGTATTGACAATTTGACATCATTCAGCGTCTTATTAAAGACATATGCCCAGATCATGACATTCTCCTTTCTTTGATAACAATTCCACTAAAAACATAGTTTCTTAACAGTCATGACCATAGCATATGACTTCAGCCATTGTCCTGTTCCACTCAGAGGAGCCTTGATGTAGATTGGATGAATTAGTATCCCTTTATAGAATTTGGAATTGGAATCAAAAGCCACTGGTCTGAATCTCAGATTTAAAGTAGAAATATAAAGGTATAAATTTGAGAGATTTGAGGGAGGTTTCAGGCAGAAGGGGCAAAGGAACCTTATTTAGCAAAGACACAACAGAGGAGAGAGACAATAGCACTTGTAGCTGCAAAGGAGTCAGAGATAGGCTGCCTCGAGTTCATTTCCTAGTTACCTGCCCTCATAGCAGGAGTGGGTAGGCCTGCATTTGCATTCCTTTGGTCACCCCTGAGATCTAACAATAATTTCGACCTTGATGCTGAAGTCAGTTTCACACAACTTTCTGAATGTAACCAGAAGACTGCTGCAGACATGGTTAGAATAGCAGACCGTCCAGGTCAACTGGATTCTGAGAATCTGTTACCTGCTGGACATTCTGTCCTTTGGTGACATACTCATTTCCAACTTTCACTCTAGGACAGCACAGGCCTTTCAGCATCTCTGCAGAATTCAGGCCCATCAGGTATCCAGCTTTGTCAGCCACTGAAGGGAGAGGAGACATGGTGTTATAGAAAACAGAAGCCATTGAGCTATCCAGTTAGCCTAGGCTCCTCCCAGAAACATGTTTCTTAATCCTCCTAAGATGTTTCTGTATTCTATCTGTAACAGGCATGGACTTGTCTATAAAGTCTCAACCTATTACCCAGGGGCCTTTTGTTATCAAGAGCTTCCAGTCTAGATGCAAGCTTTGTAAATAGTAACCTTGGCTTTTTTTCCCTTCCTTTTTCTATTTCCTATGGTGTTGGGGATATCTACTATGCTCTACTATTGAGCTACACGCCCAGACAATATGCACCTCTACTGATTTTCAACCTACTAATATTTCAACTTCATAAACACATTAGTCAGCTGAGTACAGTGGTGCACTCCTTTAAACCCAGCACTTGGGAGTCAGAGACAGGCAAACTTCTGTGAGCTTGAAGCCAGCCCCATCTATATAGCAAGTACCAGGACTGTCAGGACTACATAAAGAGATCCTGTCTCAAAACAACAACAAATCTAACCCAAAAAGCATATTAGTGACATTGTAACACCTGTGGGTCCCACCAACCATGAATTGAAAATTCTAAGAGAAAAAATTAAGCTTGTTAGATGGCTTAGCAGGTAAGGGCGTTTGCTCCAGGCATGATAACCTGATTTTCAGCCCTAGGACTCACACAATGAAAGGAGAGAACTGAATTCTGCAAGTTGTTCTCAGACCTCACCACATGGACCATGGTTTACAACTTCCTCACGCCTCAAAAATAAATATAATACTTAAAAGAAATGCATTGTCAGTGACTGGCTCACACCTTTAATTCTAGCACCTAGCAGGCAGATATAGGTGGAGCTCTGTTAATTTTAGGCCCTCCTGATCTATATGGTGAGTTCTAGACTAGCCAGGGATCCTGTCTTACAACGACAACAACAACAACAACAACAACAACAACAACAACAACAGCAACAAAATTGCATCTGTACTGAGAAATATAGCATGACTATCTACATTGTAGTAGATGTTAAAGTGATCTGGAGATGATTTACAGTACATTGGAGAGTGTACATCAGTGTCTAGATACGACCACAATCTATACAGGAATTCATCTGTAGATGGCTTTAGTACCTGCAGGTTAGTTTCTGTCACCTTGACACAAACTAAAGACTCCTTGGAAGCAGTTACCTCAAATGAGACATTGCCTTTGTCAGATTATACATGGGATGGGGCATTTGCTGGATTACAAATTGATGAGGAGTGTCAGTGGCTTATGTAGTTTTCCAAATGCAAATCTACCACATCCTTCCCCCACCCCCCACCCCGAAGCCAAAGAAGACCAACTCTCTTTCTCAATTCCCACCACATTATTTCTCTTGTCTCCTTACTTACTTCAGTGTGTGTCTCTCTCTCCTCATATCTTTCAGAATCCTACCCATCCCTCACAGGCCAAGTCACTGTCCCCTACTCCCAGAAGCCTTTCACCATTATCCTGTGCCAGCATGATTCTTGTTCTGAATTCAGTATCTTTTCCCACCATGTACCACTGAGGTAGACAGGCTTCTAAGATGGCTCCCAAGGCACATGTCCCTGAAGCACATCTTGAATGATCTTCCTCTTGAGTGTAGGTGGGATCTATAAATATGGTGGGCTATTATACCCATGGTAATGCTGCTCATCAGATGGCTTTAAGTTGACAAAAAGGAGATTAATCCAGACAGATAGAAACCAATAAGGTGAGCCTTAACAGCACGCCAATCAAGTCATTTAGATCTTCCTAACACTTAATCCATGCCTAGAAAGCGCTCTTGATGCCTCCAGGCTTAACCAACTCTGATTGATACACTGTGGAGATAGAGTCAATAGGAAGGACTTTTAGGGGTGACTCACAATTATTATTATATATATATATATATATTTTTTTGGTTTTTTGAGACAGGGTTTCTCTGTGTAGCCCTGGCTGTCCTGGAACTCACTCAGTAGACCAGGCTGGCCTCGAACTCAGAAATCCGCCTGCCTCTGCCTCCCAAGTGCTGGGATTAAAGAGAAGAGAGGTCCAAAGACCAGGCTACACGGGGTGGAGTGAGTTCTGTTGCTCTTCCCCTCTTCCTGCTTCCCTCAGTTTTACTTCTAGGATTTCTGTGGGGAAGGCAGGGTGTAGCTTTATGTGCAAGAAAGAGCGTGGCTTTCATCAGCCAGGTGAGAATTACTAAAGGGGAGATTTGATCACCAGTTTTTTGCTTCAGGGTCAAGTTCAGTACATGTCAGGGTGGGAGAGATAGGAGGACAAAAACTCGACTTCCTTTTTAGCAAAGTGCTTCATTTTAAGTTCACATTATCAGGACAGTATTCTGGGCATTAATGTTAGTATGCTGTGAGAGAAAGTGAAGTTCACTTAGCCATAGTCTTCCACTCAAGTCCACCTCAAAGATCAGGCATATCTTGATGATGAGAGTAGATAATGATTCGACACTATAAATCTTTATGAAATGAGTGAACTGGTTTAAGATGTGAATTCACAACAAACCTTGGAAAACTCAAATGCAGGGCATATAATTTTAGAAGAGCAGCAAAGTCTATCTCACATAGCCTAGGCCTGGGACACACATGAATATGGGTGAGGAATCAAATTCCCCCTCTGACCTTGCTCAGATGCAGTTACCTTCAGTGCCATCTGGCTCTGCTTGCTCCTCTCTCTGCTTCTGTTTGAATTTCATGTTCCCATAATGCATCACAGCCCCCGTCAGCTTGTAGATCCCAACTTTCTCCTCTGGGTTGAAACCCAGGATGTCAATGGCGTTCTAAAAGGAAGAAAAGGGACTCAGAGATCCTTATTGTGTATCAGATGAGACAGCATTTGCTCACACAACTGGGTGAATTTGTGATGTGTCAAGTTAAGTGCTAAAGTCTAGTTTTATAAATTTGTTTGTTTAGATGAGTGGAGGTTATGGTAGTCATCCTGGAATTCATATCTTATCTCAGTGGTCCATAGCTAATTTTAGTGAGGGGTTGCCAGAGACTGAGAGACCCGTTCATTAATTTCTAGAAGGGATGAAGAGAAAGTGTTACTTTTGGGGGAAACTCTTGGGAAAACAATCCCCTAAAAGTCTTCTTCTGTTAGGCTGTTAACTGCCACTCAAGAGAAATGCCACCAGTAGAGAGAACAGTGCGAGAATGAAAATATAGACATGAGAAACCTTTGGTGTGATGGGCCCTCATCTGTGGATTCCACCACCACCAACTGAATATATTTGAGGGGAGAGTTCACTGTACTCAGCATATTATACAGGCTTTTCTACTTTCCAGGAATGTTGATGTTAGGTGTGACATTGTAATCTACAAAGTTCATGTTTAAGAACAGGGAAATATTTTTAAAGGCGAAAACCTGATAATTTTAAGAGTAAGCTTGGGATTTTGTGTTGGGTCACATCCATAGCTGCCTTTGGCCACATGATCTACACCCATGCCTATAAATACAAATGTGCATCATTTACACTGACTTAGGCAGGGTAGCCCATAGAGTCCTTAAAGCACACAAGTGAGCGAGGACAAAGAGTATGACATGGAAAGGATGTGAGTACTCAAGGATCAGGATGCAAGGATTGCCAGAAAACTACTTTGCCATAGTCACTGTAGGAGACCCTTCCTCTGGGGCTGAAGCACCAGCTATTAACCTGACTCTTCTTAGTGCTCACAAGAAGACTAAGGAAACCATTGCCTTTGGTTTATTTGATTATGAGAATTTCTACCTATTTTAGATGATTAGTTTTACCTGGAAACATCACAGAACAAAGCTAAGGATGAGATGATGGGTGCTGGATGTGCCCTGATGAAGGATAAGATTCATTTCTGTAGCCTTTGAAAGTTCTGTAAAGGCGGAGCCAGGAAGAATGGGGATGAACTCTGCTCCTGGTTGTGTACACTTGGTTTAGACATGTTTACATTTACAGACAGACCTTCAGGCAAGTTGTGTATTTTCTTTTAAGATTCTAAGAGTCAGCTTTCCACATCCATAAACAGAGTAATGGTGGCACACATGTCAAAGATGCCTTTAGGACTCAACTGAACAATGAAAGTAAAGTTAGTTGTCTCTGTGATGGTTCAGTGCTCAACACATTTAGTTATTACTGTTATGGTGATTAGATCAGCTGGGCATCCTCACAGATAAAGGTTACATGTCTGCCCCGTGTGCTGAGGATGTAGGTGCCCGAGGTGAGTCTAGGATGAAGGTAGAAAGGAAAATGAAGAGGCCACTGCAGAGTGGGGGTTCTCTTTTTCCTGTTTTGTACTTTTCTGCAACATGAAGACTTCTAACTGATGTTCACACACATTAAAAATGCAAAAGAGATTTGTATCAAAATGGCAGAGAGTAGAACTGGTAGCCTGCATTGTAGAACTTTGTGGATCCCATTTGAATCATTGTGATGTGGTGGTGGGGCAATCTATGAATCTAATCAGCTAGTGTTTTTGGATTCTCCATTTTTCCATGAGTTTCCTAAGATGCCCGTCAGCCCACAAACTCTGTAATACTCTACAAAAACAAATAAATACATGCTTACATCAGTTGCCAACAATTCCTCGCTGTCATCAATGCTAGCTACTGTGACCTCTCCTTGGCTCACGAAAGGGAAGTCGAAGGGATTGGTTGAAATCAGAAGCAAGTCTGTAAAAGATGGAGAGCCTTTAACACCTCAGGCAGCACTCAGTCTGGGTACTGTTCTCACTACAGGTCAAGAAGCTAAGAACATCTCTGGAGCTTACCAATTAGTTCTGGTTTCTTGTTTGACATGATTTGATAAAATATGTGGTAACTTCTTTCACTGGATAACTGAAATGTCACTCTGGATTTTTCCAGGAGATCTAAGGTAACAACAACAATCATATATGATTGCAAATTCTTGAGAGATGTGTTTAGTTAAGCATCATTTTTATACATTGTGTAGACTCACAGGTTTCGATGTCCGCTGACGCTAGCTTCCCTGTGGCTCCAAAGTGAATCCGAATGAACTTGCCCTGTCCAACATCAGGTTGACAAATAAGTTACTTTATTTATGCTGCCTCTGATTCTCTGAGAGGTGCTACCACCATCAATAAATAGGAAGTGGGCAGAGGGGCGTGGCCTTGGAGAGACAGCAGAAGCACAGATACTTCCTCTCTGTTTCCCTGACACCCATGTTGCCAGACTGGGTCCTCCAAGGCTATGAGAATTCTATCCAAAGTGCTTGCCCTGTTCCTGCAACTCTGGGCAAGCCTGCGGGCTCATTTTCTGATTCCTCTGCTTGGGCCACTTCAGTATTGATTAATTGCCTCCTTCACTTTCCAACTTTCTGCTTGGAACTGTGTCTATTTTAATTGTCTCATTCCTGGGTTCTCACACTCTTCCTAACACCTCAGAATCCATAGCTGTCTTTCTGGTTTCTGTTTTGTCTCTGAAGACTACTTCTAAATTTCTCACCTCTGTTTTACATGCTATTTCCTAATGGCAAATCTATCTTCCAGGCTCAGCCCCAGACCAGTTTCCCTGGCTCCCAAATAAACAACTCAGGGTCTGTGTTATCCCTTTTTGCTCTCTCTCTCTCTCTCTCTCTCTCTCTCTCTCTCTCTCTCT
>JANHMN010000002.1:52733117-52772919 GCA_030674055.1 Rhabdomys pumilio
TGTGGTGTGGTGTGGTGTGGTGTGGTGTGGTGTGGTGTGGTGTGGTGTGGTGTGGTGTGGTGCGCTGTGGTCTGATGTGGTGTTATATGTGTTGTGATTAGGAGCTGAAACCTCAAAACAGGGGTTTCACATGATTAGAGGGTTGGGGATTTATGGGGAGAGAGTGAAGTCTGAGCCGGTCACTGATGGCTGACTAATGGAACCCTTGTGTGGATCCTTAATGAGAGGGGTTTAGAGAGATTCTAGTCTGGTGAACCCAGGGAAGGGCTGGGAGTTGGCAGGCCTATAGAGGGCATTGGAACTCCAGACTTCTCTTCCAATATAATATTCTCAGTGTTCCTGAGTTTTATCCTTTATGATAAATCAATAAATTTAAGGGACATATCTCTTGAGTTCTGTGAGCCACTCCAGTCACAGAAGAGATTGCAGGAACTCTTGACTTCTAAATTGGCTAGATGTACAGGTAGTATGAACTGGGGCTTGTGAGCCTGAACCCTTAACTTGTAGGGTGTGCTGTTATGTCCCTGAAGGTAATGTCAGAATTAAATTGAGTTGCAGGATCCTAGTTGGCATTTTCAGAGAACTGGAGGATACTTCAATTATAGAAAAATGTGTACACATTAGTATAAGAATTTTTCTATATAAAAACACAAAGAGACCAAAAAAATCTGGTCCTATGGGGCTATCTCTTCTGAGTGTGCATCCTTCAGACCCTTGGCATTCACCTAATATTTCAGGTATATTTATTCTAACAAGCCTTTGGTGCATAATACTCCTTACTTGCATTTTACCCGGCTGCTGCTCTTTCTTCTTGTCCCCGGTGACTGCAATTGTTGCAAAGTACTGGATGACACGCTTGGTGTTCACAGTCTTCCCAGCCCCAGATTCTCCACTGTCAATTAAAAATAAGTGGGATGAAAGAAAGCAGAAGAGGATGTGTGGGCTCCAAAACCATTGCGGTGTGAACATGTGCTACTCACGTGATCAGGATGGACTGATTGTCTCGATCTAGAAAAACAGAAAGAAGCCAAGTGGTCACATAAATAACAGAACAGGTAGATTTAAAAACAAGTGACTCTGCCAGGACTCCCAGAACACAAGCTCTGGCTTTGATTTCACTAGGAGTGAGACATAGGCATGTCTAACCATCATGGGAGAGTTTATGCAGATCCCTTGAAAGTGGAATACTGGACATGGGCAGGAGCCCGGAAATGAATATCGAGCCCCACAGTGTAAAGGGTATGTATGTTTTTAGATCTGAGCTCTTTGCTGGAATATTCTCATATTGCTTTTAACAACGGAACCAAGCCTTGGGTCCTGAGCTATTGAGAGGTCACAAATTTTGGCTGATTGAATGTCATTTCAATTTTTTGGTTTTGGTTTTCTGCTGCATAAAGTAAGACTGATTTTTCATTTATGAGAGCGTGTGAGGCAAATTGTGGCACTCGAAAATTCATATATTGAAGTTTTAACCCTCAGGACCTCAGAAGGGGACCTCATTTGGAAATAAAATGTAAATGAGACTCGGATGTTATTAAAAATGAGGTCAGACTGGGACAGGCTGAGGCCTGATCCACATCACTGTGTCCTTGAAGCACAGGAACAAATGAAGACATGTGCCCATAAAGAAAACAGCACATCACTGTGTCCCTGCAGTATAGGAAAAAATGAAGACATATGGACATGGAGAGAACACCACACCAGGGCAAGGGAAGGCAGAGAGGAAGGTGATGTCTCTACAAGCCAAGCACCACCAAAGGTGGCTCACAAAGCACAGAAGCAGAGTGAGCAAGTCAAACATGTCTCCTCTCATGATCTTTATAAAGACTCAACCTCAGTGATGTCTTTGATCTCAGATCGCTAGCTTCTGCAACAGTGAGGCAGAATGTACTTCTCATTAAGATGTCCAGCCTGTGGCATTGTGTCCCAGTGTCCATAGCAAGCTGATACAAACAGTGATATGACTCTTCCCTTTAAAAGTGTAAAGTCAATTCATGTAGAGGAAAGATACTGGAGGAATGGTGAGGACTGTAAAGGCAGCGCCATTTGCTTCTTTAGGCGCTTCTGATTGTAACAGCTCACTTGCTCTGTTTGTAGCAAGTCAAGTTGAGCAGACAAGTGGCAGTCGGCATAGTGGTATGGCAATGTCACCATTTATCTACTTCTTGGGAAGCTCTGAGAAGTCTGCTCTACCCATCTCTCCAACTTTGCATTCCCTGAGTGGTTGACATGTCTTGTTTAAGTGTACCCATAGCAGGGCAACTTGGCAATATGGAAGAGCAGAGTCCTTGTGTTCCACAGTGTCCCCCAAAATGAGCACTGGTTTATAGTGCTTCAGATAGAACCCCCAGCTTCACATTTCACCATGACTACTGTAATGAAAGATGCCATGGCTTTAGTTGTACACCCCCAAGTCATTTGAGGCTCCCAAGTTCGCACTGGCTACTACTGTATTATTTAGATGAGTGGGTGGGGTCTATAAGGGCCCAAGTACTAAGCCGGTCATGCCTTACAATATGAATCAAAGGCTTTACTCACCCGTCAGCATGAACTGGTAGGCATTGTCGGAGATGGAGAAGATATGGGGTGGGGCTTCCTGACGCTTTTTGCCTCTGTAGGCTGCCACCACCTCAGGGTTGTATACAGGGAGCCACTTGTAGGGGTTGACGGTGACACAGAAGAGGCCTGAATAGGTCTGTGGGAAATTCCAAAGATTATGGATCTTGTTTTTCCTCAGAGAGGCAGCAAAATAGAAAGAGGTCAAAAGGCTCTCACGTAGATCATCCAGGCTGCATAACGCTCCTTGAGGTTGTACAGCACAGCAGGCTCATGGAGGTGCGTCATCATGGCCATGTCCTCAATCTTGTCAAACTTAGGGGGGTTCATGGGGAATACCTGGTCACTGTTCAGAGTGAGCTCCTGGGTAGAACAAGGAAAGCCAAGTGGTGGGTGCAGTGTCACTGACCCGTTCTTTCCTGGGGCAGGAGACATAGTGAGATACTGCAGCATAGTTAGGGCATTGCCATAATAACTTTATGGATCATTTCCATGCCCAGAGATGACCTAGCAATAACTCTCCTTGGCTAACCTGATTCTAGTCCAGTGCCCCCAGGCAGCCTGGCATTGTGTATACCCAGAAGGGGCATCAGGTGTGTAAAGCTAAAGATTAGTCAGCCCTTGGAATTGCCAGATAGAGTTTAAGACAGTCAAAGTCAAGGGAAGTTGCATTGGCTTAACCTGTTGCTCTGAGTGCTGAGACAAGACAAATGTTAAGAAATGGTTTTTTCTCATGTGTTCCAGGCTTTCTGGCCTCTATACCCTGCTTATATAGGCTTCTTTAGAATATCTTCATTAAAGTTTTCTCTAGAAAGAAACCCCCAGAGCTCCACTCAGGTGCCCAATCTCATGCCCCATTTCCTTTCACCTGTTTCTTCAAAGCTCTGATAACTGCTTGTATCTCTGCTGTCATCGTTAAACATTTGGACAGGTGTGATGGTTCGTGGCTGAAGAGTATTTGGAGACAATTATTGAATTTCACCTCTCTGCGTTTCTCCCACCTTTCCTTCCTACTGAAGCATATAATTGGCTCTGCACTTCATTCTCGGGAGACACAGAAAGTAGGGCAGAAGAGAGAGCCAAGAAGGTTTTCTGGCTTTTATTCTCCCCAAACTGAAGCTCTTAGAAGGGTGTTGAGGTTAATGGAAGGAGAACGGCTGGTATAGGTTAAAGTTCACAAGAAAAGAAGGCCCTTCTATTTCAATATTTGAGCCTACAGAGAGACACCTAAGATGGCCCATAGTGAGGAGAAAAAAGGCCTCTCGACACTCATTTCTGGGTGATCCGTCAGAAAGGCAGTGGATCCAGGGTAACTCTCTGTAAGATTACGAAAATGGAGCACAGCTCTGAGACAGGGGAAGGCTCAAGAATGACTTGAAGATAAGTTTCTTTCCTCCTAGTTCAGTGAGAAGAGCTAGAACCAGAGGTTACGTTCAATGATCAAAGCTGTAAACAAAATTTGTTTGCTGTGCCTACATTCAAACTGGTGTTTGTTCCCAACACACATCTCTTACACTAGACAGCAAACTTGGGGGAATCAGGTTCCACAACTGACATAGATTTACAGGGTGACTGACACCACAGCTGAGATCTGGTGGATGTCCAATAAGGATTGAACCAAAGAGTGGGCTGTGATTATCCACTCAGATGGAAGACTCCTTCTACAGCCCAGAGCTTGTATTGAGTGGGCCCGGGCGGCCTCAAGCAGCATCACTTCCTTCTTCTAAGTAGACCAGTCTCTTGTACTGTTACTTTCCCTATTCCCCCAAAGCAAACACCACCAAACCCTCACAGCCCAAATCCTCAAGGGGAAGAGGGAGAAGGAAAGGCTTGGCAATGGCAGCCTTCTCTACTGCTTCCACCACAGAATGGAGTTGTATTCTGTCTCCAGATGGCGCAGCACGCAAGCCTAGCAGTTCATTCCGAAGGAAAGCTATGGTGCCCACATTATTAAAGATCAGCACTCACCCGGTCGTCTAGGGTCTTGACGATGACTTTGTCATTTTCCCTGCTCTGGATCATGCCTTTCACATACATTTCTTTATCGTCCACAGCAAAGCATGCTTTCTTAGAGTCGAATGGGCGGTTCTGAGCCTCGATCCTCTCCTTCTCTGGTTTCCGGAGGTAGGGAGCAGCTTCTCCAAATATGGCCATCTCTGCATCTGAACTCATGACTGCAGAGGGTGTTGGGGCTGAAAAGACAGGGAACTTCTAAGGCTTGGGCTCCGATAAGTACTTTATCTGCTTCTCCCCTATTGCTATTAAATGGGGATGGGGGGCAGATTCAACAGCTCTTGGAACAAACCTTTTGAGAGATCTACAGCCAGGCCTAGGGGAGCATCATTTGGCCAGTTTAAGGCAGGCACACGTTCAGTAAAGAAGGCAAAACACCTCATAAATGATTCATCCTGCTTGAGCCCTGTGACTTCAGGGCCACCCCAGCCTTTATGTAAACTTGGGAATAGTGTTTAGAATGCCAGTCATACCTAATAGAAAACTCACATAGCTCGGTGTTAACACACTGTCAGGAACATAAAGATTCGTTGCACTTGTTTAAGTAACAAGGGAATGAACAGAAAGCATGCTGACCCAGTGCATGCAGTCCAGATCTCAACATGTGTCAGATCCCTCTAGGGACCAGTTAGAGTAGATAACTGGGGCTTAACTAGCTGCTTTAAGATTTAGTGAGCTGAAAATTGGCATTTCTAGCAAGGTGATTGCTAGAAATCGGTATTTCTAGCATACCAGGTGATGTCACTGTTGTTAGTCCAGAGTGCTCTCTCTGATAGACACTGCCACTTCATCTTGATTTAAGCTATCACAGGGGGGACGGAGTGGGTGTAAGAAAATATGGAATCTCAGACCTGAAGAGACAACTAAGGCAGACAACTAATCCTGCATGATATCAGGATTCTCAGAGGGGAGTTCTGGGCCTACAGAGAGAATAGTATTGGGCCTAGAACAACTGTTTACTAGGTCCACTTGGGTATCACAGTATCAGGTTAGGGCAGTGTTTAATCAACACTTGTCTTAGAACCCACTGCGTAATGTGTGGGTAAACCCTCCCAGCCCCCCTGTCATCTCAGTTCTTTGGACTTTCTCTTTATGTGTGTATTTTCTCTGCTTACAAGCGAGAATACACAAATTCCCTGTAGTGGCAACCTTGTTCAGCTGCTTAACTTCTCTGGGCTCCTGCCTCATCCTTCTTAAAATGAAGATGCAACTCCTGCCTACCACAGCTACATGTATTATGGACCAGTAACTCCCCTTCCTCCTATCTGCCTCCTTCCTTCTTTGCATCTTTCCCCCATCTCCTCCTTGTGTTTTCCCCATACATCAACTTTCCTTTCCTTTCTCTCCTCTTTCCCTTCTTGCCCATTTTCCTGTAACTGAAATAAAATATAAATTAACATAAAATGGAATTAAATCTCACACACACAGCCTCCATATTCATTTTCATGTATCTCTTAAGCAGCTAATATTTGAGTATCTCTTAAACTCTACATTAAAAGCGAGGGCAAGCCCATCCTCATTCGCTCTCCCCATCTGGCCTTTTGGGAACTGCAGTATATCCTTTCTACAATGCTGCAGATGATGTCTTCTATGGGGAGACAGATTTCCTTAGCTCTGAGCCTTATTCTGATGGCTTCATTTTAGTTTTATTTTGGCCAGTGGCTCCTGTAAATGAGCTATGGATCGTGGTTAAGATTTAATGGAAAAAAAAACCTGGAATTTAATATAGTGTCCTCAAAGAGGGCTCCCAGCCATCACACTGCTTTAAGATGTCTTGGTTATTTCCTGGAGATAAAAAGAATCATCATTTTCCCTTCCATCTCCCTGAAGGGAGCCTCCACTGTTCTGGCTTGGAGGGAGGGGGTGCAGTTTTCCAGTTCAGCAGGCTTTGGACCCCTACATACTTTTCAGATGAAAATGCAAGGAGGTAGCTTTAATAGTGTGTACCCGATGAGAAATTAGAATTGAGAAAAAATGTAAATTCTCTAAAAGTTACTATCAAATTCCTTGTAAGTAACATGGTTTTGAAACATTACTTTTCAAAACTAAGAGATTGCAGAGAACAGGACTCTGGTTTCTGCAATCTCTTCAACGTCTGCTTAATTGCCATGTCTACTGTCAGGCTGGTTAAAGTGAGTATATTTTTTAAGATCGGCTCTTTACACAGTAGTATAATTTAGAGAAGGAAAGGAACAGCAAGGGTTTGGGCTTGTCAAACTATCTTTTAATTATCTAGTCAAATAATGTAAATTGTCATTTTTAGATACTTACTGTTTTAAACTTGACAAGTGGTAGAGTCTCAAGGGCTACTTGCAATGTGGAACCTGAAAACATCAATATTTTTATTAGATTACATTATAACACATTAGTCTAGCTTGCACTTTAATTTAATTTTACTTTGTTTTGAAACAGAGTAGCCCAGGCTAGCCTCATGCCTGTGTTGTAAGTGCATTACCACCAAGCAATCTCTCCAGCCCTTGAATTTCTATTTAATAGATTTTACAGGTTTTCTTTTTCTGTTGCCTAGGTGATAATATATGAATAGACCCTGCAGGTGGAAAATTGTAAATACATGACGGTTGACTTACATTTAGTTTTTCTAGAAAAATTAGATTTTTTTTCTCTTCTAGAGAATTCTAGAAGCTCAAGGGTCTTAAATCATTACTAGCTTTCAGATAAAGATTCTTTTCCCCACCTTCTGCCTACCTTCAGTCCAGTGTTTCCTCATTGTATTGCCTGAATTAAAAAATTCTTTGTAGGTGTAATTCAACTTAGTTGTATACCTTCACATACAACTTTCCCCATTCCAGACAGCTCTGACAGACCAAAGGCACTTGTTGCTTTAACCTAAAGTCTGTCTTTAACTTTAGAATGATTGATCACATCCTAGCTCTTGATAAAGGGCAGACACATCCTGGTCCATCTGTGAGACTATTCTACTGCTGTTCTGTGTTCTTCGAGACTTTATTGTCCCTATGTTAAGTGACCCCAGTTGCATCTTCATCTGCTTCTTCCACGGTGTACTGTAACTTTTTTACTGTCTCAGTCACTGTATCCAAGTGTAACCCTGTTAATCTCATCATGTGTCATATCCAAATCACATGTCCTCCTCCTCCTCCTTCTTCTTCCTCCTCCCCCTGCTCCTCCTTCTCTTCTTCCTCTAGAACACTCTCACCTCTCTTGACCTAGGTGTAATGGCTGAGGCCCTGACTGTTCCTTGGCAGTCATGTCACTCTGCTGACTCACCGTTTTCTGTTCAGCAAAGCCCCTCAATTCTCTCCGGTCATGCGGTTGCTAAGTCAAATCTTCTCCCCATATTTATGTAACCGAGGGCTGAGCCCCAAGTGTAAAAACATTCGTTCTTGGCTGATGAACTTCATCTCCTCAGATCCAACCAAATTCTCTCGGTACATGACTCACAGTGGCCCCGGAGCTTTCTCCTCACTGGGTCCCCTAATTATCCTCTTTCTGTTTTGCTGGCATGACCAGCTCCCACACTGACCAGCTCCCACACTGCACAGCTGTAAGCTTTCAGCCACTCATTCTGTTTCTGTCTCCAAGGACCTTCTAATTGAGATATTTGCCATCCCACCCAATCTCCATCCCCACCCCCAAATTCTCCTGTTTGCCTTGGCTGTACCCTGTCATTGCCCTTGGCTTATCTGTCTCCAGCCAGTTTCTTGTCATCTGTGGAACTGTCATGACTCAGTGACCCTTAGTTTATTATCTCCTAGTGCAGCTAGAATTATCTCTAAATCACAAAGTTTGGAATGAGAGGAGTTACAGTACCACCTTTGCGTTGGCTTGGATGACCTCTCCCTGTTACTCCCTTATTGTTTGTGACAGAGGCATGGTCTCATGGATTTAAGGGTTTAGACTGTGCCCAAGGGTCAGCCACAACTAACCAGGTGTGCAAAGGTGAGTCTGGGGTGTGGTGTTCTGGGAAATGGAGTATATGGACCTGGAGCTTGTGTACTGAAGCTCTGTACTGCACCCAGTGCATCCTTGAGCACAGTGCAAATATGGGAAGTTCTTCCTTCTAGCAAAATTGGGATTTTTGTAATGTCACTTTTAAGAATACTTCAGGGATCGGCCTCAGCTCACCGATTTCAGCTTCTCACATGAATGGCAAGGTTAAAAATCTGTAAGAAGCTGTTTGCTAAATTCAATGACCAGCATTATGATCAAACTGAACGTAAAGCTTACCTTCTTGGTTGTCAGTGTGACTGTCAGTGTCCTTTGGGAAACTGGGTGTCCTCTTGGGGCTGATCCGAAAGAGCAAAGGCAAACAAACCAAGAAATATGACTCCAAGTTTGTGACTTTTTTTTTTACATATAGACAACATGTTTATCCTGATCTGTGCCTGTCTCAGCAGCCACTTGTGTACTCTTTCAAGTCTCCTGGAGAAGGTGAAGACAGGGCATCTGAAAAGTCACCTAAAGCCAGAGAATCTTGACCCTTAGCTGGGTGTTTTGAGGCACATTACCATCTCAAGGAGTTTTCCACAAAAAGGTTAAATATTAAGCTTGACTCCAACAAACGCCCCAGTTACTACAAACCGCTTTAATGGTAGGAATGATATCATGAGATGTCTTGTGACAGGAGCTGTCAGGTTTTGAGGCACCAGTTACTTCCTTTACTTTCAAGTCTTTAATAAGCATCAGTTACATCCTGAAGCTCACAGAGATTTTGAGAGACCTTGAGACTTGGAGGTTCTGTTAAGCAGCTACTGAAAATTCTTTGGATTGTTCACTCTTTTCTATAAAATGATACCGATGTACCAGAAAAGTTTCAAGATTTTTCTCAGCCCTGAGTCCAAAACATGGAGTTCTCAGGTAGAGATGATAGCCTGAAATCAAAGTACTGTGAGGTCCAAAAGCTGGAGTCGACATGACAGCTGCTACTGTACTGGAGACTAGACCCAGTGCAAAACCCACAGGGTTCTCCATGCAAGACCAATGTAGAAAGCAATCATCAATAACTAGGTTAAGATGCATTTTAATACAAATCAAAGTCAAGAAGTACTATAGGAATTTCCCTCCACTTGGAATCAGAAGTTTAAATAGTCATAAAAACCTTCAAATTGTTTAAGGTACTCACAAAAGAGTTACCACATATTGACATGTTATTAATCTGTTAATCAATATGGGTTTTTTTTTTTTTTGCAGGTGAATTTTCTTTTGATCTCCCAACTCTATGAATTTTTATTTCTTTTCCCCTTGTAAAATATTCTTGAGGTGCAAGGGCTTTGGCCATGTCACCCGATCTCATCAGTAAGGGCAACTGCATTGCCCTTGGCTGGTCACCCAACCAGGTTAATTATCATTATCTGGGGGGAGAGAAAGTGGGCACTTGTGAGTGCTTACCTTAGATGCTGCGGCCGGAACAATTTCAGGAGTGTGGCCCCCAGCTCTCTTTATACTCCCAAATCTGCCAGCCCAGCATTCTAACTTGGCTCGATTTGGGGGATCACCATTTACTCATTAGATGTAAATGCGTCGTAGTCCTGATCTCTCACTCTTGTTGAATTACTTGGATAAATGACCAGCGGAGGCTTTATAATGCCAAGTCAGCTGCATAGGGATTTTGACGTTGGACACAGATCTTTGAGACTTAGAGAGTCGTAGGGGCTGAGTGGAACTGGGGCAGAGTGTGCTAAGAAGGTCAGGGAAGGGCAGAAAGCTTCTCAGGGTCATTTGTTATGCAATAGATGGATGATCAATAGTGTGGGTAGCAACCACACCTCGCTTCTCCAACATGATATGAGGTGACCTTCACGACAAGCCCCTCATCTTCTCATGTATAGACTTAAGTGTACCTCTTTTATCTCTGTTTTAGTTTTTTTTTAAGTCTCCTATAGACTGAAAAATGGATTTAAAAGCTCAAATTAAAAAAAGGATAAGTGGGTTTTGAGTGTTGTAGATTCCAATGAAAATATACAATTCCTATAACCACTTGGGAATTTTTTGGAAGGTAGTGGGGGCGAAGCATAAGTGGTTTTGAGTATGTATAGAAGTTAGAGTCGTTCACAGCAGTACAGTGTGGTTACAACCAGTGCTTACGGAATGCATGGAAGATTCACATCAGCACCTCCAGATGCTTAGGTAAACCACTTCCAGAGGTCAGGGTACAGAGTAGGCTACATTCTAAAACATGTTTGTGAGCAGAAGAGGACTAGGAGGGAAGAGTGCCAGCATACATTCTCCACAGAAGATCTGACAGAATGAAGAGAGAGAGAACTGGGAGAGGGTTCCATGGGCAAATGACTTATGTGGCAAACTCCACCCACTCCTGTCAGAGAGTCACACGGTCTAGTCCATTAAGGGTCCTAGAAGGCTTTCAGTAAAGAAATACAAACAACCTTGAATTTTATGTTGACTTCCTGTGCCCTGAAGCCAGGGCCTTGTGTCCACTACTGATAACTGTAAAGACCAGCCCTAAGTAACTTTATGAGGGACTTGGCATTTCTTACAGTGACTTAATGTTAGAACAGCATCTTATTTGTGCCCTGTTTTATGAAGCCAGAGAAGACTGCTGAGGGATGCAGCCTGCATCGAAATACTGGTCCAGCAGCCACCAGTAGAGAACTTACATTCTCAGCTGCTTTCATTCAAGCTACTGTGTTCTGAATGTAGTGAATGCTCAATGAACATTCCTGTGAATAAACCAACCAAGGTGACTGATAAGACAATCTAGACTGACAGAGACCGGAAGTGATAAGGCAGGAAAAGAAAGAGGTTAGATCATCAGCTTCACTCGTTAATAGTTATTAAGGACCTACCGAATTCCAGGTTTTATCCACACTGGCTCTTTGGAACTTCATAACTGTTCTGATAGGTATGTGCTTGTGCCATTTCCATTTTAGAGTAAAAGAAACTTAGTCTCTCGGAGTATATGTAGCTTCCCCAAGGCCATACAACTAGTAAGTAACAGGAATGATATCCTGTGCACATCATCACAGGGCTCTGTGCTGGGATTGGAGAGAGGGATATGAGATAGGGTCAGTGGAAAAGGGAACAGCGTACACAGACATAAACAGGGTAAGTCGTTCTCCAAAGAGAAAATACTCAATGAGCAAGATGTAGAATAAATCAGATTTATTTGTAAGCATCTGGAAATCATGAAGTGTCTCATGTATGCATATATTATAAATACATTATATATGTGTATATATAAAATCATAATTCTTATTAAAGGGGCTGGAGAAGTGACTCAGTCAGTAAAGTGCTTGGCGTGCAAGCATGAGGACACATGTAAAAAAAGGGGGTGAGGAGGAGGAGGCTCTGGGCACAGTACACACTCTTGTTATCCAAGTGCTGGGGAGGCAGAGACAAAGGGATCTTAGGAGCTCACCAGAAGGATAGTCTGGCTGAATCGGCAAGCATCAGTTCAGTGAGAGACCCTGGCTCAAACAACAACAGAACAACCAACACAATTCAGAGAGCAATTGATCAAGATACCTGATATCAATCCACAGCTTATACAGACAGACAGACAGACAGACAGACAGACACACACACACACACACGTATAATTAGAGTAGGGTGGTGACTATGGACAGATAATAATCTTTTTGCAGTTCACATAAAATGTTGTCTGTCTTGTTATGTTTAGCTCTCATGAGAGAGTTATACTTATATAAATATAAGTTTATATTCTTATTAACTTCTTTGTTCAAATGAAGAAAGGGTGGCAAAAGGGGGGAGGGATGATTGTTCATAGACAGTGGTGATCCAGAGTTTCTCATCCCAAAGTGATGCTTCTATTTTGTCCTCCATCTTACTATCCAAAAGAGGTGAACGTTATTACCCCCTCAATGTCATGGGTTACACTCAGGCCCTCATACATTCTGGGCAAGTGCTCTATATCATTAAGTCACACCCCAGTCCAAAGGAGGTAGACTTTGATACAGGTTAGAAAAATGAGGGTGAGGTTAGGCTCTGGGAACTGAAGAATCAGAGCTTAGAACAGGACTTTTCAGGATGTATTTTAGCAGGTCAACTAAGTGAGGCTGGATGAAGGGCAGGATAGAGTTAGTGGGGCTACCATGGAGGGGAAGGCTGGACATAAAGCTGTGCTAGTTTACAATGGGCTTCTAATGCCCAGCAATGGAGCCATGGCATTGTTACGAGATTATAGGGGAGCATGTAAATGAATGTGTGTGTGTGTGTGTGTGTGTGTGTGTATGTGTATATATGTGTGTATACATATGTATGTATATATATGAACTAGTGATAGATTATAAAAGTAAAAGAACCTGTGGGTGCTCAATTCCCCAAGGAGTTCAGATCTGTGTTAAGCATTTCCAGATCAGTAGGGTGGCCTTCATAGTCTTTGTAGCCTTAGTGACCCTGAGTCCAGCTGCAGATTCAAAGAGAAGAGCACTGTGTGTCATCACGGGTTGTGGTTGCCATGGCATTCCGCTTAGATACAATAAGAAAAGAGAACTAATTCCCCACAGGCAGTCATGCGATGAATGAAGTACGTTTGGTAATAATTAAGATCCTTATGCTTTAGGCTTATGTTTTGAAGTCTTACCTTCATTATGACAAGATATTAAAATCTACTTGCACTGGATACAAAAATAATTCTGTAAAATGAAGAGGGCCTTGATCAAGAGGTTTAAAAGGAAAGAGAAAACCAGAAGGCTACCTCGAAGGTACGACTCACAGGACTTTGATAATTGCAGGATTGGAGGCAGGAGGAAGAATCACAGTATGCTGCTGCTTTTCATCCAGTCCTCATTTCAGCTTAGTAATCTAGATCCCCAAAATGAGCCCAGAGAAGAAACTGTAGGCAGAAAAATGAGTTTAGATTGAAAACATAGCTGGCGGTGGACACTGGGTCATACATTAAAGGAAGCCAAGGCTGGGATGCAGAGTCTGTGTCAGGATGTATCATTAACATGGTGGTGGTAGCTGGAGCTATTAAGGAAGATGTACACTCATGGGAAGACTGTGTTGGGGATGTGGAAAGAAGAAATAAAACAAAGGAGAAAAAGAAATACAAGCAAAGAATCATTCTACCAGGAAGCAAATACCAAAATGAAAAGTCATATCCCTCTGTTGGAGTCAGAAGAACAAAGTGGTTCTTCATCTGCTATGGTTTGTGCCTCAAAGGTTCATGTGTTGGGGGCATGATCCCCAGTGTAGCAGTAATGAAAGGTGGTGGAGACTTTAAGAGGTGAGCCTACTGGGTAGTAATTGGGTCATAACCACCTTGTGAAGGGGTTAATTTGGTCTATCAAAGTGAGTTAGGTCTTAACAGGAATATATTAGTTCATAAGGGTATTTCCACTCTTTCTTACTCCCTCCCTCTTTCCCTTCTTTCCTTCCATAATTTTATTGGAATTTGATAAAATTCTATATAAAATCCTATCCTTCCTTAATGTCTACCTTCAGATAGATGAGTTGCGCCTACAGATGCAGCTGCTATCCTACTGTACAATCTAGGTGATAAAATCCATCACCTTCAAGAATCTCATTGGGTCAGAAATCTTCTCTGTATCCCACCATTATTGTCTGTAGTTTACAGCTTTGAGTCTTGCTGTTCTTCTATCTCATATCTGAGAGGAGCCCTAGCAATGAAAATGTTCTCTAATCTACTTACACATTCTTCTTTCTTTGTATGATATAGGTAACTTTATTATTGGAGAGAACACAGAAGTCAGAGGTGGTAATGTATTCCAGAGGGAGTATATGAAATGACTATTCAAAGATTTGAAAAAGAGAGGATCAGGGACGGGGCATTGTATCAGAGGGTGATCTGACAGGGACATCAACAGGATGCTGGGGGTGTGGGCTTAGGGTAGGGATTGAGGCAAGAACAGGTGTTGAGGAGGAAGAGTTTTCCCTGATTTTCCTAGGAGAGTCTGGGCACCAATCACAGTGGATGATGGAGCTGGGGGAAACTGTAGATTCAGATAGTGCAGGAGGAAGGACAGGAAACTTGTAGCAAGGCCAGATAGAGGAGACTAGAAAAAAGCATGGTCAAGGTCATTCCTTCCTTGGGTACTTGAGAAGAAAGGGCAATTAACTGTGCTGATAGTGGGATCATGCCTCACTCCTCACCACTTGGGCTATCTAAGAGCTAATGTGACAGATGACATTTCAAAGCGCAGCCAGGAGTTTCCTGAACTGGAACAGAAGTTTCTGGATGAATGTCCTAGGACGGGTACAGTAGTGAACAACACTAATTCATATTTCAATTGCCCAATTGAATTGAATGTCAATATTGGATGGTAAAGGGAATCTGGCAAATTTTCTTGTCTGTCTCTCACCTTTTAGAGTCAGAAATTGGGGTTCTGTATAGGTTATGTCAGTTTAAGATATTCCCTTCATCCCCACTAGGATGATTTAAAAAAAAAAAAAAAACAAAACAGAACTGCATCTGAAACTCCTGGTTCCAACATTTTAATACAGAAATTTTAAAGCTGTTTACACTGCTCAGTAGAAACCCAACAACAAAGTAAAAGCATACACTCATTCCACCGTTTAGTCTTCCAACATCTATTGAAGACCTATTATAGGATAAGGAATTTTCATATGCAGGGCTCTGTCCTCATGGAAATGACTATAGCAATGTATACAAGGAGGAGGTAGCATACAAACAGACGTGTACTATCACTTAGTGATAAATAGTCTTAGGAGGAGAAAGAGGGGAGGAAACAGTGGGTGTATGCTGTTTAAACAGACTGATCAGGGAAAATCTCTAAAGGGGTAATACTTGAGCAGACTCCTGTCAGGATTATTAAGTGGAGGGTGGGGGTAAGGGTTAGTATTCTAGGCAGAAGCAAGAGCAAGATTGGAGGAGCCAATGTGCCTACATAGGAGCAGAATGAAGACTAGTGGGACAGAGAGAGCCAACCAGTAAAGGGGAGGAAGGACAGGGGACAAATGGCTATACCCTTGTAAAGGAAGATAAGAACTCTGAACAAATTATTAATTACTTAATTACCTTTTTGTGGTACTAGGGACCAACCTGGGGTTCTGGGTGTGCTGGGCACACATTCTGCTACTGAGTGAGACTACTAGTTGCAGGACTTTTGTTTTAAATGTCAATTATTATTAGAAAGCCACTTTTATTCATCTCAAGAATTGGTTCTAGTACTGGCTTTCCTTTTATTAATCTGTTTTATGGAACCCTTAGAGCTGTGTATATTTATGGTGTGTAGCTGGGTGTTTGATACGTGTATATATTGGGTAGTAGAGAAATCAGGACAGTCAGCATATTCATCACCACACGAGTTTATTATTTATTTGTGATGAGACCATTTGAAATCTTCTAGCTATTCTGAAATACGCACTGTCTTATAGTTAACTACAGTCTGTTGTGAAATAAAACATCAGAATTTATTTCTTCTTTTATAACTTTGCACCTGTTAGCTTTCCCGTACTTCCCTTCTTTCCCATCTTCCTTGTCTTTCAACTCCTTCTCTTTTCTCTCAGTTCCTTCCTTTCTCACCATGTCCGCTCAAGTTCTGGTAACCATTAGTTTCTCCACCTTGAAAACACTGCTCACCTCTCTTATTTCTGTGAGCATAACATTTTGTGTGTGTGTGTGTGTGTGTGGACACGCATACACTGAGGTCCAATCAGGATTTGTGCATATTAGAAAAGGACTATTCCACACCCAGGTCTTAAACACTGCCATCTGGGACCAGGATCTTGTGGCTATATTTATTTTGTGCTCAGCGTTGCTTCATTTTTCATACAAAAAGAATATGTTGAATGTTCCTGTTTTGTTCAACAAATGAAGAAAAGCAGTGTTCTGGGAGTTGGGTATCAAAAGTTTTTCTTTGAAGTCCTCAGGATTTAATTGGCCCATGACAGGTCTCAAAACGCTTGGAAAGGTGGGAATGGTGCTTGAGGGAGCCACCCAACACCTCCAGAGAGAAACTTATTTCTCATTGGCCCAAAGATGGCAGGAGTTACTTCCCAGAACATCCGGGAAGGGGTTGGACAGAAGGAAGGAAGGGCAGGGGGAATTGACTTTATTTGCATCCCAAAACATCTGGGAAGAGGTCAGAGGAAGGGAAGAAAGGGCTGAAAGTGACATCTGTAGGGTTGAGACCAGCCCTCTGGCATGTGTGAGATCAGTAAACATGCACCAGGGCAGACGTCATCGATCTCCCTGAGAGTTTTTCAGAGTGAGTGAGTGTGTGTGAAATTTGGAGTGGAAATAGAATCTGAGGACAGGGCAGATGACCTGACTAGCCAGAAGGAATATTTTGGAAATTCTGGTCTCATGTTTTGCTTTCAGATGTGTTTTCCCCGTGTTTGCCCAGGCTGTGCCCAAGTCATCCTCTTGCCTTAATCTCTTAAATTCTGGAATTACATCCATACCATTCAGCAGGTCTTGGAAACAGCACCTTACATTGCTCACTTACATAAAGATCTCCATTTAATGTCAAAGTGAGTTAGAGCTGGGTACTGAAATCTGTGAGTTATTTGCGTGGTGGTGGTTGGTGGTCGTCGTCGTTGTCTGTCATCGTGGTGAAGAACCTCCATAGTAATCCATGCTTAGAGTACTGTTCTCCTTATCCGTGCTGTGAGCAGAATTTCTCATAGTTTGAACCTCCACTACTGCTGAGTCTCCAAGGCATGAGCTGTAGCTTCTGTGACAACCTTGAGAAAATAGTCTGCCCCGTGTGCTTGTGAAGGTCAGCCTTGGGGAATAGAAGATAAGCCCTGTTTTGGGTGTGATCCCTAAGGCTGAGTGTTTTTCTCCTTCTTCACGAACCAGAGGCCTTCAGGTTTCCTTGTGGTCTCAGGAAGCTGCATCTCAGGGACTCTGGCAGTCAGGAGAAAATCAAGTTGGTAAATTCCACCCTTAAGCTGGGCTTAAGGATCTGCCCTGGGGCTGATTCTTCAGTTTCCCCACTTAGGAAACAGTGACTGATAAATCTGTGGTGAGGGTGCCTGGGGACACGGAGACTGGTAACATGTGCCCAAAGCTCTACCTTAGCCAGGAGTTGGAACGCAAGTTCTACCGTGACAGCTGCTGGGTCTTAGCTCTGGAATGTTGATCCCCACTGAAAAGCTTGCATGAAAGGCTACAGCTTTTAGCAGCTGTGCTAATGGTCTCATCCATCAAATGACTCTCCCTCTCCCCTCAGACTTCTGTAGTCAGCTATGCCCCTTTCTTTGATGAGAAGTGGATATAAAATCTTAAGAGGCAGGTTATTTTTATTTATTTTAATAATACGAGCCTTGGAAAAAAATTTCAAAGTAATACATGCTTGGAAAAGTAGGATCAAGCATGCTGAAGGAAAATTTTATTAATTTTTTGTTTTATTATTTTGGGAAGATAGCTTGCCCCATGAGCCAGGGGGCCTGAGTTCTGTTGTTCTCCAAATCCATGTGAAAAATCTGTGGGTGCGCTGGCACCTACTTTTACTTCCAGTTCTGCGGAGGTAGAAAACAGAGGATAGCCTGGGTATCCTGTCTACTAGTCAGGAAGCTCCAAGCCAGGGAGAGATGCTTTCTCCAAAAGATGGCTCCCCACACTCACTTCTGCCACACAAAAGCTTATTAATTAAAAAATTAAAAATTTAATTTAAAAATTGACAAGAGTAAATGTTTAATCAAGAATAATGCATTTGAAGTATATGCATATATATATTTTACATATGTATTTGCTAGGGTGATTATCATTGTTATAATACACCATAACCAAAAGCAACTAGGAGAGGAAATGGTGTTAGCACTGTGGAGACCAGAAGAAATGCTAACAAAAGGTTCACTTGGTTTCCATGTCCTGAGTCACAGTCTATTGAGGGAAACCAAGGCAGGAACTCAAAGTGGCAGGAACTTGAAGGCAGGAGCTGATGCAGAGGCTATGGAGGGGTACTGCTTCTCAGCTTGCTCCTCATGGCTTGCTCAGCCTCCTTTCTTATAGCACTTAGGACTACTAGCCTAGGGGTGGCACTGCCCACAATGGACTGAATCCTTCCAAATTAATCACTAATTAAAAAAATACCCAACAGCCTTCTTCTTATGGAGGCATTTTCTCAGTTGAGGCTTCCCATCTCCGATGACTCTAGCCTATGTCTAGCTGACATAATAGCACACACATATATATGTACATACATAGGCATGTATATAATATATATGTATTCATAATTGTGTATATGTATATATGTGAGTATACATTTATTCACATGTGAACATGTATGTATGCATATATGCATACATGAATATTTAAACTTAGCTAATTAACAAATGCACCAACTTCCATAGTTATTTTGTGTTAAGAACTTGATATCCATTCTTCATTTTCCAAGAACACTAGATGTTATCCTGAGATAGACTGACTATGCTGTGTGTTCTGTTTTGTTTTCTGTTGTGATAAACATCATGACCAAAAGCAACTTAAGCAGGAAAAGGGCTTGTTTACACATTCCTATTACAGTCCATCACAGAGGGAAGCCAGGACAGGAACTTAAGCAGGGCATGAGCCTGGAACAGGGACCACAAAGGAACACGGCTTACTAGTGGCTTGCTCTTCATGGTTAGCCCAGTTTGCTTTTCTGTACAACACTAAACCACCTGCCCAGGAATGGCACTTCCTGCAATGGGATGAGCCTTTCCACATCAATCGTTAATTAAGAAACCATTCCCACAGATGTGCCTACAGGCCAGTTTCTGGAGGTGTTTTTCAGTTGAGATTGCTCTTCCCAGATGACTAGCTTTTGTGAAGCTGACAAAAATCTAACCTTCACACCGTATGTTAAGTCTATTCAGGTTATTTCCCTTGTTTGGTTCTAATTTTGTATCTTTTGACTAAAAGTTGCTCAGAAATCTCCTAAAATTTTCACAAAGTAATCTTTACCTTGGTTTCAATTCTGTTATAGCTTCTTCCTGTATTTGCATGTACCCTAAACACTGAAATTAGAATATGAATCTGCAAACATGGTTTTATACTTTTGCTTTTCGACATGTTTTGAACCTTTCTTGTAGTAATCACAGGTATCTCACAGACATGTGATGGTCATACTTTTAAGAGTTTTATTTACATCAGTATGAAAGCAATGCACGTATAGTTGAAAATGTCCTTTGAATTTTAATCTCTTCCTGGACTGCTGTGTGGAACATTGCCCACTCATGATGCCTGAACAACTCAGAAATCTCAATGGGAAATTTAGGCTGGGACTTTTACAATATTTCCAGCTAGCAATGGGGTTTCCTGAGACATAGTCTAATTGTAAGGGGAGGGAAGTCTGTATAGTATCATCTACAGTTTCTAAGTAACATGCGTGTACATAAAGGAGATGTGTACACTAAAAACTCTAGGATGCTAATGAGGAAATCAGAGCTCTAAATAAGTAGAGACATAGGTAGTGGTTGTGAATTAGGAGATAAAACACGATTGATGGGTTAATTACAATTCCTATCAAAAAAATTCTCTTCCTTCAGTGGACATTATTCTGTTAAGAATTTTTCCAAAGTGCTATATAGTTGTAGCATTTCCCTAATGAAACATGTATTTATTTTTACTTATTAATTTATTCTTAAAAATCACTATATTGTCATGAGCTCTCAAATTTAAAACATCACACAGCTAAATTAATAGAGGCACTCAGACAAACACTTGCCCAGTCTCAAGCGTGTATATGTCAGTGAACATGTGTGTGGTACCAATAGCCGTTCTGAAGAGACAGAGTGAGGGTTCTACACTTCCACTATCAGTTATATTTTTGTGGTCTTATTTGCCACAGAAAAAGAAAAAAACTATGACAATGATGACATTAGAAGACCAATTAACATTATATTTTCTTTCACAACTGGTGTCTTTTTGCATTTTATTCTTTCTCAACACCCAATATTCCCTTTCTTGAGGGTACCGTGTTTTATTTTTATTTCTCCACATGTGCTTGTTGGCTTTCAGAGGACAGCTTGCAGGAATCCTTGTCTCCCTCTATCGTGTAGATCCAAGGACTTGAACTTAGGTCTTCAGGTTTAGCAGCGAGTACCTTTACTCCACAGCCCTGTCTTGCTGGTCCCCAAACCTTGCCCTTTTCCGTGTAACTTAAAACTTATACGAATGAACCCATCATCTCCACTAAGCTAATGAGCATGTTATGAATCCCTAAGTTTTCCTTTTGCTCTTTTGTAATGTGCAAGTGTGTCTGTATACTTCATAGCCCCGTTTCTGCACCGATCCGCAACCATTGGTCTCTGCTAATGTGGTTTCTGGGAAACTACTTACGGTGTGAATTTATGCATATGAACCAAATCATACTTTGGGTTGTAAGGGTTCCTTCAGTCAGCACGCATGTCTGGAGCCTCATTCTCTTGTGCTTTCACTTTTTCCTTTACTGTGGGAAACAATTCGCTGTGTGGATAATTGTTGTAGAGATATTTAGTCCCTTCCCAGGGTTTCTACCCTGCCTTTGACCCTTTAGTTTCTGGATAAGAGACACACTACAGTCTTTATATTTACAATAAGCCTTAAACAGCACAAGAGCTGGGGGAATACCTAACCTCCATGCTGTTAGAATCTACTTTCCTATCGATAACCCTGAATTATTACTTCCTATTTATTATGTTTCATCTATGCTGCTCTTAACTCCAACTGGCCAGATCTCAGGGCCATGTTTTTTTATGGCTCACCTAACCCAATGGTGGCTTCTTTTTCCTCCTCTTTAACCTTCTTCTTCCCCTCGAGGTCCTCCTCTGACCCCAAGCCCTTGAAACCCAAAACCCACCTATGTTTCTTCTGCCTAGTTATTGGCTATTGGCATCTTTATTTATCAATCAGAAATAACTTGGGGCAGGGTCACTCCCAAGTGACCTTAGGAGTGGACTCTCTCTCCTCTGCAGCAACCAGTCTTGGAGGCCCAATATTATTAGCATTAGAATACAAGCAGTATCAGAAAACAGCGTTAGAATAAAAGCAGGTAATACTGTAGTTTGTTTGCCTGTTTACCTGGTGATGGACATCTGGATTCTCTCCCGCTATGAGACTTTACTATTTATGCTGTGAACATTTCTTTGCAAGTGTTCATGAGGCTGATACTTCCATCTCTCTGGAGAAAGCACCCATTAATAGAATGACTGCACTATAAGAATTATTCCTAACTTAAAAAAAAAATCTGCCCAACTGCTGTGTCACTTCCCATTAACAGGTCTGATAGGTCCAGCCCCAACCTCTGGACCACACTTCCTGTCATAACATCTGTGTGGTGAGGTGTCCCTGGGCTTTGTTTTTTTCCTAGGCTCCACAGTGATGAATTATTTCTGGAACTTATTTGCATGTCTGTGTGAATATTGTCTTAGTGTGTGGCTTGTCTTCTCATTCTCTTTAACAATGGCTTTTAAGAAACAGACATTGTGATTTGAAGTCTAGATTATATATATTTTTTATTTATAGTTCATGCTCTTGGTCATTGTTATAATTATGATTTTTATTTCCTCTTTGATCCAAAGTTGCACTTGACAGAATGTTTGGTGTTTTTTTTTTTTTTCTCTCTTTCTTTTTATTTTGTAAATTTATTTTATTTTTATTTTATGCATCCTAGTATTTTGCCTACATGTATGTCTGTGTGAGGGAGTCAGATCTTGGAGTTACAGACAGTTGTGAGCTACAATGTGAGTACTGGGATATGAACCCAGGTCCTCTGGAAGAACAGCCAGAGCCATCTCTCCAACCCTTTCCTTTTCATGTAAGCCTTTGCTGTTACTGTAAACATACCCAAGACAAGACTGTGTGGCATGTACCTTTTATATTGTGAAAAACTGAGGCTGATGGGGTGGGGGGAGGGAGAAGATGCTGGAAGGTAGAAGGAAGGTGTGTGACAGGTAAGCTTTGTCTAGATTGCAGTCTTTGCTGTACTGCTCCACAGTTGTATTCCACCATCCCTGCTTTTCCTTGTTACTCTTCATAGTTCATTTTCTTGTTCCTGCTTCACCTTCCTCCCCCTCCCTTCCTCCCTCCTTCCCTTCCTCTTTCATCTAGCCCATCTGAAAGCCCCCTGTGCTTCCTTCAGTAAATATAGAAACAGCTTTTTAATTATCTCCCAATGTTCTTTCTCTGGTTTAATCCATTGTCATTTAAAAATCTTACATTCATGGGGGTTCCTCACTTCTCTCCAGGTGTCTACCCGGGGTCCCTCCATGTTGTTTTTTTTCAACACACCAAACAAAGAGATTCATTTAAAATGCATGTTAATATCACTATACTACTTAAAACCTTCTCAGGCTTTCCCACTGGGCTCTGTGCTGAAGACAGGCAAGGCACTGAGTGCCTCTGGGGCCATTGCATGATCAGCCCCTGCTTCCTCTCCTACTCTGTCTCTCATTCTCCTGCAATCACAGCCATGCCAACTTCCTCACACTGCAGCTGCGGTTCTCCGGCTTCAGTCTTGGCATTTTCTGATTTTTTTTTCTTGAAGGGCTCAGTCCCCAAATACTTGGTCTGGCTTGCTCTCTTGCTTCTTCAGGTCTCTGCTGGAATATGTTCCCATTAGAGAGGCGTTCTGTGACTACTCTCAATAAAATGCAACTGTGTCTGTAAACGTCTAGATTTCCCACTTGCACGGACCCGACCCATCACATTGCGTGGCTGCTCATGTGTTGGCTACCTTTCTCTCCTTGTAGAGTATAAGTTCCCTGAGGGCTGTTCATTCTCTATAACACCCACAGCATTTAGAACGGTGCCTGGCACATGGTAAATGGATGGTATTTAGAGTCACTAAATGAATGAGTCTTTCTGGAGAGACACCCTCAGAAAGATACTTTCACAGATGTACCCTCAGAGAGGCTCCCTCAGAGAGGCTCCCTCAGAGAGGGATTTCCTTAGTAATTTGTATCAATCCAGACATATTTATTAAAACAAGATTTGGCCAAGAATGGCCCTGCATACCTGTACTCTCAGCACTCCCAGCTGGAAAGCTCAGGCAAGGGGGTCTTAAGTTCAAATCTAGCCTGGGCAGCATAGAAAAACCCCATCTCAAACAAAAAGCCCTATTGGACCATACTGTGTGAGAGGGAACTTGACAGTTGCGGTAGGAAAATGGCTTCTGGGTGGTAGTGAGGTTTAACATATTCAATGTTGTCATTTTCATTAGTGTGGGTCAACTTGACGCCAGTGGCAGTCATCTGGGAAGAGGGAACCTCAACTTAGGAATTGCCTCCATCTGATTGGCTTGAGGGTGTGTCTGTGAGTGACTCTGGCTTGTTTAAGACCATGTGGGTGGTCCTGGGGTGTTTAAGAAAGCAGCTAGAATAAGCCATGGAGAATAAGCAGTTTTCCTCCATGGTCTCTGCTTCAGTTCCTGCCTCCTTACCTTGAGCTCCTACCCTGGCTTCTCTCACTGGTGAACTGTAAACTGTAAGCCAGACAAACCCTTTCCTCGCCCATGTTGTCAGTGTTTTATTGCAGTGACAGGAAGTGAGCTAAGATAACACTATATAGTCATATATGATAATATAAAAAAAAAAAGAGAGAGAGAGACGAGAACTGGCTTTGTCAGCCAACAATCTTGTAAATAAAACAGGGAGCCCGGTTTAATTTATCAATGCCTTGTGCTTTTTATTCAGTCAACAGTAGGAGAAAAGTAAACACAAAGAGGCAAGTGACCCAGCAAGCGACCCAAAGCAGCACATTCTGTGCTTTCCTTCAGCCACTTGGCAGCCTCCGAAAGATGCCTTTACTCTGCACTGATTTTGGTGTGAACCTCCCGGCTCTTCACCCGCAGCTTGTTGACCTGGGACTCGGCGATGTCAGCCCGCTCCTCGGCTTCCTCCAGCTCATGCTGCAGCTTGCGGAACTTGGCAAGGTTGACGTTGGATTGTTCCTCCTGAGAACAGATAAGCGTTCTGGCAGTTAGATGCGGTGGGCCTCCCTCTGTTTGTTACCAGGTCAGATTACTCTGCAATTGTATTTCCTTCTCATGTCTGACCTCCAATCTCAACTCAATTTGTAATTCTAGTGACAATTTTGACTTGAAGGAAGGAAAGAAGAAATTGTTTTCAAATGGAAGAGACCAGCCTTTTGTCAAACCTTCTTACCACCTCCCTGCTTTTTTCAAGATTCATTTTATGAGTGTAGGTGTTTAGCCTGCATATACATACGTACGTACATACATACATACATACATACATACATACACACACACACAGGCACACATATATATGTATAAATGTATGTTTATGCAAAATATTCAGGCAGTACTAAAGGGGGCTAGAGCTGGATCTTGGAGTTCCTCCAAGCAGAGACTTCTTTCCCCTAGAAATGTGGTTACATATGGTTGTGAGCCACCACGTGGTTGCTGGGAATTGAACCTGCACTCTCCAGAAGAGCAGCCAGTGCTTTTGACCACTGAGCCATCTCTCCATTGCCTTGCTTACTTTTTTGATGTGTCTCTTGGGTGGAGAGGAAGAAGAGATCCAGGTGCCCCCAGAGACCTCAGTAAGCAAATGTTTCCACTGAAATGGCTTGGAAATGCCACTAACTGTTGTTTCCCTGTGTGATTTAAGACTAATACAGAGAAGGGGGGAGTGGGACTGAGACAAAAGTTGCCTGTTTTATGTTCTGTTACCATTTGTGCCTTCCTTCCTGTCACGTATATCTACAAAAATGGGTGTGAGCACAGCAGGGGAAAAGAGAGCTGGAGAACTTTCCAGCATCATTTCTTTGTTGCTCAGTCCTGCAGAAGACCTGGCCTCACACCACTAGCTGTGCCTCCAGTATCCCTCCATGTTCTGGTTGCAGCAACCCATACAGGGAGGAAAGCCTTACCTACAGGGTGAATCAGAAAGTCAGTTGAGGCAGGAGGGCAACCAATATTTGACTTTTAGAAACACATGATTTGTGAACATTGAGGGACATGAATTGTTCATCCTGGCATTAATGTTTCTGTTGTGTGTTTGTTGCTATCAATCAAAGCCAGGTATTTGGAGCTTTTTTTTTTAACTGGTCCTTCCTGCCTGATGATTATTTAAATATCTCCTCTTGAGCCCTATTCAGAGATTAGTATGGGGTGTATGCTTACATTTGTAAGATCACAACCCTCGTAAAATACATGAGTGGTAGATTCTTACTGTGTGTCCTTCTTCCTCCCCATAACATGGCAAAAAAAAAAAAAAAAAAAAGGAAAAAAAGAAAAAAGAAAAGAAAAAAAGCCCCACGTTTTCTCTCTCAATAGAATTCGTCTTTCTACAAGACCTCAGATACTCACAGCCTCCTCAGCTTGTCTCTTGTAGGATTTCACCTTCGCCTGTAATTTGTCCACCAGGTCCTGCAGCCTGAGCACGTTCTTGCGGTCCTCCTCAGTCTGAAAGTTTGATTTTAAAAAGATATGCATTCAATCCAAAGAAATGTATCTACCTCCGGTACTAAAATAAGTCGCCGGTGTGCCAGAAAGGGGACCTTAAGGTAAACTTGACCAACCCATGCTATGAAGGTGGTCTTGCTTGTTAAATGTGTATTGTGTTCACCTTCTGCATTTAAAGAATTCTATGCACTTCTCTAGTTCTTACCCTCCTATTCTGGGAGAGGCCACACTAAGACTAGCATCTAGCTTCTTTTTCTTTAATGTCTATATTTATTTCTCTCTAATGCTGCCTTTCTTTTCTCCCTTTCTTCCCTTTCTCTTCTCTTTCCCTTTCCTCCTTCTTTCCGCCTTTCTTCCCATTGGTGGGAATCAAGCCCATGTGGAATATGAGCTGCATGCCCACTGACCTGCATGCCCCGTTCTGTGCTGTTTTGCAAAGGCTTCCCTAGGCATCCTAACTTGCTGTATGCCTGCGACCAGCAACTCTGTCTTTTATCCTTGGAGTTAATGTGCACTTCTGCAAGTGCCACCTACACTGTCATGGGGATTTTTCTTTCTCTTTGAGCAAGATACTTGTACATTCTAGAAAGTCATTTCTCTTACCTGGTAGGTAAGCTCCTTTACTCGTCTTTCATGCTTCCTTAACCCTTTCACGGCCTCAGTGTTCCGTTTCTGTTCATTTTCAACTTCTCCTTCAAGTTCACGTACCTATAACCAAGAAAGATGTATCTCGAGTCAATGTTGAGGGGGGTTAGCCTGGGGAGTTAGCCTGGGAGGGGGGCAGACTGAGGGGTTAGCCTGGAGGGTTAGCCTAGGGTCAACTACAGGTATGAGCAGGGTGTTCCTGATCCCACAACAAGAAGCGTATGTTACCCCTTGCCCTTCCAAGATTTAGGATTGCAGACACCCACCCTGGCCTCCAGTTTCTGGATCTGCTTCTTGCCGCCCTTCAGAGCCAGCTGCTCAGCCTCATCCAGACGGTGCTGCAGGTCCTTCACCGTCTGCTCCAGGTTCTTCTTCATTCGTTCCAGGTGGGCGCTTGTATCCTGTTCCTTCTTCAGCTCCTCTGCCATCATGGCGGCCTGAGAGGCAAATAAATCAAGAAAATGATGAGCCTTGGTGGTGGCAAGCAGCCCAGGTGTGGGGAGGATAGTTTGCGTGGTGCTTACATCAGTGATGGCTTTCTTAGCCTTCTCTTCTGCATTGCGGGACTCTTGAATCACTTCCTCGACTTCACTCTGCAGCTGCGAAACATCGTTTTCCAACTTCTTCTTGGTGTTGATGAGGCTTGTGTTCTGTTTTAAAAAAAAATGGTGGGAATTTATAACATTTTCAGGTTTCCCACTTGGGGTTTATGACTGTTCTATTTTAGTCTAACCCCAGAATTTATTAATGTGAAGTATTCTATTTGGCATAAATTTGCAATTATTTCCATGGTTGGAACCTCCTTCCTCATACTCACTTCTTTACTGCCTGTCTGACTTATGTATGAGGACCTCTGACGTTTTAAGAGTGCCTGTATTGACAGGGGATGAGGGTGCATGCTTGTGATCCCAGCAGACCAGAGGCAAGGCAGGTGGATCGTGCATTTGGGACCATCCTGTGTTACATGGGAAGATGCTATCTCGAGACAATGAGTGCCCATTATTGGTAGTCATCTACCAGCCATAGCTCTTTTCTTTTGTTTTATTTATAGTGTTCTCTGCTTAAAAGGTTGAGAATAACAGGGTTTTTGGTTTTTGTTTTGTTTTTAATGTGTGTGAGAGTACATGCATGACACAGGAAATCTCTCAAAAGAACTATGTGCATGTACACAGTGGTGTAGGGAGGGAGAGGAGGGCTTGTCCATTGTGTGTGTGGCTTTTGGAGGGTGGGGGGGTGATTCTGAATTTGTATTAGGAAAACATTTTCTTAAAATTTTAACACAGTTTTCTTGCAGGGAAGGAAAACTCCCTTGGTGTGTACTGGAAATACTGGAGTGTGGTTATTTTGGTGTCATGGAGATCTCAGGAGGGACATAACATTTAATGCCTGGACAAAAAGGGATGGTGCTGAGTGCTCTGTGAGGCACCAGAACAGTGACCGTGGTGCATCAGTTGAACTCTGATGTGATCCTGATAAGTGCTGCATGAAATGTTTTTCAGTTTGGAGTCAAAGGCTTGCTTACCCGGGGTTATTCTTCATGGTTCTATTAACCCCAGAAGTCTACCTTTACCTTATGTCTAAATCTAAAAAGCCCTCTTGATAGAAAATCTAGAAAAGACAAATAGGAATGCACAGTAAGGTGACCCAGAGCCCTCTCATAGCTACAACGGTGGTTGAGATATAGCTCCATCCTAGGTTACATGTACATGACTACACTCTAGATTCCTCATTTAACAGTGCACCAGCATCTGGCTCACCTGGGTGTGGAGGAGCTGCACGCGCTCACTGGCGTCCAGCAGCTCCTGCTCTGCAATCTTCCTGCTCCTCTCAGTCTGCTCCAGCGTGGCCCGCAGCTCCTCAATCTCAGCCTGCAGCAGGTTGGCTCTGCGCTCCACGATCGCCAGCTGCTCCTTCAGGTCCTCTTGGCCCCGGAGAGCATCATCCAGGTGCAACTGGGTGTCCTATCAGTTAAAAAAAATATTTTGATTATTCTGAAGAGGATCTGAGTACCTAGGAGATGAGCTAGAGGAGGGCGTTGGTGTTAGGAACAGGAGATGACTTGCACAGGCAAGTTTGTATGAGTTTAAGAATGATGGTGGCATTTGTTTAGAGGGAGAGAAAATTGTCAAAGGACAGAGTCTTGTTCTGTCTCTGCCTTTAACTTATTATCTGTCACATGCCCGTCACTATCCTTTATCAATTATAGAGCATTTTCCACATAGCTCATTTGATCCTCACAGCATCCATGAGGTGGGAATCTTACTTTTATTATATAGAAGATGTAATAGGTCCAAGAAGTTAAATAATTTCCTTAAAGTCAAAGTGACAAAGCCAAGATTCAACCTCAGGCCTGTTCTGTGTAAAGTCTGTGTGTTCTCGATCTTGACATTTCTTATCTTTCAGTTTTCTATTTGATCTTCTACATATGTTTGTAGACTGATATGCTTTAAGCACATTGCGAGCCACAACAAACACTTTCTCCTTTAAGTTGCTTTTTCCTCGGGTATTTTTATCACAACAGTGGGTACAAGTAGCTAAAAACAGATGGCTTAAGAAATAATTGTGAGAACAGTAGGCAGGTATGTTCTGTAACCCATCTAAGAGGTAAATGCATGTCTACCTTGAGGATGCCCTGTGTGTTCCTGTAATTCCTCAAGCTCTCGGCAGCCAAGCGGTTGGCATGGTTCAGCTGGATTTCCATCTCGTTGAGGTCTCCTTCCATTTTCTTCTTGACTCTCAGAGCATCATTTCTGCTTCTGATCTCGGCATCCAGCGTGCTCTGCATGGTCTCCACGACTCTAATGTGGTTTCTCTTCAGCTGGTCGATCTCCTCATCCTTCTCAGCAATCTTCCTGTCGATCTCAGACTTGACTTGGTTCAGCTCCAGCTGGATGCGCAAGATCTTTCCCTCCTCGTGTTCCAGAGATGCCTTAAGGAGACAGTGATCAGTCAGCATTGAGTAGAAGAGGACTCAAGTGGTTGGAGTCTACTCTGAGTTTGTGAGACAAACTCTTACTGCTTTCATCGTGTTGAACTTTAAAGTTAACATAGTTCTTCTGAGAACCTATGTAGTGAATCACTTTTTTGTTTGTTTATCCAGTTACAAATAATATAGGACAATTCTGTACTAAAGGTACTGTGCACTAGCTAAAGATTCATGACATACTAACAGAATTATCTGATTAATTTTACATGTAGTGTAAGCATATTACATATATACATGTATAATGCTTCATAAACTACAGTCGTCATCATGTATGAATATTAATCTGGCATAGAAGCTATCAGTTTTAAAATAGTTTTTCCCCGATTATGTAATGTGTACAATGTGGAGACAGTGTATAAAGACAAAGCTTCCCGTTGCCCCTCACAGAGAGACAACTATTTTAATGTGGTACAATATTTTCTACTGAAAGCACAGTGTCTTGCTTTGTGTCTCAGGGTGGATGACCTTGTGCTCATTCATGGTCTTTCCATTTCCCTATTTCTATTTTTCTATCTATATTTATCTAATCAAAGTTTTATATGCAAATACATGTCTTGCTTTTTAAAAGCAAACATTTTTGTCTATCATAAATCTTTCTCCACATTAATCTTACTTTTTGGTCATTTTTCACTTCTTTATTTAATAAATAATCTAGACAGACAGACAGAGAGATAGAACACGAAGGTCAGAGAATAATCTGTGGGAGTTGCTTTTCTCCTTCTGCCTTGTGGGTTCTGAAGATTGGATAGAAGGCACAAGGAGAGGTGGAAAGTGCCTTAAACTACTGAGCCATTTTTCTGGGCTTCTTTTGGTCTTTTAAAGTGTGATTTTGCTATAAAGCTCTGGCTGACCTGAATCTTACTATATAGATCAATCTGGCCTCAAATTTGGGCTAATCCTCCGCCTCTTCCCCCAAGTGCTGGGATTTCGTGTATGTGTAACTTCTCCTGGCCTATAAGCATACTTAATTGTTAGTTCAAATGCTACGGTTCTAGTTTGCTTCCTTTTTTATTGGACATATTTATCTTAAAGTTTTATCTCTTAAGATTATTTTTCTTGTGGTAAATCCTAAGAAACTGAATGGATGGGTTCATTTGCATTTTTCTTAAACTTAATTTTATTTATGTACAAACGTGTTTGTGTGGGTCATGTCATGTCTCTGCAGGAGCTCTTGGAGGCCCAAAGAAGCTATAGGATCCACAGGAGCCAGAGTTACAGGTGGTTGTGAGCCAGCAGATGTGTGTACTGGAAATTGCACTCAGGTCCTCCTGAAGAGCAATACACGCTCTTAACATATGAGACATTTCTCCGGGCCCAGTATTGACATTACGAAGGCTTTTAATAGGATTGCCGAATTGCCCGGTACACAAAGGTCCCAAATTTAAATTTAAATCTGCTGCATAATAATGTATTCAATTCCTGAAACCATTTCTCAGCTTGGTACTTTTGCTAATGTTTGTCTGCTGTTTCCCCACCCCCCACAGCCTAGCAGCCTGTACCTCTGCTTCCTCTAAGGCAGCCTGGATCTCACACTTCTCTTGTTCCACTTGTTTCTTTATTTTCTCCAGCTCATGGATATGCTTCCCTCCCTCTGCGATCTGCTCAGTCAGGTCAGAAATCTCCTCTGTGGAAGAACAGATGAAAGGAAGCGATTGAAATGATGGCAAGACGGGAGCATCCAGCCAGAACTGAACAGGGTCAGGAGGGTCCTTCGGACTCACGCTGCAGGTTCTTGTTCTCTCTCTTCAGCGTCTCCAGGTGATCCAGAGACTCCTCGTAGGCGTTCTTCACCTTGAACAGCTCCGTGCTGAGAGTGCGGGACTCCTTCTGGCAGGACTCAAGCTCAGCCTGAGTCTCCTCATACTTCTGTCTCCATTCTGATAGAACCTGAACAGGCCATAGAGTGTTAGCTGGGACAAGCAGGAGAAAGACCTAATAGAGTTTTCATAAAGTTCAAGCAGGCTAGACCACCTTGTCGAAGTTTCTCTGCTTCTTGTCTAAGGCGGCGCAGGCCGCGTTGGTCCTCTCTACGTCCAGCATGAGGTCCTCCACCTCATTCTGCAGCCGCTGCTTCGTCTTCTCCAGGGAAGCACACTTGGCGTTCACAGCTTCAACGTGTTCCTCCGCCGCCTGCAGACGCTGAGCCAGCTTCTTCCTAAGAAGTTAGCCAGACTGTCAAGACCCAGCCAAAGCCAGGAACAAAACAGTAACTGGACAGTCCCTCTCACCCTCCTGTCCTAGGCTGGCGAGCCCATCTGCCTCTCAGCAGTGATCACGATCACCATACTATATTTTAGACTGACAAGTTGGGATGTTCCAAAATGACAGATAGTTGAGCTTAGTGAAGTCCTTTTAGAGTTACTGACACAGGCTGGTGTCAGTGCTAGGTGCCTTAATATATCAATGGCTCTGGACTTACAGAACTTCTGTTTAGGAATGACTGTGAAAATTATCAGCTAGGACAACGTTGTTGATTAGTTTACATATCCCTTCTTAAGCCCATGTTTGTTATCTCAGACTTTTCTGATTCCTTTTATGAACCCCACTCCACCCAGAGAGAATAGCTAATTTGTTTAAATCGTTGTATGCTTGGACAGTCTAGCTAGAGAAGACAATTGTCGGATAAATCCGGACGATTCATGCAGAAGCAAAGGCAGGTTTAATTTTCATTTGAGTGGTCTACATTCTTGCTTCATGTTCATTGGTGTGCCAAGGCCATGTCCTTAGGACACAGATAACCCCTTTAAACGTGACACCCAGGAAGGTGTATTTGAATGTGCCCTCTGTCTACTAAGACTAAAGCTGTATCTTATTCACACCAATCATAGACATTTTGTGTAGTATTGGGAACCCAATTGTGATTTTTAAGAGGGATGTTTGGTCTACTCAGAGCTTAAGAAGATAAACTCTGCAATCAGAACCTCGAGTTCCAACACAGGCTGTTCCTCTAAATAAGTCTATGCCCTCAGGTTAGGTTAACCTCTTTCATCTATAAAAGGAAAAAACAAAAAATAGTGACCTAATACTGCTATGATGCTAAACGAGCTGATGGATGGATGTGTAACACTTGACACAGAGGGCAAAACGTGCCTTCCCTTCAGCTCCTGAATCGATATCTATGTGGTTAAAAGAAACTGCACTCAGTAAATGTCAGCTATTGATATTTTCATGTCACTATCAGCAAGACCCCCATGGCTTCTTGTGGGACTTGCTGCATTAGGGAGCACAGAGACCATATCTTTGTTTTCTAAAGTTCACATCTCATACTTGGCCTCCTCCAGCTCCTCGGTGCGCTGGATGGCGTCCGTCTCATATTTGGTCCTCCACTGGGCCACCTCGCTGTTGGCCTTGGACAGCGCCCTCTGCAGCTCGGCTTTGCCTTCCTGCTCCTCCTCGTACTGTTCCCTCAGCAGGTCACAGTCATGGCGGGAGGACTGCAGAGCGTGGGCCAGTGCGTTCTTGGCCTACAGAAACGATAGTCAAGTGATTTCAATTCGTATATCCTGTAACACTTAACTCACCTAGCTATGACTGGGCATTCTCAGGTTTGGTTTGTTGAGATCTCTGGTAAAACTCACCTTGGTTTCTTCCTCGAGTTGACGCTTCAGCTCCTCAATCTGCTGGGTAGATGCCTGCTTGCTCCTTGACAACTGAGAGACTAAAGCATCTTTCTCATCCAATTGTCGAGAGTACTCACCTAAGAACAGCGGAAGCGGGAGAACTCAGGGTTTAACAATAAACTGTGTGCAAATGTGTTTATTTTTATTCATTTCTAAACATTGTTATAGAAGTGGACATTAACAAAAAAAAAAAATAAAAATGAAAGTCAGAACTGTAGCGTGGCAAGCAGGAGTGCCTCAAGAATGTAACAAATTTGCCTATTTATTTTTGCTTTCCCATACCTTTGTGGCCGGCATCGAAAAGTTCTGATAGCTTGTTTATTTGCCTCTTAAATGAGAGTATTACTGCATAGTAAGAACCCCTTTGTATAGTGCAGGGTGTGGGGAGCCAGGGAAGGAGTCCTACCTGCTTCTGTCTGCAGGCGTGCTCTCTGCGCTGTCAGCTCGTTGATGAGCCTCTGCTGCTCCTCCTCCTTGCTCTTCAGCTCGCTCACCTGGTCCTCCAGAGTGCGGCACATCTTCTCAAGGTTTCCCTAAGGATCACATGGCAAGGGGGAATCAAATACTGAATATGAATATAGGCAGAAAAGAAAGAAAGAAAAGAGATGAAATGAAAGAAAAGAAAGAAGAGAAAAAAATGTAACCCCAAATTTTAAAGTAATTAGGATGTTTTAATATTAATAGAATAAGATATGCTTTTAAAATATGTGAGATATGAGTAGAAAGTTGGTGTTTGGCATATGCCAGAATTTAACATGTATGTTATAGTCATTATTGACAAAAAGCCACAGATTCCAATGATGTTGACACTCAAGTGGATTTTGAAGTCATACTAGTGGGTTACTTTAGAATTTAGAAAATGAAATTATGGGAATATATTAGGACAGGAAATATTTGAATAATGCTATGAAATACCTACAAACCATGTTTGATACCAAGAACAATGGATACTGTTTTTTTGGCTCAGTGCCCTCTCTAGACGCAGTGTTCCATACCTTGGCTTTGGCGATGGCCTCTGCATTACTGCTAAGGTCATCAATCTCCATCTTCAGCTCACTCTTCTCCTTCTCCAGCTTCTGCTTGACCCGCTGCAGGTTGTCAATCTGCTCCCCGAGCTCAGCCATACTGTCAGCATGCTTCTTCCGCAGTGCGGCTGATGTGGCTTCATGCTGCAGGGTGGCCTCCTCCAGGTCCCTGCGAAGTTTCTGGAATTCAGTTTCCCGCTTCTTATTCATTTCCACCTGAGCAGAGGTGGCCCCGCCGGCTTCTTCCAGCCTCTCACTGATCTCCTCCAGTTCCCGGGAGAGGTCAGAGCGCTGCTTCTCTGCTTTGGCCCGGGAGGCCCGCTCTGCCTCGATTTCCTCCTCCAGCTCCTCGATGCGGGCCTGGAAATCAAACATGTACATTAACACATCTCAATTTTAGTATTTTTTGGTGTGTAGAAAAAAAAGAAAGGCGAGGGGTTAGTAGTCCATGCCTTCTATAACAGAACTCGGGATGCTGAGGCAGGAGGAACATGTGAGGTTAACCTGGGCTACACAGTGTAGCTCTGCCACAAAACACCAAAATGAATGAATGAATGAATGAATGAATGAATGAATGAATGATGAAAAACGTGAGAGGATTCACCTGCAACTCTTTGATCTTCTTCTGCAGCTGAATTTCCACGGCTTGCTCATCTTCAATTTTGCTTATCAGATTGCTGATTTCAAACTCCTTCCTTTAGACAGAATAACAGACACATTAATATGCAAATTATTTGGAAGATGTCATCATATAGAATTCTTTCTGGAGCCCTTACTTCTTAAGCTTCTCGTCGAGCTGCTGTTTATCATTCTCTATGTCCATTGTGGACTCTTGGGCCAGTTTCAGGTCCCCCTCCAGTTTCCTCTTGGCTCTTTCTAAGTCCATCCTCAGTTTCTTTTCCTGTTCCAGTGACCCTTCAAGCTAAATTATAAGGAACTTTGTTAAGCCCTGAACCACATGTCCTTAGCCAGATACTCAAGGAAAAACTTAGAAGAGACAACAAATAGCATGAGGACCCTCAGCCTGCGTTTCAAGGCTCATGGGTTCCGCTGATGGCTTCATTTTACGATGGCCTATGTCATCCCTTATGAGGAAAACGATTGCTGTTCATACTCACATCATCTACTTGCTGTTCAAGCTTGGTTTTGGCTTTGGTCAGGGTGTTGACTTTGTCCTCCTCTGCCTGCAGGTCATCCAGGGTCTGCTGGTGGGCCTCCTGGAGGGCCTTCTTCTCCTTGGTCAGCTTGGCGATATTTTCATCCAAGCCTGCCATCTCCTCTGTGAGGTTTTTCACCTTTAGATTTGAACAGATGATGAGGATGCTGATAAAAAAAAACCTGTCACCTTGCCAAAATATGTGATAATTTAACTTCTCAGGACAACATTATCCTGACAGGGAACACAGCAGTCATAAAAAAAAAAATAGCAATATTTTAACTGTCTTCCTTTCACGTTCAGTGATTCTAAGGTTTAAGATTCAGTACTAAATGAATACTCGTAAATGCTTTGAAGTGAATAATAGTTGTACCTTGTTCTCCGTGGCGTGCTTCTCCTTCTCAACCTTGGCCAGTGTCAGCTCAAGGTCATCGATGTCCTTCTTCAGCTCTGAGCACTCGTCCTCCAGCTTCCTCTTCTTGGCCGTGAGCTCAGCATTGATCTCCTCCTCGTCCTCGGCTCTCTCGGTCACCTCTTTGATTTTGGCTTCCAGTTGAATTTTGTTTTTGATCAACTGTTCACACCTTTCCTCAGCATCGGCCAAGCTGTCTGCTTCCTGTGGGTTCATTAAGACACATAGACAGTCTGTTACTTGTTTTGAAACTTGCTTTTTTTCGGGGGTGGGGGATTATCTAATGTTCATCTGAATTCTGTTTGAATTTTTCAGTGTGAACGTAAGTTCACATTGAATTGAGTATTAGATCTGACTTACGGACATGCAACTAATTAGAAAGCAAGGCTAGATGTCTAGAAGCAAAAGAGTCTACACAATGATTGGGCTGGAGAAGGGAATGACTGTAGAACTGTGTGTAGAAAAGAGAAAGATTTGCACCCAGAGCAGTAAGAAGCCTGGATTCTTGTCTCCAAAGAGCCATAGGTGTTGCCTAGGGCAAATTCTTCTCCCTCCCCCAATTCTCAGTTTTTCATATGTAAATAAGGAGGTTGTGATAATGTCTGAGTGTTATTTAGTTGCTATAGTCAAAGATGTTCGACGTATTGACATTGCTTAGTTTTGATTTCAATCATTTTATCAATACTGATTGTCAAATAGGATTTTTTTTTTTAAAAAAAAGAAAAGTATGAAGTAAATGAAATACATTTCCACACAGCATTTTTAATTCATTCAAATGTTTATGATGGCCCCTCGCACTATAATTGCTTAAGGTTTCCTTTTCTATTTAAAGAATTACTTATTATCCTCAAAATGAATTTCAGAATAAGAACAAGCAACTTTGAGAAGTTATGTAGCTACCTAAAAATTTTATAAGTAACTAATTAAAGGACTCAAAAATTCAGCCACTAACTTACTAGATGGCTCTGCCCTGGGGATTTCTCTAGCTTCTCAGTGTTTGTTTTATCTTAAATGTTTAAACTGGATGTGGCTGAGGACTTCTCAGGTACTTGTTCTTATCTTTAATAGAGATACTCTAGGTGCATACTTACTGTCATCGACCATGAGAAGAGACAGAGGGAATCTGGTTTCAAGCATTTGGAAAACGATCCTTCCCATAATTTTTTCCTACCACTGTTGGGCTTGTTGACCCAGGTAATGGACAATTATGTCTGACTAAAGTGCTCTTGCTGGACTTACTCCCCTCTTTGACGACAGCCTCTTCCTGGACTCAGAAGAGTGACCTTAAGAGGCTCATTCATGCCGATGGAAGAGTTGGGGAGGGTGCCACACATTGCCTTCCAGAGTAAGGCTCAGCTCATGTAAATGCATCATGTATACTCATTGAGTTAAATCTCAAAGGATGAGGAAAAGAGGCAGGTTTTAGTCTAACTTTTTTTTTTATTAAGACAGGGTCTCTCTACATAGCCCTGGCTGTCTTGGAACTCACTATGTAGACCCTCTGACACTGTACTCACAGAGATCTGCCTGCCTCTGCCACCTGACTACTGATTAGCTTGTCTTATAAGACAGTCTTAAGCATTCAGATTTTCTAAATAGAACCATTCTTGTGGATTTTATTGCTATTTATTTATTTATTTATTTATTTATTTGTTGTTACTTTATTTTCTTGTGTTTTGCTGAGAACTAAACCCAGAATTTTTGACAGATGGGAAGGTACTGTACCAGTGGGCTATATCTCTAGTACCACCCCCACTTTTTTTTTTTTTTTTTTTTTTTTACTTTTTATTTTGAGACAAAAATCTCACTTCATTGCTAAGACTGAAACTGGCTTTGAACTTGTTTTACAGCCCAAGTGGACCCATGAGATCCTCCTGGCACAACTTCTGAAATTGCTGGGGTTAAAGGCCCTGTACTAATAGATTTAGCTCAGAACTCTGTTTTTTGTTTTGTTTCGTTTTGTCTTGTTTTGTTTTTAAGATCGGAACAATGCAACCAAGTCAGAGATGCAAAATATTTGAGTAAGATCTGGGAATTTAACTTTAAACTTCTTGCTTCAAAGTTGTGAGTCCTCCCTTTTCCCCTGTAATGTAGAAGTAATTGTAGCTCTCCTCCTCAACACACTATTGAAAGGAAATTAAACTACTAACAAAATAAACCCACCCCCCCAAAAGATTTTCTTTCCCCTCAAGAAAAGTCCCATGTTGTAAGTGACAGTCTCTGAGAGTCCAGGAAGCGCCCCTGAAGCATGCTGCTATGACATGGTCACAACAGAGCACTCACAGATTGAACCTGGAGTTGCAGGTCATTTTTCTCTTTGAGAAGAGTGACCATTTTTTCCTCCAGCTCCTTCCTCTTTGCCTCCGATTTGGCGAGCTCATCCTTGGTTTTCTGGAACTCCTCCTTCATGGTGGCCATCTCCTTCTCGGTCTCCGCGCTCTTCAGCAGGGGCTTGATCTTGAAGAAGAGTTTCATCCAGGGCCAGTGCTTGACATTCATGAAGGCACGGATGTTGTACTGGATGCAGAAGATGGATTCTCTGGAATGTGGGGGAAGATGGTGTCATAATTCAACCGGCGGCAGTGTGATTGACATTTATCGTAGACAACACAGTTTTCCTGTACTGACACACGTTCATCCTGACAATCAGAATTAGAGCCTATTGTCCTCGGTATTGCTAATCTGCTAATATGGATGCTAGTCATACGGAGTTCCTGCCAAGCTGGCAAAAATGGGCTGAGTGTGGAGGGCACAGACTACACCATCTGAGTGACCCCTGCCATAGAGAGAGTAGACACATATGGCAGGAATGTCTGGGAGAACATGACTGACATTGTAATCAGATTGTGCCGTTCCTGCTGCCGCCACACAGCAGTGAGCTTTGAGGTGAGGGACCATAGGCTGAAGGATTCACCTCACCTCAGCCCAGCTACTCTTTCCTTCAAACCGTTCCTGTTTTGATCACCACTGAATTAGCCACTCCTCTCTTGTTGGTGCATTCGGGCAATATACTGACTTTTCTAAATTCTCTGAGTGGCTTAGTCTTATCTGTGAAATAAGTTCATTAACATTTGGAGACATTTTTAGCAGCAAGTAAGCTCCAAAGTTGTTTTATTTAAATAAAAAAAATCAAAATGGTAAGATTGGTACCGTTCTGCAAATGATTGCAGTGGGCTGGCAATGTTTGGGTGACTTATGCAATATATAGGCATCTTTAAGTTTATTGCCAGGCAGGTTTTATTTCTATTGGTTTGGTTGCTAGGAAATCTAACTCTGAGAAGGCAGATATCATGACACAAGCTATGATACAGGCAGATGGAAAAAAACCCTAAACTCTTATTATGCCAACCTTAAAAAAATCCAGATGAACAAAATTAGTAAAATGTATGCGGGGCGAGAGCAATGTATAAAAATGTTGTGTAGATAAGTTGGAGGATGTTAATTTGGGGAAGAAGAAAAGGGACTTGTCACTAGGTAGATTTGGGTGAGCAGACAAGGTCTGTTCAGACATGAGAATAAGTGTGTAAGTGAATTGTTTAACAAGGCTGGGGAAGGCTGTATGGTTAGACATGAAAGAGATAGTGGGGAACAGAGCCTTGACAGCCACGTAAAGCAGCCTGGATTTGATATGAAATTTCATGGAGAGCTGGGTATAGAGATGTGGGGTGATGGAAACTGCTTGTTGCAAAATGTTTCTGTATATGAGATGTATGGGGGTGGGGCTGGGCAGAGGTCAGGAGAGAAGTTCTGGAAAGTCTAGCCTTGAGGGTGGCACTAAGGTTGATGTGTTGTAGGGGTGAAAGCTCATGTTAATCTCAGAATCAGAGGATCAGTAAATGAGGGAAGCTGATGGACAGTCCCCAGGGTGGGGGTAGGGACCTTGTGATCCTGAGACTATACATAGCTGTTACCTTCTCAGCAGCATCTTCTGATACTCGACTCTCATTAGGTATCCCCTACAGACTGCCTGTGTTCTTGTTATAATCTGTGCCAGCTTTTCATCTCTCATTTCTTCCAGGAGACCCAGGAGACCAGCTTTGAAGAAAACCTGGAGAAACAGAGAGTCACAAGTCATCCCCACACTTGACCCAATGCAGAAATGGGTGTGGGT
>JANHMN010000002.1:52772929-52834789 GCA_030674055.1 Rhabdomys pumilio
TGTGTGTGTGTGTGTGTGTGTGTGTGTGTGTGTGTGTGTGTGTGTGTTGTCCCCAAGAGGCTTCTAAGGGTATGTTGGCATTCATGAATTCAGCAGGTAGTCATAATAAGGAATAAAGAAAAAAGCTCCCACCCCTACCCAATTATTGCTTTAGATCTATTCTGATGAATGAATTTTGAAAGGGATTCCTATCACTATCCCATTCCCTTTGAATTTATTCTAAATCCTATAGAAATAACACATAGAAACTGGATGTATTCTTTTTCCAATTTAAATTTATACTTTACCCTGAAAAGGGCTGACACAGTTTGGAAAGAAGAGCCCTTCTTCTTAGCTCCTTTCTTTGCACCGCCATCTGAGATAAAAAGAAAATTCATCAGTAAAGTAGGTTCCCTGCACTCAGAGCAGTGTAGGAACATTCTGAGAGAATGGTTTGATTTGGATGTAGGGCACAGAAGTACCTGCTTCAGCACTGGCATATGTGGAAAAGAGGCTGGCCAGAGTTTTCATTGCTGACTTCTGGTACAGCCCCACCACAGTGTCATTCAGGGGGTCCTTGTTCTTGTCCAGCCAGCCAGTGATGTTGTAGTCCACGGTGCCCGCATAGTGCACCAGGGAGAAGTGGGCCTCGGCCTTGCCTTTGGTAGGCTTGGGCTTCTGGAAGTTGTTGGATTTTCCCAGGTGCTGGTCATACAGCTTGTTCTTGAAGGAAGTGTCTGTCGCCTTAGGGAACATGCACTCCTCTTCCAGGATGGAGAAGATGCCCAGTGGCTGAATTCAGAAAAGTAGACTTCTGTAAACCTCATTTTTTCTCAATAGATGCAGATATAGTGGCTGTCCTTTGAATTATGTGCATCCCCAGTTAAATAAAAGCACAAAGTAAGGCGGGTTCCAAGCTCAAACAGTCCTTTTGTTATCTCTAGAATGACCTTCCCATCATTCTATCTCTCATTCAATCTGTGGCATTAGGTTCGATTAAAAGGATAGCTGAGCACTAATCCCTTGGGGTTTATGAGTAATTTGCTAAATACTTTTTATTATTATACTTCCCCCCTGTTACGTGAATTAATTTGTGGTCACAGTTTTATTTTACTTCAAAAGGATGTACTGGAACTGGGAAATTGGCTCCGCAGGTAGAAGAGTTTGCTGTGCCAGAACATACATAAAAGCAAGGTATGGTCGCACACATACCTGTAACCCCACTGTCGTGGGCTCACCAGCCTAGTGAGAGATGCTATCTCAAGAGAGTTAGGCAGAATGTGATGGAGCAGGACACCTAGCATCCTTCTCTGGCATTCACGTGTGCACAGGTGATGTATCTGCACACGTTTGAGCATTTAATGTGCATGTGTGTGTGTGCAAGCGCACACACTTTTGTCTGAAAATAATATTGACTCCATGCAGAGTAACAAAAGTACAAATGACCCAAACATTACTTAAGATATTTTAGATATTTGATCTCCTTTAGTATAGATTATTAAGTAGCACAAGTAATTTGACTTCTGGATTTCAGACACACTGGCTGTATTATCTGTGCATCCATTTTTATTTAGATCCGTTTTAGTTAGAAAAATGATTATTTCTTTTAATAACATCCTGGACTCTAATGGAGGCAGATTAGAACCAGCAGGAGTGATTTAGTGAAGCCAACTGTTATAGACTGAGTATTCACAACTGCCTTTAAACTGGATATGAGTCAGTGTTGGAACAAAACGGGGAGAAACTGAACAGAGACAACGCCTCCCAAACCCTTCTCACATAAAAGTGGTAAAGAGGAAGTGAATGACTTCCGAATAGTGCTCTTCCAGTGTGTTTAGCTCTCAAGCCATGAGAGGGTCAGTGCTACTTTCTAGATTCCTTTAAGACATCTGAGATTTATCCTTATAGCCAGAACCTTCCACGAAAGTCACACAAACCTTCTCGATGAGCTCGATGCAGGCCGCCAGGTCCATCCCGAAGTCGATGAAGGTCCACTCGATGCCTTCCTTCTTGTACTCCTCCTGCTCCAGCACGAACATGTGGTGGTTGAAAAACTGTTGCAGTTTCTCGTTGGTGAAGTTGATGCACAGCTGCTCCAGGCTGTTGAACTACACAGAGCAGCAGAGATTTCCAGGGTTAAGTGGGTATTTATAGGAGTAAAATCTGTTAATGAAAATATTCTTGTGGAAAATAATCTGAATAGAGTGGTGAGGTTAAACCTAGGAATTTAAACTAATTGTTGTTTGTTCAATACTTTCAGGGAGAAATGTCTTCCCTGTGAACTCTGGGTATTCTTTGGGTATTCAGATATTAATTACACTACAGTTTTTCTTTCCTTCCTTCCTTTTCCCCTTCCTATCTTCCTTCTTTCCTTCCCTCTTCCCTTTCTTCTTTCTTCCTTCCCTCCCTCCTTCCTTCTTCCTTCATTCTTTTTCCCCTTCCTATCTCTCTCCTTTCTTTCTCCTTCCCTTTCCCTTTCCTTTCTTTTTTTGCGACAGTTTCACTAAGTAACCCTGCCTATCCTTTAACTCATTATATAAACCAGGCTGACCTTGAACTCACAGAGATCTATCCGCCCATTTCTGCTTCTTGAGTGCTGGGAATACAGCTGTGCAGCACCACTCCTGAAAATCCACATTTTATTTTCCTGTCTGTTCTCCTATCTATCTACTATACTACGGTACTAATAAAATCTACTTCCCTCTTGCCTGTAAGAATGTAGAGACAAAAATGTATGTCAAGGTATGAGTGTGGCCCTGTGCTTTATGGTTCTGATGTAGAAGGGAAAAGTGAGTCATTAGAAAAGCTTGTTAATAGAGGTGGTAATCTCTACTCTTTAATTCTAGAAGAGTTCATACTTTTACCTTTGGCTGTCATGTTTTTAAGGAAAGTTTGTTAAGACACTTAATTGATGGATAAAATGAAATGGACAGTTAGTTTCTCTTCTGTTGACACCAAACACCCCCACTTGTCTGACCCATGAAAACAGAGATCTGGGGCAGTACAGCAGTTGAAGATTTGAGTCTTTATAGTCACTCACTTTCTTACTTTACCCAGGGTAAAGCCAAAGTCTGACAGTGAAATAGTTTATATGGGGTAAATCTGGAAGAGGAGAGGCCAATGCCTATGGCTGAGCTCCTATCTTTGGGCTTTCTCCCCTTTATGCCCAGGTCAATGCAAGATGCCTTGTATATGTATCAAATGCTACAGATAGATCCTATCTTGGCTTTCTGTTATATGCCCAGCAAATATTTAGCCCTTGTACTAGATTCAGTATTGGAGCAAACAATGTATACAATATAAATGACTATCACTTAGGACATTGAAGTTTAAAATTGTGTCCCTCACTTCATATTATTATGAAGATAACTCACGTCAAAGATCTCAAAGCCAGCGATGTCCAAGACCCCGATGAAGTACTGCCTGGGCTGCTTGGTGTCCAGCTGCTGGTTGATGCGGGTGACCATCCACAGGAACATCTTCTCGTAGACAGCCTTGGCCAGGGCTCCCACTGCATTATACACCTTTGCAGACATAGCAATGTTTGTTAGTGTTATTAAGCCGCTTCATGTAGGCCCTGGTGTGTGGTTTATGGAGGATATGTGCTTACTTGTTGTACAGTCTGGCCTTTGGTGACGTATTCATTGCCAACCTTGACTCTGGGGTAGCAAAGGGCTTTGAGCAGGTCAGCAGAGTTCAGATTTTGGAGATAGGCAGCCTTGTCAGCCACTGTGGTGACACAAAACAAGAAACCTTTAACAATGGGCATCCTTTTTAGCCTCTTCCCTTTATCTAATTACTCTGTTATTTAGGTTAAAAAAATCTCTTTAAATCATGTCACAAAAAGTCAAATGAGGGTCTTTGTATGTATTAAGGTACTTGGTAGTCATTAAATGGTTGGTCAGTTATACTGGCTTTTAATGACTTGTTGCAAGTAGCATTGGAGACCAGTTTCATTAACCACAATAAACGGTGTTTTTGTAACAGCCAGTTCAAGGCATAAGACATAGTCCCTCCCTTTAAGACTTCAGGCATTGCCAGAAGGGTAAGATGAATAGGCTGTAACACTCGAAGGGCAAAAGACAGGGGAACTGGACTCTTTTTCTGATTCTACTTTTCCGGATTTGATGTGACCTGATCAAAAAAACCTACTTCTTTATCTAAAAAAGCAAGGGTTAATTAAAGTGGGTGAGCCTCGCTAAAAGTCCAGTATATCTAGACACATAGAGTATGTTCCATGCCATATGTCAGAATGAAATGGAGCATCTGGAGAAGATGGAGGGAGACAGAGAGGGAGGAGGGCATGTTTTGAGGCAGGCGAGGAACTGGGCAATGGTTCCTATGTACCAAATGTTTGTTTGTTTGTTTCTTCATATGTAGGGCACATGGTTTTTCTTTGTTGGCTCCTTTTTAAAAAAAATCTTTCTTATTTGTTGCCTTTGACATATATATATATATATATATATATATATATATATATATACACACACACATATATATATATATCATACATACACACATATACATACACACATACATACATATGTGTATAGGTACATCCTTCATCTCTCACCATATGCAAAGATCCTCTGCTGCTAGCTACAAGGCTTTCTTAGCTAATGCTAAAACAACACGTAAATCTATCATGTATCCTGACCTAGTTTTGCCAGGACAAAGCAGGAGTTCCACCTCATTCTGTCCCCAGTTCTCTGGCCCTAGGTCAGCTTATAGATGGGTGCTGAGCTTTGATATTCCTCATTTGAATTGGCAGTAATGATGAAGTGAAGGAGTGAAAAGGGAGGGTGTGGAGGAAGCCACATGTGTGTAAAGTGTGCTGTAGTCTTCAGACGCACAGTCACAAAGAGATGTGGGTATGGGATGGGATTTAAAGTGTTTCAATTTGGAAACTCTCCGATTCAAACCTATGTAGAGAGTATTTTGGTACCTTCAGTGCCATCTGGCTCAGCTTGCTCCTCCCGCTGCTTCTGCTTGAACTTCATGTTCCCATAATGCATCACGGCCCCTGTGAGTTTATAAATGGACACTTTCTCTTCAGGTGAGAAGCCCAGGATATCAATGGCACTCTACCAGGAAAGATGAAAGGGCAGAGGTCAGGGTAGAAGACACTTTGAGAATTTATAATATACACTAAGGTGACCACACCTCTATGGGGTTTGCTGTTGTCATCATAGCCTTTTTTAAAAGTGAGTGCATATAGTATGACTTACATCTGTGGCCATCAACTCTTCTTGGTCATCAATGCTGGGCACCGTGATCTCCCCCTGACTGACAAAGGCGTAGTCGTACGGGTTGGTGGTGATCAGGAGCATTTCTGAGCACACAGAATTAAGGGGGTATGTTTGACATGAGAAATTGTTAGCATGAATTTTTACCTCCCATCCACAAATGGAAAGCTCTTCCTTACCAATCAGCTCTGGCTTCTTATTGGAGGTGATCTGGTAAAAAATGTGGTAACTTCTCTCAGCTTTTAGCTGGAAAGTGACTCTAGACTTCTCCAGAAGATCTGGAAAGAAAGAGATCAAAGGAGGAAAACATTCTTTTGACATATTGTAAACTTTAGGGTCTTTGGCCAAAACTAAGGAGTGCTACATTTGGCTTCACTGAGATTTCCATGCACTTGTCCTGTGGTTACATATTAGAACTGAAGTGTACATGGCAGTTACCATGTGCCTTTCCATGTGGGTACAGACATTGAAGTGCACTTTTTCCCTGGAATTAGTTTCAAATGGGGGATCCAAGACCTCTGTGTGTTAGCCAACTTCTGTTGTCTTTGGATCACCTCACATTATCTGTGGTAAAAGTGTACCTTGGAGACATTTACCAAATTAGAGCTAACTGGTAGGTAACTCTGGGGGTGAGAAATTAGAGTTGCTTCTGAGGTTTGGATGTCCTCTGGAATGGAGATGAGATCTTTAGCCTGAGATAGTGTGATCTTTAGCCTGAGATAGTGAACTGTAGGTGAGTCTGGCATTAGCTTACAGACAGCTCTAGTGGCCAAGCACTGTTCTGCAGGCTTCTTGGATAGAAAAATGTCGCAGAATGGGCCTGCAGCCAAGCTGGCTTGTCTCTCCACTTAGATTTTTAATGGTCCAGTTACTCACATGTTTCAATATCAGCTGATGCCAATTTCCCCGTGGTACCGAAGTGGATTCTAATGAACTTGCCCTGGAAAAGATAAAGACATATTCAATACTAAACACAGAAGCATATAGAGACGAGTATCTAGACTATCAACTTAAGTGGGATAACCCCGGCAAGTAGGGACAGGTAGGGTCCCTCTCTGATCCAGAGACTCACAAAGCGAGAGGAGTTGTCATTTCTCACGGTCTTGGCATTCCCAAAGGCCTCCAGCAGGGGGTTGGCACTGATGATTTGATCTTCCAGGGTCCCCTACATGGGAAAGAACAGTCTTTTCATCTGGGGATCCAGACTTATGGGCACCATAGCAGAGTCTGGATCCACATTCTGGTTACCAGACCCACCTGCATTTTGCCAGACTCCTCCTTCTTTTTCTCTCCAGTGACTGCAATTGTTGCAAAGTACTGGATGACACGCTTGGTGTTCACAGTCTTCCCGGCCCCGGATTCTCCGCTGTTGAACACAAGGAAAAGGATATCAGAACTGTGTGACCTACTGGCAATGGTTAAGACAGTTGCTGCCAACCAGAAAGAAGAAAGTCACATACGTGATCAGGATGGACTGGTTCTCACGATCTGTGGAAGCAATAAAGACCACCAGTCAAAACTATGTATGTTCATCAGAAAGCAATGTGGACGGGTGAATCTAGACTCATCAATCTTAGAGTACAATTTGTAAAATCGAGAAGCAAGGAATTGCCTATTTTCTTTTTCTTTTTTTTTTCATTTCATTGGTTTTTTTTGTTTTGTTTTAGTAAATATACATAACATAAAATCTATCACCTTTTAAGTTTTCCATGTATCTTTGTGGTGTGTATGCATGTAAGTGCATGAGTACCTGTGTGTGTGTGTGTGTGTGTGTGTGTGTGTGTGTGTGTGTGTGTAGACACACAGTATCCCAAGACTGGTCCTGGGAGTCTTCTTTGATTACTCTGCACTGTATTCACTGATGCAGGGGGTCCCTTTTGAACCTAAAGCTCACAGATACATCTAGTCTAACTATCTGGCTTGTTTGGGGGGAAAATCCTAAACTTCCCAGGCCCAGGCTACATCTGCTTGGTTGCTAGGTTGCCATATTCTGTTCCTCATGCTTATGTGGAAGCACTTTATTTGTGGGCCTGTTTCCCTGGTTAGATTTATACTATTTTAAGTGTGTAGTTCTATGGGATTATGTTCTCTCATGCTGTGCAGCCATCAGGACCTTCTGCTTTCAAACAACTTTTCATCTTGTGAAAATGATCCTCTGTGTTCATACATAGTGGTTCCTCATTCCTCTAGACCTGGCCACCACTCTTCAGCTTTCTGTTGACAAAGTTGACTATCATCAAGCCGTCATATAAACAGAATCCCACAGTCTTTGTCTTTGTGACTTTTTTACTTAGGTTCATGTGCATTGTAGCACTGCCCAAACTAACTCTTTTTAAAGGAAGAGTACTATTCCATTGCATGAATACAACCCTTTGCCTAACTATTCACTGACTGGTGGATGTTTGAGTTTCTTTCATATTTTTGCTGTTATAAATGATGCTGCTATGAACTAGACCTGCAAAGAGATGTTGGAACATCTGCTTCTGTTCCTTTGGCTAGTTTTTCAGAAGTAGGGACCATGGGTCAGACCCTAGTTATATTTCAGTTGTTCGAGAATCACTTTACTGTTTTCCATAGCAATTCTGCCATTTTACATCCCCACCAACAGTGAATGTGGTGAACTCTTTTCCTCATTTCTCCACATTCTTTCTAATACTTCCTATTTTCTATTTTTTTTTAAATTATAGTTAGCTAAATGCATGGGTGGATATATTTTATTACTTTAAAATTATGTTATTAGAACATCTAAATGAACATAAGAGCAGAGACCATGATAATGAGACTTTGGGCACCCATCCTACAGAGGAATAGTCATTAACACTTGGCCAATTTTATGGCATTGCTATGCTATTTCAACCTCACTGGGTTATTTTGAAACAAACCTCAGACATCAGGTGATTTAAGTTGTAAGGAGTGACAGTCACAGGATTGTGACTTCATTAGAGACCTTCGATATTGCTTAGGTGAAATCACTTAGTAGACAGTGAAGCTGAGACTTAAAGGAGAAAATGACTTCTTAAATTTGAGTTACAGAACTTGGTAAGGTTGAAGATAGGTATTTTGACTTCCATTTTGCCTATTTTTCAACTTCTTGCTTTCCGTCCAGCTTTTGGTGTCACTAATTTGATGCCAAATAAGAAATAGTATAGTAATTAATTAATTATTTTATTTTATTTTAATATAGATATTTATCTCTATATAATAATTAATTTTATCAAATTTCTAGTTTATCAACTGTATAATTCTGTATTGATAAACTGGATTTTTGAGACTTCTTAGTTTAAAAATATTTCCAGAGAAAATCAATACAAGTCTACATCTTGTTTAGATGTACGTACACTTAGACTTTAAAAAACCTTGAACTTCTGTTCAAGGAAATGGGTACGGATTTTGGATCAATAAGATCGTCTTTTTCTAATATGAATGAAATCACATACAACCATATTGCATCTAGGAGAACAGACAAGAAAACAATGTCCTAGTGTTTCAGGCAATGTTCAAATAACACTTAGCAGGTCAGTGTCATGGTTCTGTATAATTTTGTATGAAAACTGTGTTTGGGAGCCTATGTGACTTTTAATCTAGGGTAGCCCCAAAGCCTGGACAGTCATTTGGTGGCAGTGTATGTTGCAGTTTCTGAATACTGAAACCCCTGACAGGAGCCAACACCTGGGTAACTGTGAGGAAGGTGGGCACAGAGTTCCTGTGAAAAGTCCAGGCCAGTCTGTTATAGGGGGTCACTGTTGTGTCACTTTCCCTCCCCCATCCCCCTAAATTAAAAGACAATTTATGAACAAGAACAGCAAAATGAACAGAAAAAAAAAAAACAGACACTTGCCCAGCTACCAAAAGTCCACAGAAGAAAGGGAACGAGGGAACTGAGGTGGTATCCAGAGGCATTTGGTATGTGGAGATAAAAGGTTTTAGTGCTGTTCTGAGACCTATCATGAGTATGTTTTGATAAAGTGGGACTAACAGACTTTACTAGGAGAATGCTTCAAAGTCTGTGAGAGGAATTTTACAGGTTCTCTTTACCATGCTCTGCCTCCAGTTTACTCACGTTCAGTCCCCAAGGATGGCAACATTGGCTGTGTCATTTGAAAAAAATCCACATAAAAATTCAGAATTCTCTGGATATGACTGAGACCTCTTTTTTTTTTTTTTTAAAGACTGTTGAGGAGGGAAATACTTTTAAAACAATCTCTTTGAACTTTTTTATATCCAAGTCAGAAAAAGATGAGGGAAGGAACTAATCTGTTTCCAGAAACTGGCTTTTTGCTTTATCTAAGCTTTCATTTGCTAGCCCTGTTGGCTTGAATGGGCCAGTGAATTCCTGAGTGTCACTGTTCACATCCTAAAGTGGAGACGACTGCCGGAAAGAGCAAATGTCATGGCTGTGGTTGTTCTTTGGAAATGGCAAGTCCCATGAGGCACAGTTGTCTTATAATAAGACTGGAGTGAGCTCCGTTTGTCCATCCCAATTGTGTGTGCACATTCCTATAAACAGATGCCCCACTCACCCGTCAGCATGAACTGGTAGGCGTTGTCAGAGATAGAGAAGATGTGGGGCGGGGCCTCCTGGCGCTTTTTGCCTCGGTAGGCCGCCACCACCTCAGGGTTGTACACCGGCAGCCACTTGTAGGGATTGACGGTGACACAGAACAGGCCTGAGTAGGTCTAGGGAAAAGATCAGAAAAGTGAATCTAGTGCCTCTTATTTCATTTTTTACAAGAAATAAATGGGCTAAAAGGGGCTCTCACGTAGATCATCCAGGCTGCGTAACGCTCTTTGAGGTTGTACAGCACTCCGGGCTCATGGAGGTGCGTCATCATGGCCATGTCCTCGATCTTGTCGTATTTGGGAGGGTTCATGGGGAAGACTTGATCTTCCTTGACTGTGAGAGTCTGATAAGGAAGCAAAATGGTTTGAGACGGGGTTTATGCCTGCCTGTTTATTTTGGTTATAAAACTACAATTGAAAACATTTTCTATCATATGGTTATTCAATGCCCTTTAAAGGCCTGAGCACATTTATTTTCAGGTCTGATGCTAAGGAAATCTGTTTTCTGTGATAATGTAGGAGTTAATAGTTTTTATTGACACAGTTAATTGTACAAATTCAGGAGGTTTAGCATGATTGCTTTCCGGACATCCGTGCAGTGTGTGTGGATCGAATCCCCCCAGCCCCATGAACGGGATACCACCATTTCCCTGATTTTATTGCCAGAGGAAATGAAACCTGAAACCGGCATACAAAATAGAGATCCAAAGACCCCTGGTTATTGCAGTACTACTCATGATTTTAACAAGATTTATTTTCTTTTCATTGTATTCTGTTTTACTAGGTCAAGCATTTTAAATTTTTTCTCATCTTACTCATTACAAGAAACTTCTTTAAATGTATCAGTACTTTATGGAACTATGTAAGTAGCCCAGGAACTTTGGTGATAGAGCTAGGTAGTTTTTTCTTTTTCCCCTCGGAATTGGAGATTTAGACCTGGAAGTTGGTAAGTGAAGGGAGATAGTGGAGGCCAATATTAATGAGCTGAATCCTGAGGGAAATTAGGAAGGGGAGTTACTGTAGTATGAACCCCTTTAGCTCCCAAATCTTGGGACCGCATGCTAGGGAGAAGATGCTCCAGTGGCTGCAGGCTCAGGTATCCCTAGCAAGGGAGATTTTGCTTTTGCATTGACTGGAGAAATGATCCCAGAGTGGGCCCTCCGTGTTTTCACTTACTGCTCCACTTTCCGTCTTCACCGTCACTTTCCCTCCATCCTTGCTTTGTATGACGCTTTTCACGTAAGACTCCTTGGGCTCCGCCACAAAGACAGACGTTTTTGCATCAAAAGGCTTGTTTTGGGCCTCAATCCTCTCCTTCTCCGATTTTCGGAGGTAAGGGGCAGCTTCGCCAAAAATAGCCATCTCTGCATCCGAACCCGTACTCATGGCTGGTATTTATTTAGCCGAGGTGTCGGCCTTGGGGGACATGGAAGAGAGAAATAAAAAGCAAAAGTCAGAAATGTGGGTGAGGGTTTGAAGTATTGTCTTCAGGGCCGGCTGAGACCCCCTTTTGCAATCTGATATCTTGCAAAAATTTGAGGACCCAGTTTTAGAACTTGGCAAGTGTCCTTCCCAGAATCTTTACTCCCAGGAGTAGGCACCTTCATCTTCAATTACAATGAAAACCTTTCTACCCTGCTTTCCCCTCTGAACTATAGTGATCTCTGTAGTTAAAGCTGTTGACGGATTGTTTTACAGCAACTGTCATTACTTAATCCTCTTGTCTCTTGCAGAATGTCTGCATCTGCCACACTCTGGGACAGCCACCTAGTTAGGAAGGAAACATGGCTTTGTGCAAATGAAGGTTGTTGGTGTTTTTCAAAGCTACCAGAGACTTTCTGATCTTTAGATGGCCATTGTTGCCCCAACCCAAATGACTGTCTTCATTTTGTTGGTATTTGATATTATATCTCTCCATGGGCTGTTCCAACTTCCTAACCAATTCTTGGTTCTGGATTTTCATCCTTTGGCTTGGGAGCAGGAGACTTAGCACTGCCCTGTTCCCCAAATCTCTTTTGACATGAGAGATTTCAGCTTTCAGTTTAACTGATTTAATCACAAAGAAATGAGTGCTTCCTCATGGAGGCTCTTCTTCCCATGGAAATTTCATGGGTGTTTTTTCCCCCCTTCTACTCAGAAAAAGAAAAGCATTAAGAGTTCATCGCATGCCCAAACGTTATTGACTGGCCATTGATCAGTGAGCCTCTGCTGCAAAGGCTTGTTAAACTGATGGACTTTTAGCTTTACTCTCAGGTACTGACTTCCGTAGGGCACAGTAGAATTGCTCCTAAATTATGCATGATTGCTAACATTCTGTGGCTGGAATACCTACAGCTTTAAAAAAAGAAAAACTGCAGTTTTGTCCACAAAAATTAAGTGAATCCTTAAAAATAACTCAGATATGATTTTAACAAGATGTTTGTATTTCCAATTTTAAGTAACACTGTCTGAAAAGCATGTTTGTGTGTGTGTGTGTGTGTGTGTGTGTGTGTGTGTGTGTGTTCAATACTATGCAGGAGGCTTGGCACACAGTAGTTGATTGCCACTGGAGAGTTACAGCTGATAACTCACTGTCAAAATTCATCCTTTCCCAAATGTTCCTTTAATCCTGGGCTTCAGTGAGGGTAAGTAGTCTCTGAGAATAAGACATTCTGGAAAATTGATTTCCAGCATGTAGAAGCTGTCCCTCAAAAACACCTACTGCTCTGAAAACATGGAAATGGTGGATATTTAAGAACTATTCACAGTTTTCTTAGGTTAAAATCCCCTTTGCTGTCAATAAATGAAGAAACCCAAGTCTTACCTGTGGGGCTCTGGATGAAAATGTAGAGTCACGACTGTCCTGCGCTGTAAAACAGGAAGTTTCCCCGTTAGTGATGTTCATCAATCCCGGCCATGTAGTATAGAACTTAAAAGTTCCCTACCCTTCAAGCTTAACGGAATTGGTTCAGGGTCAATAGCCACTGGGGTTCTTGCTGTTTGCTCCCAGGGTCCTTAGGCTCCCAAGTCTCCCATCCATCACTTACCTCTGGGCTCTTGGCGGAGATAGGGTGTGAGGGGTAGCCCTGCTTATATAGGAACAGAAGTGCTGATGCTGCGGCTCCCTCCTCTTTGTCAGGCAAAACACTTGGCAACAGGAACCCTCGGCGAAGTTTGTAGTGACATTTGGCATCTTCGGATATAATTAGAAGTATTCATATCATTCAGAGTATGTGAACCAATCTCCTATAAATAATTTGACAAGGACCATTCTGCCCTCTGAGAATGCTTTCTAGTGTGTTGGGAAGGGAATCTTTGACAGTGCCTGGTGGGCCTTCTCATAAGTTAGTTCTTAAGAGTTATATTCAATTTGGCAAACTGTCATGCACGTCTGTCCTGTTCTGCCAAAGATCAGATGCCCAGCAACACACTTTCCTTATTTGTTCCCACAGGAGCCCCCACACTGCATTCCCTTGGGCCATCGCCAGGGCTCATCCTTGGAATCTGACTGGGGCAGCAGAGCCAAATCAAGAAGAGCTTTATGCTGAGTCTCTACCATTGGGCCAGTGCCCACCCTGCCAGCATGCAGGAGAGTTATTATTAGAAGTTAATGCATTTATCATAGGGAAAAAAATATAGGAAAGAAAAAGAGAAAATGCACCTAGACTCGTCTGGAGAGATAGCATGGGGGATGTAAGGGGAGTCATACTTTATATACACTCATGTCTTAATAACCTGCCTTACTGCTCTTAGTAAAATTAACATCCATATTCTTTAAAGAAAATATTTTATGGCTATACTTTTAAAGTTAAAATCTTCCTTTTTAAAGTCATTTACATTGAGATATAATTTATATATGGCCTAACTTAACTCATTTTAGGTGGGAATTATGATCTTTTATAACTTCACCATAAAATTCTCTTCCTTTGCCATGCTTAAGCATCAAATATTCATCTAACCTCCATGAAGGCAGGGAATCTGTAGAGCTAAAGTTCCAAGAGCTTTGGCAACTGTGTGTAATTCTGTAGTCTCACATATATTTTAATGGCATAACATCAACCCCTTATAGACTAGGCTAAATCTCTCCTTAGATTTATAATAACCCAGACTTTGGGGGTGCATTTTTCTTATGTATTTCCTGGGAAAAATAGATTGGTAAAATTGGCATAAAAATACGCTCATAAAAAATGGACACTATAAATGTTTAAAATGTACTTTAGGTATTTGCCAATGTACTTTTTTCTGCTCTTGGTTCATTTCTTTCATTGGTATGCTAACAATATGAAAATTTTCACAATATATAAAGGAAGACTAGTTTAACGAATGCAGTATATTTCTGATTGATAGTTCATGGTCCTGTTTATTTTATAGCATCTTCCATCTCATAATTACTAGATTATTTTGACATTATGTGCTATAAAAATCTGAGTAGGAGTTCATATGCTTGAGATATAATTTGCCTTTTCGTGTTCTGAACAACTTCTTGTGGCTTAATAATGCTATAATAATGCTCTGCTGTGGCGTCTCCAACTTCTAGAATCTGGATCTCCTAGAAGACCTAAGTTTTAAGGCAAATTCATGAAAAGATTTCCTTTATGTCTTTACTCCTCTGGATGTGCTATAAAGGGGCTTTTAAAACTTGGGGACTCAGGGTCATACCTATGTTAGTTTATATTTTCAAACTAATTTTAAGAAAATCTTAGTTTTGTAATTTATTTTAATTATTCATCAAATTCTGTAATTAATTATTAATTTACAGGAGTTTTATTATTTCTGCCTTTTCCACTGTTCTGTTTTTCCTGTGTGTGTGTGTGTTTGTGTGTGTGTGTGTGTGTTTGAGTGTTTATGTATGTGTTTGTGTATGTGCCAGCATGTGTGCACTCATGTGTTAGGATGTGAGCTTGGTTTCTGGATTCCATACTTTCTCCCATATTTTCATGCAAATATCACATAGTCTTTCATGTCAATATTTTATTATTTATTCATTCATTCATTTCAATGTCATTTTGATGATTTTTTAAAAAGTCTGTATATGAGCTTTAAAATCAGGTTTTCAGATGTGAAAAACGTCTGTTGGACAAGTTGATTTAGTAGGCTCATTGGGCAAGCACTGAGACTTGTGAGCTGGTTCCTTCCCTGGGTGTGATGTATTTTGTTTACCCCAAGTCATTACATTTCTCCTCTAGGTCTTTTCCAGGTCTTAGGTATTTTGCTAGTTTTTTTTTAAGTGTTGGATAGGTCTATTTTTCTTACTACACTTTTTTGCTCATTGATTACTGACATGTGCCAGACACTTTGGATATTCAGAACTACAGTTTTGTTTGTGAGAGCAGTTCGCCCAACTAATCCAGAAGCCTTTGCACTCAGGTTAGGGAGGCGACACTGTTTGGGGGTAATAGGGTGCCAACAGAAGTTGCTGTGTAGGGCTTCTAGAATATAGCTTTTTAAAATATATATTATATACTTTATATAATATATTTATATATTTTTATCTTATGTACATTGGTGGTTTGCCTGCCTGTATGTCTGTCTGCATGAGGATGTCAGATCCCTAAAACAGGAGTTACCGTCAGTTGTGAGCTGTTGTGTCAGTGCTGGAAATCAAACCCAGGTCCTCTGGAAGAGCAGCTTTAACTATTGAGACATCTCTCCCACCTCCCAGAATGGCCTTTTTATAAAAAGAGGATTCCATGTAGCACCTTTGCTTTTCCCATCCTCCCATTTCTCTATGCAGAACACAGGTGAACAGCTGGAGACAGTCTTTAATGAAGGGTCAAGAGAATTTTCAATGAACTTAGCCTTGCTTGATCTTTCTATGCTTGTTCTAGAATGTCTCACTGGTAGGTCATAGAGTAGCTGTGTTTCATGGATTGTCCTTGCAAATGGTCTCTAAGACCTAGCACCCCAGGCCTTGCCACTGGTGACCTTGCCTGCTAGGAGGGGTCTTGGCTAAAAGCCTCAACCCTGAAGCATGGCAGCCATCCCTTCCAGAGGCTCACTCTCTTGGCTACACATGATGTCTATTGGTGTAAGTAGCCTCTCTCTGGCCCCACTCAGGGCTGGGCCAGGACCCTGTAGCTGACCCTTTTCCCCTTCTCAGGACGCCTGGGCTCCTTGTCAAGTAATAGTTCCGAGTACATGAGGGCTGCAGTGCCTCACTCAAGGCCGACCCAGGATGGACCATCATCTTTTTTGGGAAACCTGTTCTCCCATTCATGGCCACAGTGTTGGAGTCTCTGGAGCAGAATACACCCAGGCCTCCAGAAGCCCGATCACCTGTGACCTGACACCTGAAACCGTGAAGAAGCAAGTGGTCATCCTTCCTGGCCAGGCCAACACCAGGGCCCCATCCAGACCTGTCAGAATCAGCATTGTCCCTAAACTTAAGCAGTGCTAGGCCAGAGCCCACCCTCCCAAACCTTCCTGTGAACTAAGGAAGGCTGAACAGACACCAGCAGGAGCTAGTTCATAGCAGTTAACTTTCCTGACCCCATAACTGTGTCTTGCACAAAACAGAAAATAAACTCAAAGCAGCCATTCTTAAAAAAAAAAAAAGAGTCATTCATTTATTCCGTTATGCTTTTGTATCTTTTACACCCTTTGCTGTGCGGGATCCAGTGGCTGGAATGCAGGGACGTCCTCCATGACGGCCCAATAACACGAGAAAGTCCGTGGGTTTCCAAAACGGCTTTATTGGCATGGCGGATGGTAGATGGTCTGGATGTGCACTCCCTCCCCCAAACTCAGAGGGGACTTGACTTAAATAGGAAGGGATAAGGAAGGAGGGTCACTTAATTAGCTACTCCCTCTGGCGTTTAGGTAACTCATTAATATGGAAATCTAACGAGGCCTGTAGTCACGCCCTCTACCTGTGGATGCTGACGCAAACCTCTCTGGGAGGGGCTGCACTGTCCTACGTGACTGAAAAGCTTGGGTGAATGGAGATCTAGACCACGCGTCAGGACCCTGGGTTCTGGGGGTGTGGCCGAACACATGCCGTTGCTCCATTGGGGTCAGGGTTTAAGGCCTGTGCCCAGTCAAGAACCAAGACACCTTTTCACAGCCCCACAGTGCTGAATTCCATTTTTGCTTCTTTTTTGGTGGTTTGGTTCTTGTAAACCAGGCTGTCCTTAGACTTGCTGTAGCCGAGGCTGGCCTTGAACTCCAAAATCTCCTTCCTCCACCTCCTGAGAGCTGGGATTATAGACACATACCTGGCTTTGCTTCTTAATCACTTCCAATATATTGGAAATTATATATATATATATATATATATATATATATATATATATACATATATACATATATGTGTGTGTGTGTGTGTGTGTGTGTGTGTATATATATATATGCTTTTCAATTTTCAGTGCATCCTGTACAAATAATCACAATTTTGTGTTTTCTTCTTCTTCTTCTCTTCATTTCTCCTTCTCTTATTTGTCTGTGACATTAAGGAAAATGTTGAGTATTATTAATATATTATATGTATATGTTATTATAATAGCTAAACTTTAAACTTTTGACACATACTATATAAGAGTATCTTTACTTTGCTCTTGTCTTTATTTTTATAAAATATTTCATTTTATAACTTTTATTTTTGGTAGACATAATAAAAGTTGTAAACTTCCATGGGAAATAACATATCTCGATACATGTATATTTTATGTATTGCATCTGAAGTCTTATTAAGTATAATACTTGCTATATTTTTATAATTTACATAACAAAATCAATGAAAATAATTTGCGTTCTATGTATTTACTTAGGAAAATTGAATGCGACACAATTTTATTTTAAATTGTATTTATGTGTATGTGTCTACATGTCCATGTAGCACAGGTACCCGAGGAAACCAGAAGAGGAGGCTGGTCCTCTGGTCCTAGAATTAAAAAGGCAGTTCTGAGTTGCATAATATTGATTCTGAAAGCCAAACTTAGGTTCTCTTCCAGAGAAGTACATGATTTTTAACTCCTGAGACATTTCTCTAGTTCTTTAATACAAAAGTTTGCACATGGAGTTCATTAAAACACTGTTTATCAAGGCCCAAGGCGGGAATGATCAAATGTTCACCCTCTAGCAGTGAGAATCTCTGGCATGTGTGTTCGATGGAGTGTTAGTTCTGTAGAAAGGGAGAACGTGCTGGTAGGTGCTGCCATGGAGAGGGACCGTAAGGTTCTGTGCTAAATAAGTGGGCTAGGACACAGAGGTCCCATCATTAATGATTCTATTTACATAAAATGTAACATATGAATACAACTTTATACTTTTTAAAAGACATTTTTAGTTATGTGTGTCAGTGTGTGTGTGTGTGTGTGTGTGTGAATATGTACCACGGGAGTGCCATGCCTGTGGAGGCTAGAAGGTGTTGATCCCCTGGAACCCAAGTTACAGGCAGTGGTGAGCTTGCCAGTGTGAGTTCTAGGAACTGAACCCAGGTCTTCTGGAAAAGAATGAAGTATTAACTGCTGAGCCTTATCTCCAGGCCCTCTTCATTCTTTTGCCTCAAATTATTAATGGTAGATTTTTCCATAAAGTTAAATGTAACTATATTTTTGCATTCATTGTTGTACAGTATTATATAATAAATATGATTATTTATCATCTGTAGATAGATTTTTGGCTATTAGTGGTTTTTTTTGCCAGAACTTTAATTTTATTTAATTTACCTGCATTTATTTTATATGACAAATAATGATTGCCATTTCTGTAATATTTATTTAGAACTAGCTGAGAGCTACCCACCCTTAACATCATTAGTGAACTTTTCATGCACTGAAAATGACCCGTTGTAAGAATACATCGAGCTTACTGGACTCACAGAATTGTATCCCTGTTTCTATAATGGCCTTGAAGCCTGTCTTTTAGAAATTCTTCACAACAATTTGAGTTCTTCAACCCATGATCAACTCTGTACAGTTTTGCCTCTTCTGGAAATTTCACATAAATGGGATCCTGCAATGGAGTCATTTGTGTCTGGCTCTCCCACACATGCTCTCCATGTACCCACAGTGCATCTCTCTTCCTTGGAGGGCAGTAAGCCACACCTGCCCTATTCTTGCCACTATAAACACAGGACAGGTTGCCCGGGGGGGCCTGGGTTTCCATCTCTTTTGGGCAGCTATCTAGGGCCTGGATTTCTGTGTGTTTAACTTTTTAGGAAATTGATGAATTCTTTCTCATGGTGGCTGTACATTTGTCATTTCCATCAGCAGTAAACAACAGTTCTGATTCTGTTCCTGTCACCTGTACTCATGCCCTGCTTCCTTTGATTGTGACCCAGCTACTGGGTGTAAAGTGGTCCCTCACTGTGGTTCAGATCTGCATTTCCTCAATGGACAATAATTCAAATGTCTTGTGCCCATTTACCATTTATACATATGTGTGCATTTGCCATCTCAGAATTTTTAGCCTATTTGAAACAATGCTGTCATTTTCTCCTTATTTTATCAGTTGCTAATTCTTTATATGTGTTTTATCTATGAGTCATTAATCAGACAGATGATTAGTGGATAGTTTCTTCCTATCTGTGTAAATCGTTTAATTTCTAAATTAATAAATGAAGTTCAGTTTATCAATATTTTCTTTTATATACCAAATTTTTGGAGTCAGATCTTTCAAATTTTTGTAATATGAAGTCACAAAGGTCTTCTATTTTTTTTCTGTTAGTTATTTTATACAAGTTCTTTTTTTGGCATCTGCATCCACTTTGACGTAAATTTCTGAGCTGACAGCTTATTTTCTTCCACCACTGATATCTAATGGTTGATGCTGTTTGTTGAAATGGCCAGCCACGCTCAGTTGATATGCCTTCGTAACTGCAGAAGTGTTTGATGAATGTTTTCTTATTTCAAGATGGAAATGATCTACTTCTTTAATTTTTTAGATTTATTTTATTTTATTTTATTTTATTTTATTTTATGCCTTTGAATATTTTGCCTGAATATATGTGTGCCATGTGTATGCCTAGTACCAAAGAGAATAGAAGAGGGCAACCGATCCCCTGAAACTGGAGTTTCAGATGGTTCTGAACCATCATGTCGGTTCTGGGAGTTGAACAGGGAGTCAGCTGCCAGAACAGTCAGTGCTCTCAAGCACCGAGCCAACTCTCCACCATAATGCTCTGCTTCTTCTTCTAATTCTTCTTCTGCTGCTCCTCCTCTCCCTCTTCCTCCTCTTCCTCCTCTCCCTCCTTTTCCTCTTCCTCCTTCTTTTTAAATGTTTACACTTTATTTTAGAATTCAGAACATAGGGATACAGCCAGAATCTAGGAGACAAGAAGAAATATGCGACTATTTTGCCATAGAAAACTGTTTATTTTAGCTGTGATCTGAAAATAGAAGTTTATGATAAGTTCCTATCAGTCAAAAGATATAACTATATTGCATATACCATTAACTTTAGGAGTCTAAACTAAAACTATTTCTTACAAACATAGTTTTAACTCTGTATGGCTAAATTGTTGATTCAATGTCAATGGTAAAATTAAACAATCATGGAAAATATTTTTTCTTCAAGTATTAGTCATTGCAATAATCAGCTTCTTATATTTTTGGTTGTGAGCCTAGCCTTAATGGCTAAACCATCTCTCCAGCCCAATGATCGGCTTCTTAAGTGAATACCTGTATATGTTCAAACTTCTAGAAGTGCAGGATACACAGTAGACACTAGCCTTGTGTTTTCCAGGTACTCAGCCCTTAGAAACATGGATAACTATCAGATCTTGTATCTTTCAAAAGTGTTGTAGGTAAATAAATGGCCATAGATATTCTCTCATCCCTGAATATGAATAATTTTTGTGAATGCTTTAGATTGGTGCTTTAATTTTTTTTCCACTGAGGAGGAAAATAAACCCTAATTAAATTAACAAAAAATAATTAAGATATAATTAGCCTTAATTAAGTTTAATTTTCTGTCCACAAAAAGAAGTGAAATACTAAGGATTAAGATTTCATTATACTCATTTAAATTTAAATTATCTTTGTAGAGAGAAATTAAATACTAATAAAATTTTCCAGGTAGGTGAGCTTTGGGAATAGGACAAAACACCACTGTTATAATATCTGAGATTATTTTTTTATTCTTTCAAGAACTAACTTTCACATCATTTCATGGGGTCAATATCATCCCCAATGAATCTATGTATATCAGATACATGGGAAGCATTTCATTTCTCTTATTAATGCCACAAAGCTTTATATTTACTTTATGAAAAGATTAATTTTACTTATGGATATGTGTGTGAGTGCCTTCACGAGTTTGTGAAGAAACCTGTGGTGTTCCTCAGAGGGTGTCAGCTCCCCTAAAACAGCAGATACAGGCAGATAAGAGCCAGCTACCTGTCAGGAGTTCTGGGGATCTGAACTTCAGTCCTCTGAGAGAACAGTAAGTACAGTTAACAACAGACCCATCTCCCAAACCCCCACAGTTACTTTATAATTGTTACTTGTCTTATTGACATTATCTGTGTCTTAACTTGGGGATAGTTGGTTTATTATCTTCTGTTAGGTATAAGTTTAAAGTCCTCCATATGTTGTTGACAGAAGCATTAATTACATTGCTTGTTTAAGCTCAAAGACATTTGTTAACCACATAGAAATTTCTGCTCATTATATCTTCATGGTAGATTGCATCTTTTTAAAATCAGGTATAAACTGTATGTGTTTTGCCCTGTTTTGCCTTGAATTCTATTTCCTCTCATGTCAACTGTGCTCTCTTTGCTTTTACACTTTGGTAGCACATATACAAACTGCTTTTTTTTCCTACTCTTACTTTGAACCTTCCTGATTTACTTTATCTTGCATCTAACTTTTAAGAATCCACTAGCTGGTATGGTTGGATCATGATAAAATGCCTAACTTTGTATAGTTAGTATAAACTAATAAAAAATAAAACCTGCTAGGTATGTTGGCACTTGATTTTAATACCAGCACTTGGGAGGCTGAGCCAGGTAGATGTCTGTGAGTTCAAAACCAGCCTGATCTACATGAAGAGTTCCAAGTCACCCAGGATTATACAATGAGAGCCTGTCTCAAAAACAATGAAATAAGATCACCAAGTAGTGAGTTGGAAAATACATTATGAGGTCCCTGTAGTGCGCAAGTTTTAGACATCGGGCTGGCTCATGTGCCTTTGATGATGTGCCCAGTGGTTGGCTAAAATATCAATGTAACTGGGCAGGTGTCATTTTCCATTATTTTATCCAGGCCACCTAACTTTTCTAAATCTGAGCCTGCTTATCTGTAAGGAAGGAATTGCTTTGCTTTCCCACTCCTTTCAATATTTATTTATTTAATAATACGCATAAAATATTTTAAATAGTACTTGGCAATGTTGAGTGTACTTACTAAACCGATGTTTAGACTCATGTAAAGGAAGGGTTGTATCCCACAGGCCTTGCCATGTTTTAAATGGGGAACTGACCTTAAGATTTGTTTTAGGCACAATCATGATAGCAGCACGGAAAAGGTATCAGAGGTCTGGAGCAGAGATGGAGGACCTACTTGCGCAGCTGTGCTGTCACAGAAGAGTTGAGGACTCAAGCTAAGGCATCAGATGTGGGGTATGAAGACAGGGATGTACCCCACTGAGGGAGAAACAAAAATAATTCTAGATGCCCAGAAACCACTTGAATTGATTCTGCTTCAAGATAAGTAGACATAAATGGGATTTCCTCAGATTGAAAGAAATACTTCCCATGGAAAGATAATAGACCTGGAAGCAAAAGAGAAAATATAAAGGTTTTCTGGGTGGAAAACAGCAATGGTGAGCTTTCCCCAAAGAAAACAAGCTTCCAGGGATGTAATTTTTCCATGTCAAAAAAGATTTTTAAATGTGAGGTTTAAACAGTATGAAGTTTCTATGATGGCAGATTGATCGTTAGAACGCGAGTTCTTGTGTGTTTAAGTTAATGTGTGACCAAAGTGGACTTTGGTCTCATCAGAGAAAAGACAGTTTAGTGAGCAGGATTGAGATTTACCACTTAGGAAAAAAAAATTCTTCTCTGCCTTGCTACTTACGGCAATCAGTTATAAAGTGTTTGAACTCTTGACCTGAAAATAAAGAGAAATCGCAAGAACAGACATGAAAATGTAGAGTGTTTGTGCCTTGAGAGGAAAGACACCTTTTCCTTCAGGGCTAAGGATCAAACTAGATCTTTTCATGGGGTAGGCAAGCTGGCTCCACTGCACTACACACCCAGCTCAGGACATCTCTAACAGGGTAAGAGTGCCTTCTGTTTATGAAGAGGACACTCTCAAAAACTGAAACTTCTTAGTGTGTGACACAACGAACCGTCAACAAATTAAAAGATAAACAGCAGCCTTGGGAAAACTATGGACAATGTTTATCAGACGGAAATTATGTTCACTCATAATCGGAAATGAACTAAGGAGAAAAGGAGGCCCATGCAAACAGAAAGTAGAGGTATAGGATAGAAAAGAGGGTTCTTTGAACAGGACACGCAATTGGCTGTTAGATTAAAACATGCTCTACTGAAAGAGATGCAAAAATCAATGCTAGAGCACACGTGTGTCTTATCAATTAGGTTGACAGAGGAGAAAAAAACCAAAAGTAGCAAAGAGTGACATATGGAGGAGTGGACATTTTCCTCACTGGAAAGAGGGGTGGAGGAAGCCTTCTGGGGCAATTTTTGAATTTGTCTCTTTTGGTTGCATCTTTGAAATCTAAAGTTGCAATAATTTTACTCCTCATTGCATCCCGTGAAAGGACATTGTGATTAACGCTGTGCACTTAGCATTTCTTTTAAATCTCCAACTTTGGGAGACACATAACTCTCCAGTGACTTTGTGTGTTTAATTAGGTGACCACCTGTTAAGTGATGGAGCTGATGATGTGCTCAGTGGTTGGAACCTGACACTCATTTTAATCTGCCGTTTGGACCTCCACAGTCCATTTTTCCACTAGATCTCTAAGCTACAATACTGAAAACTAAAATCCCTGTAAATACTCATAAACTGTGAGGGGGTGCTGATGGGTTTCTACAAGAAAACTAACTAAATGCCGAGACGTGCTTCGTGACTGATTAATTATTGTTGTATTTCTAGTCCTTCTCCAACACATAAATAACTTCTACGTGGGTCCTGTGTGGCAGCTCTTTATTTTAAGTTAGAAACCCTTCCAAGGTCTGGCGCAAATCCCTGTCCTTGCTATTCTTGCTAGTATCCACTTACAATTAAGCCCGGGCCAAGCGTCGAGTTACTGTCTCTAATGATCCCGAAGCTTTGAGAGTCACTACCAGACATCAGCTTGCAATTCCTAAGATTCCCTTTGCCCCAAGAGTCCCTCTGTTTTTCTCCACCCAGTAAGTAAATGCAGATGGATTACAGCCACTTCAGACATCTTGTTCTGAGGTGGAAATAAGAAATTAGCTTGTTAATTCAATCAAAGAAAACGACTTGCCTTTCAAATGCCTTGTTGGTACAGTTACTTACACTCATCTGTGATCATACCATTAGTTTGGTTTTTTGATGGTGGTAGTGGTGAGTAACTTTCCATTGTGAGGACAAACGACATCTTGTCATTTCTTCTTTCTCACTTTAAGTTTGCTGTTTGATTGTTTTGTTATAGCTGTGAGATGGTCTTTCTGTGTTGCCCTGGATAGTTTTGAGTTTAAAACTTGTGACTTAACTGATCTTAATCTCCCCAGTAGATGGGACAATATGCTTATGCTACCATGCTCTGCTTGTGCGTATATCTCCTTGCTGATAAATATTTGTATTACCTTTCTATGAATATGTCTTGTCTTTCTGTTGCTTAAATAGCAAGAAGTAGACATTCTAGATAAAGAGCTCAAAGTATATTTATAAGAAATTAACAAACTTTCTTTTTAAAAAATAAAGTTGTCCACCTTTCTAGCAAGCAGTATCTGAGGGACGGCAGAAGCTCAGAAGCCTGTTCAATAATCTACCACTGTTAGTCTTCGTAAATTAATCATTCTTGCAGGTTTGTTATGGAGTCTCCTTGTGATTTTAATTTGTTTCTTTTGGCCATATTGAATGTCATTTAATATAGTTATTAGACCTTAAAATATCTAAATATCTTCTTCATGAATTGTCTCTTTTCTATCTATCTATCTATCTATCTATCTATCTATCTATCTATCTATCTTTTAAAGATTTATCTATTTTATGTATATGAGAACACTGTCACTGTCTTCAGACACACCAGAAGAGGGCAACGGATCCCATTACAGATGGTTGTGAGCCACCATGTGGTTGATGGGAATTGAACTCAGGACCTCTGGAAGAGCAGTTAGTGCTCTCACTGAGCTCTCTTTCTCTCAAGTCCCGTGTTTTTTCTCTCTTTTGCTCAGTTTTGTTGGGTTGTGTTTTTTGGATACAGAATCTATGGATTCTGCATCTGCAAGTCATGTGCTGAAAACTTGTAAAGTATATATTTTCGCTAAGCCTGTAGCTTGCCATTTTTGTGTTTCCAACAGTGCTTTGATGAACTATTAAGTGAGCTTTTTTTTTTTTATGTGATATGGGTCAAATGCAGAACCTTGCACGTAATGAAATGTGTTCTACCAGCAATAGCATGAATTTGTCATTTTTATATTTCATATGTGTGTGTGCTGTGTTATTTCTGAGAGCTTTGGCCTGTCAACACTGAGATATGTATCTGTGGTTCTTCTAGGTTTAAGATTTGCACTAAGACTATTATTTGTCTTGAAATAATTATATTTATTTTCTATACATATATAATTCATTTAGCATTCCTTTTTTTGCAAAGATCTTACTTTCAGAGTGAGTGGAATTAGCAATTTAGTAAAATGTCATTTGACTATTAAATATTGGATGTATTTTAAGCTCTCTATTTTGTTTCATTTTTCATTTTAGAAAACTTTCATGTTTATTTCTTTTAGTGTGTGCCATGATGTGTAATGAAAAATTAATAATGTTATTATTACAAAAAGTCCATCTTTATTTCTTTTAGTGGATAGATTTTTAAAGGCTATTTTATCATCTATCCTCAGAGCCATTTTTCATTTATCTTGTGGTTGCTGTTTATAATATGTATATTTCCCCATTCTTTTATGTTCAATTACTTTGTACTTTGGCTAATACAAATGACCTTTCCATGGATCATGCTTTTTAAAGGCAGCCAGATAACCTCTATCTTTTAATTTAATTATTTAATCAATTTACATTTAATGTTGTTTTTAAAACACATTTTTCTTAAACACTTCATGAAATTTTTGTTCCTCCTTTCTCTTGCATTGTTTTATACTATAATTTTTGTGTGGCATTGTGGGTTAAAGGAGGATTCTGTACATGGAGGTAAGTACTCTGTCACTGAGCTACACTATAATCTATAATGTGACATTTTAGCTCATTTAATGACCTTTGAGTTACATGTTCATGACTGCTTTATGTTTTATCATATGTGCTTTTAACTTATCAGCTTTAGATTTTTATTAGTTCAGTTCTTGTATTATTGTAAGAACTATTAACTCTTATGCTGCTTTATTCCCTTTCCTCTGACTTTATTTTTATCTATTTATTAATATCTCTTGATATTACAAACTCAAAAATACATCATTAGAATTATTATTTTACTATCTGAATTCATTTCCTTGCTCAACACAGCTTTGTTCCCATATGCCTCCTTTGGGCTATATTGCCAAGTGTATTACATTTATTTATGTTGCCTGTGTTTATGATATCCGTTTATGACTACAGGCCTAATAATACTTTGCAGTTGTATTCCTTTATAGTTTTTTTTAATTAGGTAAGAAAGAAGAAGTAACTATCTATGTAGTCTTTTGGTGTGTATGTAAGAGGAAATATGGGAGTGGGGATACTGACAATTATGGAGGCTAGAGGAAAATGCCCTGATGCCCAGCTTTGTCACTCTCTGCCATATTCTTTTTAAACAGAACATCTCACTAAGTCTGGAGATAGGGTGGAGGCTAGGAAGCCCTAGTGATCTCCCTGTCTCTGACCCACAGAGCACAGGGGTTACAGGTGCACACAGCCATGCTTTTCACAGGAGTAGTGGGGATTTGAATCCAGGTCCTCATGCTTACATAGCAGGTGCCCCTTTCCCCTGAGCCATCTCCTGTAACTCTCACATAGTCTTTTTATTTTGTAAGTATGAGTTACCTCTTTTTTTCTTCTTCAGTGTGATATTTTCCTGGTATGGTGATTAATTGCTGCTGAAACTGCAGTGTTTTCCATTATGCTCTTGAACTTTGGATCTTACTCAAACTTTAAGCTAGATCTTTGCAACACTGCTGTGTGGAGAGAAGAAGAATGGTATCACTGACTGCTTCCAGGGTGGTGGTATATGTCCTAGTCTCCTTCTGTTGACACTTGAGGGGGCCACCCCATTTCTTTTGGATAGGGGTAGTTTTCTTACTGCTGGGAAGAGACTAAAACAATAATCCTAATCTTCCTCTAGGAGTCTTCTGGCAGAAGGGCAAGAAACTTGTTGCTCTTGAGTGGTAGGAGTGAAGGGTTACAATGTTGTCTCCACTGATGCCACCTGACCTGATACTAACCAGCCAGGATGAATCCCATCTTCCCAGTTGGCCTCCTTTGACAGTACTCCAATGGTATTAAAGCATCTTATTCCAATAGCATAAAGTGAAATACAGGCTTTGCATTGAACATGTGTTGGGGATGGGAGGGCAGTGCCTCTGTGTCGTTAGGTATGATTAGAAGAGTTCTTGGTTAAAGTTGGGTTGTTGTTTGTTTGTTTCTGTTAGGCTGTCCATTTCTTGTCATGTACCTAGATTCTAGGTCCCAGAGATAAAGAATTTTGTTGGGGCTTCATCCTTCCCCCCATTTTCTTTCTTTATGCCCTTTTCAGTATCCATTGGTGTTTCTGTGTTGTCTGCTTCTTTAACACTGAGCCTAGGCCTATGATGAAGCACAGAAAACCCACAGACCTCACCACTGTGACCATGCTGAACCCTAAGGTCCTCCATTTTCTCTATCAGAGTGTCCTACATTAATGTGAAGTGCAATATCCAGGGTTGTTCATTGCATACTTGCCAGGGGCCTGCCCCAGCATGGTGGGAGGGGAGAAGCAGCTTCTTTTTTCTTCTCATCTGCTTCTTCATGAGGCAGCCCCGGGAGGAGGTGGGAAGTGGATGAGCGTTGGCGGGGTAAGATTTGATCTTATGAGATTTGGGGTAAGGCTTTGGGCCTTATGAGATTTTTAGGGTTGCTGTAATAAAAGTTTTACTTATCTATGCTAGAAAAGTTCACTTACTATGCTACTGTAGCTGGCTTGCCATCGATGATCCTGTGGCCAGAAACTGCCACTTCTGGCACTTGCATCCCAGCCCTAAAACCAGCAAGGGGTTAAGTAAATAGCCTTGTACTATCCTAAAAACTTCTTCTGAAGGTAAGAGACTGCAGGCTTAGGTGATTAACACCTGTAGCCTAACAGCAGAGGATTGGGCAATGTGGCCTTTGTTCTGTCTCAGCAGGAACTGCTGGGCTCTAACTTAAGTCTGCTAGTCTGAGGTTGCAGGAAGAAAAGACACTTCAAAAAGTTGCTATAGATTTATTTAAGTGTAAAAAGTATCCGATGCAGCTATCTGAGGGGAAAGGTGGAAAGGTCCTAAGTAGGAAAAAGGAAAAGATTCTAACAAAGTAAAAATTCTGAGACAGAAAAATTCTAGGCAGGGGAAAAGAAGAGGAAAGGACGAATGGCTCCTAACAAACGTCACCTTTGTCTTTGTCTTCAGTACTTACTTATACATCATTCAGAGTACATGATCACATGTTACAAAGTCCATCACAAGTTCACACCAAAATTCAAATCATAAATTGAAATAGAACTTTACAACACAGAATGTTTACAGGCATATCCATTAGGAATAATTATCTAGCTAGACATTCATCACCTGTCTAGCTCCACAGGTTCGCAGAAAGTTTGAAACTGTAACTTAAGAAATTAGTGAAGTTTTGTATCGATAAACCCAGGCAATACTTTCTATCCTGTCCTGGTACCTATAATAAATTGTGAATTCTCTTTTAGTGACCTTAGTTAATTGTTTTACAACTTCTTGGAATGTGCTCTGAGCAGGAGAAAGTCTGGTTACTGTCTCTCTCAGGGCAATTAACTGATGACACTCAGGAGACTGGCAGAGTTCTCATTGCAGTTTTGACTATGCCTGAGGGATCTAATAGCAGTCCCGTTATAAAAGAGCTTAATAATCATTGATATAATTTTAGGAATTCTTATAGGATCATCATTAAGACTTAAGAAGTCATCTATTTGTCTATATAGTTTCATTACAAGACAGTACATCTTCATGGGTCTGCAGAGATCTGCTATAAAGGGCTGTGCTATTGCTTAGTGATTGTTACATATGTTTAATAATAATAATAATAATAATAATAATAATGATAATAATAGGAAAATTTTATTAATAGCAGGAATATTTCCTAAAATTACATCTACCACAGACTTGGTAATGGGGCACACTTGTCGCAGATTATATAATAATCCAAGGCAAGCATTTCTGGATGATAATCTGCTAATTATTAGCTTGTCCCATTATGGCTCCTGACACATACTTATTCGGGGGGGGGGGGAAAACATGTAAAGAAGCAACTATTCCATCTCCTAGGGAGGGAAATTTTTCCTTAATAAATCTGTGAGACTGTATTAAAATCTCCTCTGCATGTAGATCCATTTTTACATGGTATGTGTCCAGCATAACACTGTACACAGTGCAGATAAAATTTGTACCAAACTTTCTCATTTATTCGGCAAACATTTCTTAACCATTTGTGATGTGGCAGGCCATGCCTGATCATGTACTCAACGGTAAGCCAAATGCACTGTCTGTCATTGTAGAGCTTATGTTTTAGCAGAAGGAGACAATCAGTAATTAACCTCGTAGCGGGACAGAAATGAAGCAAATCAAGATGAGATGAGATGTATGGACGTTAAGGCAGAGCTGTCAGGTGCTCCTAGAGTTGCAGGACATGGTGATCTTCCCACGGGAGTGCTAAGAACTAAACTCAGTTCCTCTGCAAGAGAAGTGCAGGTTCTAAGCATCTCTCCAGTCCCCAGGATCTTCTTAGTTGGTTAGTCAGCCAGTCCGGATGAAGTGTTCGTTGCAATAGGAATATTTGTATATATTGAAATTTCAATACATCCTGCCCTTTGCATGTACTCTATCTTGGTTCATGGAAGTGTAGGTATTTCTTAATACCTCAGAGCAATGAAAGAGAAGGTACAGAGTATTGTGTGGGCAGTCCCAGGTGATTGGGTGTGGCTTTATTCTAGTAGACACAGAATGGAGGCTGAAACCCACCTAATCTGTCAGGGAGATGAGGAAAATATTAACCAGAATATCTGTGATCTCTAAGCTTCTTGCTTTAAAGAGAGGCAGAATAATTGACTTACACATAACAAAACCCATCCTTAACTCTGCTTAGGCAATAACTTATGTAGTCAGGAGACAGAATAATCCAATGGTTGCCTAGTGCTATGGAGGTCAATAGGTTAACTCTACAGAGCTTAATTAAGATTTGATAATAAATGCCTACTCTAAGCAGGATATTTCATTAGTCTTCATCATGGCTGAGGTGAGATGTTCTTCATAATTATTTTCTAGGCTTTTGAAATTCTCTTCTGCTGAAGCAAGCTCCTCATTACTAATTAGGTTTCTCAAAGGGAAGACAGTTTCTCAAAGTGGCCTCCTCGTTAGAAAGGGTTATCTATTGGCCACTTGAAAGGGAGAAATTGGGCTTCTTCTGCCTTATTTTTTTAACATCCACCCAGTGAAACCAAAATTTTAATTTTCAAGAAAGTATAAAAGAAAAAAATCAAACAGTGACTATTACAAAATGTCAATCATATTTCTTGTGTGTGCAGGTGACATTAGGAAATGAAATTCTTTTCTCCATCCTCCTTAAAATGTGCAAGCTACTAAGGAAAGTCAAGTTCTGTAGAAAGCAGGTCAACATGAGAGTTTATCCAAATCCTTCTATTCATTCTTCTTGGAAGGGAAAAGAATCCCAAAGAAAAGGATTTCTCCCAAAATGAAATGAAAGGGATAACCACAAAGCAATCTGTCATTTTGAACATTGTGGAACTGATTTCCTTGGTGCTGCCCCACCTCTTCTGTGTTAGTATGAGAACCCTGCATTCTTTCTTTGATTTCCTGGTCATTCCACCACCATTGCCTTGAATCTGCACCATGCCTTCCAAACAGCCTTTGAGGCTCTGGTCCTTCCTGTCTTACTCTTTCCTCTGTGTGTACCATTATCAGAATTGGACAACTCTTTCTTGTGAAATTGGGCCATTTGGATGCATGCACTAATTCTTCCAAGCTGTGTGAGCTGCCATTCCCTTTATCATCAGGCCTTCCCTTCCTGTGTCTGCTCTCATCTGTAGCCCTTTGCTCATGACATCTATGCTAAAATGACTGTGAAATCTCATCATTGTTTTCTGACCATCTCCTTTCCCTTTCACCTGAGAGCTGACTGCTCATCTCAGAAAGAGCTCACAGACTCCTTTGAGAAATCTCTCAAGTAGCACCTTATATCCTTGCTATGAATTCTCTTTAGTCTTCTGTCTAGGGAAATACAACCTTCCATGTTTGTCTGAAATGTGCTTTCCTTAACCTCTCAATTGAGTTCCTCAAAGACAGGGATAACTCATTTCCTTGGTGAGCATTCTTGTACCAGACATGTTCTCAATACCCAGTAAAGTCGGTTGGGTAGTATTTATGTCCTTCGTCTTTAGTTGGTTCATTTCTTTGACATCACTGCACATAGTAGGCACTCAACAAATGTTTAAGAAATAAATTGATCCCCAAATTATCATGGAGCTTATAATTAAAAGACAAATGAACTTCTAGATTGCAAAATTATCTGCAGATTTTATTTCCTTGATATACAGGACAGTGACAAAGAACGTCACATTTTGTGATTTCTTCTGTCACCTTTCAACAGAAGGATGAATTACTCTTCGCTGATGACTTTGGTGTGAACCTCCCGGCTCTTCACCCGCAGCTTGTTGACCTGGGACTCGGCGATGTCAGCCCGCTCCTCGGCTTCCTCCAGCTCGTGCTGCAGCTTGCGGAACTTGGCAAGGTTGACGTTGGATTGTTCCTCCTGTGAGTGGGAACAAATTGGAGAGAACAAAAATTGACATTTTCTGCTTGTTCATTGCCTTTGTTGCTAAAAGAAGCTACAGGGTTTGCTTCATGAATGAGAAAGTAAAAGGTTCTGTCATTTGGTGACATTCTTATCTGGGGGCAGGATAGCTCGTGGATTTGATGACATAAATGACTGTGCTTACAATGCCCTCCCCCTTTTTCTCTTTCATTTGACTTTTCCTGGCACATGGAGCATGCTATAGTGACTACACAGAGGTCGAAGAAGCAGGGATCTGATTCAATCTTGTTCGATTCAAACTTCAAAGGGAAGACACAGTAGTGATATTGGGTACGCATAGCTTTAAGGAAGAGTTGAGAACTAACCGAATGAGAAAGATTAAATTTTTTTAAAGTTCAGAACTGGATTTAATCACAATGTTAAATTAGGTTTAGAATAATCCAGACTTGTTTGAACAGTCCCTACGATTGCTGGGAGTTTGGAATGTTCTAGATAGTGAATACAGTGCAGTCTCAGAAAAATGAATTAGAATGTCTAAAGCTCTAACACTCTGCAGCAAAAGTTTGGTTTTCCAAATAAATATTCATTTTCCTACCTAATTGGGGGGGAGGGTTCCTGATTTGCTTATTGTCTTACAAGAAAGTCCCTTAAATTATGGGAACCTCAGCACCTCACAGAACCAGCTGTGATCTTGGACCATTCCCTATGGAGATACTCACAGCCTCCTCAGCTTGTCTCTTGTAAGCTTTTACTTTAGTCTGTAATTTGTCCACCAAGTCCTGCAGCCTCAGCACATTCTTGCGGTCCTCCTCGGTCTGAAAGATACAGCAAACAGATGACGTCATTAGCGGACACTACCCTGCTAGTTTTATTTTCTCAAAAGGCCTGGCAGAGAAGGAAAGACCCATCACCTGGTAGGTGAGTTCCTTCACTCTTCTCTCGTGCTTACGAAGACCCTTGACGGCTTCAATGTTGCGCTTCTGTTCATTTTCCACCTCGGTTTCAAGCTCCCTCACCTGGGAGAGAGAACACGGTTACCAGTTTGGCTGTGATTGTTCACACAAGCATGGGCAGGGGGCTGAAAGAAGACATGGACACCCACCCTGGCCTCCAGTTTCTGGATCTGCTTCTTGCCGCCCTTCAGCGCCAGCTGCTCAGCCTCATCCAGACGATGCTGCAGGTCCTTCACCGTCTGCTCCATGTTCTTCTTCATCCGCTCCAGGTGGGCGCTGGTGTCCTGTTCCTTCTTCAGCTCCTCTGCCATCATGGCAGCCTGGAGAATGATAAAACAGAGTTGGTAAGGGCTGACAAGACCCTGCAGGATTCAGACTTGCTATCTCCATTTCACCGTCTGCTCACATCAGTGATGGCTTTCTTGGCCTTCTCTTCTGCATTGCGGGCTTCCTGGACGATGTCTTCCATCTCTCCCTGGATTTGGGAAATGTCTGTCTCCAGCTTCTTCTTGGTGTTGATGAGGCTGGTGTTCTGTTACAAATTAAAAAAAAACCTATATTTAAGTACATTTTCAACTAGTGTATGTAGCCCTAAATTGTTGGTAATAATAAATGTTCAGAATATAAACAAAGTCAGAAGTTATTTCCATGTTCATGGCTTTTTCTACATATATCCCTGGTCAGAAAATATAAATGATTCAATGTAAAATTTAATCTCTAGTGCCAAAGGTATTTACTTGTTATCCATGGATGCTTGTAAACACAAAGTAAAACTGTCCAGCTTTCTAGTGCTATGTACCACACAGCTGATGAAAAACACGTATTTTAGCTTTCCGTCCTTATTGATTGCCTCTATTTTCTAAGCTCATAAATAGCATATTTATTGATACAAAAGATAGTCAGGGGCCCCCATGTTTTTGAAAAGTTAACAGTATTTGAAATAGTCAATCAATTCTAGATGCTCATAATTAGTAAGAAAAGTGTCACATATTAACTAATATTTGGTTTTTAAAATTACAGTATGGATTTGAACATTCCCATAATTGCTGGTTTTACATATTACAGTGTTCAAAAGTATTCTGTTGCATGGGTTTATTATTTAAAAAATAGAGTATACAATGAGCATAAAACAAAAATATGCTCTCAATAAACAGAGACGACCATTAATAACACTTTTGCTTATTCTTTTGAATATTTCTGTATGCTTTTTTACAAAAAAAAAAAAAAAAAAGACAGGAGATTCTTCACCTTAATGCTGTATTCTTTTTTTCTGTTTTGTGACTGTCTTTCTAAGGCAGTGAATGTTCCATATGGTCCTTGCAAGATTACACCAACACTTATTTAATTGCTTTATTTAACTTATTTAAATGCGCTGTGGAACACAAGTGCTAACTAGCACTAATGATGGCCCCATGGATTTGAAGCCAAGAGCTCTTTACATGTTCTGTGATGCTAACATGATAATAAGTAAGATGGCTTACTATCTTTACATTTTATCGACTTATTTATTTGCTGTGTGCAGTTGTAAAAGATAAGATGGCCACCATTGTTGGATGGGTAACTGCATGTTGTCTTCTGTGCTTCTTTAAACTCCAGATTGTTCATGTCCATGACTACGCCAGCCCACAAGGGGACTTGTAAACTGTGTCTCAGTACATACTTAGGTCCTCTTTTGCATTTCCTAAAACCCTGGGAAGATATCCCTGACAACATTACATGTACAACTCATGAAAAAGCTCACCTCTTCAGACTGCCTTCAGTCTTCAGGAAGTGCATTTGATAGCCCTGGTCCTGAACCTCACCTGAGTGTGCAGGAGCTGCACGCGCTCACTGGCATCCAGTAGCTCTTGCTCGGCCACTCTCCTGCTCCTCTCCGTCTGTTCCAGGGATGCCCTGAGCTCCTCGATCTCAGCCTGCATCAGGTTTGCTCTGCGCTCAACCATGGCCAGCTGCTCTTTCAGGTCATCCTGGCCTCTGAGAGCATCATCCAGATGCAGCTGCGTGTCCTGCACAGAAAGCATAGAAACTCTTACTCACGTTCCAGTTAAAGAGGATTCAGATTTAATGTGATGCTCACACCTGGATCCTATTATCTCAGAGTCTGATTAGATAGGACCATCTACAAGTACCCTTAACGGCTTAGTCTTGGATGCGTAGTGTAAATTCAAAATTAAATTCAAAAGCACACAATGGTTTATTTCAAACCCCCAAATCATAAAAATCAATCATGGACAAATCTATGCAATTTTGTATCAGGAAAATACTCTTAAAATTCAGCTAACCTGGTTATATCATTTTAGATGCTTGAAAGGGGAGGTCCAGAGATGGGTTTGGTGGGTCATGCCTAAAGTTCTAGCACTTGGGAAGCTGAATTGTGTCATCTCTAGCTACATGCACCTTATCACTCACTTTGTCTCAGGTGGCAAAGCAAATTCTTTCTTGGGCCTTTCAGACGGAGCTTAGCTCCTTCCTAACTAGGCACATACTATTTTGTTTTTATCTTGCTACCACATTGCCTTGATAATTTATATCCTGTAATTTTCCTAAAAATTTAAGATTTAAATTCTACAACACCGAGCTTGCCAACACTGTTAGCATTCACCACTAGGTACCTTGAGCATTCCCTGTGTGTTCCGAAGGTTTCTGATCGCCTCTGCAGCCTGGCGGTTGGCATGGTTCAACTGGATTTCCATCTCGTTGAGGTCACCTTCCATCTTCTTCTTGATCCTCAGAGCATCATTCCTGCTGCGGATCTCGGCGTCCAGCGTGCTCTGCATGGACTCCACAACTCTGAGGTGGTTTCTCTTCAGCTGATCTATTTCTTCATCTTTTTCAGCAATTTTGCGGTCAATCTCAGATTTCACCTGGTTCAACTCCAGCTGGATGCGTAGGATTTTACCTTCTTCATGCTCAAGGGATGCCTTGATTAAAGCAACATTTTGGTCACCTCACCGTGACATTTAGCCCTCCTCCCAAACTTTCAACATGTCCCAATTTAGATTATCGATCCTGCGTTTGCAGGATTTCTCCTTGATGGTATACATTGTCCCCTGGAGCTTACAAAATGATAGAACCCAATTGCAATTCTCTTTAAGAGACGGGTGAGCAAACAACGTGTGTACCTCTGCCTCCTCCAGAGAAGCCTGTAATTCACTCTTTTCCTGATCAATTTGCTTCTTTATTTTTTCCAGCTCATGGATATGCTTCCCTCCCTCTGCGATCTGTTCAGTCAGGTCAGAAATCTCCTCTGTGGAAGAACGGACAAAAAGAAGCGATTGAGATGATGACTGAATGGAAGAGTCCCACCAGAGCTAAGCAGGGTTGGGAAGACTGGGGCTTACGCTGCAGATTCTTGTTCTCTCTCTTGAGTGTCTCGAGTTGATCCAGAGACTCCTCGTAGGCGTTCTTCACTTTGAACAGCTCAGTACTGAGAGAACGGGACTCCTTCTGGGAGGCTTCAAGCTCAGCCTGAGTCTCCTCATACTTCTGTTTCCATTCTGCCAGGACCTGGAAGCACGGCATTAGTTAAGCTCTGAACCCGGGCAGAATGCCCCCCTTCCCCAGTTGTAAGTCACAGGTCAGGTGGACCACCTTGTCAAAGTTCCTTTGCTTCTTATCAAGCGCAGCGCAGGCAGCGTTAGACCTCTCCACGTCAATCATGAGGTCCTCCACTTCATTCTGAAGCCTCTGCTTCGTCTTTTCAAGAGAAGCACATTTGGAATTCACAGCTTCTACATGTTCCTCAGCATCCTGCAGACGCTGAGCCAGCTTCTTCCTGAGGTGGTGGTCAGTGCGAGAAGAATCAGTTAAAAGAAGGAACTCTGCCTATCTGCCGATTAGGAAAGTCTATTTTCCCCTAAGATCTCTTATTTATCTGTGCCCATAGATTTTCCCGGAATTATTTCTTAGTGACCATTTTCTCTCTCCCAGAATTCTGATTTCCTGGGAGAGCTCTTATCCACATCTGAAGTGTCCATTTCAAATATATCTATGAAACTAGAGAGAAGTGGGGAGGGACAGGACACTGAAGCTAAGTTAATCCTGGTAATTCAGAAAAGAATACTAACGACAGGGTCTAATGGGATGCTAGACTGAATGCATGGTTCTCTTAGCTGTATAGATATCGGAACTGTGAAATTATTTGATGTTTTTCATGGCATAACTATTCTTTCCCATGTTCCTCCCTTTTCCTTGACTTCAGTTTCTTTCTATTTAACTCATTGAAACCCATACTTGGCCTCCTCCAGCTCTTCAGTACGCTGGATGGCATCTGTCTCATATTTTGTCCTCCACTGGGCCACCTCACTGTTGGCCTTGGACATGGCCCTCTGCAGTTCAGCCTTGGCTTCCTGCTCCTCTTCATACTGTTCCCGCAGTAGATCACAGTCATGGCGAGCTGACTGCAGGGCGTGGGCCAGAGCGTTCTTGGCCTAAATAACCCAAAATTGCACTCTGTGAGTTTGCATTCTAATCACTGGTGGTCCAGTAGTGTGTCAGGCTGCCCAGTCCTGTGAATGAAAGTCCCAACCGAGGGTTCTCACCTTGGACTCTTCCTCTAGCTGCCTCTTCAGTTCCTCAATCTGTTGTGTAAATGCTTGCTTGCCTCGGGAGAGCTGAGAAACCATAGCATCTTTTTCATCCAGCTGTCGGGAAAACTCGCCTGAGAGAGAAAAAACCACAAATGATTGAATTCTGTTTTCTCAGCAAAGAGTACAGTGGACTGGCAAATGACCCTCCTTATTTCACAGAATGCAAAGAACATCTCCAGAATGTTAGCAAACTGCTTTTTTTTTTTTTTTTTTTGTATTTTAGAATTGGGGATTTTTGAGGGTTGTTGGGGTAACAAAACTTTGCTAAGCTCAAGAGATTCATCTCCCATCCTGTCTCTAATCAGAGCACAGAGTCATTCATTTGTAACCATCTCTTGTACACATTGTGCAAGGCCTGACCTCAGCTTCCAGGATGGGGCAAAACTTTCATGCTTCGCTGTTCCCAGGATAGTGATTCTCGCGGACTGACCTGACTCCGTGTGCAAGCGTGCCTTCTGGGTTGACAGCTCATTGATAAGGCGCTGCTGCTCCTCTTCCTTGGTCTTCACTTCACTCAGTTGGTCCTCCAGGGTGCGGCACATCTTCTCAAGGTTCCCCTGTGGTGGGAAGTAAAGGACAGGACAAGATGAAGCTTTTCTACTCGGATGTCTGAGATTTAGAGATCTGTTACTATGTATGCCAGCCACAGGGTGTTGCTGATGTTGCTTTCTAATCCTTTCGCGGTGCTTGGGAGCACTTGGGAGCACAGCAATGGAGAAGTATATGTGACTGGCTGAATGAATATGTAATCATTGAAACTAGAGTCCTTTTTTGGGGGAACCATGAGCATCATTTATGGCCCACATCATGTAGAGGGGACTTTTTCTGGTCACTGCATTACTATTGACTTAGCAACAAAGTTTAAGGTGGTTTTGAAAAATAATTTGTGGAAACTTGAGGGATTCCATTTAATACAGTGATGCCAATCAGAAAATCTCAAATGATGTATCACTTGGCTAGCTAGAGTCCTACACAGTATATAGTCACTTTCAAGTATTTCAGATAAATCAGGAAGTTAGGAAAGACCTTGGCTTTGGAGACTGTCTCCATGTTACTAGCGAGATCGTCGATCTCCATCTTCAGCTCGCTCTTCTCCTTCTCCAGCTTCTGCTTGACCCGCTGCAGGTTGTCAATCTGCTCCCCGAGCTCAGCCACACTATCCGCGTGCTTCTTCCGAAGAGCGGCCGCTGTGGCTTCATGCTGCAGGGTGGCCTCCTCCAGATCCCTGCGCATTTTCTGGAACTCAGCCTCTCTCTTCTTGTTCATCTCAATCTGGGCTGAAGTGGCCCCGCCGGCTTCTTCCAGCCTCTCACTGATCTCTTCCAGTTCCCGGGAGAGGTCAGAGCGCTGCTTCTCTGCTTTGGCCCTGGAGGCCCGCTCTGCCTCGATTTCCTCCTCCAGCTCCTCGATGCGGGCCTGAGGGTGGTGGAAAGGACAGTCTCAGCATCTTGGGTCAGTCATTTTTTTTCCCCTGATGAATTGGACTGATGGAAGTCATTGACTTACTTGCAACTCCTTGATCTTCTTCTGCAGCTGCATGCCAAGGGCCTGCTCATCCTCAATCTTGCTCTGCAGGTTGCTCATTTCAAACTCTTTCCTAGTTTAACAGCAACACATTAGCTCATAGTTAATTCTTCCCCCAGCCCTCCTAGCTATGAATAATTTAACTTTTTATACTGTTGGTCTTAAAAGAGAGAGAAGTACATGTTTTACATGTCTACCCAGTGTCATTTTAATTAAATAAATATTTTAAAAAGTTGCCCTTGTTTATTTTACCCCACATGTCATGAAGCAATCAATCATTTGGAAACATTTCAACATGTGTTTCCCCTGCACTCACACAGTGAGAAGCCAGAGCTGAAATCCTATTCCACTTACTTCTTAAGCTTCTCGTCGAGCTGCTGTTTATCATTCTCTATGTCCATTGTGGACTCTTGGGCCAGTTTCAGGTCCCCCTCTAGTTTCCTCTTGGCTCTTTCTAAGTCCATCCTCAGTTTCTTTTCCTGTTCCAGTGACCCTTCAAGCTAAATTATAAGGAACTTTGTTAAGCCCTGAACCACATGTCCTTAGCCAGATACTCAAGGAAAAACTTAGAAGAGACAACAAATAGCATGAGAACCCTCAGCCTGCATTTCAAGGCTCATGGGTTCCGCTGATGGCTTCATTTTACGATGGCCTATGTCATCCCTTATGAGAAAAACGATTGCTGTTCATACTCACATCATCCACTTGCTGTTCAAGCTTGGTTTTGGCTTTGGTCAGGGTGTTGACTTTGTCCTCCTCTGCCTGCAGGTCATCCAGGGTCTGCTGGTGGGCCTCCTGGAGGGCCTTCTTCTCCTTGGTCAGCTTGGCGATATTTTCATCCAAGCCTGCCATCTCCTCTGTGAGGTTTTTCACCTTTAGATTTGAACAGATGATGAGGATGTTGATAAAAAAAAAAAAACTGTCACCTTGCCAAAATATGTGATAATTTAACTTCTCAGGACAACATTATCCTGACAGGGAACACAGCAGTCATTAAAAAAAAAAGTATGGCAATATTTTAACTGTCTTCCTTTCATGTTCAGTGATTCTAAGGTTTAAGATTCAGTACTAAATGAATACTAGTAAATGCTTTGAAGTGAATAATAGTTGTACCTTGTTCTCTGTGGCGTGCTTCTCCTTCTCAACCTTGGCCAGTGTCAGCTCAAGGTCATCGATGTCCTTCTTCAGCTCTGAGCACTCGTCCTCCAGCTTCCTCTTCTTGGCCGTGAGCTCGGCATTGATCTCCTCCTCATCCTCGGCTCTCTCGGTCAGCTCTTTGATTTTGGCTTCCAGTTGAATTTTGGTTTTGATCAATTGATCGCACCTTTCCTCAGCATCGGCCAAGCCATCTGCTTCCTAATGGGAGAAATAGTGCACTTCCATTTGTACAGGATATATCCGAAAATACACTATAATGTATTCAAAGTTGGGAATGGATGACTACCAGTTGGTCTTTGAATAGGTCATGAACTTGCTAACCTTTAAAAAATTAGACAAAATGCAATGGTCTTAAGATGTTGATCAAGTAGATTAATTCATTCCTTCTGAATATCCATGTGTAGAAGGTAAAATGAGGAAAAGGTGGCTTTGTTGAAAATATATATGATTTACTATCCCTCGGTCCTTATGGAATAGTCATTTACTAATTCTTGAACTCGGTTGATTTTGTTTGTTTGTTTTGGGGGTTTTGTTTCTATTTTCCCTCACATTCAGTTAAGGGCTTAAATTAGCCTTTTTCCCCCTGCTCTGATAAAAAAATAACGTGCTTTCTAGTTAGTATTTAACAATATTTACCAAAGAGAGAATATTCTAATATAAGAAGATGCTCCATACAAAAAGGAAAATGTCTAGATGTTTTCATGACTCTGTTCACTACAGACTAGGCTGTATACAACGCACATATGAATGAAATCACCATGGATGTGGCTTTGTGGATGCATTTTCTTTGGGTTAGAACCTTAGTGGTTTGAAGGGCAGGCAATCACAACAGACGCCTGGATAGAAATTGTTTGCTCTGAAACCTGGGATTGCTTATATGCAGTCACATCCTGACAAGGTACCAAAAAAGGGCTGTGTACAATATCTGACACTCACAGCTTGAACCTGGAGCTGCAGGTCATTTTTCTCCTGCATCAGAGCTACCATCTTTTCTTCTAGTTCTTTCCTTTTTGCCTCTGACTTAGCCAGATCCTCCTTGGTCTTCTCAAAATCTTCCTTCATGTTGGCCATCTCCTTCTCTGTCTCTGCACTCTTCAGCAGGGGTTTGATCTTGAAATACAGCTTCATCCAGGGCCAGTGCTTGACATTCATGAAGGCACGGACATTGTACTGGATGCAGAAGATGGACTCTCTGTGGAAGGAGAAAAATAGATGCTAATGGGCAAAGATGTATGAAGTGACCATCACACCTGCACTGGATTCAGGGATGAAAGAGGTGGGAAAGGCAGACACACTTTGGTCCTCACCTCCTCTCCATCATCTTTTTGAACTCCACCCTCATCAGGTACCCTCTGCACATGGCTTGAGTACGGGTGATGAGCTGAGCCAGCTTGTCATCTCGCATCTCCTCTAGAGTTCCCAACAGGCCAGCTTTAAAGAAAACCTTGGCAGAGAGCAATTAGATTTGTTATTTCACCTCAGGCAGAAACTTTGAAAGTGCTAAAATGTCAGCAATTTGGACTGGTGGTACCTTAGTGTGACCAAATTTGTACTGGGTGTGGTCGATGTCAATGGAACCTAGAAGCTTCTCAGAGGCCTTCTTGCTATCAATGAATTGACCTTCCGGGATAGCACTTGCGTTTAGAACTTTGTATCTGTCAAAACAAACAGCATAATTAAAACACGATTTTTTTCCTCACTAAGAAATAATAGAACAGTAACAGCTATTATTGAAAAGATGGATCAATCAAACAATAGAGAACCAAACAGCATTTAAAATTTAACGGTGCTTTATGTGAAATATGAGAGGATGTGAGACACACCTCTGCTTGAAGTCTGCGTAGAGGATCCTGCTGGGGAACCCCTTCCTACAGATGCGGATGCCTTCCAGCACCCCATTACACCTGAGCTGGTGCAGGACCAGTTCATGCTCCATGGCACCTGGAAAGGGGGATACATTCTCTTCAGCCATCTAAAGAGAAGTCACACTGGGGTTGCTCTGCGCATGAGAAGGGTCTTACCAGGAGTCTTAGTTTCATTGGGAATGAGGCATCGGACAAAGTGAGGGTGGGTGCTCTTCAAGTTGGTCATCAGCTTATTTAAATTCTCCTATAAAACCGTAGGGAGAGGTTTAGAATAACTTGTGGCTGTAGAGTTCATTCTTCTTTTATCCCATTCTAATAAGCTGTCTCAGATAGATCATGGTGACCAAGGGAACTATCATGTGTCTGGAGGGTGGATTTCTAGAACATCTCTGGTTATACAGAAATAGTCTATTCCAGTTGGTTTTTCTCAAACCCTGAAAATCAAAATGATTTTGTATTGAGACTTTGATCATAAGGAGTAGATGTTATGGAATACAGAGGGTGATTTTTTAAAGAAGGCTTGATTTCATTTAAAATGTCTTTACTACCAGATCTTTCTTATTTGAGGCTTGGGGGCAAGACCTCATGTATAACAGGCTTTGCTATGAAAGAGACACAGTGGGTGTGTCTTCTTTTTGTTAAAAACTTCCTGAGACACTTCAGATTTTAAAAAATACATTACTACCTTTTCTTCCACCTTTGCCATAAACATCCTTTAAAATCTCTCATTAAAGGCAGTTTAGTTATCTTCTAAGTGTAAGATTATACTGTACCCTGAAGAGTGCTGACACGGTCTGGAAAGAAGAACCCTTCTTCTTGCCACCTTTCTTTCCACCGCCGCCCTCTGAAAAGCAGAGTGGCAAAAAATGGAGATTATCTGCCCCAGGCTTTTCATTCTCCAGGTGTACAGGTATCGGGATAGCTACATTTCTTAAGAGTCCGTGGTACTGACCTCCCCCCTTCCTCCTTCTATAGCTCATCTACCTCAATTCTAGAGGAAGATACAGTCATCACTGGAGTGACTTTAGACACCCAGGGAAGAAAACTTTTGCAAAAGATCGAACACGTGGGTATGAGGTGGGACTCCCTGATTCTGTCCAGAGCAGCAGTGTTTGATTCCTGAAGTACCCACCCAGAAGACAGGGGAGCAAGGTCCTGCCAGTGCACACATGCCCCAAACAGTCACAGGTGCATGCTTGCTCCTAGGTAGTTAAGTTTGGCTACCTAGCAGGGACTGATAGTTTCTATTTTCCTATGTCCCTGTCGTATTATTTGTACATCTAGACTTTGGAAACTTCAGGAAGACAATACAACCTCATTCAGTTACCCTAGTGCTGTGGCCCTGGTGGAGGGTTTCCTTATTTTTGACTCAGCTGGATGCTTGACAGAAGCAATATTACTGATGTGGAAAAGTGGCTGGTGTAATCATCAACAAATTCCTGAACCTTTCAAAATCTACTGATAAACAATTCTACGGACTGAGCAATCCCTGATGCCTGTGTACCATGGTTGTTAAATATGCTTTCTTTCATTTCACTCACATTGGCCTAAATCCTCATAGTATATTTGTCAATACCTAGATCAATGGTTCTCAACATTTCCAATACTGTGACCTTTTGATACAAGTCATGTTATGGTGGCCTCAATCACAAAATTATTTTCGTTCTTACTTCAAAATTGTAATTTTGCTACTGTTATGAATCATAATGTAAATATCTGTATATTTTGATGGTCTTAAGTAACCCCTGTGAAAGGGTCATTTGACTGCCCCAAAGGGTCAGAGGTTGAGAACTACTGACCTGTATTGTCTCTGACAAACTGTATTTCTGTGATGTGATTCTTAGAACAAGTTGATACTGTAAAAAATTACCTGCTTCAGCAGCTTGTCCCCCAGAAAACAGGAAAGCCAGAGTCTTCAACCCAGATTTCTGGTACAGCCCCACCACAGTCTCATTCAGGGGGTCCTTGTTCTTGTCCAGCCAGCCAATAATGTTGTAGTCCACAGTGCCCGCATAGTGCACCAGGGAGAAGTGGGCCTCGGCCTTGCCTTTGGCGGGTTTGGGCTTCTGGAAGTTGTTGGACTTTCCAAGATGCTGCTCATAGAGCTTGTTCTTGAAGGAAGTGTCTGTTGCCTTGGGGAACATGCACTCCTCTTCCAGGATGGAGAAGATGCCCATGGGCTAGATATAAAAGGGAGAAGATAGTAATGGGTCCCTTAGAAAATCATGCCCTGGCAATTTGTGTGATTGGTACAAACTTGAAAAGAAGGCATTCCAAAGGAAGAACTTGGAATTATGCCTAAACAGATGACATCTTATCTCATCATTCCCCTCTTTTAACAAAATACGACCATCATCATCTGAAGAACGCATAGGATATACTTTGCTGAAAGACTTAGTTTAAAAGCCCATCTGGACCATCTGGCAAATGTGTTCAGTATGTAAAATGAAATTCTAAAGCTTGATTTTTATCCTACAAATGCATATATACTCTGATACTCCTTTGTTCCACTGTAACATCCTTGACCGCAACTCTAGATGTGGAAAAGATAGGGAAAGGAGAGGCGTATCTGATGAACAGAAATGAAACTTCACCAAGAAGAAAGCACATCTCCTTTTGCCTCATGAAAACTCGTTGTACTTTCAGCCCTTCCCCCACATCCTGTGTCTGTGGAGTTAAGGACTGGTAATCCATCAGGTTTTGCTTACAAAATAGTTTGATTTTTCTGAGACAAATTTGATACAGAAAACTAAAAGCAAATTTAGCATTGATGATTATCCAAACTCACAAATTCATTCTCAAAAATTGTTTTGATAATCCAGAAACTGAAATACTAATGAAGGAAGTAAATACTCTTTCTGGAGCCTATATAGCTTTGATGAGCAGTGGAAGGATTACGTGTCCAAACTAACATATTTTTCTAAGTTATGCAACCTAGGGTTTTATTTTTCTATTTTTGTAAATTTTGATCTGAGTATTTGAAATTTTCCTAGCTGACAATTCCATTTTATTTCTCCTTTATTATTGCTTAGGGAGATTTCATGTAGGTTCTTTCATGGTACCAACAGGCACATGACAAGATCTCAATGTGTGTGCATTTGTGTGTGTCTGTGTGTGTGTGTGAGAGAGAGACAGAGACAGAGACAGAGACAGAGACAGACAGAGAGACAGAGAGAGAGGAAGAGAGAGAGAATGCATATGTGTGTGTATGCTTGAAAGCTTCTGGAAGTCAGAAAAGGATGGAGGATCCCTTGGCTCTGGTGTTACAGGTGATTGTGAGCCACTTGATGTAGAATCACTGGAATCACAATTCCAGACCTCATAACAACAAGCACTTTGAAACCACTGAGCCATCTCTCCAGTCCCAGGATCCCAAAAGTTCTGCACGTTGAACTTGTTTAATGATTTCTATCTAAGTATGATACATCTGTTGCTCTGACTTAATTGGACTGATTTCCTTAATGACTAATTCCCTTAATTACTAATAGAGAATTCAGAGCTCATTCCCAAGGTAAGGTCAAATGGAAGTTCAGTGTATTTACTTTATAGTAATCATGAGTAAGGGATGAATTGATAGATTCAACAATTAACTCCCCAACCTTAAGCATCTTACTATGCAATGCCTTGTTATATAATACACACACAAGGATATATGTGTAATGGAACATTTTAGTCATACCAGGATTAATTAACTATTCAGGCTATACTTTTATCCCTTCCTTTCATACTGATGAAATCATGTAGGAATAAAAAATGAGGAATAAGGAAGCCCATGTATGGTTGTATGTGCCTTCAAGCACTCAGGAGACAGAAAGACAAGGATCTCTGTGAGTTCAAAGCTGGTCTGGTTCTACATAGTAAGTTCCAAGGCCAGTGAAGGTTACATAGGGAGATTCTATGTCATTAAAAGACTGGGGAAGCATGAAGTTATAAGAGCTGAAAATGTGAATCCATGTATTTTGCATGTGTTATTGTTCTTTCCTGGAGACTACTGTACTTTATTTATTAGTAACAGATCACTCATGACGTGCCTTCAAACTGATCAGAGCACACAACCATGTCAAGAGATGCCACTGCTTACTCTTTGAGAACTGGAATTGTACATAAACATAGGAAGGCAGACACTTTTTGTGCCTGCTTTGAAGTTTCAAAAGTCACACAAACCTTCTCGATGAGCTCAATGCAGGCCGCCAGGTCCATCCCGAAGTCGATGAACTCCCAGTCGATGCCTTCCTTCTTGTACTCCTCCTGCTCCAGCACGAACATGTGGTGGTTGAAAAACTGTTGCAGTTTCTCGTTGGTGAAGTTGATGCACAGCTGCTCCAAGGTGTTGAACTATATACGAAGAGATAAATGAATGTAAGCAATTTGGTCATAATTTCCCTATTTGTTTCTATAAGGCCAGCTGATACTGGGTTTTTTTTTCAAATTTTAATATATTTGGAGTCTCAAATTGAAGGTTTAGACTTTCAGATCATCCCTTAAAGGGCAGGTGTTAAAATTCTAAAGAGTTAAATTCTCAGATGTTTTCCAAGGAACTATATTATATCTTGCATATTGGGTAAAATGTTGTTAAATAGGGGCTCTTTGACATATCCAGATAGGGCGACCTAAGAAAGTGTTTCCATGCTTGTGTGCTTGAACACAAGATCAGTTTTGAACAAAGTTTTTGTGGCCATCCTTTGAGACTCTCTCTAGTCCTGAAAACATAGCATTCTCTTTTTTTCCTGTTCACACTCACTGACGTGTTTTAAGATCCCTCCGGTGACCCAATTCATCAGGAATTTGTACTTTTTTTAGAGCATATTTTGTCTTTTGTGAAGAGTTTTTCCAGGGCTCTGGCAAGATCAGTCACATGCCCGCTAAAGTGCTTCTGCTAGTCAGTTCATTACTCACGTCAAAGATCTCAAAGCCAGCGATGTCCAAGACGCCGATGAAGTACTGCCTGGGCTGCTTGGTGTCCAGCTGCTGGTTGATGCGGGTGACCATCCACAAGAACATCTTCTCGTACATGGCCTTGGCCAGGGCACCCACGGAGTTGTACACCTTCAGGGAGAGCATCCGTTTAGTTGTTTGAGTTGGACACAGGGACGAACTTTTAAGTCTCCAGTGGTTCAAGTGGATCAGGGATTGAATCATGCTTACCTGCTGCACTGTCTGGCCTTTGGTGACATACTCATTGCCGACCTTGACCCTAGGGTAGCAGAGGGCTTTGAGCAGGTCAGCAGAGTTCAGACTTGTCAGATAGGCAGCCTTGTCAGCAACTGCAGGGAAAAAGCAAGAGCAGTGGCTCTCACTGTGACTTACACTTCATTGCAAATGGTGACTCTGGCAACAATGGTTTCTCCCAAACAGTGAGATGCAAATGTTGTGAAGTCTGTCGATTTGTTTATGTCTGAAAAGCACTCCCCCTCCTAGTACCAACTCTAATTGCTCATAAGTTGGAGCTTGGGGAGCCTATGCTCTGCGAGATATTTAAATGCAGCAAAAGTACACTGCAGATAATAATATGAAAAACTCAAACCCATCGGTGGCAAGGAAATTCCAAATTATCCACTGGGATAAAATGTGCTCCCATCAAGAAGTAAGTATTTTCTAATAAAAAGCAAATGAAGAATGAAGAGGAGTGAAGATGTAGCTATGGACAAGGCCCTGGGTTCACCACACAGATAAACACACAAACACACACACACACACACACACACACACACACACACACACACACATTCATGCACACATGCACAGGAAAAACAGAACAAGGGAATGGACAGAAATAATAAAGCTCTTGGAAATTCGCTCAATAATGTAAAAATATCAGTGTATCATCTCTTCACCCTGAACCATCTATCTTTCCTTAGAAAGGTCAGGCAGTACAAAGGGGTCCCTGGCTCTGAAAAGGCTCAGTTGTATCAGATGGGATGGTGACAACAGGAGTGTTACCTTCAGTGCCATCTGGCTCAGCCTGCTCTTCCCTTTGCTTTTGCTTGAATTTCATGTTCCCATAATGCATCACAGCTCCTGTGAGCTTGTAAATGGCCACCTTTTCATCTGCACTGAATCCCAGGATGTCCACAGCAGTCTGTTGAAGGAATTGAATTAACACTTATCACTATGGCCAATTTGTTGGGAACACTAGGGGGTTTGGCTTCCCACTTCCTCACCATGCTTTGCCTTATATCTGACTAATACTCTGATGGCTTACAAGTCAGTTTCTTCTCCTCTGATCCACAGAGTAACGTTAGGAGACATAGATCAGCCTTTCCATGTAAGTAGTGTGGGTGCTAAGACAGCATGTGTGCCATCCACACACTTTCTTGTTTCTTGTCTCCCAGCTCATTTCTTCTGCTCCCATGTTGCACTAACTTAATGCGCAGCTCCAGCCTACCCTCCTCCCACCTTACTTGATATGGAGCACTCAGTGGAAAGAGGCATGAGAAGAGTGTCGGCTTCCACTGTCTCTTCACATGTTTCTTTGATACAACTTTGCTAACCATGGGGTACCTGAGCATGAATTTTTCCTGACCATTCACATTTGTTGAAATGCTTTCTGTTTTCTTCTCCACTCTATTGAACTGTGTTTACATTCTTAGTTACTCGTGCTAAACATTGATGGTTTTTTCTTTTAGATAGAGGCTGGCATCAGTAGAGGTCTATAAAAGTGTGTCTGTCCTAAAACATCCTCTTTTCTTCCAATCCTAGCTCACTGGGGCTACCTCATCCTGAAACTACACATTATTAACAAGGCCCTGCAGTAAGACTGTTACGCTTTTTTAAACTTTTCAGAATAGACTATTTATTCTAACACTATAGCTTTTCCAAGATTCCCGAGTAAGAGGCTAACACAAGGTATAAAAGAATCCATTGTCTTATAAGGTATAAGTGTTGAGCCAAGAGTGACTAACACCATAAAAAGTAAAAAGACCCATCTAAGTGAGGGATGTCAGGTACCTAACATTTATTGCAGATAGTTGAAACATAAATGCATATGTGGGGTAACATTTAAATCTGTGATTTTTTCCCCCTAAATGTAGAAAGCCTGAAAGGTAGCCCTGTCTGACCCACTGTCTGTCCTAGTCCATTTCACTCTGATGGAAAAAGAGAGGGGTCCGTGCTGGAAAGGGCCTTGCTATCTCCTGCCTCTCCCCTAACACTTACATCTGTGGCCATCAACTCTTCCTGGTCATCGATGCTGGGCACTGTGATTTCACCTTGACTGACGTAAGCAAAGTCATATGGGTTGGTGGTGATCAGAAGCATCTCTGGACACATGGAAAAGGGCATGCAAAGTAAATTTGGTTTTTTAGCACATTTCAGAGGGACAGCACAGGCAGGGTGTTGTCTTCCTTGAAGGAAATAAATCCACGGTGTTCCTTACCAATAAGCTCTGGTTTCTTATTGGACATGATTTGGTAGAAGATGTGGTAGCTTCTTTCAGCCTTGAGCTGGAAGGTGACTCTGGACTTCTCTAGCAGATCTGGAAAGGCAGATTAAGAACGTTTTAAATGAAAAGGCTATGAGTGGAAAGTTAAGCTTTGAATTTCACACAGCAGAAAGAAGAGCAAGGTTTTCCAATACACATGCCCCAAAGAAAAGACTCTCAGTTGCCAGTGTTCATTAACTCACAAGTTTCAATATCTGCAGAGGCCAGTTTGCCTGTGGCACCGAAATGGATTCTGATGAATTTACCCTTAAAAAGGCAAAGGAAGGTTGGTTAAAAACTGGAAATCATTTCGTTAACTAAGGGCCAAATAGGTGGGAAGTACAATGACGTGGCATATCTAAAAGAGTGGTCATTCTCACATGACCAGGATGATCAGGAGACTTACAAAACGAGAAGAGTTGTCATTCCTCACAGTCTTGGCGTTGCCGAAGGCCTCCAGCAGGGGGTTGGCACTGATGATTTGATCTTCAAGTGTCCCCTTAAGAGAAATGGGAAAGGAAGATAGAGTCTGGGTTATCTGAGTTGTATACACTAAAATAGCTTCTCATCTGTCCTCTCCTTCCACTCATCACACTGTATAGCTAGGCAAGGCTTTAGAAGGAGGGCAGGAGCCCACATTGGAGAGTGAGACACGCCTGTGACATGGCTTGGTTTCTTTGCCTCTCAGGCCCCACTGTTGCTTCTGAGAAACGGCTGAGGAGACTTGGGCCTATAACTTGTTAACATATCACCCTGTTCATCTGAGCCTCACAAAGCCCTTCTAAGGTTTATTTTCTAAACTTGGACATCACGGGCATCTGGTTGCTATGGTTTCGACATGCCACTGGCATGCTTTGAAAAGCCTAGTTTTCCTCTTTCCTCCCTCAGATGGACATGCCCACCTGCATTTTGCCAGAAGGCGCCTCCTCCTTCTTCTTGTCCCCAGTGACTGCAATTGTTGCAAAGTACTGGATGACACGCTTCGTGTTCACAGTCTTCCCGGCCCCGGATTCTCCGCTGAGGGGACAGAATGAATGTCAGAACGTAAGGCAGGAGGTCCTGCCCTAACAATCAAAACTCAGCAGACAGGGAGGCATGGTGTCTACATACGTAATCAGGATGGACTGGTTCTCACGATCTGTGAAGGGAAGAAACCACAGACAAAATAAGCAAAAGCACAGAGACACTACTAAATGTGTGTTCTTCTTTTCACAAGTCTTAGGGACTAAGTGTAAAAGATGTGCTAATTATCACACTGGTCTCATCATTAGCGTGAAGGGTTATGGGATGCACCAGTTCACTCTTTTACAATGAGAATCAGCCAAGCAACAGGTGGCCTAACAGTCTCGCGTCTCCTTCTTTCACCTGGTTCATAATTCAAAGTCCTGTCATGTTTTGAATGCCCAGGCTGCATTCCCTACAGTGCTTGTGAAATTTCAAAGCTTACTTTGTAAATGAGATAATACAGTAGATATAATTACGATGCAGAGTTGATACCTAACTTTGATCGAATTGAGCATTAACCAATTTGGATTTTAGCATAGAAATGTAAGCAAATTTCCCTATGCTTTTGTTATGTTAACGGTGCATCAGATTCTTAATCAATTTCCCACTCTTATTGCTCTTATCACATGCACAGAACACTTCATTCTCAAGAGGCTGGTCACATGTTCTCTGTGCTACAAGAGTTTTCTAGTGCTTGTAGACGTTGTGATTATGGATATACCCACCCGTCAGCATGAACTGGTAGGCATTATCAGAGATGGAGAAGATGTGGGGCGGGGCCTCCTGTCGCTTTTTGCCTCGGTAGGCCGCCACCACCTCAGGGTTGTACACCGGCAGCCACTTATAGGGGTTGACGGTGACACAGAAGAGGCCCGAGTAGGTCTGTGCACAAAGATAAGTATGCTCAGTCAGCAATCACCTCATTACTCTAACTTGAAAATAATACTGCGTGAGCAAGCGGAGAGGATCTAAGGAAGGGTGGGTCCTCATGAGGCTTCATGGCTGCATCCATTGGCAGCTTCCCCTCTGACACCATCCCCCATTGTCCACTGTGGCACTAATGTTCCAGATAGCCAACTAATGCGGTTAGGCAGAGAGCTATCCGCACGTGCATTTTCAAAGACTCCATAATTTACAACACTGGCATAATGGGACATTTCAACAACAGAAAGTACACAGGCTTGATGAAATACGACAGGGGACACTCACGTAGATCATCCAGGCTGCATAACGCTCTTTGAGGTTGTACAGCACAGCGGGCTCGTGCAGGTGAGTCATCATGGCCATGTCCTCAATCTTGTCATACTTGGGAGGGTTCATGGAGAAGACTTGATCTTCCTTGACGGTAACAGTCTGTTAAGAATGGGAGGATACAGTTGGTGCCAACTAATTAGCAGAAGAAGAGTATTCATGCTTCCCTACCTTTCCCATTTCATGCTTTTACTCACAGCTCCGCCTTCGGTCTTAGCTGTCACCTTCCCCCCTTCCCTGCTCTGCACCGTTGCTTTCACATAGGACTCCTTAGCATCCACCACAAACACGGATGACTTGGCATCAAAAGGCTTGTTCTGAGCCTCAATTCGCTCCTTTTCAGACTTCCGGAGGTAAGGAGCAGCCTCCCCGAAAACGGCCATCTCGGCGTCGGAACTCATGGCTGCGGGTTATTGGTGGCAGCTCAGGGTGCACCTAGAGGAAGAAATGGACTCGAATGATAACCCTGGCCTGTAGGGCTTTCCATGCTAACAGGCTTTGTTTGCTCACTCTCTTATGCCATTTCCGGTTCCTCCTTTGGCCTGTGCCAGGGAGCTAAGACGAGAGTACCTAATAGCCCTGGGTTGATAGTTCAACTTTTTGTGACGTTTTAAGCCTTGGTTCTTCCTTCTGTATTACAAACCACAATTAATAACTGTGGGGAGGGGGTGATAGCCATCCAACCACATTTATGTGTTCAGCATCTTTTCTTGTTTCTGTGTGTTCTATTTTTTTAACACCTTTCCTTTCCCTACCCATCTGTTCTATTTGTTTGTTTGCTTGCTTGTCATTGTGATGATACAAAGACATAGAAATAATTTGTCTAACTGTCTCGTCTTAATGAACCTATTTTTAAAACCTAAATATTGGTGGTACACACTTTTAATTCTATCGCTTGGGAGACAGAGGCAGGCAGATCTCTTTGAGTTTGAGACCAGCCTGGTCTTCATAGTTCCAGGAAAAAAATAACCATTTTCCCTCTCCACAAACTATTAAATTTGAATGTCAAAATTATTAACTTTGGATGTAAGAAAAAACATCTAAATTCAAGTTGAATATTTTATGCATACAAACTTCTAGTCAAATGACAAGAATTAAGTAAATAAAGGAAAAAATAAGCACAATGGATATTAATAAAATATTTAATATAATGAAAACTCTAAAATAATGGCAAATAATCTTTCTCAAGTCAAAACCAAGTCCCTTCTGTCAGCTTTTCAACTGTGCACAGGCTGTAACTCTTATGTGAGCAAAAATGACTTTAAAGGATTGCTTGAGGGAAATAAGCATCTGCATTTTAATGAGACTGCCCTGTGGTTCTCTATCAAAGTCTGTCTTTGCCAGCTTTAACTGGCTTCAGCCTCCCCCTTGTTTCTGCCTGGCCCTTGCTGCTTATGGCCTCCCTCTATCCTACCCTCTCTTTTTGAAAACATCCCATTTCTCATTTCTCTCCTGAAACTGATAGCCACTATGAAGTTTCAAGCCGAAACCAATTCACAACTTTTTTTTTTCAACTGACAAATCCTGGTCAGATAAAACAACTCTGTCTCTTGCCAGAGTAAAAGCTGGTGGCCTCTGGAGTGGAGGAGAAGACAGTACAGAGGACAGCATGCTGGTGCTAGTGACTGACAGTGATGGCGAAGGCTCCAACATCGGCTTCCCATAAAATGTCTTCTGTTACGAACAGTGACCCTCTTCTCAACATAGATACGAAAAATTCCCCATATTGTAGCTTAGAATCAACAAAAGGCTTATGGGGAGACATGGAATTGAGACCTGTCTTCAAGGGTCAGATATTGAAACATTGGGTGTTAGCACTTTTCCCTTCAAATGCTATTCTGTGACCTTGCTTTGGAATTTTTAAGTGAAGCCCTGTTGAATCAATCACTCTGCCCCAATGATTGCTGTTGTGCAATAGATCGTGGAGCACAGGAGGGACATTATCCCTCTGTTCCTGTCTCAGAAGACCTTTGTTACCTTTTGGTCACTAGTCTTCAAGGGACCGCCACTTTGTTGTGTGGTGTTGGGCTCTATCCACACAGAGGTGATCACCTCCAGTGTCAACAAGTAATATTTATCCCCTTGGAAGAAATAGATTTTCTACTTTTTCTACATTGATATTACCTAATATATTAACCATAAACTTGCTTAAATCAATTATTTAATACATAGCAAGTTTTCTTCATCTATATGTTCTCAACGTACATCTCCTCATGCAGAAGATGGGAGACCCACAGATGTTTTGATTGGTGGAAGAGTCCTTAGCAAACACTGGCTTAGATCTTAGACGACAAGAGCCAGAGGGACCTTAGCAGCCGACTTGAATCTGCCCTTCTGATTTTACTGATGAGGAAACTAAGGTTCAACAAGGTAAAGGGTCATCCAGGGTCACTGAGGTAGTAAGAGGCAGTGACAAGCTATGAGCCCAGCTGTCTAATTCCAGCCAGGTCTAGTGTTAATGCTCTTACAACATGTGTGTTTGAAGACATGTAAAAGATAGCTGGCGTGGCCTGGGGAGTTAAATCAGTGAAAAGCCTAGATTGGCACCCAGAAATTTTGACTTCTGGTGCAATGTTTGTTTGTTTGTTTGTTTGTTTTCTATGTAGCCTCTTTCATTGGTTGAATTGCATAGCAGTTCATATTAAATATACATAAGGGTTGCCTTCTTCATCAAGTTCCAACAAAATGAAAAAGTGGAAATTGTATAACGTTTTGTTTGACTAAATGGCTTTAAAAGGTAAAGTTCCATGAGAAGCTGATTTTAAAGACCAGTTGCTCCTATGCCCAATAATAAGCTAGAAAATAAAATAGCCACTCAATAAAACATAACAATAGAGAGAGGCCTTGTTCTTTGGAAGGTAATAATAAATTTCTCTTACCTCTTATGTTATCAGATGAAGAAGGAGGCAGGCTTGAGTCAGACAAGAACTGTTGAAAGAAAAGAAAAGAGATGCTAGGTATTTCCCCCCCATTTAATCACAAAGTCTTAGAACTATTTTATATGCAATTCCTTTCTTGGGGATATTGACCGTACTTAAAGTTTGGGAAGGAATGGTCATCCCCCTCACTCACATCGGGAGTGCACAGCTAGTCAAGTGTTCTGCCACACATACCTACCTTTAAGGATTTGAGGAAGGACAGGACAGAGGCACCCCAGCTTCACTTTTATACAGGCTGTTCTGCAAACACAGCAGCCACCTCAGCTGTCCTAGCTGGGGACCTACTTGGCAAAACCATTTTTGGCAATCTCTTTGCACAATATTCACTGACTGTGGCTGTGAATGGATATAATTAGAAATATTTCTTGTCATCTATAAATAATTTGACAGGGGATGATCTAGGGTTCTTTATAGGCATCTGATAGGGAATGGGGATCCAGGGTTTCGGGGGCTGTTGCTCCCGGCTTCGGTGTTGTATCATTCATCACGGAATTCAAAGCCAGGTCCCTACTTACTCCTGTGCCTATAAAGCTGTTTCGACAGGATGAGCCCAGTGTGAGGAGAGTGGGACTAATTAATCTGCTAGTGCTTAGAGCCATTTCGGAGTCTGGCATGAACTTTAGATCTGACACTGTGAGTGGAAGCACTGAGTGACAGATATTAAGATAAAATTCTTAGGCAAGGGCTGGGGTTTCAGAAAGACTGGTGATAAATTCTTCTGAAGTCTGACGGTCTAACCATGAGGGAGAAAGTGAATTCCAGATTGGGCAGTGGGGGGGGGCAGTAAGGAGAGGGGGAGTCTGAACAGAGATGAACTTATCTGGTCCCTTTCTAGAGGGTTTGCTATAGATGTCTCCCACTCGTGCGTTCACTGCTGGGGCAACAGGCTGCTGTGTGATAGCCCACAAGTGTTTCTACTGCATCACAGAAGGAGATACAGACATGACTTCCCGGGGCATGGGCAAATGCTCAGGGCTAGCTGTAGCTCCAATGAGGTGGGTACTACATACTTTTACTTAAGGTGGGAGGAAAGGCATGCTGTCCACAAAATTCTCCCCATGGACAGAGAAGGTGGGTGGATTGGCCCCCACAGTGCCCTTGAAAGGCAGAAATTAGATTTGACTAACTTGATACGGGCACAGCTGTTGCTGAATATGACAGGAAATCTACTCTAACTGTCACTATGATCTGGCGTGGTATTTTCAACCAAAGTCTCCTGACTTAAATTGCTAAATTCAGTAGATGGTTGCTTTATAATTCTATTAGGTGAAGTTGTCTTTCACAGGCTGGCAGGTTAAATCTTTTATACTTTCAAATTGTTGTTGGATCTAATGCTACGAAATAGGTTATCCTTCATGGCAGCAACCCACGTGAGTGAGTGGCTTACTCAAAGTGTTAGGCTCAAAGCCAGAAAGAAAAGTGTTCTGACCTTCTGAGATTTTTCACAACTCCTTTCTACATCCCTTTCCAGAGCTATCATCCCTATTATAGACATAGTAACTATTTATTAAATACATTTGCATCTGAAGGATAAAAGAGGAAAAGATGAATGTGACCAGGACAGAAGACTACATTTGTACATTAGTAGCTAAAAGATATTGACTATGGATCTTATCATTAAACTGTTAATCAGTTACAATCTTAAGAATCCCAGGAACATTACAGTGACGTAACAGTGGCAACCAGCAGGGACCACAATAATAGACATCAGAGAACACCATGGATCATGGGCAGGAAGAGAAGAGAAGTGACCTTGATGGGGGGTGAGCATGATTTCTCTGGGCTTGCTTGTCCAAGGGGTGTCTAAATAGAGGACACAGGAAAGGAATCTGAGCTCTCTTGTACTTGCGTGGTACTTTATGACTACATACATGTGGGAAGGCCCATCTTGTTCCAAAGTGATTTTGGATGCACTATTCAGCAGCCCAATAAACACTTCTTGCTGGCATTTTCCACTATTATCTGACCAGATGAGGAAATACAGGTTTCTGAGAGTTTGTATGTATATTTTTTATCTATTGTAAACACACCTGGGAGAAATTTAACACTGTTTAAACCTTGCATGGTCATAAAAGTTAAATGTGTGTTGTAAATAATTATGTTAAGTTATATCACTATGTGCGAATTGGTATATAGCCTCATTCCTGCACATGTCTTTATAAAATGCTCAGGACAGTGTCACTAGAGGGCGCTGAGGTACACATTCCTTCCTTAGGGATGCAGGTCAGAGACTCCGAATCTCCGAATCTCCGAGGGAGTGAAAGTGGTTGTAAAAGATTGTAGGTGCTTAGGGAATGTCCACTAGACAGGTTTTTCAGGTTTTGATATACATTTTGTAGCAGAGTGGAAACTTGAACTGGAAATATTCATAGGCTAGTTTTTGTGATGTCCAGCCATGACAGCACAATCAATAAAACATCTTAAAACCCAGCAAGTCCGACTGGTATTTGTTTTCTTTTAAATTACCCTGAGACTCCCACAACATCACTACTGGGAAAAGTTACAGATTCATTTCTGTGTCAGTCATTAATTGTACTCTACATACTTTTTCCAGCGTGTGGTGTCTTGCCTTCACTTTCAGTTGGCTTCCCCTTTCCTTGTTCTGCCATATCAGGTGTGTTCTCCTGTCACATTCTCTTCTCTGAGTTGTAAGCTCCTAGGTGGTCACATAGCTTCTTCCTATGCACTTCATTTTGATGAACTTTTCCCCAACTCTCTTTGTCCCCTTCCCCATAACTTAGCTTCATATACTGCCACAACATCCTCTTGCACATACTTACCCACCAGAAGTTGACATTTCCAAAGCCAGGAAGCTATAAATAAGCTAAAACCAAGACGCAACATACAGAACGATGGAAAATATATGAGTCTGAAAGTCAGGACTATGTCAACACTTACGTTCTTATAGTGCTGGATATAAATGGGAAAATTCTGTCTTGGTGACATATTCATCCCTTGGCCCCAACACTTGCAGGAATTTTATACACTCACTGCTTTCCTTCCGTGCCTGTCTACACCTTTCTTCTCCTTCTTCCAGTAGGTGAAGAGGAAGAAGCACCTGCTAGGTGTTATAATTAACTCAGGGCACAGAGTCTTAGGAAAACAAGTCTCAGTAGGAAAAGAATGGAATGCTTTGACTTTCTGTAACAATCGGTCTGTTTCATTCTTTAGGGCTCCATTGATTCCTGGTGCGGTATTTAAAAGTAGATTAATCGTGTTTCCCTCCTCATTGTCTGACACCTCCGAGTTGAGGAATCATATGCTGTCCCCACTATTCAGGTAGCATTAATAATTATTGTTTGAGAATCTGATTTCCCAGGTATTGATGAACGATAATGACAAATAAATCAGCAGATAATTTTAATTCTAGCTCAAGTCCCCTTGAATCCTCATCTGCTTGATCCCAACTAGACAGCAAGGCCGGCTTTGCTATTTTGCTCCAGGAAGAGGTCTTGGAGATTAAAGACAAAAGTAAATCTTAGGATTTACTTTTCTCTGAGATGTGGCACTAGGAAACCTTTAATGTAGAGAAATGTAGCAGGATGTCAGGGCTGCAACTGCTAGCAACAGGCTTCTGCCACAGTAATGGAAGAAGAGGATAAAGGATACACTACCTTCTCTTGTGGTAACACATCCATGACAGATGACTTTGAAGACGGAAGATTCCACTGCGAGGAGAGATGGAGTCAGTATTTTAGTTTCCATGAACCACTTATTAGTGGTATGTCTGCACTCTTTAAGTTTCACTGTGTGAATGGTTGGCAGTTGGTTAAAGGGGTCAAAACTGAGGAAACTATTAAAGAAAATATGTTGTTATTAAATATATGCTGCAGTTGGAAGAAATTCAGAAATAAAGTGTGACTAGATACAGCTCCTTCTATTTAAACAAGTAAAGCAGAGATCATTCTAAAATGTGGGCTTGCCTGGAGTAACAGGGCCGAGATGACAGATGTAACCACTGGAGAGGAGAGGTGAGTTAGAGCAGAACTTGAAAGACAAGGTGGTATAACTGAAGGAGAGAGAAGTGTGGTGATTTAGGGAATGAGGTGGGGGTATGGGGTAATAAATGGCTTAAAGATAAAAACAGTGCAGAGAGTGAAAGCTCAGGAGAGAACAGGATGGAATGACTGCACCACAGAGATAAAAAAAATACAGGAACTGAGTAGGTGAGGTCAGACAAAAGCAAGCAGGTGAATTAAGGTGGAATATCTGAAGCAATGTAGAAGGCGGCAAGCCTAGATGAGGAGAGAAGACAGCAAGCAAGAACAGCCCTGGGCGAAGGGCTAGAATGTGCAAGCGAGTGGAAGGGTAGGCAGAACAGAACTGGAGAGGAAAGATGAGATGGCTTGGAATAACTGGACATTCGAGATAAGACTGGATTTAATACATAATACCAAGAGATAAGATAGGATGAAGTGAAGAGAGAGGAGAGATGGGGAAGGATCAGTGGTTTGGACTCAGAAATGAAAACAGGATGGAAGATAGGATCAGGGTGGAGTGATTCCCGAAGATGAGATGGGAAGCATCAGCTGAACAGGAAAAAGCATCCAGTAGTTGCCCTAAATGTCAAAGGTACAAGGCCCCAGGTCTGCATATATAAGGCTTACGTTTTGATATGACAGAAATACATTGTCTGTAGTTACAGTGAGCCATAAACAAAAACTCATAGTAACTGGGAGATATAAACTAATTTTAAAGGTGTTTAATTGTAGGGGTGTTTTGCCTGCATGTATGTCTGTGCATCATATGTGTTCCTAGTGCCCACAGAAACCATAAGGTGGTATCAGACCTAAAATTGGCATTATAAATGGTTGTGGGCTGTCATATTTGTGCTTAGAATTGAATCCAGGTCCTCTGGAGGAGCCGCAAGCCAAGCCATCATCTCTTTAGTCTGAGACACGGTCTACTGTTGAGAGTCTATGAAGACTTCCCTAAAGAAGTGTAGTTTAAGCTTAGACTGAAGAAGAGTAGATCTCAACTTCTGTCTTAGTTATTTTTCTATTGCTGTACTAAAACCCCATTGGCCAAGGGGGGAAAAAAGTCTTTTTCTCTTTTAAAAGAAAGTATTTAACGTAGCTAGTGGGTTTTGAAGGTTAAAGTCTATGATAGTAGAGCGGAGAAATACCCCATAGCTCACATTTTTGATCCATAACCATGAGGCAGAGAGAGCCAACTGGCAATGCCATAGCTTTTGAAGCCACAGAGCCCCTCCTCTGCAGTGGCAGGCCTCCTCCAACAAAGCTTTGCCTCTTAACCCTTTCCAAACAGTTCCATCAGCTGGTAACCAAGTTTTCAAATATATGAGCCTATGGGATCCATTCTTTTTAGGTCAGCCATAGCGTGCCAAAACATGGAGGCAGGAGGTGATAAAGGATTCTTGAAGTGGAAGAAATGTGACATTCTAAGTCCCGGATCCGTGGACATAAAGTGCAGCTGAGTCTTAAAGAGGAAAGAGGGAGCATTACCAGTGACACTTGCAAGGGAGTCAAGGATCACCTTTGGGATCTGACTTTTATGTGAAGAGCAAAGGGATGGTTTAAAACTGGAAAGTGATGTCATCAGATCTCTCTGGCTGTGGCTGAGAATGTCTGAGACTTGGGATGGAAGCTCAGCTGTGTGACAGAGTAGAGCGTAAGTGATGGTGGATTGAAGAAGATAGCAGCAAAGACAGAAGTTGATGGCCTCTGAAAGAACATGTGGTTGGAATAAGAAATGTTCCCACACAGGCTCATGTATTTGAGGATTTGGTCCCCAGGTAGTGACACTGTTTGAGAGGTTATGGAACTTTTAGGACATGGAGGCCTGCTGAGGAAGGACATCACTGGAGATGGTCTTCGAGAAGTCCAATCTATCCTGGCTTCCATCCAGCTCAACCTTTCTGTTTCCTGGGGTACTGACAAAACGTGATCAGCCATGCCTGCTGTCGTGCAGTCCCCACTATTATGGACTCTTAACTCTCTGGAACCATAAGTTAAATGAAACTTTCTCTTTTAAGTTGATCTTGGTCATGGTATTTTGTCACAGCCACAGAAACTAACTAATATAGAACTTGATAAGTAAGGAAAAAAATTAAAAAAAAAAAATAGATGTTAAGGCTGATGCCGAGGTTTTGAGCATGAGCAACTGTTATCGTCTACTGTGATAGGATATTAGATGTAATCGTGCTTTGAAGGAAACGGAGGAAGGGCATGAATTCATTTTGTCTATTTCTGATTTGGAATGACCATTAGCAGAGAATGAACCTAGATCTTGGGGGAAGGAAGAATTAGGTTTGAAGTATAAATTCACAGTTCATAGGGCATGAAGTAGAAGCCAGGAGAATGGCTGAAACCACATAGAGAGAAAATGTAAAATGAAAAATGGAGAGGCCTTGGCAGTATCAGTCCCTTCCTGTATTACTCTGACACAATGTGTGATACTCACTAAAACACACTGAAAGAATTTGATTGTATGTGGTGTTACAGTATATAGTATACTCGGGGCTAATGTCACAAATTGCTTTAAAATATAGAGACAGGGCAATGCTTTCTTGGAGCATACATTCACAACTACTACTTAAAAGGTAGATTTTACTATGTGAACATTAACAGCATTCAGAAGATATTCATGCTAAGGCAATGAAGGTCAAATTTTACTCCTACAGGTTTGAGAATAACCTGCAGGGGGAGGGAAATATTATTCAAAACACATTCTATTTAATCTCATTTTATTCATTCTTCTGAATGGTAATAGAGTGAATGTGGGCCCTAGAATCAGAATCTAGTTCAAACAGCTCAAATCCTTCATTTGTAAGATGGGAGGAAAATTGCCATTTCACTGAGTTGTAAGAAGTGAGCCTTTTATAAAGATAAAGGTCGTAAAAGGATGAAATATTATACAGTCATATGTTAAGGCTGTAGCAGCATTCTCTGTCATACTAATTAGTCAAACAGTCACACAATATCAATCTATTAACCAATTAAATTATGTCATATCAATATAAAAAATAGAAGAGCTCAAAATGTGACTTGAGTTCATCACATGGAGTTTTCAGGAGCATCTAGAGATCTGGCAAAGAAATATTTTAAAAAAGAGAGAGCGAGAGAAGAGATAGGATAGGCAGATCCATGAAAATAACCCAGGAAGATCAGAGTTTTAGAAATCAGGAGGAGGAGAAGGAGAAGAAGAAGAAGGAGGAGGAGGAGGAGGAGGAAGAGGAGGAGGAGGAGGAGGAGGAAGAGGAGGGGGAGGAAGGGGAGGAGGAGGAGGAAAGGAGGAAGAGGAGAAAGAGGAGAAAGAGGAAA
>JANHMN010000002.1:52847162-52868820 GCA_030674055.1 Rhabdomys pumilio
GAGGAGAGGAGAGGAGAGGAGAGGAGAGGAGAGGGGAGGAGAGGAGAAGGAAGGGGAGGGGAGGAGAGGGGAGGGGAGGAGAGGAGATAATAGTTGGATAAGCTTAGGCATCTTCTTCAATAATCTGTTTATTCTTCTCATTTTGGGAAACCTTAGTCTCTATCACCTACAGTAAAGATACAAGTCAACCTTGATGTTTGAAATTCCTTTTGTTACATATTCAGAATAAAGACCTAGTGGGACTGATTTTTTCTCCTCTAAATTCAGAAATCTAAAGGGGAACCTTTCATGTTTCTATGCTTGATTATGACAGTAGCTTGGGGAAAACAAAAATTGATTAGATGGTAGCCCCTCATCACATATTATTTTCCAAGTCTCTGGATATTTATTAGTTCATCAGAGTGAGATTATCAGCCCAATCCCTCATGCCGTGCATTAAAAAAAAAAAGACACTATCTATAGAAAGCCTTGCCTTGATCCAATACTTTTAGATAGTCTAACATTCCTTAAAACAAAACTGTATAGAAAGTTTTTAGAAAACTATTGGTTAAATATTTGGAATATTGAACTGAGGATGATACACTTTTATTACAAGGTCTCCTTCCTACTCACTAATAATATTGTTCTTTTGGCATTTGTCAATAGGTAGGACTGTGGGAAAGCAAATATCTCCCTATTTCCCATTCACAGTCTGCCAAAAAAAGGTGATTAAAGAATGGGAAACATTTGGGTTTTTCTACAGGCAGCTAAGACTCCTACTGGACTGATTTGCAGTGCTGTTGCATGTGGAATGTTTCAGAACACTCAAAGGAGTTGTTAATTTAAACAATTGTTAGCCTGTCACTTGATTCTGAGGAATTATCACCGAGCTGAGATCTTAGCATCAGAGACAACTGTGAGACTCACAGACTGAACTTGGAGCTGCAGGTCATTTTTCTCTTGCATCAGAGCAACCATCTTTTCTTCCAGCTCTTTTCTCTTGGCCTCCGCCTTCGCAAGGTTTTCTTTAGCTTTTTCAAATTCTTCCTTCATGTTGGCCATCTCCTTCTCTGTCTCTGCACTCTTCAGCAGAGGTTTGATCTTGAAATATAGCTTCATCCAGGGCCAGTGCTTCACATTCATGAAGGCACGGACATTGTACTGGATGCAGAAGATGGACTCTCTGTGATAGGAATAGAAATGTTCAAAGTTGGATTCTAACAGGAATCAGGAATAAAGGGACTAGAACAGTGAATGTTTCCCTTATTCATACCTTCTCTCCACCATCTTCTGGTACTCCACTCTGGCCAAGTACCCTCTGCACATGGCCTGGGTTCGGGTAATAAGCTGGGCCAACTTGTCATCTCTCATCTCCTCTAGGAGCCCCAGAAGACCAGCTTTGAAAAAGACCTGTGTGCAGGCAATGTTGCAGATCAGAAGCATCACACAAAGTTTAAAGGGGCAGGAAAATATTAAGTTGGATTTCAAGAGGATTACCTTGGTGTGACCAAACTTGTACTGAGTATGGTCAATGTCGATGGAGCCAAGCAGCTTCTCGGAAGCCTTCTTGCTATCGATGAATTGTCCCTCAGGGATGGCACTTGCATTCAAAACCTTGTATCTGTTTAAACCAGTCAAATAAATGACATACATACTGGCACCAAACAAATCTCCTAACCACAGGAACACTGTTGAAGGAACTACATTACCCTTTTATGTATTCTTTGTATAGCCAAAGGACTGACTTTACAATGTGTCCCCAAGTCACTTGAATGTGCTGACTTTCTAATTGCTAAAAAGCAAAAACCTTAAAATAATCCACAGTGACAAATATACAACCTCTGCTTGAAGTCTGCGTAGAGGATCCTGCTGGGGAACCCCTTTCTGCAGATGCGGATGCCTTCCAGCACTCCGTTACACCTGAGCTGGTGCAGGACCAGTTCATGCTCCATGGCACCTGAAAGGACACATGCATTTCATGGTTTATAGTCTGAGACAAACACACTGGGACCTGTCAAGATAGATACAAAAATGTCCTACCAGGAGTCTTGGTTTCATTGGGGATGATGCACCGTACAAAGTGGGGGTGAGTGCTCCTCAGATTGGTCATCAGCTTATTCAGATTCTCCTGTGGAGTCATAGAATTGCTTGTTTAGTATGTGCTGTTATATACACTCCTATTTACAGACATAATGACCATGAGCCACCACTCTGGTTCAATTCTACTGAATAGTATCCAGTTTTGAATTTTCCAAACTCATGGCTGGAGTTTCTAAGTCCTTGACCTGTCCTCCTGGCTTATGCTTTGTGAACCATGAGCATGGTTTCCTGTTAGTTGTTGAGATGGCTGCTCACTGTTGATGAATTTCTTGGCATGGTACATATCTATCATAGTGCTGTAAGCATACAGTGAAGCTACATCCATACATGGGGCCTTTATTGAGATATTTGGCATGGCTTAGCTCCTAATCCACTGCCATTGATCACTTTACTTTCACAAGCTCTTGTCTTTTTCTGGCCACACAACCAGAAAAGAGTCATCCTACTAAGAGTCATATTACTGAGTATCAAAAGTTTACCATTTTTTAGAGAAAGTTTTTCAGCAAAACAAGAGCATCTGGTTTTCAAGATGTAATTAAGAGCTGAGATTGCCAAGGAAAGAGAATTTTTTCTTTGAAGTCCTCCTGATTTATCACATCTGGTTTCTTATATTTTTCTCCCTTTGACTCACTCTTCAATTCCTGCCATGATTCACCTCCACTTTCAAAGAGGCCTCGACTAAGGTTCCTAGTGTATACTTAGGAACCTAAATCACTTGGAAGCTCCCAGAAGTTCAAGAAAATTTCATCAGATATGCAATCCTCTCCTACTGGAGTATTTTTTTAATACAGAATGACCTCATTGCCAAGTTCCCAATTTAGTTTTCCATCTGATGCTTCTATAATTCACTCCTGACCCTTATCTTATTTATTGAGGGATTTCTTCAAAGTGATTCTGACTCTCCCTAAAATTCAGGTCTACCACTGTCAGCTGACCCACCCCTCCCCAATTTCAGAGCCTTCAAGACAATATCCCAGCCCTGCCACACCCTTTATATCTAGCAGCATATGATCTAACATCCCAAACCTGCTTAGAGAGAAAATGAAGTTTGTACCCTGAAGAGAGCTGACACGGTCTGGAAGGAAGAACCCTTCTTCTTTGCCCCTTTCTTTCCACCACCGCCACCAGACTCTGGGGGAGAAAGGAAAGCATGGTCAGAAGCCCTTAGGAGATTTCTCTGCTTAGGAGTTCCACATTTATAAATATCGCTGATTGAAACCCACCTGCTTCAGCAGCTGCTGCTGCCCCAGAAAAGAGGTAAGCCAGAGTTTTCATTGAAGACTTCTGGTACAGCCCCACCACGGTCTCATTCAGTGGGTCCTTGTTCTTGTCCAGCCAACCAGCGATATTGTAGTCTACAGTGCCGGCATAGTGCACCAGGGAGAAGTGGGCCTCAACCTTGCCTTTGGCGGGTTTGGGCTTCTGGAAGTTGTTGGACTTTCCAAGATGCTGTTCATACAGCTTGTTTTTGAAGGAGGTGTCTGTTGCCTTAGGGAACATGCACTCCTCTTCCAGGATGGAGAAGATGCCCATTGGCTAAAAGAATAAACGCAGAACGAAATGCTACATGAACTCTGTCTGCTCATAGGAGTGAAAGATGACACTAATGGCTAAAAATCTGTCTTCAGTTACACAGAGCTAATAAAGATTGTTTGGTTAGAAGTCATTGATTTAATGAAACTCTTAGCTTCTAAGAGTTTGAGTTTTAGTCTTCTAATTGAGACCTATGCCCTTCTGGAGTTTGTGTCTTTACCCCAAAAGTCTTAGAACAGAATTTCTTCCAAGTGCGCCTTCCAGACTAGTTGCACTAGTTCACTGTGGGTCTTGCAAACAACGCAGACTCTAAGGTCTTACTCGGCCTTCACAGAAAGGACTCATGGGAGGGAGAGCAGGGAGCAATGTCTTAGTGTTGTATTTGAGATGCGCTTAGCACAGCTCGGATTTGAAAGCCTCTACAGCATTAGAAATTCATATTCCAAGAATGTCAGAAAAGTAAGAAAAAAATGTTCTAATAAGTGTTAAATTTTTTAAGAGAGATAGCTTTCTATGTAAGACTTTGATTGTAAATTCTGGATAGGGATAGAGTTCTGGACTCTATGGAACATATCTCTCTCCAAAGAGAGAACAGAAGAAATAAAAGGGCTGGAAGATGGGGGGGGGTAGGTGAACCAGTGTCTCTGGATGTGACATAGCTAGACACTGTCCTCATGATCTCAGTAGCTGTGGTTAAGTTACCTGCCCAACACCCGTACAAAAGGGGGTCTGTTAACCTTCCACCTTGGATGGGAGTGTTCATAAGCTTCACTCTGTCCTGAAGAACTACAAGCAGTTAGTGGCAGCTAGGGAGGAAAGGTGTATTTTCTCCTGTGGGATAGCCACTAATAAGTCGCCCATGTTGTGGTGAGCAAGCCCCTCCCTCATGCTCATGTATGTTCATTCAAACTCAGAGGATTAAAAAAAAAAAAATAAGTAGAAGAAAGACTTTTTGGGGATGGGTCAAAAATTATCTGAGGGTGGGGAGAATTGGTAATGTGGAATTGAAATAACCAAAATATATTATGTATAATGAATTATATGTGTGTGTGTGTGTACAAAGTAGTCAAAAAATGAATGTTTTTAAAAGAAAACATCTTGTCTCATTTATCAGCATACTTTCCTCATTCTGTTTATCAGTAGACATCCTTTTCCATTGCACATACCGAGGCTTTGTTGTCTTTTGTTTCCACACCATACAACTATTATCTAAACAGGGCACACAAACCTTCTCGATGAGCTCGATGCAGGCCGCCAGGTCCATCCCGAAGTCAATGAACTCCCACTCGATGCCTTCCTTCTTGTACTCCTCCTGCTCCAGCACGAACATGTGGTGGTTGAAAAACTGTTGCAGTTTCTCGTTGGTAAAGTTGATGCACAGCTGCTCCAGGCTGTTGAACTAAATAGGCGGAGATGGAAATTAGCATTCCATTTCTCAGGAAGGTGTCTCTGGGCTTTCCTCAGTGGGGCAGGCTAACCGCTCTCTCGCCATGGTGGGATTTTTGTCTAACTTGTACCAAACCCCCTTACTCAAATATCATCCAGTTATCAATATGCTTATAGAAAAAACGGTCCACAGATATAATTTCAGAATGGGACCAATTAGAAATCCTACAGGTAAGTAAGTAGAGAGCATATCACCTTGACTGACTGGACTGGATGGCATTCATTTTAGACAGACATACTTGAGTTTATTTAGTTGTTATTTCTGTTCACTTCTGCCTGGTCAGTTGTAGAAGATACCTTAGTGTCAAAACACACTTCATTTCCCTAATTAAGCAGATAGGGATCTCAAAGTCTATCAATTTGACATCCCCTTTCCTGGTGCCACTTGGGTGCTATTGTTGCTTTACCGTCTTGTCAACCATTTACTCATTGCTGATTGTGTACCAGGGATTGTTTTAAGAGCTTTAAATGCAGCAATCTTATATTGACAAAAGGACACGCAAGAAGGTGTTACAGATATTGTTGGGTCTTCATTGAAATTCTGCAAAGACCAGGCGTATGCTACCCCCACAATCACACAGTGAGGAAAGGACAGAGCTCTAGTTTAACTCCAAAGTTCATACCCTTTTCCAGATTTTCAGTCCTTTTGTATGAATGGGTTTATATACAGTCAGTTTTCATAGATAGTCCTTGCGGACTACAAGAACAAGATTTGCAAACTTTTCTGCTACAAAGTTTCTGCCAACTTACATCAAAGATCTCAAAGCCAGCGATGTCCAAGACCCCGATGAAGTACTGCCTGGGCTGCTTGGTGTCCAGCTGCTGGTTGATGCGGGTGACCATCCACAAGAACATCTTCTCGTAGACAGCCTTGGCCAGGGCACCCACGGAGTTGTACACCTTCAGAGACAGAACAGTTCTTGTTGGAATCATTAATAATGTCAAGAAGGTCTCTGGTGTGTGTGCTTCACAAAGGGCATGCATTTACCTGCTGCACAGTCTGGCCTTTGGTGACATACTCATTACCGACCTTGACCCTGGGGTAACACAGGGCTTTGAGCAGGTCAGCAGAGTTCAGATTTTGAAGATAGGCAGCCTTGTCAGCAACTGCAGAAACAGAATTTAGTTTCCCAACATTACTTCCTCCAGGGCCCATAATACACAGAGGTAGAATGCTTAGGCTGCTTTATACATCCTATTTGGGGATAAATTTGAGTGTGTTCTCTAGAAGCTCAGCTTCAAAAGAAACATGAGTTTGGACTATATATTCTTTTCAAACCCATGTAGAGAGTCTTATTTGGCTTTGGCTGTTTGGGTTTGGTACCTTCGGTGCCATCTGGCTCAGCCTGCTCCTCACGTTGCTTCTGCTTGAACTTCATGTTCCCATAATGCATCACAGCTCCTGTGAGCTTATAGATGGAGACTCTTTCATCAGAAGTGAAGCCCAGAATATCAATGGCACTCTGTGAGGAGACATAAGAGGATAAGCGTAAGGGCAGAAGACACTGCTCACTTGGCAGGATTTATAGTTTGCCCTAACCAGACTTTTGCTAGCATATACTCATCCATAATATATGACTTACATCTGTAGCCATCAACTCTTCTTGGTCATCAATGCTGGGCACTGTGATCTCCCCCTGACTGACAAAGGCGTAGTCGTATGGGTTGGTGGTGATCAGGAGCATTTCTGAGTACATAGGATTCAGGGTATATGTTTAGTATTAGAAACTGTTGATAGAACTAACTTCCATCTGTGAATGTAAGCTTCTTACCAATTAGATCTGGCTTCTTGTTAGACATGATCTGGTAAAAAATGTGGTAGCTTCTCTCAGCTTTTAGCTGGAAGGTGACTCTAGACTTCTCCAGAAGATCTGTAGTGGGGAACCAACATCAGATGAGAGGGGATTACCAGGTGTCTTAGAATGGTTTTAGAACTTGAGGTGGTCAGCGAAGTCTTATGACCCCTTGAGATAGTAACTCAAGGTTTATCCAGTGTTACATGCTACATCTCTGCAAACACTGAGCTTCCTCTCACCACCTCAAAAATGAAGAAACTACATACTTGGCTAAAGGAATGCCCGCTTGTCATAAAGAAGAACCTTGACATTTGGAATATAATCTAGTCTTGAAACTGCTGCTTCTTAGAGTCTCCTGGCATTCTAATAGAGAGGCCACTAAGGGGATTAGTTATCAAGGCTCAGAAAAGGAAAAAAAAATCACATACTTTGAATCCATAGACAACTCAACTACCCCATGGTACTTTGTTCTTTGAATATTTTTGAAATATTCAACTTGAAATGAAAGTGTTCTGAGCCAGCATACTTCAAATGAGTCCAAGAATGTCTGGCAGTTCCTACAGAATCGTTAGCTCATGCCCGGGTTGGTAAAGCACCCTGTGAATTTTGCCTAGGGCTGGCACTCACTGCAAGCCTGTTTGGCAGCTGAGGTGGTTTCTAAGCTCCATGCTGAGCAGGAGCTGCAGAGTGTTCCTCCAAAGCCTCACTTGTTATTCTCGGAATCTAGTTAGAAGGTCCAGTTACTCACATGTTTCAATATCGGCGGACGCCAGTTTCCCTGTGGTACCAAAGTGGATCCGGATGAATTTACCCTTGGAAGGGAAAAAGATGATGTTAGCTTCAAAGCTTGAAGGACACAGATAGGAGTGAATGCAATTCTTCCAGTATAGTTTCAATGAAAGGTGGGGAAGACCAAGAGACTCACAAATCGAGAAGAGTTGTCGTTCCTCACGGTCTTGGCATTCCCAAAGGCCTCCAGCAGGGGGTTGGCACTGATGATTTGATCCTCCAGGGTCCCCTATGAGGAAAAAAGCAGTCCTGACGTCTCAGGCTCTGGGCTTTCTTGCCTGACAGTCCCCCAAAGGGGACTCTGGAATGTGGCAATCAGCTCACCTGCATTTTACCAGAGGGTGCTTCCTCCTTCTTTTTCTCCCCAGTGACTGCAATTGTTGCAAAATACTGGATGACACGCTTCGTGTTCACAGTCTTCCCGGCCCCGGATTCTCCGCTGTCCAACAAATACCAATATGTGAGAAATTAAACTTTGTGGCCGGTGAAACTCTTGCTACCAACAGTATTTACTCTCTCGTGCATCTCTGTTCACATCTATCTCTGTCACTGTCGTCTAGGTGAGGTCTTTTTAGTCTATAGATAACTCATATTTTTTTCTCTTAGTTCGCACTGACAAGTAGGGGAATCCCTTTATTTTTGTTATTGTTTAACACGTGGTTTGGGGGCTTAAGATGGTCCAGACTCTTTTCAAGGTGTTGAGACCTACTCTTGAAGAGTCCGCCAAGCAGTCATGGAGGGAGGAGTAAGAAATCTTGAGCGATGTGTACTCCTTGGATGCCTTAGACTAGAGATACAGCTCCAGTTACCTCTCACAGGGGTTAGAAGCTCCCTAAGTAGGCCTCAAAGAACATGACCGATGCTGACCTCCAAAGGCTTTACCTTCATTAGGCTGTGTGCTACTCTCTGCACTGGACTGAGCTCTGGCCAAGCTCCAAGAGGAAATTTTACATTTCCTACTTCCAGGAATGCCTGGAGTGATCTCCAGGCTATACTGACCAGCAGGACAGATTACAGCATTCTTGTTTTACATCTGGACTCAGTCTACCCTCTACAGTGAAGCTGAAGCAGACCCTAGGTCCTCGCTGATCTTGTCATCTCTTTAATACTACCTAATTTTCTCCTTGGGTTTATTTTTCATTTTCCCAGTGAGAGGAAAACACCAGTACGTTTCAGAATAGAAATACATACGTGATCAAAATAGACTGGTTCTCCCGATCTGGAAGAGAAGCAACGTGTAGTCAGCACATAAATCAGTCACATACATTTTTCTTGAATAGTGACTCAAATGTCATATTTTCCATGGAATTTTTTTCATTGTATTATTGTAAAGTTATAGATGGGTTTTAGTCTCTAGTCTTTCAAGTTAAGAAACCCTATTGGCTTCATATAAAGGACAGTATATTCCAAAGTCAGACCCTTCCTCTCCCCTCCCCCACCAGCCACCATCTATAGATTTTAATAGCACACTTCCCACTGATTAACAGCTACTGCTAGAAATACGGCACGTGCTCTGTTGCAGGTGGGAATGGTGATGTTCAAGCCAAGGTTAAGATTTCATTTCTAAACGGGTGAATTAACCCCACAAAGAAAACCTTTCCTCTTCCTCTGGCCCCAGAATACAACCCTGTGAATGGCCTTCCTTGAGTTGTTCAAGAACGACCAGGAAGACATATTTCAAAGTGAAATCCTTTGCGGGGCAAACACTTCTGGTTCTAAGCATGAGGGATCCCAAACACCACCTTCTCTAAGGAGAAGCCACCATCAAGGATCTGATGACTAAAAATGGCAGTACTTCTAAAAGTAGCCAGTCCAAGCAAGGAGCAACTGAGGCAGTGAGGGGCGTCGATTACTTGACTTGCACTTCTAGTCAAGCAGTGTGTCCCTCAGTTACCGTTTTCTCATTATTCAAACACACAAAGTAAAGCACACATTTCTGAGCAAGGCGACTCTAAGACGCTGCGTGTCAGGGCTGAGGTGCAAGCAGAGTTAAGTCCCCGGCTCGATAGTGCCTACCCTTCTCCGCTTTTACACCTTTTGTGAACAATTAGAACATCATGAACAATCACGAACAAAGGATTCTTTCTAAATGTCTTTTCTGATATTGCTAGGTTATAGGTGATAATTCATGTGAAAACTGTTTGAGCCACTCACCCGTCAGCATGAACTGGTAGGCGTTGTCAGAGATGGAGAAGATGTGGGGCGGGGCCTCCTGGCGCTTTTTGCCTCGGTAGGCTGCCACCACCTCTGCGTTGTACACTGGCAGCCACTTGTAGGGGTTGACAGTGACGCAGAACAAGCCTGAGTAGGTCTGCATCAAAAAGGGGGACATAATTATTGGGTAAGATATTCATTATCTACTTTTTTAAAGGAAAAAATAATTTATTAACCACTCTCTTGATCAAAAGACTAGACTAGCGAACTCACGTAGATCATCCAGGCTGCATAACGCTCTTTGAGGTTGTACAGCACAGCGGGCTCGTGCAGGTGAGTCATCATGGCCATGTCCTCAATCTTGTCATACTTGGGAGGGTTCATGGGAAAGACTTGATCATCTTTTACTGTTACAGTCTGTCCATAAACAAGAGATATTAAGTTAGGAACTAAGTGTCAGACAAACTAGCCCAGTGGTGTAGTGTCAGTAGATCCAGATGTTTTACTCACAGCTCCGCCTTCGGTCTTGGCTGTCACCTTCCCACCTTCCCTGCTCTGCACCGTTGCTTTTACAAAAGACTCCTTAGCATCCACCACGAACACGGATGACTTGGCATCAAAAGGCTTATTCTGAGCCTCGATTCGCTCCTTTTCAGACTTTCGGAGGTAAGGAGCAGCCTCCCCGAAAACGGCCATCTCAGCGTCGGAACTCATGGCTGCGGTCTACTGGTCGCAGCCCAGTGGGAGAACCTGTCTGGCAAAGGGAGAAATGGTAGAAATTCAGAAACTGACTATTAGAATCACATGCATTTATTTTTCATTCCCTGACAGTTGGGTAAATGCATTGCACTGGGCCTACCCACCTCCCTGGCTCTGGTGTGGCTAAAATGTCAGACACCTTGTTCCTTGCCAGTGCTGACAAGTACTTAATCATGCACTTGGAAAGTAGTGGCTCACCTACTGTGAGAGATGTCCACTGCCTCCCGCACCTCATTTGTTGTGTATATTAATCTTTAGAAGCTGTCTACCACTAGCTCCTATAAAATACAAAGTGCAGAGGATGCTAAGATGTTCTCTGGCTCTTTATACTTTCTTTCTTCCCCACTGGATTCCCTGCACCTTGCAGCAGGGAGTCCTTCTCTTTCTGGCAGCCTTCACACCTCTGAGAACACATGCTAGATACAGAGAAGGGCTCGGAGCTGGCTGCCTCTTAAAAAGAACAATCAGGCTACGTGGCTATAGTTTTAGGATCTCTCTTGCATGTGGAGAGTTTGAGATTCCCCAACCCCAGACTTACCAGTTACAAAGATTGCACACTAGAATAGAAAGCAGAACTGTGAAGAACTTGGTTTGGCATTATTTTGTTAAAACGACAGTTTCTTATGCCTCTATCTGTATTTTGACAAGCTTCATTATATTTTCATGTTCTTTTACTCATATTATTTTAAATATTTCCTTCAATGTTTTCCTTTAAAATTAAACTTTTTATCATTCATAAACTCTGCGGACAGTCATCCTATATAATCCATAATTTTAAAAGATACCCTTTTTGAGGAAAGCTCCATTGGGAAATTTTTTTCTCATTTCTCCATTCAAATTGCAATAGCTGACATCAAAATTAAAATACTTTGTCTTGCTGAAACCACTTTCTCACCATTTAAATTTTTATTTGACAGACTATGAGACATCATGCAGATTTGTACTTCGGTAAGTCCAGGGTTAATCCATTCCATCTGTTCATTTAGACATCATCTCACTGTCATATTAATTAGTGCTAAAAGCTGCAGCATAGAATGCTTATGTTTTTCTTTTTAAATGAGCAAACTGTGTCTCATTGCACGCTGCAATCACTTAAAAGACAAACTACAAAGCTAGATATGGAAAACCTCATGCACAAAATTCCCAAGACTCTGAGAAAGCATCCCATATGCCACAAAGGATCTGTGTTAATGAGACCCAGTTTCCTGAGCCCCCTCAGAGTTTTTCAGCAGAAGCATGATCAGCCATGACATTGAAATGCTTTTCATTTTTCAACCCCAAGACACTTTGCAAATACTAAAGAAGATTACTTGCTCTCAGAATGAAAAAACAAAACAAAAAACAAAAGCGGGGAGGGAGAAGAAGACCTTACCTTTAGGGATGCAACTTCTACCGGGGGTCTGAACTGTAATTGAAAACAAAAAACAGCAAACACCTTCTGATTAAAAGCTAGTGACTCCTAATAAGAGCACAGTTCTTATCTGAGGGAACCAGGAAATGACTGGGAAGACCACAACATCTAATTACAATTGCTACAGAGTAACTTAGTGCTACACTGGAAGGACTGCCAGGGCCAGCAGGAGCCAGGATGTGTGGCATGCACAAGAGCAGCCAGGCATCCCTTCCCGTCCACACAGAGCCCTGTCCTCACACACTCTTACCTTGAAGCTTTATGAGGAAAGACAAGTCATTCTCATTCCAAGGGGTACTTTTATAGGATCAAATATGGAAAACACGTAACCTCCTCCTCTTTCTTAAAACATATTTGGCAAAATGTGTTTTTGGCAAGGAAGGTCTCCAAGCCTAATTCCCCTCATATTAGGGATGTTTGGATATAATTAGAAATATTCCCTCTCACATTGGGTTAAGTATATGAATCAATCTCCTATAAATAATTTGAGTTGTTGGTGATAGGAAAACGATCCGTCCTTGGAATAATGTAAGGTGTTGTTTCAAAGACTGCTGAGTTCTGGAATCCGTGCACTTTGTTGCCTGGAGTTCTTCTGTTTCACGAGTGCCCTCTGGGAAGGCTCTTCAGCTGCCACACAATTGCAATATTAAACCAAGGAAACTTTCTGCTTCTCAGTGTCGCTGCAACAACTGTTGCTTCCTCCCAAGAAGATGGGATTTTTTTTTTCAATTCATTGTCCCTTTGGAAGGATGCTTCAAAGCTTAATTTTAAAATCTGGTTGATGAAGAACAGCCAAAGAAAGACAGCTGCTTTTGTTTCCTCCAGTCTGTCACCTCTGACTCACTGTCAAATCATCCCCTTCCCACTTCTGACCTACCCCCAAACCGTTCCCTAGCCACACACACATTCTCTCATTAAAAACAAATGAACAAACAACCTCAAGTTGCTTGTGAAACCCTGTTTCCACTACAAAAGTGGATGTGGGGAAATATTAAAAATGGGATTTCTGTTTATAAGTGCCAGTGAATTTGACTTCTTCAGCAGCCACGGTAGTATATATTTATAAATTTTCACTCACAAATAACACCTGAACATTGTTTCCTGCTTTAACTTGTGTTTGCTTTGCTGTCTGAATGGCCTTGAACCTCCTTTCATAGTAAACACTGCATGACTGAGGCTGAGCCCCCAGGGTCTTGTTTTGCAAGTTGCCATGTATGAAAGTAAGTATCTAGAGACGCGGATCATGATGGTCATATGATTTCATTACTGCAAGTGACTCTATGATCCACATTCCTCATCCTTCTAACAAAGCAACCAAGCTCAAAGAAGAGAGGAGGATCTACTCTTAGAGGAAAGTCACACAGTGGTTTAGACTCTGGGCTAACTGATCTGTAGCCCAGCACTCTAGATGGTAACACTCTATCTAAAGCGGATTAAAGGCACCAGGAAGGGTCTTGAAGAACATTGCAACCGCCAGGAGCTTTCCCAGGCAACTATTCGCTGCTTTGCTCCATCAGGTACATCACTTTGCTGCTCATGTATTTGTTTCTCTATTAGGTATCTGTAAAATGTGGCTAACAGTTCTCAGAGCAAATGTTTTCATAATTCTCTGAATAGGATTTGATGGAAATTTTAAGATGGACTTTGATTCTATTGGGGGGGGCTACTTTTCAGAGAGGAGAAAGCAAGGCTTTGGTTTGTTGCTCTTGTTACTACCAAGTTATAAGATACTTAAGCATTGACGGGTGATGCGGGGGTCTGCGGGGGAATAAGAGAAGAGTCACTACAGTGAAAAGAGCAATCTTGTGCTCTTCCCCAAGATCAGTGCAAACCAGCTTACCTGGGAAGTTGCCCCCACATGTCTTGATTGAAATCAGTCTCAGACTAGCCACTTAAGCCAAGACCTTAAGCCAAGACAATTTTCTTTTGGCTCAGTTGGGAAGTTAGCTTTTACCAGGTACTGTCTAGGAAGATTGTGTTTTGGGCTATGCATCAAAAGTGTCTCCAGTTCTAACATGTTAGTCTTCTAGTAAAATGTCTCAATAATTTAGATAGCTACCACATCTTTATATATACATAGTTGTTTCTGGTATCTTCATATTGTATCTATAAGCACAAATAAGTGCATACATGTATACATATATGTATAAGTATATGTATACATATATATGTATATATGCACTTAAGTAAACTGCTTTGAGATTCTTGGACTGGTCTCTTAGTCATTGACTCTATTCATACAATTATACAGGAGGCTAAAAAGAATGTGAAAAGTAGGTGCATAACTTATTTTGCCAAATTATAACATATAAAATAGCCTTTTCTATGTGTTCAGATTTGATAGGCATCCTATAGCTTTCATTAAAAGAAGCATTATTTCCAATTGATGATGCAGATGAGCCGTCGTGTATACTATGAGTGAAGTCATGGTATTAAAATTAATATTAGAGTTTTCACGAACTAATGAAGAATAGTTGGTGCTTGTTTTCTTTATGCAGTTATTAAACGTGGGAAATTCATGACACGATTAATCTGAATTATCTCTGTAGAAATATACTTAGAACTATTCTTTGTCTAGATCTAGAAAATCAGGTTTATGTCATGGGAGGTAGAAGCTTCCTGGGATTTGACAACATGAAGATACCAGGAACAACTAGGAAGAAATAGAAATGACTTCCAGAGTTCTGTTCATCAAAACAGGCTTGCTTGGTACATGACACCTTCATCAACTTAAACTATCCCAATAAACCGAAGATAGCTGTGAAGATGTGTGTGTTTCTGAGTTGCAGATAGGATGTGATTGTCATTGAAGACGTCTCAAACTTTGACACTGCTTTAGGAAGGTGACAAAAGACAGGGCCAGCCCAAGGGTATTGCTTGCAAAGAAACTTGGACTCTTTATTTCCTCACAACAGGACGGAATAGAATTACACAGGGGCATGACCAAAGGCTTCACATTTTGTGCCTCCCTTCAGTCATTGCACAGCATCAGGGCTGCCTTACTCTTCGCTGATGACTTTGGTGTGAACCTCCCGGCTCTTCACCCTCAGCTTGTTGACCTGGGACTCAGCGATGTCAGCCCGCTCCTCGGCTTCCTCCAGCTCGTGCTGCAGCTTGCGGAACTTGGATAGATTTGTGTTGGATTGTTCCTCCTGAGAATAAAGACGGAATTATATTTAACTCGTGCTGAAATCGTTCTAAGCTCTGTAGACTGGCAGAAACCGAGCTTGTTGTGGCTATAGAAGTAAAACTCTGACCCTTTCCAAGATTCTTGCTTACTACTGAAACTGTTTTATGATTAGAGATTGGTGTCTCAAAACTATCACATCACAAAGTTTGCAAACAAAACATCTTTTTATAAGAATCTTATTTGTGTGTGTATGTATGTATGTATGTATATATGTATGTATGTATGTGTTCATGTGTATATGCAAAGCCTCTTGATGAACAGAAGAGGGCGCTGGACTTCCGGAAGCTACAGTTGAATGCTGTTGTTAGCTGTTGTTAGAATGGGTGCTGGGAACCAAACTCAGATCCTCTGGAAGAGCCACGAGTACTCTTAATGGCTGAACCATCTCTCCATACCCAATGACCAAATTATCTGAGTGGATATATGCCAGGAATAAAACAAAGAAGAAAAAAGATCAGAGTATCAAGAATTAAAAAAAAAAAAAAAAAAAAGGGGGGGCAGGTGGTTAATGCTTGCTCTTAGGTGGTGACACTTAACTTAAATTAGTTATTCCTCATTGTAGTAAACATGATTTTATAATCATTTAAAACATGAAAATGCCCATTGAATTTGACCATACATTATTTTGACACAAAATGATTATTTCCTCTGCTTTTGATAGTAACAATTGCATTGACAGATTCTCAAATAAGACATCTTTAGATTGTGGGATTTAAGCCTATTTATTCAATGATAGACAAGTCCTTCAGATAAGTAAGTTTTCCCATTTAGTAATGTGTCCCTGCTGTGACTGCAGTCAGAAATAAGGCTGTCCTCACTTCTTTCTCCTGTCCTCCCTTGGGCCAGCTTTGGTATGAGGGTTATGCGAGCTTTGTAATGTGAATTGGAAAGCTTTGCTTCTTTCCCATGCTCTTGAACTGCTCACATAGCTGGGGATTATCTGTCCCTTGAAGTTTTGACAGACCTATCTGGACCTGGGTCCTTTTCAACAGTAATCCTGAAGTAACTTTTTAGCCCAGCTCGGTAACTCCCATTCTCCTGGGGAAAAAAGTTTCTTTGTGACCTCAGCTCTTTGAACTGTTTTACACATTACACTAAAAACATTGCTCTATGTGCAAGGCATGTCTCCCTTTATATTCCTGTGGTGCTATTTGTATTGTCTCTAGTTTCTTCATTAAACTAGCTATAAATGTATTTGATTCATTATTTCCCCAAAACTCATCAGGTATTACTAAAATGTCATGTTACAAAATAATATACTCTAATCGATTCATTTCTTGCTTCATTGGGTTATTGGTATTAATTTCTAGATTAGATATAAATGCATTCATTTATTTTTAATTTTGACTCATGCTAAAAGGCTATAAACCCATTGTTTTATAAGGCCAAATTAACCCTCTAAACAATTTTGGCTGCATTCCATGTATTTGTAAAAGTCACATCTTCCTTTTAATATTTTTTATACTAAATAATGATCTAGTAATCATGCTTTTCCAATATATATTTTAGCCCGACTTATTTTTTACTTTTATTTTATATTTTGTATGTGTAGATATTTTGTCTAGATGTATGTTTGTGAACCACTTGTTTGCCTGGTACCTGTGGAGGGCAAAAGAGAGTGGTTGTGGATGCTGGGAATTGAACTCAGGTCCCCTGGAAGAGTAGCCAGCATTCTTAACCGCTGAGCCATCTCTCCAGTACCCAAGAGTTATTTTTAAGTTTGCTTGTTAACAGCTAGGTGTCTGGGGATTTCTGCTTATGTATCTTATCTCTGTACCACTTTGTCCCACCATAGCCTGGGAGAACAGCCTGAATAATTTCTGCTTTTAATTTTTTTTAAAGTTCCTTTATAAGCCCAAGTTTTCCCTTAAAATCAATACTAGAAACAATATGTAAGAAGCACAAAGATATACAAAGTCCTGATGTACAGAATCTGTAGAACAAACATCTTTTTTACTAAATGAGGCAGTACAGTGAAATATTTAGTAGCTTTTCAACTCAAGGACGGACGTCACTAATCTCTATTCTAAAGATACTCACAGCCTCCTCAGCTTGTCTCTTGTAAGATTTCACTTTTGCCTGGAGTTTATCCACCAAATCTTGAAGCCTGAGAATATTTTTTCGGTCTTCTTCTGTCTGCAAGATTATAAGAACCATAGGGCATGCTGTCACTGCGAGTCTCTCACACACATCTGGAGGGCACTTAGCTGCGAAGGACCACTGCCTACCTGGTAAGTAAGCTCCTTCACTCGCCTCTCATGTTTGCGCAGACCTTTGACAGCCTCAACATTCCGCTTCTGCTCACTCTCCACCTCACCCTCCAGTTCACGCACCTACAAAAAGGAAGACTCTGAAGAAATTCGATCCAATGGAGAACTGGAAACATATGGAAATGTACAAGCAGAGAGACACCCACCCTGGCCTCCAGTTTCTGGATCTGCTTCTTGCCGCCCTTCAGCGCCAGCTGCTCAGCCTCATCCAGACGCAGCTGCAGGTCCTTCACTGTCTGCTCCATGTTCTTCTTCATCCGCTCCAGGTGGGCACTGGTGTCCTGTTCCTTCTTCAGCTCCTCTGCCATCATGGCGGCCTGGCAAGTGATAAAACAGAGTTGGTAAGGGCTGACAAGGCCCTGCAGGATTCAGACTTGCTATCTCCATTTCACCCTCTGCTCACATCAGTGATGGCTTTCTTGGCCTTCTCTTCTGCATTGCGGGCTTCCTGGACGATGTCTTCCATCTCTCCCTGGATTTGGGAAATGTCTGTCTCCAGCTTCTTCTTGGTGTTGATGAGGCTGGTGTTCTGATTAAAATACCAAACACAGAAAATATTAAATATTGAAGAACAAAGTTAGAAAGTCAGATGTCCAGAAGAGCCTGTAAACTAGTTATTAACTAGTATCCCTCAGGGGTTCCATAAATTATCTGGGTTGACAGCATATTTTTAAAGGACAGTCTATTCTGGACATCATAGGTCAAATAAACAGAAATGTTATACATGTTAAGCTTAGTTCTTCATAAACATTATGTATATATTTTTGAGCAAAGCTAATATCCACGCATGAGTTTCCCCTTCGTACTAATTTACACACCTGGGTGTGGAGGAGCTGCACGCGCTCACTGGCGTCCAGCAACTCCTGCTCTGCAATCTTCCTGCTCCTCTCAGTCTGCTCCAGCGTGGCCCGCAGCTCCTCAATCTCAGCCTGCAGCAGGTTGGCTCTGCGCTCAACCATGGCCAGCTGCTCCTTCAGGTCCTCTTGGCCCCGGAGAGCATCATCCAGGTGCAACTGAGTGTCCTGTGCAGTGAACAATCATTGAGACACGGTGTCCTTGGGACAGGTCACACTACTCATCTGGCACTACCTCTTGGTGTTACCTACTTTGAGGATGCCTTGTGTGTTCCTGTAGTTTCTCAGGGCCTCGGCAGCCATGCGGTTGGAGTGGTTCAGCTGGATTTCCATCTCGTTGAGGTCTCCCTCCATCTTCTTCTTGATCCTGATGGCGTCGTTCCTGCTCCTGATCTCGGCATCCAGCGTACTCTGCATGGACTCCACGACTCTAATGTGGTTTCTCTTCAGCTGGTCGATCTCCTCATCCTTCTCAGCAATCTTCCTGTCGATCTCAGACTTGACTTGGTTCAGCTCCAGCTGGATGCGCAGGATCTTTCCCTCCTCGTGTTCCAGAGATGCCTTAAGGACAGCAAGAGACGATATTAGCAAACAAGGAACAAGCATCCTGCAGTGTTGCCACACATAGATGACTGTGTGCCGGGCCTGCTTATGCACCCTGTAGGTGGACTTAATTCTTCCTCGATATGTTGGGTAACTGTGCGTGCATCCTGTACCTCTGCTTCCTCTAAAGCAGCCTGAAGTTCACACTTCTCTTGTTCGACTTGCTTCTTTATTTTCTCCAGTTCATGGATGCGCTTTCCTCCTTCTGCAATCTGCTCCGTGAGGTCAGAAATCTCCTCTGTTAATAGGGTAAAAAACAGGTAAGTGGTCAAGGCATGACAGAAGAGAGTTCTCTCCAAGGCATGAGTACTGTTGAGAGAGAAAGGGCCTTACGCTGTAAGTTCTTATTCTCTCGCTTCAGGGTTTCTAGCTGATCCAGCGACTCCTCATAGGCGTTCTTCATCTTGAAGAGCTCAGTCCCCAGGGAGCGGGCCTCCTTCTGGGATGCCTCCAGCTCAGCGTGGGTTTCCTCATACTTCTGCTTCCACTCTGCCAGGATCTGGGAAACCAAGAGCAGTGAGCTGCTGTGGATGATGGAGAATGGTGCACCAAGCAGAGAGAGGATGCTTCAGGAATCACCTTGTCGAAGTTTCTCTGCTTCTTGTCCAGGGCGGCGCAGGCCGCGTTGGTCCTCTCCACATCCAGCATGAGGTCCTCCACCTCATTCTGCAGCCGCTGCTTCGTCTTCTCCAGGGAAGCACACTTGGCGTTGACGGCTTCTACATGTTCCTCAGCCGCCTGCAGACGCTGAGCCAGCTTCTTCCTTGAAGATTACATAAAGTTTCAGGAAGAAGAAACCATATTAAAAATATGAACTATCACCACATTGAAGAGTATCGAAAACTTTATATTGATGCTATTCATTCATCCAACAAGATTCACTAGGGTCCTCTTAAAACCAGACATCATTAATACACAGCAGTGAACAGGACAAATGTCACCAACTTCATGAAGCTCACAGACAAGTGAGAGAAATCAACTACAGTCAAGTCTGAAATTGCTTAATAACACCCTTCAGATATGAATGCAGTGAAGAGTAATGAGATGCAGTGATCTGTGGGTGAGAACTCTAGCTATTTCAGGAAGGTCTTGCTAAAAAGACACAGTGAACTAGTAGTGAGAGACCTACAGGGACTTTTGTGTACAGATGGAACAGCCAGTGCAGAGGCAGCAGTGAGCTTGGGGCATTTGGAAAATATCAGCAGGCTCTGGAATTAGCAATTATTTATTATTCTGTGTTACCTTAACGGATTTTAAGTCAGCAGGTCAGGGATATGTTCATTTTATTGGGGGAGTATTATGATAGTCTAGAATTCTAGACAGAAGCTGGTGCACTAGGGCCTGACGTGAATATGTACAGCTTTCTACACATCCTTTCCCAAGTGTGCACATACTTAGCCTCTTCCAGCTCCTCGGTGCGCTGGATGGCGTCCGTCTCATATTTGGTCCTCCACTGGGCCACCTCGCTGTTGGCCTTGGACAGCGCCCTCTGCAGCTCAGCCTTAGATTCCTGCTCCTCCTCATACTGTTCCCTCAGCAGGTCACAGTCATGGCGAGAGGACTGCAGGGCGTGGGCCAGCGCGTTCTTGGCCTGTGAAGATGATCAGACCTTCATTGTATTAAGTATTTAAATACTTAGTCCCCTTAAAGATTGTGGAGCTGGCTACTTCTAGGGTCAATGCATAGAACAAACTGTGGTGATCAGCCTTAGATTAATAATCACCTTGACTTCCTCTTCAAGCTGCCTCTTTAGCTCCTCAATCTGTTGAGTAAATGCTTGCTTCCCCCTTGATAACTGAGATACCAGCGCTTCCTTCTCATCAAGCTGCCGGGAAAATTCACCTGGGAAACGGAAGAAACAGCACTTCTGTTCTCTAAGTAAAGAGCAAACTCTGAAACCCATTTTAGAAGTAAATTTAACTCTCAGCACCCCAGGTTGAGAGTTCAGATGATTAAATTATCTACTGACATTTTCAGGCTCTGTGCAAAATCTCTAGGTTTTCTAATAAAACTTGCATAGCAACCCAGAGGAATAAATACGGTGTAAATTCCTTTTCTCTCCTCATAGTGAAATCTTATTTATATGACATTATGCAAAATCTAGTGTTGACTGTCTAAATGAGGATATCTGCTTCCACAGATGTGTGTTTGTGTGTGTATGTGTGTGTGTGTGTGTGTGTGTGTGTGTATTTGCTACAGTATTCATGTGAATGGTGACAACTCTTTAGAGTTCTCTTCTCCCACTTTCTGTGAGATTTAGAGTTTGAACTCAGCACTCCAGGGCTGTTAGGTGTTGCCCAGGGAGTCATCTTGAGGACACTCCAGGAACAGGTGCATTGCTTCATTCAAAGATTTAGTTCATGCTGACATAAACAAAAGGATCTGAAGGGCTGGGGACACAACGTCAAAGAAGGCTAGTTGTTTGGCATGTGTGAAGCCCTGGGTTTGATCCCCTGAGCTGCAAAATAACAGTAGCAACAACAAAAGATATGAGCTAGGATATGCTCATATCCTAGGAAACCCTAGGATCATGCTGAAGTATCTCCTGATTCCAGTCCCTCCTTTGTGGATAAATCCTCAAGGCCTTTCTGGATCAGAGCTTGAACTAGTCATGACTTTGGACATAGGCTGAGTCTGAGCCTTTTGGTGAATCACTGGTATTCTTAGTTGCTTATATCAGCAGCTCATTTTTTCTTAACTATCTCATCTCTATGCTCAGAAAGCATTGAAGATGGAGAATTACCAGATTCGGTCTGCAGGCGTCCTCTCTGGGT
>JANHMN010000002.1:52871576-52920623 GCA_030674055.1 Rhabdomys pumilio
AAAAAAAAAATCTTCTTATCAGAACCAAGTCCTAACTGTTGGCACCTTGAGTGTATTTTTTGAAGACACAAAGTGTGAATAGACTATGAAATTTTATACCTTCGCTCCACCATCTTCTGGTACTCCACTCTTGCCAAGAACCCTCTGCACATGGCCTGTGTCCTGGTAATAAGCTGGGCCAACTTGTCATCTCTCATCTCCTCTAGGAGCCCCAGAAGACCAGCTTTGAAAAAGACCTGCGTGCAGCCAATGTTGCAGATCAGAAACGTCATAAAAGTTCAAAGGGCAAGAAGACACGAGACTGGATTTCAAGATTACCTTGGTGTGACCAAACTTATATTGAGTGTGATCAATATCAATGGAGCCAAGAAGCTTCTCAGAAGCCTTCTTGCTATCGATGTACTGACCCTCAGGGATGGCACTTGCATTTAACACTTTGTATCTGTTAAAATAAGTGTAGTTTGTAAAGGATTGATTTACAAACTGTAGCCAAATTCTAAATGATTTATTTTAAAAAGAACAAAGTTTATTTAAGAATTATTATTCTTTGTTCACATAGGAATATTATTTGCACATTTTCCAACCTATTTGTTATGTATTTTCATGCCATCATAGCTTCCTTTATATTTACAATCTTTTTTCTGGACAAGGTACATACATATAGCTATGGCTGTCCTAGTTGTTCTCACTATGTATACTAGACTAGCCTCAAAGTCCCGAAGACCCACCACCTCTGCCTCTGGAGTGCACAACCCCACTCTTCCTGTTCCTTTCTTTTTTATCTGACTCTGTCCTCAAAGAAGGATCGCATGATCTTGTTCACATTGAAGAGTAAAGGACCTATGCAATATAATATGCTATCACAGCTTAATATATTTACTTTAAAGGAAGACGCTAGGTCTAAGAAATCTGTGTTTTTTAAATTAATGAATATAGGGGAATTATTAATTAATATTAACTAATTACATTAATTAATTAGTATTAATGAAAGAAAATAATTCATAAATTAAGAAGGAAAAGGGGAGGTGGAACATGGGAGGAACAAGAGGGAGGAAAGGGAATAGGGAAATTGTATAGTTATATTTTAATAATAAAAAAGTTAAGGAATATAATAGACAATATTTTAGATATGGGGAAATATCCTAATGACCTTAGAGCAAACCTTGGGTGCCCTTGGGTCTTGAGCACTGCTACTCTCTATTAACTTAACCAGCTCTAGACTTAAAGGAGACCAGTGTCCTACAGCTGCCACCCAGAAGTCATTCTTGACTCTCAAGATCAGCTTATCAGCGAGGAGAAAAGAGTTCTAACTAAGGAGTTGCCACTGTGATATGTCCTCTCCTATTCTGGGGAACTGGGAAAGTAACCTGCAAGAGAAAACTGAAATCAAGCAGTACACAAAGGTGTCCTATTTGTAACTCTACACGCAAATGCCACTCCAGTGACCTATTAGCTTCGACTTTAAGCAAATAATTTGATCTCTCTGAACCCTGCTTCATTTGTCCAGAAAATGAGGTCATAGTACTTCTCATCTCAACCGCGTGATGACTGGGGTTAAATGAGATCAAGGAGTGAAAAGGATAGCTTTCCTAGTCACTGACGTCAGGGAATGTATCTATGAGCCTCAGTAAATCCAGTGGAAATTTTGCATATAATGCTTAACATCTTTTTAATGTGTTGTGAGACTCAGAATCTTCAGTCCTTTGTGGCTAATTAAATAAAGACATGCTTTTCACTAAATTGTTTTGCTTACATCCAACCTGTTTATATTAAACATCAAAGCAGATCATAATTAGAAGGCTGACCTCTGCTTGAAGTCTGCGTAGAGGATCCTGCTGGGGAACCCCTTCCTGCAGATGCGGATGCCTTCCAGCACTCCGTTACACCTCAGCTGGTGCAGGACCAGTTCATGCTCCATGGCACCTGCAAACGCATGTTTATTTCACAGCGGAACACAACACAGGAGATGTGACAGCCACGCTATGTGCTTTCACTCTAGAGACTCTTACCAGGAGTCTTGGTCTCATTGGGGATGATACACCTCACAAAATGAGGATGGGTGCTCCTGAGGTTGGTCATCAGCTTGTTCAAATTCTCCTGTAAGAGTAGGAAACTTTGGTTAAAATAGCAGCGGAGGGAAGAGCAATTGGTGACATCTGTAAAATCAGTCTGTGCTGTGTGTGTGTGTGTGTTTGCACATGTGCGCATGCGTGCACATGTATACCAATCCTATGGAGCTTTAGGCCAACCTTGGGTATCAGTCCTTGGGTATCTTCCACCTTGTGATTGAGACAGGGTCTCTCACTGGACTAGACATTTGCCACATTGGCCAGAGCTTGCTGGCCTGGAATCTTCCAAGGCTTCATTTGTCTCTGCCTCCCATCTCACCATTGGTGGGGTTGTAGGAGCACACCACCATGCTTGTTTTTTTTTTTCTTTTTATGTGGGTCCTGAGAAACTAAACTCAGATCCTCACACTTGAAAGACAAGTACTTTACTGACCTAGCTACCAGCCTTGGCCCAGGAGAAGCAGCTCTCATTTAAAGAAGAAAGACTTTCGTTGCTTCTGCTGAACTGTAGACTCTTCCTCAGTCCATCTGTCTGCATTCTTGTTGGCAGGAGAGATGTGTGGGGGGAAGCCTGACATGTGCTTTCTTTCACTTTGTACTAACATTGTCTTACTGTCTTTCCTGACCTTTGATCACCCATTACCTACTCCATCAAGTAGTTCTCAACCTGTGGGTTGCAAGTCTTTGGGGGTTACATAGCAGATATTTACATTATGATTCATAACAGTAGCAACAAAGATAATCTTATGGTTAGAGGTCACCACAGCATGAAGACCTGTATTAAATGGTCACAGGAGTAGGAAGGTTGAGAAACACGGAGCTAGATGGTGCCTCCATCTCTAGTTCTTCTATAAGGAAATGCAATCCTGTACCATATTTGGATCTTGGATAGTTTTTGTTACAGCTCCATCCATAATATAATAACTTTATGACTTGGTGTTTTCAACTGAATGGATCAGTAGCAACAAGATTATATTAGCTTCATCATAGGTTAGCTGCTAGGTTGTATTAACCTTTCTTTGTTTTGATGTTGGTTTAGTTTGGACTTGCAGTCACTGGAATACTCTTGAAAATGTATCGCAGACTGTTTTCAAGTTTTCAATCCTCCTACTTCTGCCTCCCAAGGATTACAGGACTGCAACCCCACAACTTCCAGGTTCCATAGTCTTCCTGATATTCTCTTAATATTTCTGTACATTGCTTTCATCCTTGTCACCCGACTAGTCTGTGAATGATGGATCATTGTGTTTGGTAAGATTTCCAAGGAGATGCCCTTCATTCTATGGAGACTTAGCATGAGATGTGAGATGAGATAGTATCTGGATGATTTAAATTTCTTCCACTACAGATTAATCAAAGTTGTAAATGTCAACCCTTTTCTATAGTCTTCTAGAAAATGCGATCTCATACTTCTAGAGCCAAATTCATAAAGCAATTGGGGATGTTACAGTTTGTTCTTACTCTGAACAGGGCAGACACGGTCTGGAAAGAGGAGCCCTTCTTCTTGGAACCTTTCTTGGCAGCTCCCCCGCCACTTGCCTCTGAAGAAGGAAAAGGATAGTGTTGTTTCAATACAGTCAGTGGTCTCCCTCTCACTGATTTCTGTGCTCTTGATACTCAAATCAAGCTTTACTCCACCCCAGGAACTTCCTCCCACTCCACTGGCCCTTTTGAAACGTTGTTTTTTTTTAAACTAAGTTTACACTCACTTTTCTGTGATTCGTTATCTATATGGAGTTAGTATAAAGGCCACTCACCTAACCATGAAGAGACAGACCTTCTGATAGTCATACTTGGCACACAGTGACTTAAAATATCATCAGCAAAAGTTATTGCTAGAGACAGAATTTGGCCACTCTGTTATCTGTAATATGCTCAGATGCTTCACATTCAGTAGAGTGGGAAAAAGATGAGAGATTTTCAGAATCCCAGGCCTTTTTTGGTTGAGAGCCTCAAAGTAACTCTCTGGCCACTGTGATAATGGTCTCTTTTCATAGAGAGGTGAAGCACAAATTTCTAACTACAGCATAGCCTACTACTCAAGGAATTAAGGGTTTGGCATGCCACCCTTCTGCCCAGGCTATCTTACAAGCCTCAACCTAATAGCTCAGTTATAATAGCTACAGAAAATTAAGGCTTTGAAGCTTTACCTGCTTCCGCAGTCTGAGTCCCAGAGAAGAGGTAAGCCAGAGTTTTCACTGAAGACTTCTGGTACAGCCCCACCACAGTTTCATTCAAGGGGTCCTTGTTCTTGTCCAGCCAGCCAGTGATGTTGTAGTCCACGGTGCCCGCATAGTGAATGAGGGAGAAGTGGGCTTCAGCCTTGCCTTTGACCACTTTAGGCTTCTGGAAGTTGGCAGACTTTCCAAGATGCTGTTCATACAGCTTGTTCTTGAAGGAGGTGTCTGTCGCCTTAGGGAACATGCACTCCTCTTCCAGGATGGAGAAGATGCCCATTGGCTGGATTGAAGGTGAGGCAAAGCAGCTGAGTAAATAAGAGCAGAAAGTACATGGGAAGGAGACACAGAGCAGGGGAGTGGGATACCTTCTCGATGAGCTCGATGCAGGCCGCCAGGTCCATCCCGAAGTCGATGAAGGTCCACTCGATGCCTTCTTTCTTGTACTCCTCCTGCTCCAGCACGAACATGTGGTGGTTGAAAAACTGTTGCAGTTTCTCATTGGTGAAGTTGATGCACAGCTGCTCCAGGCTGTTGAACTAAATAAGTAGATGTGCTTATTTCTCTCTGAAATTAACTGGACATTTTATTTAAAATAAGTTATCCATAGATGAGTGTCAACGTCATTGGTCAGAAGAGTCTTTTTTTTCTCATACAAAACCAAAAAAGTAAGGAAGGTTTGAGGCATGGAGAAGTCACTGTTTGTTGCCATTTTACAGAAAGTCTTAAACCATCACTAATACTCCTAGCTTGAATTAGCTTAAATTCAGAAATTTTTTCCCTGAGTTTCTACTTAACCTCCCTCTATTTTTTCCAGTTGCCCCTATGGCTTCCAGAGGACTTATCCGAACTCTCAATCCATAAAATGTTGGTTCAGAGCTTGCACTGCAGGAATAACACTGTGGTGGGCATTTCAAGTGACTAGTAATTTGTCCTTTAATGTGGAATGGAAACAATAAACAAGATACAAAAGATCACTAAAATAGAACAGGGCACATTTATATCTCTAGAAGCCCCACCAAAATGTCAGATGAAGTAGATATATTTAGAGTTATGTGCCTTTCCTTGCTTTTCTATATTTTCTGTTAAAGCCGAGTTTTATTGTAATAATCAAAAGAGACGATAAACTTTTAAAAAGCTCTGAGCAGGGAAGTGTATTTCATGATCAAATAGAAAATTTTATTTCATGATATTACATTAACAAGCATTAAAATTTAATTGCATTTAATTAATGATGATTCTAAATTATTAAGCCTTTTACAGGCTTTATTATCTCCCTAAGTAGTATTTCTCAGTGATTTCTTCACTGTATACTCCGAGCATATTATGTTACTAAGTTCTGCTTTGCTATTTAATATCAGATTCCTTTACACTGTGCGACTTTTTGAGCCCTTCCCTTTTCACAAACTAACTCCCACTATCCTGCGTAAATTGAAGTCTTCATTACACAAGTTGTTTGTCATTTACTACTGGAAATGACTAGTAGGTGCCAAGAAAATCTCCTTTATGTCTTCATATAACAGACAGTGGTGAGGAAGTGGCCTAATACTCTTTCTTAGTAATATAGTCTTAGCTATAAAGGCGTTCCATCAATCAGCTTGCAACTCACATCAAAGATCTCAAAGCCAGCGATGTCCAAGACCCCGATGAAGTACTGCCGGGGCTGCTTGGTGTCCAGCTGCTGGTTGATGCGGGTGACCATCCACAGGAACATCTTCTCGTACATGGCCTTGGCCAGGGCTCCCACTGCATTGGTCACCTTGAAAGATGATGATAGAACTCTTGACGTTACATGAGGAAGGTTCAATGCTTTGATGCCCTTGTGGTGATTATTAATTTCATGCTTACCTGCTCGACAGTCTGGCCTTTGGTGACGTACTCATTGCCGACCTTGACCCTGGGGTAGCAGAGGGCTTTGAGCAGGTCAGCAGAGTTCAGACCCTGAAGATAGGCAGCCTTGTCAGCAACTAAAAGAAAGCACAGACACAATGGTATTAGGATACAAAGAAACCCATTTTCTTAGAAAACTGCGTCTTCAAGCATGTTGTGCAGAGTTCTCAGTACATTTTTAATAATCTTGCCTACGTTCTTACTGAGTTCAAGAACTTGACTACCCCAAATGATGTCTGTGCCTCACATAGCATGTTACTTAGATGTTCTATAAAGCTCAGATCCGCAACGTGAGTTTGCCTTCTTAGGAAAACTCAGAATAACACGTTAAGAACACGAGCTTCCAATGAAGCACGGCATCAGGTGGAAGATGCAGCTGGTACCTTCGGTGCCATCTGGCTCAGCCTGCTCCTCCCGCTGCTTCTGCTTGAACTTCATGTTCCCATAATGCATCACGGCTCCCGTGAGCTTATAGATGGAGACCTTTTCATCATTTGTAAAGCCCAAAATGTCGATAGCACTCTGCCAACAAAGTCGAGATGAGAACTTTTAGGTTATGGCCTGCTACTTACAGCTCATGTTCCCATCCCTCACCAGCTTGGTCCAGCTGAGGAAGTAACACCAGAACTACGTGAGGGAAGGGAGTTCTTTAGCAGGGGCATGGAAAGGATGCTCACTCGAGCAATGAAGTTATAGGTTTATGTCTTCTCACGTGTCAAAAGGAAGATTAGGAGAAAACATTGTAAAACTCAGACACTTATTATTTTTTGAGAAGTCGCACCTCAGTTTCATCAAAGACCTCTGCAAACACTGAGGTGATGGAATCTTAAAAGTCTGTGGAGGGACAGCATCTGAGCCCAGGGAGCCAATGTTTTCTTAACACTCTCTACTCTTTGCTGTTTCTTCTGGAGGCTCTGAATAGTTTTCTTAGTGAACCACATCTCTGACCCTGCACAGTAATCCTAAACATTGCTCTGTGTTCTACTCACATCTGTGGCCATCAGTTCTTCCTGGTCATCAATGCTGGCCACACTGATCTCTCCTTGGCTGACAAATGGGTAGTCGTATGGGTTCGTGGTGATCAGAAGCATTTCTAAGTTCATGGAAGAAAACAAAGATGAACATAGTCAACGTCTTCATCAAAGCAAGAGATTTCCAGATCATTTCTAAGATAACATCAAGATACATGGGTGAAAGACTGACTGGTGCTAAATACCTTAAGGTGGTGGCATGGTGTTCCCTGTCACTGACTAGTGTTTAGACATCACCATGAGTATAACAAATGGTATGCATGTGTGAAATTTTCAAAGAATAAAGAAAAGGTTACCTCACACTACCATAGTCTTTATTGTAGTGGCTATTTAAAAATCAGAAATAGAAACAAATTTCTGAGGTTTTAAAGGGGAAAGATATGATTAAATTAAAATTTGCTTACTTCTAGTGTGGAACATTGTGCAACCGACCACAACACCATGCAGTAATAATAATATAGATAAAACCATGAGACATTCGGTAAATATATATAAATTATAGAAGTGTGACCATTACTCCAACTGGGTAAATTGTATGCATTTATCTATATGTAATAATATGCCCATAGAAGGTGAATGGGATGATGTTTACATAGGTGTTCATAACGGTTATTTCATAGTAGAAATTGGAGATAGTTTTTCACTTTTCCTTTGATTTCTTACAAATCTTTATAATAAGCAAATATAAATTCTAACAAACCTACAAAGCTTTCCTTTTTTTTTTGTTCTGGGGTTTGAACTTGAGCTCAGCTCAGAGCACTACAATTACTCCTGAAAAGCTTTTTTATTTTCCATTAAAAAATAAAAATAAAAAAGCTTGACAGGATTCAGACATGGTGCATCAGGTTGGGCAATGCCCTAGCTGGTGTGGGGACTAGTGTGGGGAGAGAAACTTTGGAGAGGAATTATGACATCCCTCACCGATCAGCTCTGGCTTCTTGTTGGAGGTGATCTGATAAAATATATGGTAGCTTCTTTCCGCCTTAAGCTGGAAAGTGACCCGGGACTTCTCTAGCAGATCTAGAAGAAAGCAGATTGCAAGCAGGAACACTGTGAAAGCTGACAGGGCGCACAGGTTTGGTTGTCAGGCAACTTTAGCAGTCCTGCAAACGTTATGGGGCTGCAAGTGAACACTCACAGGTCTCGATGTCAGCGGACGCCAGTTTCCCTGTAGTGCCAAAGTGGATCCTGATAAATTTACCCTTGAAAGGAAAACCAACATGTCTACTTTGTTTTCAAGAATACCAAATCATTGAAAATGCTCAAAAACACTTGGAACAATACTGCTTTAATTTTAAGCCAAGTCAGAGACTATTTATAACAGACTATCTTCTATTTTACAAGTAGAAGGATTTTATCTTGGATTTAAGAATTTATGAATATAAATATACAAGGTGATGCTGTGTTAATTAGCTTGGATTAATTATCCCACAATGTATAAATATATTAAAACATCCCATTGTGTCCCATAAATATATGCAGGTATTGTTAATTAAAATTAATGATAAAATATTTTGCAGTAGTAGTAGTTATAATAATAACTAATAATAGTAGAGTAGTAATAATAATAATAATAACTCCAGAAAGGAGTCACATGTCCTTCTGGCCAGAGTTTTTGATCTTTGAAATAAGCCAAAGAAAACCACAGTATAGTATAATATGAGTAAAGATTCAAAGACTGCATCAGAGACTTCCAACAGATCTTGGCCAATGAACAGTGCCCATCCAAGTGTACAAGAGACTCACAAAGCGAGAAGAGTTGTCGTTCCTCACAGTCTTGGCATTCCCAAAGGCCTCCAGCAGGGGGTTGGCACTGATGATTTGATCTTCCAGGGTCCCCTGCAAGGGAAAGATCAGACCTTGCTTATCAGGCTCAAAGATTTCCTGCCAGGGAGGCCCTCCCAAAAAAGCTTGAACTCTGTGACAGTCACCCTCACCTGCATTTTGCCAGAAGTCGCCTCCTCCTTCTTCTTGTCCCCAGTGACTGCAATTGTTGCAAAGTACTGGATGACACGCTTTGTGTTCACAGTCTTCCCGGCCCCGGATTCTCCGCTGTCAAATCAAAACAATTAGAGGAGACCCCACATCTAGCAGCTTCTACAGCCACGAAAAGAAAGCTTAAAACCCTACTTACGTGATCAGGATTGACTGGTTCTCCCGGTCTGCGAAAAGAAATTGCAGGCACTTAATGTTGTTTCAAACCCCCCTTGTAAATGGTTAGAATGGTATCAGGGCTTGAGATTTCTATTTCTCTGTTTAGCAGTCTGAGTGCCTGGTACACAGTGACCTAACATCTTCCCTCTCGTATCTCCCCACACTTAGTGCACATACAACCGTTTAAACCAAGTACAATCACTCATGTCTTTCCAGAACATTTCATTCAAGGGGGAAAATTCTATGATGAAGAAATTGTCTAAAAAGCCTTGGTAGAAGGGAGACTACATTGTGTTTTCCTGAGACACAAGGCTCTCTTTCTAATATACTACTAAATCAATATCTAAACTAAACTTGGCTTGTCTATCCCATTTTGATAACAATTTAAGCTAGTGACACATTCATGGTGGGCAAAGGGACAAATGCCAACTGGGACATTGGAAATATTTTGATGCATGAGGCGTAGTAAAGGGTGGGAAGGTGAAGTGCTGTCAGTGCATAGTGCTTCACCATACTTTTAAAGGAAAGCAAGAGCTGATATGCCTCACTCAGGCTCAAGAATTCTCCAAGCCATTTCCAAAGGCGCCACAAGTATATAAGATCAACCTAGCTGAGCGAAACACCATAGAGGTAGAGTCAGTATAATGTCCTAATACGAGATATGCCTTAAAGTCTCACTGGTTGGTTCTGGCAAAGGCAGCACCTTGTGTACTGTTGATTGTAATCTTTGATACTGAGGAGAAAACCACAAAAGAAAAGTTTGTTCTCTTGCCTTTTGCCATACAGTAACAGTCTGTGTGTGTGGCTGTGTCTATGTGTGCACATGTATATCTGCACATGGATGCTTGTGTTTTGATGTTCATAAGTCTCACTGCAAGTAATCTTTTGTTGACCTTTAAACATTAAAGAGCTCAGTGGTCATTCTGTATTATCTCACATGGGCCCCTGTGGAAGGGGATTATCTCAAGGGGAGTGGTGCAATTGATTGGGGACATAGAAAATAGCCAAGCCACTTACCAGTTAGCATGAACTGATAGGCATTGTCAGAGATGGAGAAGATGTGGGGCGGGGCCTCCTGGCGCTTTTTGCCTCTGTAGGCTGCCACCACTTCAGGGTTGTACACTGGGAGCCACTTGTAGGGGTTGACGGTGACACAGAAGAGGCCTGAGTAGGTCTGCATAAGGAAAGAAAGAATTACTATCCAAAGGTCCTTCTTGTCTGTGCAACTCACTTAGTTGGACTTTAAGAAAAAGAAGGACTTTTGTGAATACATTTCTCCCAGGCATCAGGATGGAAACTGATTGGTTGGCAGACAGCAACATCATTGAGGGCAATGACCAGTTCAGAGTTCCTACTGCTTCCCTGGGACTTGTCATGGTTTTCACACAGGAGCATCAACACCATGTCTGTCTATTTGTTTTAGTGTGGACTATGAGAGATGATTTTGCTGTTGTTTGAAAGAAACAGGAATATATTTTATTTGCAGGATTGAGACACTTTGAATTTATAAGAACATAAATGTATTCAACAGTAAGAGAAGGATGGGGAGTTTGGAATATTTTAAGACAACATGATAAAAGCCTTTCAAAAGCGAGCGGGGCAGTATGTAAATATGGCTGCACTGGGAAACACTGTAAAGTATTTTTTAATTATACAGTGACAAAGAACAAATAAATGCATGATGGTTAAATGCAGGAATTTAAAAGTTGTCTGTCAACTGGTGAAGGACTGTCCACTCACCAATTAAAGTGACTATGGAGCATAAACACCTGGTATACCAGTGTGGGTGTTGCCCAGCTGAATATCAGGACTGGCTAAACTGTGTAAAAATATGAATATAAGATACATCGCATTCAAATGTTTATTGGATATATATTGTATTCTAGGACTCTGCAAGAATGTCAGACTAAAACATAAATAAGATAGAGTCCTTTGAGAAATCCCCAGTCAACACAATAGATGGGGAAGTTAATGGATGACCAGGAAAAACATAATCGGTGTGAATGCGACGATGGAAAGAGAGGGGCAGAATACTCAAAGCTACCTGGGGCTGCTGGAAGGATCCCACAGTTGAAAGGAACTAGAACCCAGTGACTCTGGTATTGTTGTGTGGGGAGATTTAATCCCCAAATGAAACTTAACCCCTAAAAATTCCATTTTAAAATGTTAGTGTTTATCTTTTCTTCATTGAGATGATTCTGCAACAGCAATTGACAGGGAAGGTAAGGAAAGGCAGGAGAGGGGAGAGGAGGGGAAGAGAGGGGAAGGGAGAGGAGAGGAGGTGGGAAGAGAAGGGAAGAGGAAAGGAGAGGAAAAGAGAAGAGAGGAGAGGTGAAGAGGGGAGGGGAGGGGAGGGAAGGGGAGGCATTAGCACATTTAATCAACAGATCTGTGATAAAGCCAGTGGCCAGAAGGACAATGGCCTTCCCTTAGGAGAGAAGATAAGGTGTTGCTTTTGGGATGTGCCTTACAGTTTCAATAATGAACCTTTTAATAACTAGTAATTCTGCTAGTGACTTCTAGTGACTGAGAGATACTTAGGGCACCTTTGTGCCTCATCTTTTAGAGCATATGGTGATGACACGAGAGATCCCTGGTGTGGGTCACTCACGTAGATCATCCAGGCTGCATAACGCTCTTTGAGGTTGTACAGCACAGCAGGCTCGTGCAGGTGAGTCATCATGGCCATGTCCTCGATCTTGTCATACTTGGGAGGGTTCATGGGGAAGATCTGGTCTTCTTTCACCGTCAGGGTCTGGTAAACAGGAAAGATTGGTGTCAAGTGAGTGAGTGACCAACCCTGCCAAATGCAGCACAAATGTAACAGGTACAACATGGCGGGCTCTCTACATACCGCTCCTGCTTCGGTTTTCACGGTCACTTTCCCTGCATCTTTGCTTTGAATGGTTCCTTTGACAAAGGACTCCTTGGGCTCCGCCACAAAGACAGATGTTTTGGCATCAAAAGGCCTATTCTGGGCCTCGATTCGCTCCTTTTCAGACTTCCGGAGGTAAGGAGCAGCCTCCCCGAAAACAGCCATCTCAGCGTCAGAACTCATGGCTGCTGAACTCACAGACCCTAAAGGGGGCAAAAAAAAAATCATACAGTCTACAGTGCCTGGTATAACAGATCTTTGTACAGTTATCACTATTTGATCTGTATGAGTATCTTCCCTGTATGTACATTCATGCATGTACTGTGGGCATATACTGTGTTTACTGTGTGCATATACTGTGTGTACTGTATGCATATACTGTGTGTACCGTGTGCATGCCTGATGCCTAAAGAAGCCAGAAGAGAGTATCAGCTCCCTTAGAACTGGAGTTACAGATGGTTGTGAAGTGTCATGTGGGTGGTAGGAATTGAACTCTGCAAGAACAACAAATGCTTTTAACTTCTGAATCATTTCTCCAGTTCCAACTAGCGGATCTTTATAGTGCAGTGGTTCTCAAACTGTAAGTTGAGGGTTAAAACACCTTTTCACAGGGGTCACCTGAGACCATCAGAAAACACAAGTGTTTGCATTATGATTCATAACAAAATTACAGTTATGAAATAATTCTAGGATTGGAGTCGCCACAACATGAGGAACTGTATTAAAGAGTCGCAACATTAGGAAGGCTGAGACCCACTGTTGTAGTGTCTGCTGCAGGGACCCCAGTTGCAAATTACACTAGGCAATTCTACTACTACCAGGCTGCGGTGGCTGAAACAAGCATCACAAGAACAGAAGTGCAAGAGGTTGCAGTGATGTGTGCTTAGGGCTGAACATCCAGTATCCCCCATCCTCTGAGACTGGCATCCCAGTTGGGAAACTAGGTTATAGGTAGAGTGATGATACCAGGGATTGTGTGACCTTGGGTAAGTCTCTTGATCAATTGGAGCCTCAGTAACTACATCTTTAGGGCAGGGATGATGGTACTAACTTCTTTTTGCTTTGAAGCCCTTGGGATAGGGTGATATTTGGAAAAGTGTTTTAAAAAGACTACTAAGTAACTGAAACAGGTTCAGGTTATTATTTATATAGAAAATGTCACTTACTCTATCGACAAACATCTTTCTGGCCATATAAAGAACTACTTTATTTCCATGTGTCAATATTTGGCCAAATTTGCCCAAAGTAGTTTTGGAAGGATTTTAATTGTGTTTCTGATTGTGTCCCTCCCCCACATCCCCCCCTTTAAGTTGGATGCTGGGTAAAGTTATTCTAACATGATATCTTTGCACACTAAACCAAGCTAAACACATGAAGGAGACAACCCACACCCATGCTCATCTTTGTGCTTCTATATGGCAGGGATTCCAGAGGTCTAAGTTCCCTTATACAGAATGTGAAAGCTGGCAGCTTGTTCCACGCTGTTTCAAGGTACAGGTAGCAGAACAACACAAGATGGGGAAGTTATCCTGTACAGTCACTGCAGGACCAAATGCTTGAAACTCTTAAATCTTCTCTCCCTGTCTCCCTCTACAGAGACGCAGCATGCAGTAGTAATGGGACTGCTGAATTTCTGTTTTATATAAAAACATTTCACTATGTTTTGGTTTTATGAAATGACTTTTACAAGTGTCTAGAAAGTTTAAAAGAACCATTGCTCTAAGTACTTTCTTTTTTATGAGAGATTTTGATTACTAAATGAATTCTATTGGCTTTTCTACCAAAAGGATTTTTTTTTTTGCAGAGACATAACAAACAAAAAATAAAAAAAAACCAAACAATTAAAAGAAAAACCCAACCTTTTAGAATTGATTTTGCTCACATGGCAGGAATAAGAGCCCTTCTTCCCTCCCCAGCCCATTTCCTTAAATGCAGTTAGTGTTTCCTGAGACAGGCATTTTCTTAGAGGATGCTAAGTGACATGGAGCCCTCCCAGAGGACTCTCCATCACACCTCCAGGGACTGGTTAGTCCAACCCTTACCTTATTGGCAAATGAGAAAGCGCAGCTGGGAAGTAAGAGGGTCCTGTATGAGAAAAGAGCAAAGCACTTGATTAGTTGAGAAATAAATCCCACTCGCTACTGAAAGTCGAAGGCACTAGGACTCACAGACGTGAAATCCAGGGGAACTGCAGCCCAGGCGGTGGCCAGTGTCCTGCTCCCACCTACCTTGGAGCTTTTTAAAGCAGGACGAGTCAGCCTCGTTCGGGACTCTTTTATATGGCTAGCTATGGAAACAATGCGACTGCCTCTTCTTTCTTAAGTCAAAAGGAATTGTCTGGCAAAAACCCTCTTGGCAATCGAGCGTCTCTGCATAATTCTCATTCATATTAAGAATGGTTGGATATAATTAGAAATATTTTTCTTATTGAGTATGTGGATAAATCTCCTATGGATAATTTGAGAAGATGATCTGAAAGGAAGATTTGGGCTGGTGGATAAAGGCAGTGGCCAGCCAACAGGATACCTGGCTGCCATCGGAACGTCTTTTTGGCATCGCCAGGCATGCCATTCAGAGCCTTGCATCACTCTCGAATATTTCTCCTATTAAACGATATAAATAAAATACACTTATTTTAATTTTACAAGGCTTAATTTTCACCTGTTAATCCTCTTTCTCCAACCCAGCAAAATTAAGTTGCATGCCTTCAACAATTGAAGCAGAGAGAAAAATCTTCTCTTTGTTTTCCTAACATTCCCAGAATATCCTGGCTCTTATTTTAAAAAAAAAAAAATTAACAACTGCTTTGGCCAAGCTGTTCCTCTGTGTAGTAACATGCCATTCCCTGTTCTCCTCCTCACTGGCATGTATGCAAGGGGGGAAAAGTTGAATATTTCCTAGTTGTAAAAGGTGATTTTTGAGAGTGCTTCCCAACGTTTTTTATATCATAGAACATCAAGAAAAAAAAATGACAAGGAGAGTGTTATACACTAGAGGAGCATCGGAGATATTTGATTTGTCTGCATCTACATAAATGGCATGGAAAGGTTCTTTCTTTATATTTCTACGTCTTTTGTTAATAAAATATAGCAAATATAATACCTACCATATTAAGAAAAATTATGAATACTGAATTATCTCGAACTTTTAAATAATATTTTTTAAAACTGTTAAGGAGAAATTTGAGGTAGATCTCACAAGAAAAGAAGTTCATACCTCGATTTGTGCTCAACATATAACACTTTTCTAATCAAAAGTTTTTAAGTGATGCAGTTTCTGAATTCTTGATAATTAGCTTCATGGAGATCTTTGCACACGAAGGGAGTGAAGGCCTAATCATGCTTTTTATACAAGTTAAAATGATGCATGAAGACCTTGCCAGGTTCGTCTTCTGCCTCCACTAATGAGCTATACTATTGAATTTTCTAGGATAATGGAAGTAGAGTGTTGACCCGTTTGGACTCTTTTACATATCATATACTTCAAGACTTGATGAAGCCATAATTAAAAAAAAATCCATGTGCTAAAAAAAAAAGTCCTTAGTTGCTAAGTTGGTCAAAGGGCACATTAGTCACAGACACAGAGACGTGCCTGATATAGTCAAAGCTCAAACTTTGGAGCTTTCATTCAGAGCTATCACTCAGAATCACAGTTCCTCCCTCCAGCACCTTTCCCTCAGCTGGTGCCTTCTGGGCATTGTGCCCTGCCCCAGGCATCCTGGAACATCAGCTTTCCAGCAATTATAGGGGTCTCTTGACAACGGCAAGGCCCGTCACACTTTCAGTTGGCTGCTGAAGTCCTTCCTGGTTCCACTGAACACATGGCCAAAGACACCATTGTGCTCGCCTCCCATGGGGATAGAGAACACAGCCAAACTCTAGCAAAGCCCAGGCTACTCTCAAGGGACCCTTGTCCAGTTATCTCACAGCTAAAGACTGCCCCGAGGTCATGTCCCAACTGCTCCTCTAACACTGAGTGGATCAGCATTCCACGCTGCATCTGGAACGTTTGTGAGGCTGGGACACACGAGCACTTGTGCTTTGGTGAGCTATGCTGTGGGCTTCCATTAGACAGACAGTATGAGTGTCCAATCTGATATTTTAATATTCTCTTATTTTATTTCTGCTCCCCCACGGATGTCTTCTTTAAGTTTCATTAAGTATTTCTTGTTCTGCGCTATTTCTGAACTGATCTTCACTTTCAAGTCATTTCAGAGTGACTTGGTCGTCTCAGAGCATATATACTGTTTCGTCCACTCGTGAGCTCCTCCCTCAGATGTGGTATGAGGCTGTGTTACATGAGGAGAGACTACCTGGTGTGACACTTTTTGGTGTAAAGGAGAAAATCCAAAGCCTCATTTCCCAATGTTTGAAAGACAAGCCCTAGTGGTTCCTTTTGCCTTTTGGTTCCTGACTTGTGACTGGTAAATCTTCAATACTCTCTCACTGTCACTTTGGATGTAGATCAGTGAGTCGAGCTAGTGTACTTTCCCACTCTGAAAACAAGTCAGGATGAACATCCCTTCTGTCCCTCCTGGATTTCAGCCCTGCTCAAATGAATCAGTCTAATCCTTTCTCCTCATCACCCCCTGGGCTAATGGTCATATTCAAATCTAGTGCCAATGTGAGAAATGAGGGAAATTCGAGAGTGAGTGTTGGTTTATGCGGTGCAGAGAGGTTCCAAGGGGAACAGCAGCTGCTGACCTTGTCAACCGGAGGACTGGGTCTAAAGAATCAAAAAGTTGCTGACAAAGTGGTTCAAGTCACCTGGAGACAACAGACAGAAAAATTTAAAAGTACGGGATTCAAGTTCTTTGCAGGGTAGGAGTTGCAGTTTAACTTTGTTAAACCAAGATAAGAGCCAACATTTAGAAAGTAGCCCCCAAACCCAAGTGTGCACACTCAGGATGCTCCACATGTCTTTGCCTTAACGTTCATGTCCTTCATGGCTGACCTGGACTTAAGTTTTGACTATATGTAAGCTGTATATCCTTGGAAAATTAGAATATCCTCCCAAGTCTCCGTTTCCTGCAAAATAAGATCAGGATGTAATAGCATGTAGCAGTGTCTGCAGACTAAATTATAAAAGGCCTAGAAACTTAGAGCAGTGTGTAGTACGCCTTACCTACTTGGCAGATACTAGCAATTGTGATTACAGTGATCCCCGTATTTTGTTAGTGCTTCTGTTGAACTTTCTGCTACAGGGAGGCTTTTTTACTTGTCATCTCAGTTACCCATCATGCACCAGACTCCATATGGGCCCCCATTGCCCTTGTGGAATGTCCTGCTCTCTTCCTTATCGTTCCCCAAGTTCATCACAGTCATGTTCAGATGGCACCCACTCATCCTCTTCATTATTCCACCTAACCACAATTTGGTCCCAAATAGACGCAAAGCTGTCATAGTATGATAATTGTGAAGAAATCATAGTTTAGACTAGAAACTTGGTAGGTAGAGAGCAGATGGAGTGGATGGAGAAACTGGCTAACTGCTATCCTCCAGGAAGAAACTAGATGCTTGGTAACAGTGGAGGGCTCTGCTTTTTTTGTACCTTTTGAATTTTGTGCTGCGTGTAATCAGAAAGAACAGAAGTGAGAGGAAGAAAGGCTTCAAGTCCCCACAGGAGGAAGAACAAGCTTTTATTATTGCTTTTAAAATAGAAGCTGGAGATTTCTAAGCCATTATTTATGAATTAAAAAGAATCATTTCAGTTGAAAGAAATGTGAACAGAGAATTAGATATATAAGACAATGACTTAGAAGAGGCAAGATTGGAGATAGGAGTTTTCAGAGGGTCAATTCTCTCTCTCTTTCCCTCCCTCCCTCCCTCCCTCCCTCCCTCCCTCCCTCCCTCTCTCTCTCTCTCTCTCTTTCTCTCTGCAGTGGACCAAACTTCTGGTTCATTGCTTTGTAAGCAGAAAGAAAGCAAGGATAGTGATGGTTTTCTAGGAATTGCTGCTTATCTACTCCAAACTTGGTAACCAGCAATACACCTGCATAAAATACACTTGGATATCCAGATGGAGTATGTTCTAAGGAATTGCTTTATAAGGGAAAAAATGGAGCCAGTGAGATGGCTCAGCAGGTAAAGGCTCTTGCCTCCAGGTCTGATGACCTGAGTTCAAGCCCCAGTACCCACATAATGGAAGTGAACCAACTCTCACAAGTATCAGAGAGAGAGAAAAATACAGTGAGACAGAGACACAGAGAGACAGAGAGACAGAGACAGAGAGATAAAGACAGAGATAGACAGACAGAGACAGAAAGAAAGAGATCAAGAAAGAGAGGGACATGACAGAGTATAAACAAATATAACAATAACAACAATAAAATAACAAAATGAAAGTCAACAAAAAGCCTGAAGATTCGCATGACATAAAAGTTTTGAAACAGATGATGTGATCATTCAAAAGTCATTTTCAATCTGATTTTCTGTATCTGACGTGGCTTTATGGTTGTTCCAGATTCAGCCTTAAAAGATTAAACATTATTTGGTGCTATATTGAAACAGGTATAGAAGAAGGAAATTTTGTGTCTGTGTTCACTTGTAGCTGGAATTGTCCAGAAAATTACTGAAAGAATGCTATATTGAAACCCAACAAAATCCAGATCTATGTAAGAACACTGTGGGGTGTTTAGGATAGAATAAGGTGGCCACTCTCACCCAGAAGTGCCACAGCAGACAGCACAACATCTGGGTGTAAAGGAGTCTGGTGACTACAAAAGGCTCTGGGGCAAGACACCAAGTCTCTAAAACATATTTTGTTTCTTCCAATTGTAAACATATATAAGTATGCAAACACGACAGACACTTGGGGAAAGAACAACAGAAGAACAAAAGGAGAAAATATTTGCTTGTTTTGAGATAGGCTCTTGCTGTATACATAATCCAGGCTAGCTGTAAGCTCAGGATTCTCCTTCTCAAGTGCTAGGATGGTGAGATAATAGGTGTGTGTCTCTACAGTCATCTGGAGAAAGTGATGTCTTGATGAACAAGAGACAAAACGCATTCACCTATGCACATGTCAGTGTTTGCTTATGTAAAACTCATGTCCAATTAACAATGCAATTGAGAGGTATGATCAGTGTGCATGCATCCCTATCATGACAGACATCAATATACACAGCTTGAATGGCTAAGAATAAGCACCCGTTATTTCAATAATTCCACACTTTACCTGGAATTCTTATCCTGTAGAGATCTTTTTGAGAGTGGCCATGTTTTTTTAACAGGTGTGGATGGGACAAATAAGCCCTCTTTACTTTTTCTCTGGGAAACCAGGATCCAGAAGAGACTGAGGTGTCTTGTGTGATCACACTGGAATTCAAATGAAGATATCTTGATTTATCCCCATTGCTTCTGAAGCCTAATGCATGTACCCCTGAGTCTTGTTCACTCTAGACTATTCTTAATTTCTTGGGCTGCTGATTGGCATGTAAGTCAGTAAACTGGTAGCCTTCAGGCATCATACAACATTGTGAGAAAGCTAAAGTAATAAATATAACAATAGTTATCCTGGAATGTAAAAGATTTAAATATAGAGTCCAGAGGAGATGGGATGAAAGCCACCTATACCCAGTCTCTGCCATCCTGTTCCTTCAGTCTCTTCAAACTCAACATGCTGGCAGAACAAACAGAATTATTTTATTATAATTTATGCAAACTTATTAGCATATATTACTTGATTTAGATTATAATGGCTTTCACTATGGCATATATATATATATATTGTGTGTGTTTTGATCACATCCCCCTGAGAATCCATGAAGGGATGTGTAGGATTTGACAGTACCAAGTCCAGGGAAAAAGAAATTTTTGATGCGAAAGTGTAAGCATGAAGAGCAAAGGAAGGAAGAGGGAAACTCAGTCTATTTGGGGAAGTCTTGTATGAGGGAGGAGTCTAGGGAGACAGGCTGGGTGGGATGTGTCAGAAGTGGCTATGCTGACTAACTCATTAAGAACTGTTGTCATGTTCCAGAATTTCACAGGGCTGACCAGAGCATTTCCTTTTTGCCCATGTCGTCAGACCTTTGAACTCCCCTCACTTCCCACAAACCTTCCACTTGTTTGACAGTTGGTTGTTTCCCTGGCTTGCTATGTGGCCAGGTCTTGAGCTCACAGTCCTCTTCCCTCAGACTCCACTGTACCTGCCTCCCCCACCTCATTTTTTTTCTTTCCTTCATTCGTCACATAGTTCTATACTCTCAGATTGATTTTTTCCATCCTCTACATGGGTATCAGCTACACCGACTTCTCCATGTCTGATTCCTCCCCTTGATGTCTTTCCAACCCCAGAACACATTCAGGGATTCTGTCAGGGCTCCCAACCTTTCACCTTCCCCACTGGATCAGTGTCTTCACTCATGTGGATGCTTCTCGAAATTGGAAACAGCTATGCTTTATACTTCTGCCCAGTTCCTATTCTATCCCACCAGCCTGACTTACAGCCTGCGACAACAAAGAATGTTATGGGGCTACTAACCCAACACAGCCATGGTCTGGGGATATAGCTCAATGATACTGACCTTACTTAGTGTATGTGGGGTTCTAACACACACACACACACACACACACACACACACACACACACAGCATTGGCATGAATCCAGAATAGTAGACCATGGAGTTCTTGAATAGTCTCCTACATGACTTCAAGTCTATCCACCAATTTTTTGAGGAATTTTATTTTCATTTGAGTACAATGAGGTTTCTAAAGTTAACTTCTTAGAGCTGGAAAAAAAAAAAAGAAGTCACCAAGTAACCTAATTCTCTTTTCTTTATTTTAGCTGCAAGAATGAAAAGTCAAGTGGCTTTTGATCTCATCTTGCCAAATCATCTCCCACCAAAAGCAAACTAAAAATATCACATCCAAGCTCTCCCTGAGGAAAGCAAAGAGTGGAGCTGGACTGGGATCTCATGGCTGAGGAAGCAAAGATTTTTTTTGTAAACTGGACATTTTTTGTAATCTTTCTGTAAACTGGACATGTCAAGGAGCCCCACACGTACATCAGCTTCCACCAAACAGATTCTTTTTCTTTCTGGTTTCAGCTTGCTTCAGGTCAAGCAACTGTTTCAGTGATGAGGAGCTGCTGAAAGGGAGGCTGTGCTCCAAGGCCGAGGGATATTTTTAGAGCTTGAGGAGGAAGGATTTTTTTATGTGAAGGGAAGGATGGGCATGCCGTCCTAAGCTTTGGTCCTGTGAAGAAGCTGAAACTTTGGCATGACCCAAGAAACTGACCACAGGACAGAAGCTAGTGGCCTCGCTTCCAGAAGCCAATGCTGGAGACCCAGTTCTGGACAAGTGGAAAATTGAACACAGAAGTTTTTATGGATTTTTCTCATTCTTTGGCTCTTGTTTTATTATAAATCACCAGCAAACATATACACATTCATTTGTTTTGGTTGGTCTGTTGGAAGACCCGGCTTCATTGCCTGTATTCTTTCTCCCTTGAGAAAATAAGAAAATCAAATTAAAAACCATTGATACCCCCCACCATATAGCATATCCTATGGAAAAAACATCAGTTAGCCAATCCTGGAGTCTTCACATTAGACAGCCTGTAAAAATCTGATGAACGGAACTCCACTGCCTGTGTGCATATGGAGGAGGTGTGTACTTGTTATTGATGCTACTGTAGCTTGCATCTGAAAAGTCTCCCAACAGTTTATAGACTAGTTCCAAGCTTGGTGGTAGAATCTATAGTGGAAGTCTTTTGGCCACTGGGAATGTGGTTTTGGCCTTTGGTAACATCTTTCCTGTTCTCTCTTGTTACCTCATCACGAGGCAAATGGCTGCCTCTCCAACGGCCCAAACCAATGGAGCCAATTGGTCATCAAACATCCAAAGTGGGCCAAAATAAACCTTTGTCTTTGCAAGTTGACTATGTTGGGTGTTTGTTAAAGTAACAGGGAGCTGACTAACATGCTCAACACACATGCGCATACTTAGTAAAAAGTACATTGCGGCTAAGAGGAAAGAGATGACGGAAATAGCAGAGTCCCATCCTTCCTGGATGTTCAGACTCATTATGAGATGGCTGGCTGTTAGATAGACACTCCCTGCTAGGGTCAGATTAAAGCAAATGACCTAAGTTGGCACTAAGAACAGGCAATAAGTTGAATGTGATGACACACAACCTTAATCCCAGCATCTGGGAGGCAGAGGCAAGCAGATCTCTATGAATTCAAGGCCAGCCTAGTCTACAGAGTGAGTTTCATGCCATCCAGGGCTGCATAGTGACACCTTGTCTCAAACAAACAAACAAATAAATAAATAAATAAATAAATCTTCAATAATTTAGGAAATTTCTAGGAACTGTCTTGTTCAAACTTTTGGTATTGGTTCTATGGCTAAAAATGTCTTTATCTCTACAAAGATGGTGCTATCAGGCCATTTATCAGGCCATTTATCAATCTGTCATACAGATTCTGTTCTCTGGAGGCCCTCAACTGACATGGTGACAAGCACGGTCACTAATGTTTGAATTTGTTGCCTGTAACATATTTGAAGGAAAAGAACCTTGAGTTCATTTTCCTTGTTGTTTTTTTTCTCCATAATGAGTCCAAAGATCACTCATTTCCAAACTGTGCAGATTTCTCCAGCCATTCCCACTCCTGCTGAGACACATGATACCCATTCAGCAAGGCATCTGTATTGTCTATGAAAACCTATTAAGCCTTTCCTGTTTCAATGTGGGTTTCTTGATCACAAGGGTAACATCTATGCTTATTTCAATACTCCCTATACCACCATACTGCAATCTGTATGCTAATGAATACATGGTTCTTCTGTGATGTTTAGCCCTGGGCACACATAAGAACCGTCTGCAGGTTCTAGAGTTCTGTGTCCTGGACACCAGTTCCAAAGTGTCCCCAGAGTCACAGCTGCAGCCTTGCTGAGGAATTTTGTAACTGCACATGTTATCAAGCCCCATCCCTGACCTATGGTATCAGAAACTTAGGGGTGAAACTCAGATTCTAGGATTTTGGTAATGGCTTTTACAAGAAGTAACTGCAACAGGCCCTTGGAAGGTGAATATCCCTCTGAAGGTGGCACTTACTGCCAAGCATCAGTTACTTCGCAGGTCATGCACTTGTAGATAATCAAAGAGTTTTCCAGCTAGAGACCTAGCTACAAAGAATTTTGAAAAACAAGCCAAAAAGTCAGACTTGAAAAGTTCAAATGTCTTCAACAAATTAAATTTTGATTTTTTTTCTATGAGAAGTTTTTTTTGTGGAACTCTCTGCTCTTTTCTGGACTTCTGCTCTATGGCAAGGACAGAACTCTCCATCCTACAGAATAAAGGGAAGGCATCCTTCTGCCCAGAGGATAGAACAGAGCTAGAAGCAACGGATGCTGCGAGGGACCACTGTCTCCAAAAGCTGTAGTTCACTTGCTGGTAACACAGTTTCTCATCACATATAAATCATCTGAGAGCGCACAACACAAAGGAGAATTCCTCAGAACAGCCAGCTCCAACCCCTCCTCACCCTCCACAGATCTGCAAGGTTCTTACCAAACAGTCGTTCCTTATCTATTTGCGCGCATATACATTTACTGTTTTCACTCCTCAGAGAATCCAAGTGACAGTTCTCATTCAGACCATGGTCTGACCACAGAAGCCATCGTCTGTGCACAGTGAAACAGTCAACGTCTTGAGGGAGATGGTGTTGAAGGAAATACAAATCTAACGTGGAGTAACTATTCAAAACGTAGGCCTCCACCTCAGGCGTCCATTTCCTTTTCTCTGATGATGAGCTATGCTCTATGCTCTAGGATTCTGTGGATCTGTACAGCTCACAACCTATGGCTCAGCGGCCTGGACTACATTGCTTAACTTTTTTGAAACTCTTTTTTACAGTTAATTAATTTTGACAATATTATACATATGCAGATATAGGATGTATACTATCTATCTATCTATCTATCTATCTATCTATCTATCTATCTATCATCTATCTACCATCTATCCACGTGCACGCGCTCACGTGTGTGTGTGTGTGTGTGTGTGTGTGTGTGTGTGTGTGTCTCGTCTTCCTCTTACCTCCACCAACCCCCTTTTCCCACCCAAGTCCCCACCCCACTTTCACATCTTTTTGTTTGTTTTTCTCATGACTCACGTGTTTAATAAGGGGTCACTTAGGGCCACCCACAAACACAGATGTAACATTATATATGCATTGGTACTGTGGGTAACTCACCAATGTCCCTAGCAATGAAAGCAGTGACTTCTTTGGCAGCCCTTGACTGCCATTAGCTTCCATGCATGAGACAGGGCCCCATAATCCCTCTGAGTGACTAAATGTTTACTGGTTCAGTGTTGTATGGGCCCTATGCAGGCAACAGCAGCTACTGTGTGTTCATGAGTGGCATAGTACTTCCCTCCTTCCTATAGTGTGTCTCTTAAGCTCACCTCTTTTTCCACAAAGTGCTCTGAGCTTTTTTTGGGGGGGGTGCGGGGAGCAGCTGTAGTGTAGGTACTCCATTACATGCTGAGAGCCCAAATGTCACTTGTTCTCAATACCTTGACAAGCCATGCATCCTTACCTTATCCACTTTCTGCTGCAAAGAAAATCTTTTGACAGCTTTTGTTCCCTCCTGATTGTAATTGTGTGGTGACCCGAGGACACAGTGGACAGGAAACACTTGACACTTGACACGGTGTCTGTGTTAGCTGTTGTAGGGCTAGAACATCTTAACCTCATCTTCAATCCTCTCAACTCACACCCCAGATAGAAATCATCCTTCAGGATGAAAATTTCAGGCTGGCCTGAGAATGTGAAAGGAAGCCCTGAAGGACTCAGGTGCTTCATGCAAATATTAGATTTCCTCCAGCAGTTGTGAGAAAGCGAGAGGTCCTCAGCTGGTCCTCATTTTTTTCTTGGAGGATGAGAGGAAGATTAACACTATTTACATAAACTATATACATCATCAGCAGTTGTCCACCTGATACTCCTAAACTCTTTGTTATGTGAGCAAACCAATTTCCTGCTGTGCTCAAAAATGGTCTTTAATAGTTCCAAGAAATATTGACTCATAACCTTAAAGCTGTAAATGTCTCTACAAACAATACTAGTTATGTCCCGTTCTAAAAGACTTTCACTCTTGCTGTTTGTGGGGAGCTGTGTCTGCCTAAAGTAGTAAGGCCTTGTTTGCCCTAAGGACAATTTTAGAAGCAACCTTGTGATAATTAACTCAGCAGGACTTCCCAAAGTAGCTCCAATTAACCCAGGCGGTAAAGGACTTTTAAAACTAGGAGCACAACTTGAGGAATTTCTCCCTTGAAGCAGTATGTTTCGCAAGTAAAATTATGAACACAGAAAATAACTTTAAAACATGACGCAGGACTTGATTTATCCTGACAGAATTGTCGTTTATTTCATTAAAGTCATTTTAAATTCCATTCTTATTACTAGAGGCATCAGTATTTTTAACAAAAGGAGTTTTATTGTGCGAATAAATATACCTGATATATTCATAGAATCACTGGGCATTTTTCAGAACTGTGTGTTTCAAATTTATCTTCTGCTGAGATGAGATGGGCTTTTCTATGTATCTCATCTTGAGTGTCTTCCATGAAGATCACCTTCTGGTGGGGAGAGGCCTGGGCAATCATGAAACCTGGTAAGACAACTATAGTCAGATCATGTGACTACCCAAGCCTCTAGTATCCAGTGTAAAGTCAGGAGGGGAATACTTGTTTCTCGTTTATGTGTGCAGAGGGCTTCTCTGATGGAGACATTCTTCTCCCTTTCCCTCTGCCTCTCCCTCTCCCTCTTCCTCCCAATCCTCCTCTTCCTCACTCTTTTATCTTCTCTTTCCTCCCCTCCCTCTTTCCCTCCCTTCCTCCCTCCTTCCCTCCCTCTCTTTCTTATCCAACATAATCTCTTGTATTATGGCCAATGTTCATAAATGACTTACTTCTATAAAGCCCACATTAAATATTACCAAGGCATCTCTGTAGACCTAGGCATTAGCTATTAGTTAGCACTAACTATAATGGCCAGACTGGTCATCATAGTTAAAATTACAGGATACAGCATTCTTTGTTTTAAAATTAATTTACTTTATGTATATTGTTTTATATGCATATATGTTTGTGTACTACATGTATATCTGGTGTTCACAGAGGTCACAGGAGGGCATGGGATCCCCTGGAACTGGAGTTGTGGATAGTTATGAGTTATCTTGTGGGTGCTGAGAACTGAACCCAGGGCAAAAGCAGTCATTTGCTCTTAACCACTGAGTCATCTCTCAGGGCCCAGGATACAGTGTTTTTCTTTCTTTGTTTTTGCTTATCTTCCTCACACACAAAACACTGCAGGTCGGGTGGGAGAACATGACATGGCCCTGGAGATGGTCAGAAAGTCTCTCTTGTTCCTAAACAACTGCTTCTTGTTGGGGAACCATAGAAAAAAAGATATGTCTTGCCTGAATGAAAAGCCCTTCTAGCCAAGAGGAATCTGGCAGGACCCCGCCTGGATCCCTTTTCTTAGGACAGGCTCTCATGGACTTCCTGGTGAAGTGTTTCTCCAATCCCTCAAGGCTATTTTTTCAAATCATTTTTCCTCAGGCAGATTGGATGAGTAAGTGGGTGGTGAAGTTAGTTCATGCTCTACCATAAATAACACACTGTTGTGTGCAGCAGTGTTCTTTTAAAAGTTAACTGGGTGAAGTTATTCATGAGTGCCCTCCATTCCCCTTAGCCCTTCCATCTCACTGTAAGCAGGAGCATACAGCCCTCTAGACTAGCTTGTACAATTATAATGGGCACATATGAAACATTTCAGTTAAAAAAAAATATTGGCCAGGCATGGTGGTACGTGTCTGTCATCCCAACATTCAGGAGACAGAGGCAAAAGGATCAGGAGTTCAAAGTCACCTTCAGCTAAATAGCAAGTACAAGGCCAGTCTGAGATACATGAGATCCTATCTCAAAACAAAGAAAGGAAGAAGCAAAAAATATAAAGGAGAGAGAGAAAGAGAGAGAGGGAGAGAGAGAGAGGGAGAGAAAAGAGAGAGAGTTGTGCTCTACATTAAAAATATATTCATATGGGCATATATATTTATATAACTACTGCGAATAGTGTGAATATGTTCTATTTCATTTCTGATGAGCTTCCCATCTTTTTCTCTGTCTCCATTAGAAACCATACTGCCATGAACTCTCTCATCCTCACTGAAGATTGCTTTATAATCTTGTTTCATACAATTAGTTCTTTTGTGGCATCTAAAATTTAATTTTGTATAATGTAAAGTTTTAAAGTTTACTTTAAAATGATTTTATGTATTTATTCAACAATATGGAGGGAAGCATGTACATCACAGTATGAGTGTCAGTCAGAGGATAACTTACAGGACATAGTTCCTCTGATCTGTGGGACTTGGAGATCAAACTTGGGTCATTAGGCTTGGCAGCAATCACTTTTACCTGCTGAGTCATCTCTTCAGCCCGTAAATATAATTTCCAATGATATTTATAGATTAGTTTCAAATTACTTAATCCAGTCATTCCTTGGTATCCAAGGGGGATCGGATCTAGGACCCCACTGGGTATTACAACCCACTAGTCTTCAAGTCCCCTGTGTAAGATGACCTGGTGTTTTCCTGGTTCCTTCCCACATCCTCTCATGTGTTTTAAATCATCTCTAGACTGTTTATAATATTCAACACAATATATAAATGCCATAAAATACCTGTTAGACCCAGTTGTTTGGGAAATAACAAGGGGAAAGCATCTGTACATAATCAGTATAGACACAGTACAGACTTTTCCATCTGTGATTGGTTGAATCTGCCCTTGAAGAACTTATTGGGTAGTGTGAGTTGACTGCAGCCCATATGTATGTGGTTGAAAGTACTAAAGGTTTCATGAACTAAATTTATCAAACCTGTATGTACTGGCTTCAGTTTCTCCCATTGGTTTGCACTCTGTGCCCACAGCTCAGAGTTGTACTACTTGGTACTAGTTCCACCAGTTCCACACTCTGGCCTTTATAATCTCATAAAAGGTTGCACCTGGAAGAACAGGGCTTCGGACACTCTGTTCAAAATATCCTCATTATATGATTTCTCTTCTGGCTGAATTTTAGTAATTTACTTCCCATTTCAAATTCAACTTCAAAATTATATGAGAATCTTTAATAAGCATAGGATTAATTTTAGAGGGCAACACTCAGGTCTGTGACTTTGGCTACAACCATAAATTAGTGTGAACACAGCCACTGTCACGACACAGAACAGATCCATTATTCAAATAAAAGACTCAAAACAAACAAACAAACAAAACCACCTTCCTATCCATCATGTACTTACCATACCTTTTCCTCCAGCCATGAACCTTGACCCCAGTGATCACTGAGCTGCCTGTCACTGTACTCTCTTCTTAAGAATAGTATAGAAAATGGAACCTACAGTTACAGAACCCCCTGAGGCTGCTCTTTGACTCAGCATCCCTGAGAGTCTCTAAGTTCATTACCATGATCTTTCTTCATTGCTCAGATGTACCATTGCATAGATGTACCGTGGTTTACCTATTCTCCACTACCAAGGAAAAGTCACAGTGTTTTCAATTTGGGACTGGTCTATTTAGCACTGTCTTGGGCATCCATGTGCAAGTTTTTATAGACATGTATATGTTTGTCTCTTTCCTGGAGTTAAATCAAGAGTTGACAAACGACTGTAGATTTAACATTGTAAGAAACTGCCAAACTTTTCCAGATCAGGTACCAAAGTATAAGTATTAGCTCCTCCATATTGTGTTAGGCAATTTGCATTATAATTTTGTTTGTTTGATTGTTTGTTTGAGACAGGGTTTCTCTTTGTAGCTCTGTATAGTTGTGGTGGCCTGAATCAAAATGGTTCCCCATAGGTTCAGAGACTTGAATGCTTGGTCAGCAAGGAGTGGCACTATGAGGAGGTGGTTCTCTCTCTCTCTCTCTCTCTCTCTCTCTCTCTCTCTCTCTCTCTCTGGATGTAGAACTCTCAATTCCTCCAGCATGGTCTGCCTCCATGCCACCATACTTCCTGCCATACTGATAATGGATCAAACCTCTGAAACTGTGAGCGAGCTCCAATTAAATGTTTTCCTTTATACAGTTGCCATGGCCAGGGTATCTCTTCACAGTAATAGGACTCTGACAAAAACAACAGTCAAGGCTGGCCTGACACTCACAGAGATCCACCTACATATGCCTCCTGAGTGCTGGGATTAAAGATGTGTGCCACCTAGCCTTGCTGGTATTGCATGTAGGTTTTAACTGAAATTATTATTGTAAGTATGAAATGGTATCTCAGTGGGATTTCATGGCAACTTTTTAATGACTAATAGTGATAAACACCTTTTTATGTTTATGAATCATCATATTTTTGCTCATGTTTTCTTACTAGTAAATTTTTTTTATTCTTTATATATTCTGGATGCAGATTCCTTGTTTGGCTGAGCCATCCTGTGTGGTCACATAAGACCCTACACTACTAAAGTCCCCATGCTGGTTAATGTTTGGCTGATATATCCTTGAAGTATTTTGTTTTCTTCTCTCTCTCCTTCTTCCTCTCCCTCCCCTCTTTCTGAATTGTATGAATATATGTATATGTGTTCCCACGTGTGCACACAAGTGTGGGCAGGTGTACATGCATGGGCACACCTGTGTGTGTGTAAAGGCGTGATGTTAGGAATCTTCCTTTTAGTCAGAGTCTCTCAGTCAAATTCAGAGGTCTTCATGAGGTATTGTAACTATCAGCTTGCTCTGAAGATCCCATTTGTGTTTCTGTGGCTGGAATTACAAACAAGTCTCAGGCAAGTGCCACGCGCAACTGGCACTATGTGGGTTCTGGAGCTACAAACAGGTCTCTCAAATACACAGCACTGGTACTCAAATTCAACCACTGGTCCATCTCTATATCTTTTCTTGACATCCTTAATGACAATTCAATGAGGGTCCCATGTTTTCATTTTGTAGCAGAAACAGGTAGATACTCACACTTATTAGATGTGATACGTAATTGCCTTTGGCCAGATTGTTGCTTGTCTTTTTATTCTCTTAACATAGTCTTTTCCAGAGCACAGTTTTGAGTTTTGATGGAGCCTAATTTATCAATTTTCTCTTTGATGGCTGGTGTTTTGGGGGTCATTTCTAGGAACCCTTTGATCATGGAAGGTTTCTCTTCTGTTATCTTGTAAATGTGCCCCAGCTATGTTTTTCACTGAGAAGTATGGGCCATTTCAGTTCATTTCTGCAGCCCACTTTTGATTGCTAATATATTTTGGATGAAGGCCACTCAGCATCTTTACATTGGAGAACACAGTGATGCTGTTTACAAGCACCTTCTTCTTTCCTCTTCTACAAAGTTTCATGTTTTTATTCATATGTGTCTCGTTCATTTTCATTACTTTACTGGAGTGTGCATTTGTACTTTTTTTTTATTGCTCTTGTATGAAATCTGTTCTCTGTTGCATTTACTGATTCATTGGAGCTGAAGAACTGAAGCTGCCAAGCATTGAAAATGAAGAATTAAGATACAAAAGAAGACTATTACATCTGTCTTGACCCTACATCACAAAGGCTACTCATTGTCTGCTTCAGGCAGGCTCTGGGAGAGACAGCCAGCCGTTCCTCTTCAGAGCACGGTTCCCTTATGAACACTCTGGGTGGGGGTGGGGTGAGGTTGGCATGCCAGTTCTCCTGGAAAAATGCCTCTGGCCAGCACTGTGGGTAGGGAACTGGCTCCTTAGAGAACTGCCTCTAAATTGCTGCATGATACTTAGCCCTGTTGTTCTTAGTTGTGCATTTTAAGAGCTAATTGTGCCAGACAAATAAGCATATTTTATCAATTCATATTTAGTGAACTGCAAGTAACATACTAGCTAAATTTGTTATTAGAATTTTTTTTCTTTTTCTCACATAATGAGGGCTCTGGGGTGGGCCGTCGCTGGTGTTCACTCAGCATTAAGTAATGCCATTGGAAAGTCAAACTCTCTCTCTCTCTCTCTCTCTCTCTTGATTTGGAGTGACATTAGAGCCACAGGAACGCCTTAAAAATGACCCAACGGTTTTGATTTGATGTGTATTGTACCTTGTTTCCTCTCACATTAACACATTGGTCAAAAGTAAGATATTTGTATTGATACTATTAATTAAATAGTTTGCATTCAAATTTCAAATCAAATCAGTTTGTTCATGAGTGTGCTTGTAAAGTTCAAAATCCAGCCCATGCCTCATTGCCTCTCGTCTCTAGGTCTCCTTGGGCATCTCTCAGCTGTCACATGATCTCTAGTCTTTTAATCATTTTTTTAAATGGAGAATTTAAAACACGTATGAAATTAGAGTTGGCCTTGGTGTATCTGTATCCAGTCTTCACAATTGTTAGTGTTATTTCATTTACCTACACATGTATTCTTTCCACCAGCTTCCACTGGGTAACTCTGAAGCAAGCTCTAATCACCATACTTAACACCTATAGCTAATTCAACATGACTCATAGTAGTTAAGGACTTCTAGAAAAAGTCACAATGTTGTTAACAGAATCCTTAAAACTGTGGCCACAGTTTGTTTCAAAGCTGATTCTGTTTTCTGTCTTGGTATGGAATTCTTCATCTTTGCTGTTTAACAGCTTTCAGAGGGTGCCTCTGAGCTCAGCCATCACACCTTAAGTCCAAGATAAGACACAGGGAGACGGTGTAACAGGCGACCGGAAGCTTCTCTGGTAGCTTCGCCCATTGTAGTATGTTCATTGGCCAGGACCGGTCACGTGGCTACCACGAGTAACCAGGAAAGCCCTTGGCTTTTCAGCCTCCCTGATGAGGTTGTGAATTGATGCTAAATGAACCAACACAAGTCATCTTCCACACTAATCTGAGGGAGTGGAGAAGACTTGGCTGACACTTCTCACCATTCTGTAAAACTAGTCATTAGGACAGGGCAGGGATTGAGGAGAATTGGCAGCCTGAGACTCTTAGGGAAGTCTTAAGGCTGTGTGGCCTAGCTAAGCCTATTAATGGAGGCTGAAGCCTCAACTGCAGAGCTGTAGAGAGCAGGACTAGAGTCTGGCAGCCAGGTCAATTTGTCTTCAGTGACTCCAAGGCATAGTTGTTAGGGAAAGTAACTTTGTAGGGCATGAAATCAGAGCGATGTTAGATTGCCCAATATCTAAGTATTAGTCAGCTGTTAGGAGCCCTGCCAAAGCAGAGACTACAGAAGAACTACCCAGCTGGGATTGCTATAGCAAGAATTTTGCAAATTAAAAAAAAAAAAAGCAAAACTTAAAAGTCACCAATTTTTAATGTTCTGTTATTTAATATACTTCTAAAAATACAAAAAAAAAATCTACCAGTTAAATTTTGACATGCCATTTGATTCTATGGCACATCCTGACTCATCTTGACTCCAGAAACCTTGAAAATACTGGGGGAATATGTTTTAATATTGATGGAATGGATTTTCCTGAGAATCTTCTTTTTTAATTGCCTTATTGAACTCTAATCAATATCATTGCATTGTGTGTATATGTCTATATTAACACCACAAGCTACTTCTTACCAAGAAAAACCACACTCTCAATTTTTTCACCCTAAATTGCCTTGTTTGTTCAGAGTTTCGTAGGGAAGAGGTCATTTGGTTTGTCCTTCCTTAAGTCAACATAATGTTTTCAGAGTTGCTCACTATATGGTACCACAATGCTTGAACCATTTTTTCAAATCCCCTGGTAGCAGCCCATTATAAAAATGTTTGTCCATCCAGTCTCCTACCAGTGGGTATTTGAGTTATTTCTACTTTTTTTGCCATTACAGAAAAAAACTCTAGGAGCATGCATGTATGGATTTTTTTTTCACAGACTTAAGTGTAATTTATTTGGGTAAGTATCAAGACTAGAATTGCTGGATTGAAAAGCAAGTTTACATTTACCTTTTTAATAAAGTGCCAGGTAGCTTTTCAAACTGCCGTTACCATTTTATACTCCACCTGCAGAGCATGAGACTCCAGTTGCTCCCTGTCCTTGCGTCATAACACTAAGTACATCCATCTGTCAGTTTCAGCTTTAGCTTCGTCTACTAGGCTTAAAGAAATATCCTGCTAATTTGCTTTTGCTTGATGATGTGATATTGAGAATCTTTTAGTGTGTTGTTGGTCATTCATATCACTTCTTTTTGAAAAGTTCTCATTTAAAATTTTTTTTCTGTCTTTAAAATTAGGCTAATTAGGGCTGTGGGTGTGTCTTAGTGATAGAGTACATGCATTTACAAAGCCTTGAGTTCAATCCATAGTAGTGGGGAATAAAAAATCTGGGTTCTTTACTATTTTCTTATTGAATATTTGCATATTCTCATTCTTCTTATTGAATTCCGTACACTCTTTGCATATTCTCACTCTTTCTTATTGAATGGTAGGCACTCTTTGCATATTCTGACTCTTTCTTTCCTTTCTTTCCTTTCTTTTCTTTCTTTTCCTTCTTTCTTTCTTTCTTTCTTTCTTTCTTTCCTTTTTCTTTCTTATTGAATGGTAGACATTTTTCATATTCCTCAGTGCTGATCTCTTTGTCAGCTATGTGTTTTGCAAGAAACAAGCACCTGTATGAAGAAACATCATTAATACCAAAACAACCTGAACCTTAAGTTGAACCACCAGGTACCAGGTTCAACAGGCCCCATATTTCTCCTCATACTACTTCTGCAGGATTTTGTTCTTGGTATTGTTCTCAATGATGCTGGGACACAGAAAGGATTCAATAAGTTGCTTATTGCTGTTGAGCTTGTAAGGAGAACAAGGACTCGAAAGCCAGCTTAGAAGTGAGTCTGGGACCAGAGTAATGAGATTTGCCAAGATAAGAGAACAAGCCAGGGAAGCAGTGAAAAGCCAATGGGTCTTCAAACACTGGCAGTCAAGGTGGACAAGAATGGTGCCATCAGGGTAGAGAATAGATGCTTACTGAATTGGCTTGCCTTTTAAAGAAATTCTTAGTAAATTTCCTCTAGATTGCTTTTGATAGATAAATAAATAAAATTGAGAAAGAGGAAGGCACTAGCTCTCCTTCACTTCCCTTTGAGGGCTTAGGTTTATGTTTAGGTTAGGTAAAATAAAGGAATTTGAAGTTTCATATTAGTTTGTAAGTATATCCTTTGATAGAAGGAATATCAAACCAAACACACTTGTTACAAAAATGGAAGGTAAGATAGTCTGACACCGAGTTCTGAGCTCAGGGAACAAGTAACTTCTCTGTGTCCAAGAACTAGAGAAAATGGCATATTTCACATTGGAGCTAATTCTTTCCTTTTAGCTAAATTGCTCATGATTGAACAGTCCTTTTATGTGTCAAGAAAACGATCCTTTCTCCCCCTGATCTTCCATTAAAAGCAGTAGGACAATTAATTCTTCCTACTGATTAATCTGAGAATACAAATTCTTAAGTGTGTGGAACTCAAACTTAAAGTTTTCTCTAAAGACCACATATTCAAAGGGAACATGATTCATCAAGGACATGCTTTAGAAAGCCATGTTTGAAAGCTCAGACAGCTCTAATGAGAAAAGTTCAATGATGGTAGAAGTGTTTGATTTGGACAAAAAAAAAAGTTTTAGAGGGGGTAGGACTTTTGAGAGGAGCTAAAGACAGATTAATTTGCAAAACAAGATGGACAGCATGCTTATGGCAAAAATAACTCAACAGACATATTTCAAATCAGTCAACCTTAAATGGCAGGTCCCTTTGGCAAGTATTGGCTGAGGTATTTTGTACTACTAGAGGGTGCTTAAAGGAGATTGATCTAGAAGCTTACATAGATAAGAGAGACCCTCTCAGTAAGACCAGGAGTTCCCAAGGTGAAAAGAAATCCTTAGTATTGGCTCAGAAAGCAAAGAAACAGAATAGTCTTTAAGGAAAGAGAAAGGAGAGAAGCTCCATGTTATAGAGAAGGCAATCTGAAAATGTGGTATAAGCCAGAAGGTCAGAGGCGAGGGAGGCTCCTGGCTCTATGGGAGGCAGGCTGAGCTGAGATGAGCTGAGCCAACTCTGAAGCAGCCTCACTAAGAGGGCAAGGATGTGCTGAGTGCTGTCTTTTAAGTTTATTTGCTCCCATGATCAAACAGCCTACCTAAATTCAACAAGCACATCTTGGAATGGTTCTTAATCTACTCAGGGGCTCACAGGTTTCTCCAGCTCCCATTTCAGAAGAGCAGCACTCGCTCAACCATAGCATTTATTTCATTGCTTCTCTTTGCATCTGTTTCCTCCAAACACTTCCTTGGCAGCGCCATGGATCCTTCTGCCAGCTTCACCCCAGCCAACCACTTCCACTTAAAACCTGGATTTATGAATTCCTGACGGGCCAACAGTATCTTGCTCACTACAGAAGAAATGGGGGCAAACAGTATTCCTTTATTCTACCCTTGGCTGCCATCTTTCTTCCAGTTTCCTCAAAACCAACACATTGATTTTTGCCTATTACAACTTTGTTATAGGCGAATTACAAGAGATTATGTTAGTTCATACAACGCTAATAGTAACTACCTTAGTTTGAGCATTTATTATACTCTTACTGATACCAAGGACTTGACCTGGATGGTTTTGTTTAATTGCTACAAGTCTATGGCACAGGTGTTCTCATGACCTCCCTCTTAAAACAGAGGAGTCCAAGCCTGGAGAGATCCCATGACTTCTCCAATCTCACACATCCTCCAATTAGTGAGGAAGTTCAATATCTGCACCTCCAACCACCATGCTACCTTAGACTCTCAAGAGGGACTCTACTCTCCCCCACACCCTGAGGTATGGGTCTTGTCTTCCCAAGCTTCAATATCTGCACCTCCAACCACCATGCTACCTTAGACTCTCAAGAGGGACTCCACTCTCCCCCACACCCTGAGGTATGGGTCTTGTCTTCCCAAGCTCCTTTATGTACAATGTCCACTCATTTCCTTTGGAAAAATTACCTCACTATGAGAGCCACCTCTGCATACATGTGTATCTGCTCCCTTACACTGCCCATAGACTGAGTCTTGGGAGCCTGAATAGCGCCCAGATCTCCAAGTGAAAAAGTTAGGATGCTTGCTAACAGGCAAGTGTTTTTAGGGGGCACTTTATATCCATGGATAAATGTAGATGTATCCACACCATTCCATCAAACACATGTCCAGTTACAGAAAGCCTGCCGACATACTTACTGAATGGTTCATCAAAAGTAGGTCTATCTCCCCCATATACTTTTCTAATTAAAAATGTACTTGGATGTATTTTTTTAAAAAAATGTGTAAGTAGTTTGTTAGTTGTGGAATTGGGACTTATAGGGTAACATTATGCTGGTCATATTCCCTCATTTGTACATTTCCTTTTTCAGGTTGGGTCTTACCATGTAGCCTAGGCTGGCCTCAAACTTGGGCTTCTCATGCCTCAGGATCTTAAGTACCGGGATCACATATGTTCATGAACATGTCTAGCTTCTATTAGTAGACTTTCAAAGGAAGCTTTATGTTTATAGGAAGCTTGGACAGAAAATTCCAAATCCCTTTGAGCTCCCTCATGCTCTATCTCAGTTTTCCTGCTATTAACATCTCCCATTAGTGAGATACATATATTACAACCGATGTTCCAACATCATTAAGTCATCCCTTGCTGAAAGCCACAGTTTATATCAGGCACTGCTCATTGTCATGCATGGCTTTGATCAAAATAAGTCATATAGCCTTCATTGCAGTATCACAGAGGCCCTGACTGCTTTTCCAGAGACAGTGTAGATTAAGTCCATAATGAGGTCATTTTTCATGACTCTCAAGGCACCAGCTTCTGTGTATAAGTCCGTGGATCCACTGGTAGACTGAAGAGCTAGAGTGTTCTAGTTTGGGAAATAGTTTCCTTCTAAGGGATACTGTATAATAGTCATTCCAAGATAATGTATATTATGTGTACTATAAACTTTCTCCAAAAACCACAAAAATATTGATTTCTTGCCATCCATGGCACATAGGTTATGAGCCTGGAGTTGTAGATGAATACCACCTAACATCCCCATAGAGTTTGTGACATCTCAAAATCAGACACTTTCATACCCTGCAGTGAAATAAGCACATAAATACTAGAGAGAAATACCTCTGCCTTGCTTTTAAATCAACATTGTTGCCCAAATGCAGTTTCTTAAAAGGAAAAAGAAAAGAGTTTTTGTCTTTTTGATGCATATTGAACTTTAGAGTTACTGACAAAGGCTAGTGGACCCAGATAAAATATGACAAAACAGAAAGACGTTTTTCTTGAAAGGACAGTGGGCACACAGAGGGGCAGTTGGTTTATGCCTGGAATGTCAAAAGGAATAGATAATGAGGCAGGGCTAGTGAATACTGGAAGCTGGCATACAAAATTCCTTCAAGGGTTGAGGTGTAGCTCCGTGGTAGAACAGTTGCTTAGAATGCACAAGACCTTGTCTTCAAGGTCCAGCATCACTAGGGGATAAAAATCAAGTGTGGTAGTATTGAAGTTGGGTCCTGTAAGAGATTCTCAAAACAAGGACATCATGAATTTCATAGGCAAATGGATGGAATTAAAAACTAGCATCCTGAGTGAGGTAAACCAGATCCAAAAGGACATGTATTCACTTATAAGTGGATATTAGCCATAAAGTCAGAATGACTGTACTATAATCGACAGACCCAAAGAAGCCAAATAAGAGTGGGGGCCCAAGGACTGATGGTTGAATCTTTCTCAGAAGGGGAAATAGATACCGGAGGTCTATGAAAGTAGGGAACTTGGTGGAAGAGGGAATGGAGATGATAGTGGAGCAGGATGGGGGAGATATATGTAGGGAGAGCAGGAGAAAGAGAAGGTAGATTGGCTGGGGGGCAATCTCTAGGATCTGCCAGAGACCTGGGATGGAAAGAGGCCCTAGAGGGTGTATGGTGATGACTCTAGCTGAGATTCCTAGCAGTGGGGAATATGGATTCTGAAGTGGCCACTTCCTGTAGCCAGGCAGAACTCCCAGTGGAAGGATAAGGACAACGACCCAACCACAAAACCTTTGACCCAAAATGTGTCCTACCTACAAGATGTTCAAGAACAAAGATAGAACAGAGACAGAGGGAATGGCTAACCAATGACTGCCCCAAATTGAGACCCCATAAGCAAGAACCAATCCCTGACACTATCAACAATACTCCTTTATGCTTGCAGACAGGAACCTAACATAACTGTCCTCTGAGAGGCTCCACCCAGCAGCTAATGTGAAGAGATCCAGAGACTTATACCCAAACATTAGACAGAGCTCAGAGAGTCTTACAGAAGAGTTGGAAGAAGGATTGAGAAACCCAAAGAGATCAATGACTCCATAGGAAAACCAACAAAGGCAACTAACCTGGACCCTTGGGGACACTCAGAGGCTGAATCACCAAGAGCAGGCACAGTCTGGACCTAGAACCCTTGAACATATGTAGCAGATGAACAGCTTGGTCTTCATGCATTTCTCCCAACTGGAGCAAAGGCTGTCCCTGAGCCTATTGCCTGTCTGCCTGCCTTTCTGCCTGTGATCCTGTGCCCCTAAATGGACAGCCTTGTCTGGTCTCAGTGGGAGAGGATGTGACTAGTCCTGCATGCCTTGATGTGTGTGTGGGGAGGGGGGATATTTTGACACCCAGAGTGGGGTTCTTCTGAAGGTGGAATTAGGGGAGCCTTGTGTCAGGGGGTACTGGGAGGAGAGGAGGAACTGATATTGGGTTGTAGCATGAATGAATAAATAAATTTAATTTAAAAAAGAAAAAATACTCTATCTACATAGTATTTTGTTAATAACAATTCCAACTAGAAAGTGAACCTTCCACCTGCCCACCCAGACCTCAGAAACTACTGGAAAGTAGAAGAGGAGCTGGCTGGTACAGAGGCAAGGAACCCACAAACTCAAGAGGAGATGCCACTGGAGGCAAAGTTTGACTTGTTTTAAGTAGCATGTCTACTTGGGGACAATAAGGAGGTGCCCAGGGTGGACTAGGGTCTATTGGGGTCCAGTTGAAATGCCCTGGATAGGATGGGGAAAAGAGAAAAAGATGAAAGGTAGATATCTGCTTTGTTTATAGGTTGTGGCAAGTGACACTAACATCCCAAACTGAAGTGCCTGCAAGATAGACAGGCACAGCTGGTGACCTCAGCAGAGCCTTCTGGGGACCTCTGTGGTCACAGAGTAGTTTTGCCTATCAGGCCTAGCCACAGCCCAACCCCCATGACCACCTGAATCTAAACCCATGTGAAATCATTTCTCCAAAGATTCTGATGCTGACTGACTGTGCTCACACATGCTCCCACAAGTAAAATACACTTCTTGGCACAAGACAGCATTCCTGAACTTACCTTTATGGGGTTCAAGCAGCAAGCATTCCAGGGTTTTAACCACTTGATAAAGTAAATTCCCAAATATTTCCAGGTATCCTGTATCTATCTATGATGATAACACATTCATTTTTATACTCTTTATTGAAATGTGCATGAATACCCACAAGTAAACACATCATAAAATAAGGATAAATTTTCACCAACTAAAAATATCCAGGTCATCAGCAGCCAGATCAAAATAAGAACACTGCCGTTCTCCAGCAGACCCTTGATCATACTGCAGCTTAATACATCTTAGGAACGCAATTCCTACCCCAAAAATGCAATCTTTCTCTGACATAACATGATGCTAATTTTACAGTGAGCTGCTAACTTGGGTCCTGTATTCCACCATTGGCAGACTACTGTTTCCCTTTTGCTCCAAGAAAAAAAAAAATGCAAATCTTTAAGCAAAACTCTGATCTGCCTCTCACCATCATTTGCATCTTTAGGCCCATCAGCAGATTCTGCTAAATGAACTGGCAAATTGGTGAGAAGCAGAGGAGATGAGTCTTTATTAAGCAGCAGTGAGTGGGCAGAGAAGCTGAATATCATGTAGCAAATAAGTGGGACTGTCCCTCAGTAATTTGACTCAGGATCCTAAGCACACACCCCGGGCAGTGCTTCCCTGTTAACAGCTTCCTGTTGGGTTTTGCTTTGTAAAGGTGATTATCATAGAAGAAAATGGTTTTCTCCTTTTGCTTCATTTATACTAATAGTGTCCGGTCTATATTTTATAGGACACTGATGATAGTTGTCTCGTTATTCTATTTACATATTTGCATAGCAATTCTATATTTACATAGCAATACAGATCTAATATCTTTCTATATACATATACACGCATAGACTCAAACAGTGTGGGCTTTGAACTGAGAGGGAGGCATGTGACCATGGGAGTAGCAAGTGTGTTTTTAAACATGCGTGGAGGACTATGGTTTTCTGATTTTGTTTTGTTTTGTTTTGTTTCTTCTGGAACAGGGAAGCCGCACTTGGAGATGGGAGTAGGTGAGCACAGAGCTGGGAAGGGGATACCAGGGCAAAAGGGAGGGAGCTTGAAAGATGGTGGGAGTTGCTCCTGTTGCTGTGGCTTATTAAATAAGAGGCAGGAAGTCCAGCTTAAGGTGAGGGACACTCTTCCAGCACCCCTTGGCTTCTTACTTGTTCCCAACCTCTGCTGGGAGAAAAGTGATTTCCATTGGCTTGCCTGCTTCCGGGTGATCCAGCATTTCCTGTTCCATTTCATGCTACCTGTGACCATGCACTGTCTCCTGGAGTCACATGTGGGTCCTTCAGTGTCCATGCTCATTCCACCATGTGTCTATCAGAGACAGCAAACACTGGTGTCTTTTCTTGGGTGTCACCTGCAGCCAAGGAAGCCTGCTGGGAGGCAACCTCGTGACTTTTCATTATGGTGAGAACATGTCAGATGTACCTTTGACTGCGTGGCACATCACTACTAACTGCAGACACTACGTGATAGAGCATGATTTCTAGAATCTACTTGTTAGATAACTTCAGCCTTTATTATCTATATCACTATATCTTTGACATATAAGTAAGATTACACAGCATATGTACTTTTGCAACGAGCTTACTTCACCTTTCACACATGACAGACAACCTAAAGAATATTCATATGTGTGTGCATACATGTATATCACATTTTCTTTCTTGTCTTTTTTATTTATTTACTTAGCAAGGGACCTTGGGTCCTCTCGTGTAGTCCAGGCTAGCCTTCCAATCTCTAGGTAGCTGAAGACAACCTTGAACTTCTGATCCTGCTTCCACCACCCATGTGCTGGAACGACAGGTGTGCACCAACACACCCAGTTTATGCGGTGCTGGGAATTGAACCAGGGCTTCCTGCATACTAAGTGAACACTCTACTGACTGATCTACACCCCTAGCCTCAGGCAGTTCTGGTTTGAATTATAGTGAGGAAACCCACCCCCTTTTCTGAACTAGTGGTACAGTTTGTAAATAAGTAACTTTCTCATTACAACCCAATCATCATGAATGACTTCAACATTCCCCAGGAAATGCCTGTGCTAGTAGCGATGACAATCTAAACTTTTAAATTCTGGTAGGAAAAAAAATTTACACAACGAAACAATTTGAATATAGAAATGGTATTGCCATTAACTCTAAAAAACTGATGCTTCTCTTTTACATACCATACTGAGGATTAAACCCAGGAGGAGAGTCTCTCCCACTCCTTCAAGTGAAGAAATTCTTTTCAATCAAAGATGGTTTCCTTTCTGTATGAAATATAAACTCAATACTTTAAAAGTATTACCTTTTCTTCTGCAGTACTGAAGTCTGAATCCAACCCCTTGCACCTGCTAGGCAAGTGCCCCATACGCCTACCTCAGATCTATTACTTTTGTCTTCCTTTATTGTGTATTCCGGATAGCTGAAATGTTACAGGTGGCCTTTGACCCTTTGTTACTCTCTGCTAAAAAGGACTGTTGGCAGTGAAGCCTTTCAATGGGGGAAGCCTGCAGCTACAGCAATGGTCAAATTTCATCAGCAGCAGTCTGCACTTGAGAAACAGCAGTGATTTGGAAACTCCACGTTGGAGGTTCCTGACGGGTGGAGGCCAAGAAAAGTTTCAAATGTGCTTCTCTTAGTGGAAAAGCGTGAGGGTGGCTGGTGATTGGAGGCCAAGTAAATGATGGAGGAGGAGTTAGGACCGAAGAAGTCGGAGGAGGAGGCCAGTGGACAGAGAGAACAGTGCAGGCTTCAGGAGAGAGGATGCCGGTGGTGGGCCTGTGAGGCTTGCAGAGTGGAAAGGGAACAGGAAGCAAGAAGCAAGTCGGCAGAGAGAGTGAATCTGATGTGACAGGAAAGAACCTGGGATGTTGTAAAGAGATGAAAAGAAATGCTAAGGTCAAGGGAAGCAAGATGGACAGAAAGGGGAGGGGAGCAGGGAAACTAGCTCCCAGTGGACCCACCAGCCCTCTTCTTGCCTATAGAGTTTTGACCATCAAATAGCTACCATGGAAACTGGCAGGCTGAGGTGGGGGTGGCTGGATACTGAGCATCCTCTGTCAGTTTACTGAGCCACAGAGCAGCCAAAAGTCTGGTTTACTGACTTGTGAACAGGCCACTCTACTAAGAAAACCTAGGGCAGTTGTCTCGTCCACTTATGTCTGAATCTGAGAGCTGAAGGGAGAACCTTGCCTCACATTAAAGTGAGTCCATGTGCTTGAAATTTCAAAAAATATTTTCTTGTGTCAGGTATTCCAGAAATAGTACATAATAATGTTGGTATTACATATTTTGTTCTTAACTAGAGATGATTCTGTCAAATGATTGTTTTGATCAGAATAAACTTATTTCTTCTTTATCAATAAATTCATTAAAACATAAACATCTTAGCCAAGAACTTAAAACAGTTCAGCTGAAACTACACTGTCCCAATGTTACTCTGGTTCATATGGAAGAGAAACGAGTCAGCCTAAGAAATGAAAGGTATCTGCTAATACCAAGAGAAAAATGTCTTTACTCTCTACTCCTGAGCTTTCCAGTGCCCCTGTCTCTAACTCAGGCACATCCTGAGCACAGAGTGCTCAGTGGAGGGTTGCCCTTGGAGGCTCAAGATCAGCCTGGTGAAAGATGGCTTGTGTTGAAAGACAAACCACCTTCATCTGGAACTTGTAAATTTGAGCTGGGGACACATTTGTCACATAGCGACCTTGCAGTAAACAGGGCGGCTGCTCCCTCAGAAATAGGGTTTTCATTGCTGTGGGGGTTGGGGATAAATCTTCTGGGTGTGGGGTAGATCTAGGGGATTCTCACGTGGGGTTAGTGGAGATATAAGTGGAGGCCACATTTGTAAGAGGGGGACCAACATTGAAAATGCACATATCAGTTGTGCAAGTAGACCTACTTTTAGACATTTAGCTTAGTGATTTTTGCACAGGTATGTCAAATATTTAACTAGTTAAACAGGTATACAATACAGAGAGAGAGAGAGAGAGAGAGAGAGAGAGAGAGATTCATTGCAACAATGTTATCTTTTCATCACTGGGAGACTCATACATTTTGAATACTCCAACATTTTTAAATGAACAAAGGAATAACAAATGGGTTTTGAAAATGAGTTTAAAGATACCTGCCCCAAATCCCCCACAGACACTTTGTATTTCCCAAGACATTTCATAACTGGATCATTGGACTTTTCCAGTTGCAACTGCAAGAAATGTAAACATCTCACACCTCTGGGTCCTTGAAGAGTGGATGATTTGCATTATGAGGAGTAAGGCTTAACCGCAAAGGCCAACATCATCCCTGCAGTGATGGTGAGAGGTGAGGGGGAAGACAGTCCCACAGCCTCCCGCAAGTCTACTCACTGTCAAAGCTTACCACAAACAGCACTCGGTTACACTGGACTCTGTGACTGCACTTAAAAAGAGAATGTGGGAGAGCCACCAGCTGTCTCATTTGAAAACTCTTGGATTCTTTGCTAGTCTGAGCATAAACTCTTTAGCTCAGCAAAAGTTTGCTCCTTACATGAGATGAAACTATTCGGAAGAATGTATGTTTGCAATAATCGAGATAGGATTATACTTTTCATTTGGGGAGTGTGAGCAGATACTCAAAGCAGAGTCACTTAGAAATAGTTGTCCCTTGGGTTACTGTAAGAAACCGAACAGGTTGAAGACACTAGCGATACCTGTGTCTTAAGAAAGTTGAAAGGCACACTTTCATTCCCTGGCTACTTTTATCTCCTCACCTCATGTTTGTTCTAGTTTCTACTCTGTAAGTTTATATAAGACGCCTGGGGGAGGTCACATTCTTCAGGCATTTTGCGATTGATAACCGTACATCCCCACATCCTTTATGGAAGAAATCATAAAGCCTAATAAATATAACTGCACCTGTCAGCTAAAGAGAAAACACAAGCTTGCTGCTTGCTTTCCTTTGCCTGGGCCTGGGAGCATTTAAGGATTTGTTTCAAAGAAGCTGCTGAAACTATGGAAACTTGACATCATCAGCAAACTTGCTGAGATGAAGAAGCTGGGCTTCCCAGAACACTCCCTCAGCACCTCCATCGCTGTCCACATGCCAAGTCTCGGCAGGTCAGTCACAGCTGCCAAACGACTCTGACATAGTCGGACTTAAAATCTTACAGGCGTGCAGCTTCTGCCTGGCAGGTAAAGGGCTAAGAGGATCAAGGTACTGATTCTGTCTACCCACTTCTGAGTAGAAAGGGATTGAAGGCGATTAGTTTGTCATTGCCTAAAGTAAGCTAGATCCTGCCACCATCCATTATGTCTTCTTGTCACGCCAAAAGGAGAAAGCCACCACTTGTAAATCCAGATTCCTTCATACAGGTTGAGCTCAAAACATCATGGGTCAGTTTCTTATGTAGCAACATTTTGTTTGGCTTCTTGGGGTTTTCAAATTTAACGCCATTTATTCATTAAAGGCCATATTCTTCAAAAGTTTCAGATTCACGTGCAAGCAAAGAAGCTAGCAATCACTTGCCAGTTGTGAACACCATATTCTCCTGGTGCATTTCTACACTTGATCTTAGTCAAAAGGCTGAGAAGCAGTTAGGGTTATACATTTCTTATTATTAGAAATGCCACCAGTGCATATTTATTAATAAATATACATAGCGTGTGCCTACTACTCCCAGAGTTTATTCTGAAAGCACATTAACTTCTGCTTACTCATTTTCTGTTCTGGGAGGCTATAGTGCATTAAGTTATTAGGTGTCTTCAGGATTCTCTTGGCTGTGGCAGTCTCTCAGACTTCTTTTGCTTTGATGGCCCTCTTTAGTTTTGTTTGTTTGTTTGTTTGGTTGGTTAGTTTTTGGTTTTTGATTTTTTTGAGAGTCACTGCTTGCTGTATTTCACAGGGCTTTTTCCTATCACCTGAATCTCTTCATGCCTAACACAGTGGGTTTGGGGAACAACCAGTTTTGAGGTAGCTTCATTTCATCGCATCACCTAGCATCCCGAGGCCTTGCCACTGGATTGACCTGACTCACCTAACCACCTGAAATCTTGCTGGGTGAGTCCACTCTGACGTGACTCTTCTCTTGTCCTTCCACGCTCTGCCTGTAGCAGGAAGTGCTGTGGGCAGCTGGAGAAGTGGGAGTCACACTCCTCATCTTCGAGGGCAGAACATCTGCACAGATCACATAGAATCCTTCTGCATGGAAATGTGCATCTTTGCACTTGGTTATTCATTTGTATCAGAGCAGATTTGTGGGTATTCGTTTTTATATGTTGCGTGTGTGCATTTCGTGACTCAGATTGTCCTAACCTTGGCCTTTTGAGAGTTCTTTCCATTAGCTTCTGTGCCATCCTCTCATTATTTTGATTGATGGTCATTTATTCCTTTGTTAGTCTCTTCTGACTTTCTGACATTATGAGATGCTTCAGGCTTATCTCGCGTATTGGCCTTCTCAGCTGGATCTAAGTATTGCTTCATGGATCTCTGCCTGCCCTTATTAGACATGGTTTTGGAAACGACTGTCTGGATGCTAGATGTGTGCTTATTGGAGGGAACTTCAATGTGTGTGTGCATACAAACCTGTATGCACTGTGCTGTGCACACTAGCTCATGATTCTTGTAAGTTGCATACATGAAAGTTTAATATTTGTGTTGTAAGAGCTATGGGTTTTGACAGATGCAAAGTGTGATTTGTTTACCATCAGAGTATCATGCAAAATAGTTTTCCTGACCTACACACACACACACACACACACACACACACACACACACACACGCGCGCGCGCGCGCGTCCACACACACAATGAGTGGACTTTTCACTGTTTGACAATAAATAAATAAAGCTATTATACCTTTTCAAAGCAAAAAAAAAAAAAAAAAAAAAAAAAAAAAGACATTCATTCTGAAAAAGGGCCATCTTTCCAATTAAAATAAATACCTATCAACATTATCTTTATGCTGAATAATTCTATGCCAGGTTGACACAAGTCAGAATCATTTTGGAAGAGAGAAACTTAATTGAAAAAATGCACTCACCAGATTGCCCTATGAGCAAACTTTTGGTGCATTTTGTTTGTTGATGTGAGAGGGCCCTTGTCATTGTGAGTGGTGTCATCCCTGGCCTGGTAGTCCTGGGCATTATAAAAATGCAAGCTGAGAAATCCATGAGGTGTAAGCCCGTAAGCAGTACTCTTCCATGGGCTCTGCATCAGTTCCTGCCTCCAGGTTCCTGCCTTGAGTTCCTGTCCTGGCTTCCCAGGATAATGAAGTAGAAACTGTAAGACAAAATAAACCCTTTCCTCCTTGAGTTGTTTTTGACCATGGTGGTTTATCATAGCAGTAGAAATCCTAACTAAGACAATCTACAGCCTTCTTATTCCTTTTACAGTCACTTAAATGTTTCTTTTTTCTATATCCTAAAAACAGAACAAACCTCAAACACACAAAAACACCTGTGATTTGCATCCCATCTCATTCAAAGGGTGGAAGTGATTTCCAACTTCTAAGTACTAGATATCGTGCCCAACAGATTTGAAATAGCAATAAGTTCTCCCAAGATGCTACCTGGAGCCCTCTAAAGCCTACTGTGTTCAAAGGCAGTCCACTAGTGGGCAAAATCAGCTTCTTAGGGACTTGATCCTTCCTCGAGCCACTAGATCAGAATCTGCATTTAACAAGAACTCTAGTAACCTGCATGCACAATAAAACCAGCTCCATCACCTGGCCCTCTTAACTCACATTCAGAGTAGAAAAAGGTCATTTGCAAAATTCTTTAGAAGGGAAGAGGAATAGTGTTTTCTGACATCATTTTATCTCGATACATAATTTTTGGGAATTTTTTCTCTCTTTTGTCTCCCTTGCCTTTCCCTTTCTTTCTTTTCTCTTTTCTTTTTTAGACAGAATCTTACTCTGTAGTCAAAGCTCATCCTCCATTCACGATCCTCCTGCCTGAGCTCTCATGCTCTGGGACACAAGCATGCAGCACCGACACACCTGTCCCATTTCTTACAGACAATACATAACCGATGCATCCGCTAATGTGAGGGGTCAGCCCTGTGGCTTTACTCCCTCTGTTCTTGTTTGCAGCTATTTGTGTAAACAACTGTGTATGCAGACCAGTCTTATCTTACGTGCTGCAGGGACAGAGCAGAGATCAACAACCTGCCAACTTGCAGATTCAATTAAAGGAGCTCATGTCAGCTCCATTCAGTGTCAATGTTAATGACAGCTTTGAAGACGTAGTTATAAAATAAGAAAATATATTTGAGTACGCAGCATAAGCCTGAAAAATGAAATGTTCCATAGTGGAACAGAAAGCATGAATCTCTAAAATTAACTCCCATGTATGGATATTTGATTACTGTCCATGTCAGGTCCTGAACTGTAAATCATGAGTCCCCAGGGATAATGAGCTGTCAGCAGACTGACAGGGGGTAACAATTGAGATACATTTCTGCATCTTTTTAACTGGATTTCAAGAAAGATGCTACAGTAGAGTCACCAAGTTCCCCTGCTTGTCCTCTTCCGGAGCTCCTTGTCCTCTGAATTGCTGATGTGCAGACTTTGTTATGGAATTAAAACTGCCTATAGAATATTCAGTGGTGGCTCCGGCTTTTCTTCTCCCCTCCTCCCCTAAGATGTGGCAACCACAGACATCTCCAGACATTGTCCGTGTTGGATGGGGAAGGGAACTGGTCTCCTGATGAGGGTAATTCCAGAAGGTCCCTCAGCATCTCTGCCAACGTCATGGTCATGTGATGTTCTTGAATGTTGAACTTGGGAGAATAGGTCACTTATCACTCAGGCTTGGCATTTGATTCTTCATAGATGTTTGTGAGTAGTCCATTATCTACCATGTAGATACACCTCATACAGAAGTTTCTTACAAAGAATGGCAGAAGCCACTACCACGTCCACCTCAGATGGCCTAAAAGACACTGTCACAAGCTGGTTCACAAAGAGAAAATGATGACCTCAGAGCTTTACAAGCCCATTGACATTTGGTCTCATCCTTGAACACAGCCCTAGACTCCTGGTGGCTCTTACTGAGAGCTAGATTCAGAGAGCTGATTCCCAGCTTTGTTTCAGCAAAGTGTCCCCAGCCCCTAGCTGGGGATGTTGCAGCAAGAAGCAGTGGTGGGATAGAAAGGATCCCAGTCATTGCTCTGAAATCCTTACAGCTCTGATATTCTACTTCCAAACCAAATATGCTCCATTCCACAGAGCTGACGGGGCAGAGCTCGGGGCACCTGGACAGAAGTGTCAACATGAAGCACCATATACATATAATGAGTAGATGGGAGACTTTTTTAAATTAGCTTTTTAAAACTCACCTCCTAAATTGACATCTGAGAGTGTCTCCCTTCTTGAAACAAGAGCTATGGACCTGGAAATGATGAAAAGTCCAGATCCAACAAGTCTGTTCTTGTCTAGGTTTCACCCTGTCTTAAGAGCTTGAGAATACTAAGTTTTAAAACTTCTTCTTGGATAAAGTTCCTTAATTACTAGTTGCCTTCTCATCCCTTCACTCTGCCATGGACTCCAAT